>BSBN01000321.1:10000000-11200000 GCA_027924645.1 Cunninghamia lanceolata
AGTGTGAGCCAACTATGTGACCAAGGGCACACCCTTAAATTCAATGCTGACAACTACGAGATTAGCATGGAAGGGAAAAGAGTTACAGAAGCTAGTCGTGCAGAAAAAACCCTGTACATTCTAAGCGATATTCAAGGAGAAAAATGTTGCATGGGAAGAGAAGATGAGAGTTGGTTAAGGCATAGAAGATTGGGACATCTAAATTTTGACAATCTTGTCAAAGTTAGTCAAAGAGAAGATGTGAGAGATATGCTGATAATATCAAAACCAGCAAATATCATTTGTAGAGAATGCCAGCTGGGAAACAGACAAGAGTAAGCTTTCAGTCAAAGGAGCATTTTGTGTCACAACCACTAAAGCTCATTCACACAGATTTGTGTGGACCCACCAGGACCAAGGGATTACAAGGGGAAAGATATTTCATGTTATTGATTGACGATTTTTCTAGAATGACATGGGTCGCATTTTTGAAGGAGAAATCTGAAGCTTTGGATAAGTTTAAGGCATTCAAGGCCTTGGTGGAAAATGAAATGGGCATGAGGGTTAAATGTCTTAAATCAGACAGAGGAGAATTCACATCAACTGAATTCATAGATTTCTATGAAAGACATGGGATACGAAGGCAATATTCAATAGCACGAACTCCACAACAAAACAGAGTGGTTAAAAGAAAGAATAGAACCGTTTAGTCGATGGCCAAAAGTATGTTGAACAAATCAAGAGTTCCTGACATGTTTTGGAAAGATGCAGTACATACCACAATCTATATTATTAATTGGGCCCAAATCAGTGCAAATCATGACAAAACACCATATGAGCTATGGAAGGGAAGGCCTACATCCGTAAGGTATTTCAAAGTATTTGAATGTTCATGTTATATAAGGCGAGATGAAGAGGACTTAGGGAAGTTTGACACACGAGCAGATGAAGGGATATTTTTGGGCTATTCGACGAAAAGTAAAGCCTACAAATGTTATAATAAAAGGTTACATAAGATGGTTGAGAGTACAAATGTAAAGGTGAATGAGGAAAGGAGTCATCAGAATGAGCCATATGAGGATAGCTATCATGATGAAGAAAGGTACAGGGAGGATGTAGAGGAAAATGAAAATGAGATGGTAGAGTAGAGGAGCATTAAGGCACCAACTAAGACACCATCCAAGTTTGTGCAGAAGAAACACCTAGAGGATTTGATAATTGGAGATGGAGAGTCAGAACTACAAGGAGGATGATAAGTGTTCCAAAAGATGGAAATCTTTCCTTGCTTTCCAAGATTGAACCCAAGAGCTTCAAAGAAGCAAGTGAAGATAAGAGTTGGGTAGAAGCAATGAATGAGGAACTGAAGCAAATCGAAAAGAATGATACTCGGGAACTTGTCCCAAGGCCAAAGGACAAGAATGCAATTGGCACCAAATGGGTTTTAAGAAACAAATTGAATGAAGATGGTCAGGTGGTGAGAAACAAAGCTAGATTGGTGTAAAGGATATGCGCAAGTAGAAGGCATTGATTTTGAAGAAACTTTTGCTCTGGTTGATAGAATGGAAGCCATAAGGATGTTTTTGGCTTATGCTAGCCAAAATAACTTCAAGGTATATCAAATGGATGTGAAGTCAGCCTTTCTGAATGGAGATCTAAAAGAAGAAGTCTACATAGAACAGCAAGAAGGATTCCTATTTTCAGAGAATGAAGATTATGTGTGTAAGTTGAAGAAGGCACTTTATGGATTAAAACAAGCCCTTAGAGCATGGTATGCTAGGCATGATAAATATCTTCAACAACAAGGATTGAAGAAGGGAGTTGTGGATAGCAACTTATACATCAAGACCATATGTGATGATCAATTGATAATAGTAGTCTATGTGGATAATATAATTTTTGGAGGAAGTGACGATAACATGTGTCAGGGATTTGCCATGGAGATGCAAAAGGATTTTGAGATGTCTATGCTTGGAGAATTATCCTTCTTTCTTGGTTTGCAGATATCACAACCAAAGAAGGGAATTTTCATTTCACAAGCCAAGTATGCAAAGGATATGTTGAAGAAGTTCAGGATAGAGGATTGTAATCCTGTGAGTACACCCATGATAACAGGATGCAAGTTGAGTAAGGATGATGAGTCACTTGAAGCAAATCAAACGCTTTATAGGTCAATGATTGGAAGTCTCTTATACTTAACCGCTTCAAGGTCAGGTATCATGCAAGCAGTTGGAATGGTAGCAAGATTTCAGGCTGCACCTAAGGAAACACATGTTTAAGCAATAAAACGGATACTAAAATACTTGAAGGGAACATTGGATTATGGGTTGTGGTATCCTGTGGTAAGGATTTTACATTGGCAGCATATACAAATGTAGATTGGGCTGGTAGTATTGATGATAAGAAGAGTACAAGTGGAGGAGCTTTCTTTCTTAGTAAAAATCTCGTATCATGGATGAGCAAGAAGCAAGCATCAATTTCCTTATCAACCGCAAAAGCATAATATATAGCAGAAACAACATGTTGTACTCAGGTATTATGGATGAGGCAAACATTGAAAGACATCAAAGCGGAGTATGATCATCCTATTACTATATTTTGTGATAATACAAGTGTAATAAGTATTTTGAAGAATCCAGTGACGCACTCAAGGAATCAACATATTCCCATCAAATATCACTTTTTGAGAGAGCAGGAGGCAGAGGAACAAGTTAAGTTGGAATATATTACTACAAAGGAACAGATAGCAAACATCTTTACAAAGCCACTTCCAAAGGACACATTTAAATATTTAAGGGAAAAGTTGGGAGTAGTCCCACACTCATCCATTCATTAAAAGGAAGTATACATTCAAGGGGAGCTACCTGTTGATGATTGTTTTTCAACAAGTCAACAATTAGAGTAAAATACTGAGTATCTGACTCTCTCTTGAGCAAAGCCTCTCGGATGCTGAACTAGGTGATCAAACGAGATAACTCCAAGGTTCCTTCTAATAATTTCGGTAAGAGACAGCTCAGCGATTTAAGTATGATTTTGCTGTTAACAAACAAAGGGACTTACACAATTGTTCAAGTAACTTGTTGTTTCAAGGACTATGGAAGTGAATGCTAGAGAGCCTAAGTATTGCAATTTAGCAATGGATGTTCTTTGGTCCTAATCCTAACTCAATGATAAAAAAAGGGGCAAAAGATGTAGGGTTTAGAAACACTAATCTAATCCTAAATGGAAGGACGTTTACTACTTAGAGTGAAATCGAACCAAATCCTGTTTCGCCAAGATAAAACAACTACACAAGATAGGTGCAATCTTCAAAGGTATACAAGATGTTTAAATCAATTATGCTCATGAAAGATTCAACAAGCATAAAGATCAAATTGACGTTCAATTGTTCAGACTAACCATGCACTGTAATCCACAAGCCGTAGACTACAAATGGTATGAACTTAAAGACTTCACTACAAAGCAATAAAGCAACCTTTCATTAACTAACTTAAACTTAAAGAAAAACTTATAACTTAACTTAATGTTCGTTTGAAAATTGAAACCATGCAACACTCAGAAACATAAATAGAATCACCAAAACAATGAATCCTTTATAATCTCAGAGAGCTCTTACAACAATTTCAGAATTTCCAACCCCCTCAAATGAGAGCAATGAGAGCTCTTTTATAGACCTCAAAGGAAAGAAGGGTCAAGATCGATCGGCCGAATCAGCGGACCAGATCAAGCCACATCACAAGTAGTTATAACAAACTATCCTTTATTAAATGAAGGAGGCTCACTTTATTAAATGAAAGAAGCCATGAAGGAGAGAACAAAGGCACGCTTTCCAAGAAGATAAGGAAGCCACATCATGTGCCTACTATGTAGTAGTACTATGAGATACAATGAATCTAGACACAATTTGAACAATATCCTCCATTGGTACACTTGTCGCCGCATTAATGGATCCTTCTGCCACTGCTACATCTGACTCATAGACGCCAAGTGTCTTCTCCCAGTCGTTTATCCAAGACTTATTTTCCCCAAGACGATATGCAAGTGTGAATATACTATCTAGTTGACCTTCATCAAGTCCATCATATTGAAAGTAGAATGCCTTAACTTGTTGCTTCATGTTTTCAACAGTAACATTTCCATAAGGATTACAAATTGTTGTCAAAGCAGTGTATATATGATTTTCTGTTCTTAGAAGAACACTTCTTATCCTGGACATATCTACTTCAATTTTATCAACTAGTTGCCCCTTGTTGTGAAAGGAGAAATACCAAGTGATGAAGTCATGTGGAGTATCTCTATCAATCACCTTATCATGAATTAGATCTTCTAATGGAGCTTCCATTAAACTCTTGAGCTGTGGCATGTATTGCTCTTTGATCGGTTTGAACTCAGCACAATTTCTTAATAAAGCTTGAACTCGATCTTTAAGCTTAATGACTCTGTCATACACTTGCACAATTTCTTCAAGGTGAGTATAGGCCTTCTCTTCTGTCTTTTCTATCCATCCTTTCATCATCTGAGACGAAGTTCTCATGTTTTCAACTTGGGATATTGTTTCTTGTGGAAGAATGGACGGAGGAATTGGAGTAGCTTCCTTCTATTGAATGGGCTGCATGACTTGTTGGATGTAATGCTTCAATGTATTGAAATCTTGTTCAACCTTCATCCTTGCTTCTCTTTCTTGCTTCAACATGCTTCTTACACAATTCACTGAATCTTGTAGTTCCTCCTCTACCTGTTCCCTTGTGATTGGACCCATGCCAATAGTAGTCATATTGTAATCCTCAGGTGTCATATTTTCCAACTCTTTGTCAATTCTAGGAACAGCTATATGTACCTCTCTATTTCCAGCAGAATCTTGAGTGATTTTGGAAAGGACTGTTGCTTTCTTCTTCTGATTACTCTTTTGTACATTTACAAGCAATTCCTCAACTGGAGCAGGCTGATAAGTTTCTACAATTGTACTTTCTTCAATCCTTTGCCTCAACCAAGGTGGGAAAGCAGAAAGATCTCGCTGTCCTTGAGCTTGACTGTGTTGAACACGAGCTACTTCCTCATCAGATTCTGCTTGACCTACTTCATCTTGACCAAGATCATCATTCTCCTCCATTATGACAGTGGGGCTTGATTGAATCTCTTCTGACGGAATCAAGGCAACTTCTTCTATAACTTCTATCTCTTGTATTGGATTTTGAACAACTGAAGCACCTTCTTGTGGATTAGATGAAGTAGATAGATTATTCTTCTTTTGAGGTCTTCGGCTTGATTCTCCTTGATCTTGACTAGGTCTTTTCCTCTTTCTAGCTGGATTATTACTTTGATCGTTCCCACTATGTTGTAGTTGACTATGTGTACTATGCTGTCCTGGTTCTCCTTCATCCATCTTATTGTAAGTAAGAACTTGACTTTCATCACTCATCTCTTGCAATAGTTGATTGATACATACTTGTGTCATGGTTAAGACCGGCTTTATCAATTCTTCTTCGGACACATCTCTCTTTGACCAATCAACTGTATAAGGCAAATCCTTAATCTTATCAAATTCATCTATCAACAATGTATCATCTTCGGTGAACTGGTCTGGAATCCTGAATACTTTGGAAGCTCTGACTAAATCCCAGGTGAGCCTCGAACTTTGAAGTGTTCGGAGATCATCTTCATCTTGGGCACTGGCCCAGTGGTCTTCCAACTGCTTGATATGCTTGAATTCTCTGTTGTATTTCCAGCAAACTTGAAAAGGATCAAAGTTAAGCCTCTTGGTGCCATGAGTTTGCAAATGATATGCCTGTAGCTCTATTTCAGAATATTCAGCTGCTGATAAGGATGGACACTCCAGATTTTGTCCAAGAAGAAGTGGAAATTGGATTCCTCCTTTCTTTTTCAACTTTTGCAACCTGATGAGTTCTAGGAGTTGCCTTGTAACCTCTAACATCACCATCCTGTTGGTTGGATATCTTGGCAATCTGTATGGATATGATGTAAACCCTTGGATCCTTAAGTAAGTGTACCTTTCATGCTGAGTATACCAGTGTCCATATGCTGAAATGAACTCTCTCGCTGCATTAGACAACCTTTTATGAAATTCTCCTCTCAGTTTCTTCATTATGAACATAGCAAATGCATCATTGAATCTTGTATAATGATTGATACTCTTGAGGTGTAACTGAGGATAACATTGATGTGATAGGTATTTATTAGGCCCAATGCCGACTTCTCCTTTTTTGGTCAAACCTGAGTAGACTTCATTTCTTGCGAGAAGGTATACTACATAGGAACTCATATGACAAGTCTTGGTCTTAGCAAAATTGATGAACTGCTCATGTATACTCTGACTGATAAGTCCAGCCCAATCAATCATTTTCCCTTTGAGAACTGACTTGATGAAAGAGTACATCCAAGGCTGAAAGGTAGCAGATTGAGGCATTCCCGTCATTCTGTTTAGAAACATGATCAAGTATCCAATTTCAGGATGAAAATCTGACTTGTGGAACTGTGGAGGATTATTCATATTGAACTTCATAGCTGGATTGGCCATCCATTCTCTCCTTATCTCTTGCAACTTTGTCTTTGAATCGACATCATATTCCTGCTGACCTTGTTGTATTGAGATACTGATCATCCTCTCCTTAGTTGGAATGTTGAAAGTTTCTTCAACTGCCTCCTTTTGCAAATAAGCTAATATTGTTCCATCTTTGGCTACAATTTGCCTTGTATCTACATCATATTTCTTGACACATTCGATGATCATCTCCGGACACGGCAAAGCTGGCGGAAAACAAGCAGCTTCAATGGCTCCACTCCTCATGATGGCTCGAGCAAGACTTCCTCCGTTGGGTTCTTCAAGGACTGACTTGATATCTTCTAAGCTGCTGTTGCCCATATTCGTGTCTCCTACATTTGTCCACCTTGAGACGAGCTTTGATTCGGGAATCTTCCCCTTGGCATCCATCCGGATCTTCACTTGTCGCTCTTTAGAAGTCATTGCCATGATCCTGCAGACTTGACGCGAATAAGTGATTGCAAACACAATCTAGACTTCACTTCAAAAACTTTAGTGGATTAACTTTATGAAGTTTTCCTTTACAATTATGAAATATTGCTACTAAACTCAAGGAATCTATGAAAATCCATTTATCCTTCTTAAATTTTACCAATACTTAAACAATTTTAATGCATCTAATGAAGGAAAAAGAAGAAAATCAGATCAGAAAATATTTAGATCAGACTTACTTGATGGGCTGCTTTGAATTGGATACCTTGAAATTTAGTCCACCACTTGCTTGAATTTGATAAAATCAAATTTGTACTTCTCTAAAAAAACTTCTTGTTGCTGCTCCTTGAAGACAAATCTGCTCTTGGAAAACAAATTTGCTCTTTGAAAATGATAAAAATGAAAAGGAGATGAGGTATATATACATAATTTGCTTTTAAACTTTACCTCTTACCTAGGCCGACTTCCTTTATTATAGTGCAAAACATTTAATTTAGATTGATCTTTATTTAATAAATGCAATTTTCACGTTTTCCAAGGCAAAAATCATTAAATGTTTCTAACTTCCTTGGATTGGCGCATTGGATGGGGTCTTGACGATCTCCTTGTAGATTGTAATTACCTTCTTCCTCAAGCGCATGGGATCAAGAATTAAAATCCTCTTGTCTTGCATTTTGATAACATCTTTGAGGTCTTCTTCATATCCTTTGGATTCGTATTTGACTTCCTCATTGCATTTCGCATTGGATGGGCATGGTGAAGTCTTCTTCTTTGAAATAGCATGATCTTTCCTCATAACCCTCTAGGCGCACTAGATCAAGTTTTTAAATCTTCTTATCATTTCGCACTAGATGAAGTTTTTGATTCCTCTCAACATGTCGCATTGGATGAAGCTCTAAGACTCCTCTTCAACATTTCGCATTAGATTGCACTTAGTTTTTACTTGCTTAAGGAAGTGGCGCATTGGATAGAGGATTGAAATCCTCAAGATTTTGGCGCATTAGATCATCCATTTGAATTCCTCTTATGCATGGCGCAATGGATAGGTAGTTTAAGTTCTTCTCAATCAAACTTTATTCTCTCTTCATGTATGGCGCACTAGATGCCACTTTCGATTTCTTCTTGTTGAGCGCTTTGATAAGGGGTCTTAGAAGTGGCGCATCACTTCACTAGGTTGAAGTCTTCAAAACTTTGATGTATTATATGGTCTTTACCTTGATGATGCATGGTGTTGGCGCATTGGATGCCCTTGGAGAATCCTCTAGAAACAAATCTCACTCTTCTTATGTTGCGCATTAGATGACCTTGTTGGAAGCCTCATGATGTTGACGCATTGGATGGAGGATTGAAATCCTCAAAACTCAAACCTTGAAGGCTTAACCTTGGATCTCACCTTCCTCCTTGTGGGGCGCATTAGATCAAGTTTTCGAATCCTCTAGATTGCGCTTTGGATAAGAATCCTTCAAACTTCATCTTGAAACTACTTGGGCGCATTAGATCAACCTTCTGGAATCTCTGGAGTTTCCTCTCATGAGGTCGCATTAGATCAGCTTTTAGAATCCTCTAGACTTGGCCTTGGAGACTCGACATTGGATAGGCGCATTAGATCAAGGATTAAAATCCTCTGGCTTCTAGCGCATTAGATAGGCTTTTAGAATCCTCTGGCTTCACATTGGTGAATTGACTCTAACACTTGCATTGAATGTTTGGGAAGCGCATCAGTTGAAAGGTAAAAATCCTTAAGTTTTGGCGCATCACTTCACTTTTTGAAATCCTCTTTGAACTAGATCCTTTTCAAGTCAAAAACCCTCAAGACTCCCTCTTCCTTCTTGGTGGCGCATCGGTTAAGGGATTGAAATCCTCAAGTTTCTCTTCAAAATTTAGACTTTGGGATCCATCCTTCTTCCTAGCGCATTAGATGAGCTTTTCAAATCCTCTGACATTTATCATTTTAATTTGCTCCAAGATTGGTTCCAAGACTTGTCCTTACATTTTCGCACTAGTTCAAGGTATTGAAATCTTCATTTTCTCCTTCAAAATGATACTTTTGGTTTGGGCGCAATAGATGAATGATTGAAATCCTCAAGCATTTTCGCATTAGATCAAGGATGTAGATGGGCGCATCAGATCATTGATTGAAATCCTCATGCTCAAGCGCCTTTTCCTTCGTGATTTTGCGCCAAGATTTTGCGCCACTTAAGTGCCCTGTCGCACTAGATCAGTGTTTTGAATCCTCTGGAATTGTCAGGTATTTTTCAGGATCGCGCGAGTAAAGGTATATTGAAAAATATATTTAAGTAACTTATACTTTAAATATTTTTCAATATACCTTTCAGGATGTTTGAGATAGGTCCCGAATCCACCGGATTTAAGATGCAAAATATAGAATTTGGAGGATTCACCAGATTTCAGACTTAGCCATTTTTTCAGGATTTTCAGGATTTCAGGCTCCAGGCTTAGTCTTTTCAGGGTCTCAAACATTCTTCAGGATTGACCTCAAAACTCATTATCTAGATGGGATTCGATCAAGATTCTTCATTATTGCAAGTTCATCTACCTCTAATCATGAACCAAAGATCATAGGAGAGGAAATTATTACGGGATCGGCAGAGGAAGATGAGTCAGGTCATCATTAAAATCTCATTGAAAACTCATTGAAAGCACAGAGCTCAAAAAAAAAGGGGGGTCCCTATTCCTAATGGGGTGATGTGTGATTTGGTCACAACACTACCCACAAGATTATCTTGTAGCTCCATGGAAAAGAAAGTTCAGAGATAATTGGAAGACCCTTTTCCATTGATGTCAAAGGGGGAGAGTTTGAGCAAGGGGAGCCCAAGATAGGGGGAGCAGTACAGACAGGGAGAGCAATGCAGAAAAGGAGAGTTATATTCAGAATTGGGTTGCCATCAATGAGAAAGGGGGAGATTGTTGGAATAAGTTGTCATTGATGTCAAAGGCACGAAGTCACTAAGTGATATCATTAATATCAAGGTAAAGCATGGCCCGTTACAATGGTAAGTTGCACGTTATACATCCCCATTAGAGAGCAAAGTCGATTATGTTCGTTGCACACTATCATGTTTAAATTAAAGATTTAAACATTGGAGATATAAGTGTTTTTGGGCCGACATGAAATAAAGTCTCAAAGTTGAATTATACACCCAAGGTGGCTGAATTAAGGAAGAGAAGAATTTAAATTAAAAGATTTAAATTCATTGAGGCCAACCTCAATAGTATGATGCAGATAAAGACAAGAGATTACAATATTAATCAACCAAGTATGCACAATTTACGGTGAAAATATGAAATGCAAAGTGATATAATGCGATGTATGTAAGGCAGAAATTCTAATGATCATACAGCAATCAGCATTAAGGAAGAATACACAATGATCAACTTGTGAAGGCAGCGATTTGTTAAAGCAATTATCATTGTGAAGGCAGCTGTGTGTAAAGGCAGTGATCCATATCATAAAAGACAGCGATCCATATTAGACAAGGAGGTGCGACCAAGGGAGTTGTTAACAAAGATAATCACTATTTTGTTAAGGCGGAAAAGGACAAAAGTGAATATTGAAAGAGCAGCGATCTCCTTGAGAAGAGGTGCGATTCTCACTAAGAGGTATATCTTTTGGTAAAAGGCATAGCATTTCATAAAAGACACATCATTTGATTGATATAAAAGGTGGTAGAAGTTGTGTTTCAAAGGCAAGCAATCAATGAATATTTTATGAATAATAAGGAAGAGGAAGAGCAGAAATATGAAGCGTAAATCTAACTTATATTGAAGATATTTGTGTGATAAAAGGAAAGGATATATGATAGTAAGTTGAATTGATAATATTCAGATTTGAGAAGGAAGAGATTAGTGATTGAATCAGATTTGTGAGGATTGTGAAAAGAGTAGAGTTTGAATCAGATTTGTGAGGATTGTGAAAGAATTTATAGTTTGGATCATATTTGAGTGAAGGAGTATATCATATCAGCCATTGAAGGATAAATAGGTTGGAGCCTATCAAATAGAGGTTGAAGCCTCTTGCTGGGTTGGAGCTCAATTTTTGTGAGGGTTGAAGCCTTCAAAAGGTTGGTGCCTATAATTCTGTTAGGTGGAGATTGATGTATCCTGTGAGTTGAAGCTCACTATTTGTATGTAAAGTAGGTTGGAGCCTACAAGAAAGAAGAAGAAGAAGACCAATATAATATATAAGCAATATTTTGCCGTGGTTTTCTTCCGCAAGGGTTTACACGTAAAATTGTGTGTTGTCTCTATGTTCTAAATTGCTAGATCTTACTTGAGTATTTGATTGTGGTTAATTAAAGAAGAGATGAGAAAAGTTATATTATATATTGATTCACCCCCCCCCCCCACCTCTCAATATAAATAAGTGCTCATCAATTGGTATCAGAGTGGGTTCCTTCGGAGATAGCCTAACAGCTAGAAGGTAGATCTAAGAAGAGCACTCATGGCCGATCAAGAAAGTTATGGTTTCTCATCAAACAGGGCACTGTTGTTTGTTGTTTGATGGAACAAATCATGCAATCTAGAGCATAAGAATGAAGACATATCTTAGTACTTTGGGGTATGACATTTGGCAATCTATGGAAGACGGATATATTATACCTACTACTCGTCTTATGGACAAAGATGCTAAAAGAAGTGAGAACAATTCAAAAGCGATGAATGCCATATTATATGGATTGTCAGAGACTGAATTTATAAAGGTGATTCATTGCAAAACTGCGAAGGAAATATGGAATAAGCTAAAAAGCATTTATGAAGGGGATGACAAAGTGAAAAAGGCTAAGCTTCAAATTCACAAGGCAAGATTTGAAAGCCTCAAAATGAGAGAAGAAGAGAACATAGCTGACTATTTTCTTCAAGTTGACTAAATTGTTAACACCATGGTGGGACTTGGTGAAACGAGCGACGAAGCAACTATTGTACGAAAGATATTGAGATCTTTACCTATAAGGTTTGATTCTAAAATCTCCACAATCGAAGAAGTGAAAGACTTGGATAAATTGATCAAGGATGATTTGCACGGCACTCTAATTGCTTATGAAATGAGGACTGAAGATAAACCAAAATATCTATCAAATAGGAGGCCAACAAGTAGCAAACTTTGATTGCCCCAAAAAAATTCTCATATATGGATATGCCTAATCAATGTCCCAATCAATGCACAATCAACTCATGGTCTACATACAATTAGTAGTAAAATCAACACATGATCAACAATGCAATAAGTTAGTTCATATTTGTAATGTATTATGATCCCATCTTGTGGGGTTCCTTGATTCTATGTAGGACTTAATCATACCCATCAAACACTAATTTATATGGCGTTCCTTCGAAAATTTTATGGTGGACACACTTTTGGCACACCCTTGAAATATCTCGGCTTCCACAATTATAGATTTTGCCTTATGGTGTGATACATTGAATGTTGGCCCACCTTCATATAATAGAATATCTATAGAACATAAAATCACCCTAAGTCTAGGAATTCATATTGTATTAATTGATGGCAATATTTGCCTATCTATCATTTATAATTCATATGCTGAAGTGTTAATTGGTACACTACTTATATCATCAAATATTGTATCTCTACTTGTTTTATCATTACATATTACCATGAATGCTATGGGATGTTAATAGAATAGATTAGTTGTGGATCATATCTCAACAATCTTGGAAAGGGTCAAGAAGATCTTCCAAAGATATATGACTGTTTTGATAATCTTCAATATACAAAATATACTGAAAAAGAAACTATCTCAAACTTACTCCTTGAATCACACTTACTCTTTATTTAAAAAGAAAATATAAACATATATGCAATGCACAATTCGAAAACATGTCATGTCCCCTTTTCAAAACTAGATCGATGGAGAAGACCTCTAACCTATCCTTCATTTCCTGTGGGATAAAGGGTAAAGCAAGGGAAATGGTAATAATATTATTTTAAGTTGGGCCCAATAATTCTATTTTAAAAGGGGGCAACTTAATAATATTATTATGATTAATTAAAAGTGTTTTTAAACACTTAATATTAAAAAATATTTTTAAATGCTTTTGGAGGGAAATTTTATTCATGGGCCTAAATTGGAAAGCTATTTAAAAGGGGCACTTGGATCCAAGAGCATCATTTGGTCTTCATTTGCAATTCAACTTTCCAGAATTTGAGCTTCATGTTCAATTTTCACATCCAAGGACGAAAACTTTTTTGTTCAAAGATCTTGGAGGACAAAACCCTCTTGGATTTCTATCATCAGATTCAAGGACAAAAACTCACGTCTACAACATGGACAATTCCGTCCAGGAATTGCATGTGAGCTAAATTTGGCAAGTTCATTCAAGTTTTCAGATTTAGAGCAATTACATTTGCAAGAAAATGTCGTGTTCATGTTTCACTGCTGATTTCAGAAGTTTTTGACATATTTTGGCATGTTGTTTATCATCATTTGTTGCTGATATATTGCTGAGATTGAGGCACCAACTTTCTAGGGAGGTCCGTACAATTTTGAGGGCGAATTGAGTAGCATTTATCGCTGCAATCTGAATGTTTTCAGGCATTAGTTGGTGCACCATCTTTGGGAGGACAAATCAAACAATATTTATTGCTGTTTCAGTCCATTTCAAGCCGCCCAAACAACATACATACCTCTGTCGCAGCCATACCTTCTCAACAACCATCTGTACCAGCAGTCCGTAAAGTTGGATTCCTTCTGTAGCAGTCATACAAGTCTGGAATTTGTCATTGTTGCCCAGATCTATATTATGTACAACAGTACGACTAATTGTGAGTGGAATTCAGTACATTGTTAATTCTGAAAATTGCTTTGGGGTTTGAATATCAGTATTTGTAATTT
Source organism: Cunninghamia lanceolata (assembly GCA_027924645.1). Taxonomy (NCBI): domain Eukaryota; kingdom Viridiplantae; phylum Streptophyta; class Pinopsida; order Cupressales; family Cupressaceae; genus Cunninghamia; species Cunninghamia lanceolata. Next base: position 10,013,843 of record BSBN01000321.1, read on the forward strand.
TCCAGCTGCTGCAAATTGAATAAAAATCAGTTTCAGACAGTTTCATATTGGTGCTTTAATGTGGAATTGTAATGTTCTACCCCAATTTTTTTTCTGAGTTTTTTTGAACCCATTTGCGGATTTAAAGAATACAGGTCTGATATGACAAAATGCAGGAACCAGTAGTTGGATAAACACTTTCAAAGAGGTTAAAACCAGTTTTCTCCTTCCCCAAAATGAGAGATTCAGATTTACATAACCTAGGTGCCTTATATCAAGATGAAAATACCCTCTCCAGAATACACAATACCTCCTCAATGTGTTGGAGGTGCTCCTCCCAAGTCCTGCTAAATATCAAAATATCATCAAAAAAGATGAGGACAAACTTCCTCAACTAATCTCAGAAAACTCTGTTCATACAGGACTGAAAAATAGCCGGAGCATTGGTTAGGCCAAAAGGCATAACCAGGAACTCGAAGTGCCCATAATGGCAACGGAAAGCAGTCTTCTTCACATCCTCCTCTCTGACCCAAATCTGATGATACCCGAATCTCAAATCAATTTTAGAGAAGTAGCATGCTCCATGTAGCTCATCAATGAGCGCTTCAATGCGTGGGATGGGGTACCTGTTCTTGATGGTCCTTTTATTCAGGGCCCTGTAGTCAATGCACATTCTCAATGTCCCATCCTTCTTCTTAACTAAAACAACTGCAGAGGCAAAAGGGCTCTTGCTAGGTCTGATATGCCCTATATCGAGAAGTTATTTGATAGTCTTCTCTATTTCGTCCTTCAGCCTCTTCGGATGTCTATAGGGAGTGATGATAACCGGCTTGGCTCCCTCCTCCAACTCAATCACGTGCTCAATGCCTCTATCAGGGGGCCTCCCTAGTGGAATGCTATTGAAAACCTTACTATGGTTGGTTATCAATTTCTGTATATCTGGGTCGTAGCTCTATTTCTATTGCTCTGTAACTGTAAGCATAATAACACACTCGGCTGCCCACTCTACCTGATCATGTCTGAGAAGCCTCTCCATTCTCCTAAGAGATACCACTCGAAGACCACCATTAGACATTCCCCTGAGTACATGTTTCCTTCCATCCACCTCGAACTTCATCTCCATGGTGTGTAAGTTGAGGTAGAACTCTCCAATTGCATGAAGCCACTTCATGTCAAGGACCACATCCATATCTCCCATGCTCACCACATAGTACTCGGCCTAGAACTCATAATCACTTAACTTAATAGTTAAGTTAGGGATTTGCCTTTTACAAGTTATCACAAATCCATCTACCTCCCTGACCTTAAATCCCTCGAACTCCTCTGTCTTGAGTCCTCTCCTTGCCACTTGACCCTCATCGATGAAATTACGAAGTAGTGTGGTCACTCTCTGTCCTTCCAAGACTCCCCGAATCCTGAATGAACCCTTTTTCTGAATGGCAGAAAGGTGGGTTGTGGGTCTATCATCATCCTGCTCTCTCTGGGACTCATCTGATAAACTATCAGCTTCACTATCTTCTGAATCAGTTCGCTGATCTGATTTTTCTGAAGCTGTTTCTTCTGCTGAAAAATATTCAATCTGATTTACCTTGCCCTTTATAGGGCACTTATGGTTAGGGTCCCATGGGCCCTTGCATTTGAAGCATAGTTTCCTCCTCCTTAGGTCATTAATGGTGTCATCATCAAGTTTTATGGCTGGTTTCTTCTGCTGATCTGAATCTCGATGGTGATATTTCTTATCTTTCTTGAGGGGAAATGATTTAGATGGGAACTTATTATTCAGGGCAGCAAGCTCCATACTTTGTGTTTTCCTCATGGTTTCTTGTAAAGTAGGTGGATCAAAAGCCTTAACCCATCCTCTAAGTAGCTCCATTAAACCTGCACTGAAAAGGACTACAAGTCTCCTCTCTAAAATGCTAGGAACGATAACTGAAAGCCTCTAAAACTATGAAATGTAAGACTCCAGTGATCCATACTATCTCAACTGTGCAAGCTCTCTAAAATGTAACTCAAGATCTTTCATATCAAATCTTTCAATGAGCCTGTTTGTGAATTCATCATAGGTGGCGATCAAGTTATGACCCAAGGTAACCAAACCATAATACCACCACTCATGGGCTGCTCCATCAAAGTGTATGGTGGCAAAGTTAATTGTTTCATCCTCTGGCATAGATTTAAGGGTCAAATAATTATCTAACTTCTGCACCCAAGCTCTAGCTGAAATCTTACCACTCCCATCAAAGTGTTCCAAAGAGACTTTGCTCAATGCATGTTGATAATCTCTCTACATACACGGTGCCCTGTGCTCCGTCCTACCACTAGTACTTGCTCTCTGTCTCTTCTGGTTCAAAAACTACTCCAAGGACAACAACTCCCTAATATCAAGTGGTAGAGTCATGTACTCTGCATGATGCAACTTGATCTCCTGTCATAGGTATCTATGCCTCATGTGCATGAATAGCAGGGGCCTCCTCTCTAAGTGAAAAGGTAGGTTGTAGAGGCCTAGGAACCGACCCTGAGGTTGTCCTAGTGCTGTGACCACTACCTTGACCATCATGCTGATGGTTATTAACATTAGAACCACTTGCCTCACCATTGTTTGTTGTGTGTGTTTGCGGCATTTGCGGAATATTCTGATTCATCTTTGCTAAAAACTAAGACATCATATCTAACATAGTATCAAACTTCCTCTTTGCTCTGGAATTAGGACTATCTAGTCGTTCTTGTCGTTTATTTCTATCTTCCATACTACCTATAATATTGTCACTATCACTGGATGAATTCCGGTGCATACCCAAAATACCTAATACAATTTCACCTTCTGGAACTTGTGGGGGCTGCCACTGATTGGTTTCCCTGGTATATACCTGTTTCCACTCATTCATGAAAGATGTTCAACATAGGCTGGCAAGAAAACTACCTCTAATACCACCGTAATGTTCTACCCCAATTTTTTTCTAAATTTTGTTGAATCCATTTGTTGATTTAAAGAATACAGGTCTGATATGACAAAATGCAGCAACCAGTAGTTGGATAAACACTTTCAAAGAGGTTGAAACCAATTTTCTCCTACCCCAAAATGAGAGATTCAGATTTACATAACCTAGGCGCCTTGTATCAAGATGAAAAGCAACCCAAATACTAGGCGTTTTGGCCTAGGAAGATCCACGCCTAAGTGTTGACCCTAGTACGACCTGTTGCAGGTCTGTAGCAGCAATTAAAACTCCTTTCATATGCTCTGAAAATGTCCAAACTCCGTTGCACTGCCTCATGCCCTATCCATATTGTCAAAACACAAATTTGATGAGTTCTTTCACTCCTAAAAGGTCTCCAAATGGTATGGCTGTAATGTTCCCTTTCTCTGTACAGGGTTAGTCTATAATCGAGTTCTCGTAGACTAACTAGCCTAGTTAGGGAACCATGGTTGGCAGGGCCTTGGATGAGTTGGTCAATTGTTGGGATGTTGGCTTGGGTTCAGTTGGATCTTCAGTTGGCACTTTCTAGAGGTGGTTTGTGTGCTCTTTGCCCAGACTTGCTATTTTTAGTAAATTGGGGTTTTGGGCCATTTCGGGATTCTCAGTATTGCATCTCATCAAGACCTTTCCAACAAGCTATAGAACACAAGATTCCGCGTATATCTTGCCCTCTGTTTTAAAGTCCAAAGATTAATAATATTTATTTAATGTGGGACTTTAGAAATATTAAAATCAAGTGACATAATGAAGTCATATTAAAAGTGTCACTTAAGTGACTTTGGGCGCCCATCTCTTGGGAGTTATAAAGTGTTTTAAAATGTAACATACACCCCTGGTATATGTTTTGCTCTGTGTACTTTTTTTGTGTGTTTTGATGTTTTGTTGTTCAAGGTTTTATGGGTTTTGCTTGCATGTGCATTTTTGCATGAAATATATATAAAATGAACAATATACTGAAAACCCAGAAAAACTATTGCACAAATCAACAAACTAATGAAGACCCAAATTGTATTATAGCAAAATATGAATTATGGTAACATACCCAGATCAAGGTTTACAACTTCGTCGGGATGCTATAGCCGGACCAGCAATAAAGGCCACAGAAAATCACTCTAATCACCCTCACCAAGTATGAAATTGCAATACAAATACAAAGGATGGATCTGCAACCCTTAGGCACCCAAGATAGGATGACTAAATGCCACAAATTGTTATTTTTTGCACTTCTTGAAACCCCACGTCAGGACTGCAAGTGTACGGCCTACCTGGAAGCTTATAACAGCAGCAACAACATCAATCAGCTCCAAAAAAAACTCTTCAATCTGGTCTGAATTCGATGGTGGATGATGGGCATACCAAACAGCTATAAATGAGGGCCTTAAACTTCACAAAATACACCAAAATCTCCTCTAGAACACTACGGCCCACTGCTGAAATGGTACGGCCTGCCTATGGCTGTTAAAATCTGCAATAAACTCCTCCAAAAATGCTCCAATATGTCCTCCAATTGATTTCTAACGGCTGCACATTCATTCTTCAACAAATGACTTCATTTTCATACTCAAATCTGCTCAAAATGAATCCACTGAAAGCACAAATGAGACCTCTGCATGAAGCCTCCACAAATCCTCTCCTAATACGATCTTCCACGCACGAGGAAAGGGACCAATGTCGGGGTTTTCGTCCCAACACAGCCACCTGAAACCCTAGAGCCAAGATCCAAAGCCAAAGCACAATAAACTCATAAGAGAGCCAAAATCAATAATCTTTGCCTATGCAATTGAGGGCAATTTTTGCCTTTTTGTTGCTCTCCCAAGCCCAACGCCCAAGATGAGAGTTTTTTTATTATTTTTAATTTATAAAATATCCCCTTGTCTCTCCATGAGGGGCGCCCATCTCCGAGTAGCTTAACTTTAAGTCATAACTTAATTTTATAAAGCAATATTACTTTATGACTTAAAGTAACTTAACTCTCGAATAGTATAAGTTAAATATTTAATTTAACTTATATATCAACTTATAATACCTTGGGCCCTTAAATAACATGAATTCCTGTGCCAAGAGCATCCACACTGCCCTGCCATAAATAGCAAGTGTCTGGCTCCTGACTTACTATATATAGTAAGTCCCCTAAAATGACCCCCTAAACATCTCCATTAGCCTATGGGAATCTAGTCATAGGCTAATCCCTGTCCACTGATCCAATGGGCTAGATGGGGGACGTTACAATCCGCCATCCCTAAGATTGCTTGTCCTCAAGCAATGTAACACCCACTCATATTTAATAGATTATAAACTTACATCAAACAGAAAATCAACAGAAAGAATAACTAACTATTATGAAAATAGTATCGAATGCAATAAAATTCAAATATTACAACTAACTTTCTTTTTCAGCTGAAAAAATCTTTCTAACAGAATACATATAATCCAAAGTAAATTAACTAAGTTCCTTCAATCAAATTCAAATATTAAGGTAGGAAGAGAGTATAAGAAAAGTACAACTTGAATAGCTTCCTGCTGATTTGTTTGCAGATCCTCCTCTGGATTTTGGAAAAAGGAATATCAACAAGGGTTTTATCCACCCAACCAAGACCAACTGGTCTCCCATGCTTCTTCAACTAAAGAAACCCGACCCTTCACGAGGGTGATTAACAAGGAATCGAATAACATCAATATGCCTTTGAGCTTGGTGTCAAGAACCTATACCTCCTGATCGATCTTTTCCCTATAGGTACCTCCTAACTGGAAAGATCACTCTGATCAGTGGTATATCTGGTACTTGATAGCTGACAGATGCCTATACTCCATCGTACCTTGGCCAAGGATTTCTAAGAAATATCTAACACTACTGTGTCGTCAGCATTCACCCTTGCTCGGTATTGACTTTATTTCATATGTTTCTTTTTTGTTACAGGTTTGGACGAACATGTATAATCCACTTGACATGCTTACAGATTTCTAAGAGATTCAGCATATAAACATTTAGACAGCAAGGTATCCTTTAACTCAGTGATCGAAGTCCAATCTCTCAATGAGAATATGGTGTATATATATATATATATAGGTATGAAGACAATTACTTCTGCAGATTTCAAAGATTTGGAATTAAAAGACACATACGGATTCAGGAGATTCATGCACGAATCGCAGAATAGAAAATATAGAGAAACCGAATGAATTATACTCATGAACAACTACGGCCATCCAAATCATGCATTACTATACACCGCATGATGAACTATAATATACGGAAAGAAGCCATTGTCTTGCCTGATTAAGCTTTTGCAAGTCGAAGCTGAGGGATAAGCGACTGCAAGGACATTTTCTGTTTGCCGGACTGGTTCTTGCTATCGCTCCTATGATATTGACTTGGCAGAGTAAAAAGAGTATGAAGCTCACGCACAAGGAAAATATGATTCGGATTTCTGAGTTGCAGGGACGAGGCCACTCAAAGAATGCAATCAATAGCTCACTAATCCTGCGAATGCTCTCTTGAAAAGGTTGCGAATGCTGTGTTTCAAGATGAGTAAAGAATGCGAATGAAAAGGATTAACGCCAAGAAATATAGGCCGCCCACTCCTTCCCCCGTCCGCATGCAAGAAGGAACGTTTCCTTCTTGCGTGTGGGCGTGTTGGAGGAATTACATACACCACTAAGTGCTCCTAATGAGGTAAGTTGAAAATATATATTATTTAATATACATAAGGAAATAATTCTTACCAACTTGAAATGTATACGTATATGTATGTGCCTTGGCCAAGGCTACGATGATATAGTCGTCTAGACTTAGACAATATTGTTGTTTTTCGATTCTCGTAACCACCCTCTCCCTATTGATACCCCTTTTTCCTTGTCGCTTGATTTGTCCTGCAACACTTCGACAATTAATGAAGGTTAAATCATTTCCTTGATACGAACATTTATATATATAATATCCATACATCCATTCTCACATATAATTGAAAAATATTTGCATATAAAAGAAAATCATTCTCACATAATTATACACCTTATTCAACGAATAAATTCATAGTCACATGAAAGCAGTTGTACACAACTAACAACACAACCAACATTTCATTGTTTAGTAGAAGGGGATGTAACATATTCTTCCCCTTAAGAATCATCGTCCTCAATGATTATTTATCAATATATATATCAAAATTTAACAACATAGTCTCACATAAGTCTTAATTGTTTGGGAATAAATAAGGAAACTTTTGATGAATCTCATCATAATCTTCCCAGGTGGCATTCTCTTCTGAATACTGGTCCCACTGGACATTACATTGTACCACCTCGCGATTACGTAAGTGCAGCTTACGTATCTCGAGTACTCGGAGTGGCTCTATTGTGATCACCCAAGGGTCCCATACCTGCAATGATTTCCAATCAATCATATGTTCAGAGTCTGCATAATATTTCTTGAGATAGGAAACATGAAATACATTGTGAATTCTGGCGAGAGCCGGGGGTAGAGCAATTTTGTATGCCACAGGATTGATAATTTCTAGAACTTCAAAAGGTCCCACGTATCTTGGGGCTAACTTAGAGGCTTTCCCAAATTTTATAGAGCTTTTCTGTGGTTTTACCCGCAAAAGAACTTTTTCTCCCACTACAAACTGTCTGGGAACACATTTTGCATCAGCATAACTCTTTTTCCGGTCATTGGCCTCTTTCAATCTCTGCCTGATTATTCTTACCTGCTCTTCCATTTCTTGAAGCATTTTAGGTCCTAGAATGATCCTGTCTTCCCACTTGTTCCAACTTATAGGGGTTCTACATTTCCTGCCATACAGGGCTTCAAAAGGTGCCATTTTTATTGCTGACTAATATGAGTTGTTATAAGCAAATTCTACCAAGGGTAGATATTCTTCCCACCTGTATTGTTGATCCATATAGTACATTCTAAGTAGATCTTCTAAAATTTGATTTACCCTTTCCGTCTGACCATCTGTCTCGGGATGATAAGCTATACTAATATTTAACTGAGTCCCCAAGGCTGAAAATAAGGTCTGCCAAAATCTGGATGTCATCCTGGCATCTCTATCTGATATGATCTTTTCTAGTATTCCATGGAGATGAAAAATTTCCTGTACAAATTTTCATGCGATCACGGGTGCCCCATCTGTCAAATTCCCTAGTATGAAATGTGCCACTTTGGTGAGTTTGTCCACTACCACCAATATGGCATTATGCCTGTTCCTAGTCAAAGGTAAACCTTGTACAAAATCCATGCTAATAATTTGCCATTTCCAATCAGGTACACTATGAGGCTGAAGTAATCCTGCTGGATGCTGATGTTCTACCTTGACCTTCTGACATTCAAAACATCCTGCCACAAATCTTGCTGCGTCCTTTTTCATTCCTTTCCAAAAATACAACAGTTTGACGTCAAACATCATCTTGGTTACTCCTCCGTGTCCTAAATATGGTGCGGTGTGTACTTCTTTCCTAAATATTGTGTCCTGAATATGGTGTTCTAAATCTTTTTCCTTTTCTTTGAAGAGAGGTAATGGGATGAGCAATTCTAGAAAAATCTCTGACAAACCTTCTGTAATACCCAGCTAATCCCATGAAACTTCTAACCTTAGGAACATTCTTCGGTATTGGCCAATCCACTATAGCTTTTATCTTAGCAGGATCCACTGCAATTCCCTTAGCTGATATTATATGCCCCAAATATTGTATCTCTTTCTGGAAGAAGGTACATTTTGACAATTTTCCATATAGTTTATGCTCCCTTAACCGTTGAAGAACTATTTGAAGGTGTTGAAAGTGCTCTTCCTCATTTTTGGAGTAGATAAGAATGTCATCTAAGAATACCAATACAAACTTATCCAGGCAATCTCTGAAAACATTGTTCATTAAATTTATGAACGCAGCTGGGGCATTGGTGAGTCCAAATGGTAGAACTGTGAACTCATAGTGTCCATATCTAGTTCTGAATGTCGTCTTATGAATGTCTTCCTCTTTCAACCTGAGCTGATGATATCCTGACCTCAAATCTATTTTTGAGAATATTGCAGCCCCTTTCATTTGATCAAAAAGATCATCTATTCGAGGTAAGGGATATTTGTTCTTAATGGTGAACTTATTTAACATTCGGTAATCTATACATAAATGAAGAGTCCCATCCTTCTTTTTAACAAAAATCACTGGCACACCCCATGGTGAAACACTCGGTCGTATCAAGCCCTTATCCAGTAATTCCTATAATTGTGCCTTTAGCTCCACCAGCTCTAAGGTGGTCATACGGTAAGGTACTTTTGAAACAGGTTCGGCCCCTGGTACTAGATCAATGGCAAAATCAAATATTCTTCTAGGTGGTAACCCAGGTAGTTCCTCGGGAAATACATCTTGATATTCCCGAAGGTAAGGGTATTTTTCAGTGAAGGTCTCTTCCTTATCTTCAATTCCCATTTTCCTCTTCCTATTCTGGAAATGCTCTGTCCTTTCATTGACCGCTTCCATCTTGACTACAAACAATTTGCATCCTTTCCTTCTATTTCTTTTCAGCTGCATAGCCGAAATTTGTTGCACCTTAACTTCTCGTTGTTTCCCTAGAATCCTCACTGGCTTCCCTGAATCATACATACATTCTACTATTTTAGCATAACAGTCGACCTTAGCCCTATGTTCTTTCAACCAATTCATTCCAATGATCACATCATAGGAACCCAGAGGTGCTACGTCAATGTTGACCTCTATAGTGAAGTCTGGAAATTCAATCTTGGCTTCAAACAGACATTGCTCTACCCAAGCTCTCGTCTAATTAGCATATTCAACCATCCACGATTTGGCCATATACGCAGTTCTTTTAGGGAACCTTCCCAGTAACTTAGGTGATATAAAACATTCCGTGCCTCCAGTGTCTATTAAAATAGTTATTGGGTTACCATAAAGCATACCTGGAGTTTCTATGGGAGCAACCTGGTACTTTGCTTGTCTATTGTCAACTGTTGCATGAATTCTTTGCTGAAAAACAGTCTATTGAGGTGGTAGAGGCTTTCGTTGCTGCTGTCCTTGCTGGTTCTTAGAGGGACACTGATTTGCGTAGTGCTCACCTCCACAATTGAAACATCCTCCGAGCGGTCCCTTCTTTTCAATACTTTTACTAGTGTGGTTTTCTTCCTTTCAGGAGTTGTAATTATTCTTTTTAAACTAGTTATTCTTGTACCCCTTTTTTTTGAAATTTTGTTGTGACTGATCCCACTTACCCTTGTTATGCTTCCTGTCCCTGAAGGAATCATCTTTCTTCAATCTCTGTTCTTGCCGAACAGCTTTCTTGTAAGCCTCATCCATAGTCGAGGCGCCAAAACATCTACTGGTCCTCCAACACAATTGTTTAACCCCATTATGAACTTTCGTACTCGAAAGTTTTCATCCTGCTGGTATTGTGGAACATACTTGAGTAAACGGGTATATTTCTCCCAGTACTCATTGACAGTTACGGGTCCCTGCCTGAGGTTTTCAAAATCTAACAGTTTTTTATCATAAAATAACTGCGGAAGCCATCTTTGGTGGAATATCTTCACAAATTGATCCCATGACACTAACACATCAACCACTGCCAATCCCATTTCAGCCCTTTTGTTTTCCCACCATGTGGCAGCTTCTCCTACCAACTGGTAGGCTGCCCATGCTGCTTTAGAGTTATCAGAATAATCTCGAAGCTCAAAATACTTTTCCATTTCCGTCAGCCATGCCTCTGCGGCATCTCCCGAAATAGAGCCTTCGAACTTAGGAGGTTTTATCTTTTTCATATCTATGGCTAACTCATCGGCCAGTCTACTTCTCTTCTATCCCATACTTAATGTTTTTGAGTTATCTTCATGCAGGTCACTTTGATTTTTAGACCTCTCATCTCTAGCTTCAGATTGCCCTTCTACCTTTTTCTCTAGGTGGGCTAATCTAGCCTGAGTTGCTTTCATCATACTCAATATCTGATCCAGTTTATCCATGGAACTATTGTCCTAATCTTCTCTGAACTCATTTCCGGAATTTTCCATTCCAATGAAGTTTCTGAAGAAATTAAGAGTTTTAATTAGTTTTTGGTTATTATTGGTTGTCATCTAGTAGTTTTCACAATGAATTAAGGAGTCTTCCTTTTTGCATAAAATTATCAAGCCAAATACAAATAGTTCACAAAAAAAAATTTAATTTATTTGAAGAAAAAGACTATCACTCCCTGTGATAGATTCATTAATAATTACAAAATTTCTATCACTTCCTGTGATAGATTTTTTTTGCATAATACAAAATTTTCATCACTCCCTGTGATAGATTTATTTCAATTCAATACAAAATGGTCATCACTTTCTGTGATTAGTTTTCTGAATCTTTTTCATCATCAGTGATAGGTTCCTCCTAATCACTAAATTCTGAAAATGGGATAAGTCTGTATACAGGAGTCCGAACTCGATCTCCTTCAGATGTTTCTGGTTTAGTGTGGTCTTTAAATTTGGTCTTGTTTATGTCTGCAATTATGGCAGACTTCACCTTCTCTTTTCTAGAGACTGTCCATTCTCTTCTCTCTTTTAGAAGTCTTTTCAGAACTTCGGCTATCATTTCTGAATCCGCTAGAGGAGAACAACTTGAATAATCATAACGAAGTCTGATCTTCCATAGTCGAATAGATATAGGGTCACGAATCTTTTCCCAGGGTGTTTTTCTTATCAAAACCATACTGAAGAAAACATCAATAACTATTTTCAATGTTCTAATCATGATGAGCCCCAAGGTTCAGTGTGGAAACTAACAGCTCTGATACCATATGTAACACCTACTCATATTTAACAGACTATAAACTTACATCAAACAAAAAATCAGCAGAAAGAATAACTAATTATTATGAAAATAGTATCGAATGCAATAAAATTCAAATATTACAACTAACTTTCATTTTCAGCTGAAATAATCTTTCTAACAGAACACATATAATCCAAAGTAAATTAACTAACTTCCTTCAATGAAATTCAAATATTAAGGTAGAAAGAGAGATTAAGAAAAGTACATCTTGAATAGCTTCCTGCTGATTTGTTTGCAGATCCTCCTCTGGATTTTGGAAAAAGGAATATCAACAAGGGTTTTATCCACCCAACCAAGACCAACTGGTCTCCCGTGCTTCTTCAACTGAAGAAACCCGACCCTTCACAAGGGTGATTAACGAGGAATCGAATAACATCAATATGCCTCTGACCCTGGTGTCAAGAACCTATACCTCTTGATCGATCTTTTCGCTATAGGTACCTCCTAACTAGAAAGATCACTCTGACCAGTGGTATATCTGGTACTTGATAGCTGACAGATGCCTATGCTGCATCATACCTTGGCCAAGGATTTCTAATAAATATCTGACACTACTGTGTCGTCAGCATTCACCCTTGCTCGGTATTGACTTTATTTCATATGTTTCTTTTTGGTTACAGGTTTGGACGAACATGTATAATCCACTTGACATGCTTACAGATTTCTAAGAGATTTAGCATATAAACATTTAGACAGCAAGGTATCCTTTAACTCAGTGATCAAAGTCAAATCTCTCAATGAGAATATGGTATATATATTTATATATATATATATATTTTCGTGTATATATATATATATATATAGGTACGAAGACAATTACTTATGCAAATTTCAAAGATTTGGAATTAAAAGACATATACGGATTCAGGAGATTCATGCACGAATCGCAGAATAGAAAATACAGAGAAACCGAATGAATTATACTCATGAACAGCTACGGCCATCCAAATCATGCATTACTATACACCGCATGATGAACTATAATATATTGAAAGAAGCCATTGTCTTGCCTGATTAAGCTTTTGCAAGTCGAAGTTGAGGAATAAGCGACTGCAAGCACAATTTCTGTTTGCCAGACTAGTTCTTGCTATCGCTCCTATGATATTGACTCGGCAGAGTAAGAAGAGTATGAAGCTCACGCACAAGAAAAATATGATTCGGATTTCTGAGTTGTAGGGACGAGGCCACTCAAAGAATGCAATCAATAGCTCACTAATCCTGCAAATGCTCTCTTGAAAAGGTTGCGAATGCTCTTTTGAAAAGGTTGCGAATGTTGTGTTTCAAGATTGAGTAAAGAATACGAATGAAAAGGATGAACGCCAAGAAATATAGGCCGCCCACTCCTTTCCCCGTCCGCATGCAAGAAGGAACGTTTCCTTCTTGCGGGCGGGCGTGTTGGAGGAGCTACATACAAGACTCCAGCTCGCACACCACTAAGCGCTCCTAATGAGGTAAGTTGAAAATATATATTATTTAATATACATAAGGAAATAGTTCTTACCAACTTGAAATGTATACGTATATGTATGTGCCTTGGCCAAGGCTACGATGATATAGTCATCTAGACTAAGACTTAGACAATATTGTTGTTTTCGGATTCTCGTAACCACCCTCTCCATGTTGATACCCCTTTTTCCTTGTCGCTTGATTTGTCCTGCAACACTTCGACAATTAATGAAGGTTAAATCATTTCCTTGATACGAACATTTATATATATAATATCCATACATCCATTCTCACATATAATTGAAAAATATTTGCATATTGTTGTACCCAATCAAAAAAAATTGTTTCATTAAGGCATTTTGAGCAAGTCTAGAAAATTTTTCGTCAAAAAAGTCAAAACGTCAAAAATTTTAAAAATAGACATTTCTATTTTCAGACAGTTTCTAAAAATAGACATCAAATTAGGTTTTCTGGGTTTCTTCAGATACGGATGCTAGAAAAATTTTCTAAAAATAGAAAGAAAGTTTCTAAAAATAGAATCTCCGATTCAGGGGTCGTCCCTGATTCTCATTGGCTGATTTTGCTTCACGATTAGCGTGGTCCAAACGGAATCTGCAAAAGGTCAAGTTTTCTCTACTGGGTCATTTCTATGAGCTCTGAAGTCATCAATGGAGGAAGTTCATCTGCCAGAGCTCGTTTTCAAATTTTCGACGCTGTTCCGACGACGCAGAACTGATGAACAATCGTCTATTCAACGAAGAACGCTAAACGAAGCAGGGTCAATCCGAGGTGAGCTGAAAATTTGAAAATCATCAAAATTTAACTAAGGCATGAGAATCCAGGCGCCCCTGGAGGCTAGGGGCGCCCAATTGCACCAGTGTTAGATTTTTTTCGTGTTTTTCAAGAAAATGCGAGAAATGTCTTCGTCAGTCAGTTCCGGTGAGCGTAAAAGCAGTCATTTTGGTCAACATGCCCTAAAAAGCTAGAAATCACGTCCGATGTACCCAGGTTATCCAGGGCATTCACTATCCAGTGGTAGTTGACTAACGAAATCGTCAAAATCGATGCAAGGAAGCAGCTGTCGGCACGTGAAACGGATCAAGTTGCAAACGAAGGTTCAAAATCATGAAATTGGCTAAGGCACAGAATCCTAGGCACCCTTGGAGGCTAGGGGCACCCAACTTCTCATGCCTTAGAATTTTTACGCGTTTTTCGAGAAACGTCAAAAAAGCCTCCGTCAACTCGTTTCCAGGTGATCAAACTTGGTCAAACTCAGTCAAAAGTCAGTAAAAGCTGGGATTTCATCACAGATGTGTTCAAGCTATTCAAACCATCCCCCGTCCTGCCTCAACAATCATCCGGACGCGAAAACGAAGATCAGACAGGTGCTGTTGGCACGGAAATCAAGAAATGAGAATAAAATTTGAAATTTCCAAAAATTTTCTCTAAGGCATTGAATCCTAGGTGCCCCTGGAGGCTAGTGGCACCCAAATCCTCCAGACTTCATTAAGGCATTTTGAAAAAGTCTAGAAAATTTTTTGTCAAAAAGTCAAAAAAGCAAAATTTCTAAAAATAGACTCAGATTAGGTTTTCTAGGTTTCTTGAGATATGGATGCTAGCAAAACTTTCTAAAAATAGAATCTTCGACTCAGGTGTCACGATTGATTCTCATTGGTCGATTTTGCTTCACGATCGGCGCGGTTCAGACGGAATCTTCAAAAGGTCAAGTTTTCTCTGCTGGGTCATTTCTACTTTTTCAGAAGGCGAAGCATGAGCTCGGAAGTCGTCAACAGAGGAAGTTCATCCGCCAGAGCTCGTCAACGAGTTTTCAACGCTATTCCAACGACGCAGAACCAACGAACAGTCGTCGACTCAACGAGACACGCAAAACGATGCAAGATAGATCCAAGGTGGAATGAAAGGTTGGAAAATCAAAAATTTGACTAAGTGTTGAGAATCCAGGCACCCCAGGTGACTTGGGGCGCCCAACCTTTCAAGTGTTACATTTTTTTCACGTTTTTCGAGAAACATCAAAAATGCTTCCGTCAGCTTTTTCCCGGTTGGTCAAACTTGGTCAAAACTTAGTCAAAGCTGGGATTTCATCATAGATATGCTCAAACTGCTCAGATCACCCTCCGTCCCGCCTCGATAATCGTCAGAACGACCGAAAACGAAGATCAAACAGGAGCTGTGGGCACGGAAAACGAGAAATGGTACAAAATTTGAGTTTTTCAAAAAAAATTGTAAGGCATGGCAACCTAGGCGCCCCAAGTGACTTGGGGCGCCCAAACTCTTCAGAGTTAGTTTATTTTTGAAGTTTTTCTCGAAAAATGTGAGTGCTTCTGTCAGCCCGGTCTGGTCCGGAGTTGGATAGTTTGGCGCATTTCCCGAGGCAGACAAAGAGTATAGTCAACTCAGTTTTCATCAGTCCTGCCTATTTGCCAGATCATCAGACTCAATTTTATCCAAGTTGACAGAAATCGATAGCCAAACAGGGGTCCTCCGCCACTGGAACGCGAACGCAAATCTAGAAATTGAAGAAGTTGAAAAAAACTGAAAAAATGGCTAAGTCTGGTGAAACCAGGCGCCTCAGGTGACTTGGGGCGCCCAACTTGCCCAGAGAGAATTTTTCATGTGTCTGCAGTGTTTTCCAACAATTTTGTTCCCAATCTTCGCCCGTTGGCAGTTTTCAAGAGGTTAAACGATGCCAGATCGTCCGTCAGAGGCCGGAAATGGAATCTCAGTTGATAGGTCTCCAAAATCTCAGGATCAGTCAGCTTTTTCAGTCAACAATGACATTTTGCCACCTTGTTGAAGTCGAAGACAGACCATATTTAAGTCAAAACGAGTGTTGAAGTGTCGAAAACGAAAAAAAATTGGCTAGCACTTCTTTCAACTCACGTGTTCGATGACATCATCAAAAGAAGATATTTTTCGTCATCTTACACATGAAGCCATAGGCAGCTACAAAATAGGGATTCTTCCTATTCGAAGACATCCACTTGGATTTGTGCTTTAAAAGTTGCTTTCTTCATGGATGAGGTCCAAGTTTTATTCACACAAATAAAACTATTTTCTCGCCCTAAAGATCTATAAAGACAAGCATTTGGCTTCTTTATTTCATTATCTTTTGCAGGTTGCATCCAGAAAAAAAAAAATTATTTTTCTTTCAATGAAGATTCGAAGACCCAAACAAAGTGTTTTTTCAGCGTTCTTCATAGTTTCAGGTTGAAGAAGTAGGGAGGCTTGCTTTTTCAAGGTCCTTGTTTCGAGGGGATCGCTTTTCAGAAATTCGACCGAAGCTTTTTCAGTTTTCGTCGAGATGGGTCCATCCAAAATATCATCCTCTTGAAGATTGGGAATTTTGTTTTTTTCGAGAATCTGTTTTTTTCCTGCTTTTTCAGGAAAATCTCCGCTTTTTCAAAATCCGACAATCTGGGTTGCTTCAAAACAAAATTGCCTACAAAACCCATGTGCTATCTTTTTTGCTCACACTCTGCTTTTTTTCTAAAAATCAGCAAGTAATTTTCAGCGAATTGTCCAAGATTTTTCCAACATAGGCGTGTTCACAGTCAATTTTCAAATCTTTCAATATGCAGTACTCTTCAACACAAATCAGGCACAAAACGGCGTTGGTTCACGATTACCTGAGAACTTGTGAAACAGACTTGCATAAAGTACTTCCAGTAATCAATTTACACTCTTTGGAGGATGCAGGAAATAATGCTATCAGGTATCTAGGACACTCCGGTTTGCTTGCAGCAGCATCCTTTCCCATCACAGTGTAAAGTATCAAGTTTGTAATTGCTTGCATGACGCATTACAATTCAGTCACAAGAGAAATTCAATCAAGAGATGGACGTGTGCTCTGCAGCCTGAGGCCAAACGACATTGAGAAGTGTTTTACAATACCAATTTGGAGAGAAAACTTAACTGTTTCACTTGAAGAATGCAAGAGAGTTTCGAACAATGATAAAGAAAAATACCGGAAAAAGATTGGTCAAAGGTGGTTAAAAGAGAAGCAAAATGTCATGCCAAAGAATGTTGGACATGGAGAATTCAAGGACGAACATGCAATAATGATCACTCTGCTAAGCCGAATCACGGGTCAAGCAGATGCTAACAAGTTCCAGCCTTGGATGTTTTATATCATGTCCCAGATTGTTGATGGAACCGAATTCTATGACTGGTCGGCACTCTCATCAGTGATGGTCTCCACCAACAAATAATATATTTTCAAAGGGCTCATGAATTCCACATGATATCATACCTTGTGTACTTGATGGCTTTTCAGGGTCAATTCAGAGGTTTGAATGTTGTTGGAACTCTGGGTATTCAGCATGTGTATCATTATTTCCCGCAGTTAGAAGTCTCCCAAGCTGAACGTCATTACAAGCGGGTGAATGATGCATTCCTGATGCATGCAGTGCGAGATATGGATAATGAGTTGCATATACGGTTTTCAGTAGATGCTAGAATAGCAATGGCAGAATGGGCTGATTGGTTTATCCAATTTCCCACTTTTTCCTATATCAGAGTATATGGCTTCTCAGGAGAGCCGGCCATGTTACCGAGATATCCTACAGATGAAATTGCATTTATGGAATTTCTGAGGCAAGCCTATGAAGTTCATACATTTTTGCATAGCAGACGCAAGGCAGCTTTTAATTTTCCACTTGGGATGAACATTTACAAATGCAGATCTGGAGCAGATGCCAAGGCAATCGGTAATGAATCGTCCAAATATGGTCTCAAGTTTTTCGACAGGAGGTATCCATATTATCCTTGTGGTGTTTTTGCATCACATCTTGGTCAGAATTGTACACACAAGTATGCGGTCGAAGACTTCTGGGCTAATTGTGCTGATGAGTTTGAAGTGTGAGAACGCAGTTACAGCAAGTTCACTTTTCAGCAGATGTAGAGGGTTTGACAAAGTGGTGAAATTATACTTCCCACGTATTTCAGAGACCAAGTTGAGCAACAACCATTGCCACCAGTTAATTGGTCGGTAAAAGAGAGCACTTCCATTGAAGAAAGAACGACTCGAGTCGTTAAAAACAGTTTGATATTCTTGAAGACTAAGCAGAAGGATGATATTCCGTTAGCAGAGCCGCCAATTGTGCAACCATCAAATCCTTCCACATCCAAGCTGAAACGAAGGGTAAAAGCTATGTGTTCTTCCAGAAGGAACAAAGATGGCTAAGTTGAAGAGGAAAAATGATGAGTCTCCAGCTCATGTCCAGCAAGAACAACCACCAGTTGAATCAGAAGTTTCTGTTGAACCAACGCCGCATGTTGAAGTGTTACCTCCAGATCATGTTTCTCCTCCTTCACCAAACACTTCTCCTATCCACATAGATTCAGAGCCAGATTCGCCGGTTCGCAACTCTAGTGCACACATTGATTCATCAGGAGCTGATGAGGTTAGAACCGAGTTTCCAAGAGAAGAGGGCTCATCCTGGCTTGAAAACATTCTGGGAAGGAAGAGGAGAAAACCCTCATATCAGCTGGATCTAACAAAGCTTAAAAGCGTCTACCAAGACACACTAGACAAGAAGCTGAAGAAGCAGGTTCGCATTGAGAAGAATGTGAATGGAGAAATAATCCTTGAAACTGCAACACTGCCAGAAAATAGAAGTGTTGATGATGTCGAGGTTGATGACTTCACAGTTGGCAAAGCTAACCTTGGCAAAAGTACATGCCATACAGATGTAAATCTCTTCGAGGTTGCAACGGATAATTTGAAGGAAAGGGTGTTGAAGGATGGAGAAGACAAAGCAGCTCTCAAAGCTGAAATCAGACAGCTGCGGCAGTACATTTCCAACCTTTTCCATGGCACATCACAGGTTGATTTACTGTTTCCACCAAATCTAGAATCACCAGCGGATCAGCGGCATTTCAGTCAGTTGGTCCTCTATGGGAGACACATGAATAGTTGGGTGGAAGAATTTGTGACTAAAGGGAGAGTTGTACTTTCAGAGTTTTATCAATTAAAGTACAACACGCATGATTTACGCCAAGGCATACAGGGATTGCAACAGACCATGGCAGAAAATAGACCGGTGTTTGAGATCATTATCTCCAACTTGAAAATTGCACTTGATTCTGTGGATTCAACTAAAGATAAGAAGACAGTTTCTACTTGGAAAGCGCAATACCTTTTCACGGTAAAAACTTATGACAGTATGATTTCAGAGTTGACAGAATGGAAAGTAAAGGTAGTCAACATCCTCAAGTTCGTCAGATCTTTTCTCTCAGATCGCGTGTTCGTATGAAAGAGAAGATGGTACCCTGTATGATCTCAGGGAAGTGCAAGCAGAGTTCCAGACTCTCGTCTGCAGCAATTTTAATGATGCTATCAGTGCCGGCAAGATGGGTCGTTTTGCCGCAATGACAGTGAAGTTTGATAAGGCTGTGGGTGAAATTCATGAATTTCTTTAGATGGTTGCAAATGGTGAAGAAATGTTAAAGAATCAGAGTATCATTCTAGAGAGTATTAGTGTTCCTGGCAGAGATGCAGTCACTCGCTTTTTAGAAGATATTGTTTCCCAGAATATCAACGGATGACATCACCAAAACGCAAGAATGTTCATGAGGATGCATTTCAAAAGAAAGCAACTTTAAAACAGATGTTTTTTGTTTTAAAGCATTTGCTTTCATCCTAAGCTCATCCATTCTATATTTAGAAAGAAATCACTTTGTAATAGTTGGAATCTTCTTTGCTTTAAAGCAAATCGCTTTAAAGCATTTGTTTATTGTATCTTTGTCTTAGAATAGTAATAAAGCTTGCGAGTTGGCAAGTTAGGGTTAATCAAGGAGATTTTAGGGTTCCCTACTCCTTTGATGTTACTATAAATAAGGGCATCCTTGCGCATTGTATGTAATGGTAATTGTGATAGCAAATTTGCTATGCCTATTTCTAGCCTGCAAATTTTGATATTCCAAGTGTCTGTTCACTTTGTGTAATCTGTTCTCCGGTGTTTGATCGCTTGTTGTATGCCTACCTTTTGCTGCAGCATTGTTGTCCTGGAGTTGTACCAACTTTGTGATATTGAATAGAAGTCTCATGCCTATTTTGCTCTGATATTCTATCTCGATTCATCAAGTTTTCGTCGTCAGATGTGTGGCTTTTGTAACTTTCATTCCAGCTTCCATCATTAAAGTACTATAAGTCTTGTGGTGTAAATCTGGAAGAAAATTGCTTAAGTTTTTGTTAAAACAATCATTCCTTGTTCACTTTTACTTTCCTTTGCTCTGAATTTACTTAGGAGATTAAAAGAGTCGTTAGTCTATGCTTAGTTGTAGTTGAAGTTTTAAAAAAGGAAAAAAACCTCTTCTACAGCGTTTAGAGTTTTATAACCTTGTGCTCGCAGCTGAGAATCAAAAAAAAGATAAGCGAAGTTTCATTTAATTTATCTTTTCAACGAACATCAGCAAAAAGGGAACTCCCCCTTCCAATAGGAGAGCAGTTTATCTGTGCATAGCTGTCCGTTTCCAACTCACATTCCAGAGGTGCGAATTGAAACGCCAACAGTTTTCTGGCGCCCACCGTGGGGCATGAGGCATAAAACTTCAAGCAACCTTAGGCTTATGTCACGGGAATGACTTTCTGGCGTCCTTCTGCTCCAGTTCAACAACCAAATCTTACACCACCTGCTATTCAACCAAATCTTGTACGAGTGGAAGGAGAGCAAACGGACATCATTAGTAGCCTAAAGAGTTTCATATTTGCGCAAAAGGAAAGTCCTGATCAGTGGAGAAACGTGGCTACTATCCTTGACGAAGAACACAAAGCAGATCTTGCAGCAGGAAGACCGGTATTACCACCTCCCGCATGGCAATAGATAATCCTGGCTCATAGGGTTTATTCAAGAAGGGGAAAAGGCAGTGCTACGGATCCTTTCTTTCGAGATCTTGATTCTGCAGAAGTTGGAGAAGCATCCAACATAGTTCCTGAAGTCAAGCAGGAAGAATTACAAGAAGAACCAGTAATCCAGCCTAGAGCAATGGGTGATGCAAATAATAACAATCACAATGATGCAAATCAGAGGTGACCACCACCATTGCCTTGGGGTAATAGCATTGGACCTTTGGCTCTGCAAGCACATCATGAGTTACCAAAGGGGTCAAGGAAGCACTTTCCCCGGTTCCACGGCGTGGAACTCAACATCCCGATGAACACTTCTTTGCATTCACAATGGCTTGCGCCGTTTTGCATGTATCACATGAAGATGTTGCTGTGCGTCTCTTCGTTGAGACTCTCGTGGGAAATCCTGCTGACTAGTTCAATCATCCGGAACCAGCATCATTACAAGTTGGGCAACTATGAGCGAGAAATTCTTGGCAAGGTTCAAGCCTGTCGAAGACGGTCACAGATTGTTCGCCCAACTCTCAAATTCAAAGATGGAAAACAATGAACCGATGAGGGAGTTTGTGGCAAGGTTTAATCGCCTGGTTACAAGCCTTTCTCATACTCTTAATCCATCTCTGCAAATTCTGTTGAGCAGTTTCATTAATGCTCTTCCTTCTGAGATAGCCTTCTTTCTGAGATCGGCTAATGAAATAGAATTATCCAATGCACAAGAAAATGCCATCAAGTTAGAGGATGACATGATTACCTCTGGCAAGATGAAAACGGATTCAATCAGGCCTCTTGTTCAGAGTTCTGCGGATCCACTGCTACATAAGGTAGCAAATGAAGTGACAATCATGAAGAGACAGTTGCCTACTCAGGGGCAACCTGTGCAACAACCATATCAATCACCACAACGACAATACCAACCACAACAACAGTACCAACCACAGCAACCATATCAGCGTAAGAGGAATAATTTTCAGCCTTTCAATAACTACAAGCCCAGGTTGCCGGCACCACCACCGAGACAAGCAGTTGATGCTACTCAAAATGCAGTGTTTTGTTCCTTTCATGAGACTGATGCGCATACTGGAGCCACATGTCCTAAAAATTTAAGGATGAATCAAATCATGGGATATGCTGATGTTGCACCTATTTCAAACATTGTCCCTTCCCCAAGTGCGAATGTTGTCTTACCACAGATGGACAACTTCGATGGCAACCCTACTATGGGATACTTCCAGAATGAACCCGTTATAATAAAGGAGGAACAAGAGGATTTTCGTCAATATTCTCTTGCAGTGAATCATGAAAATCCCTCGACTCCTATGTTTACACGTACTCAGCATTTTAAAGCACAGAAGGAAGGAGAGGATAAACAAAGATCAAAAGAAAAGGAGAAGGAAGTGGCTTCCACTTCCAATGCTCAGCCATCACATGAAAATGTCAAGGCGACTCAAGATTCGTCTTCGACGAATTTTGATATAGTAGATTCCATGATGAAGACAAAGGTGCAGATTTCTCAGTTGGAGTATCTTCAGGACCATCCAGATCAGCTGGATAGAATTGTTAAGTATGTCAAGAGAGAGACTGTCATACAGCCTACATTGTTTGAATCTTCCGTTCCGACAAAAGAGAAGCCCAAGCCTTTCTATATCTCTTTATATATAGGAGGCTATAAATTGAGCAATTGTATCATTGATTCAGGAGCCTCAGACAACGTCATGCCTTTGCAAGTGATGAACGCTTTGGGACTCTCGTGCACTAAAACGCACGACAAGTGTTATTTGCTTGAGTCTAAATCAGTGTCGTTGGTTCGACAATTGAAGGATGCTCAAGTACGGTTGGCGGCTTGCCCAGAGAAGAAAATAATGATGACTATCTTGGTGGCTGACATTCCAGCTAGTTACGGGATGCTGCTAAGTAGAAGCTTCTGCAAAGATCTTGGAGGAGAAATACAATTGGATTGGTCATCTGCGACCATTCCTTTAAAGAAAGGTAGTTTCAAATTGGAACCCGAAACCAAGTCACGATTCACGGTGGTGAAATCTCAGGACCCTCAAGCACAAGTGCTATATCAAGAGACGGGTCCTGGTACATATGTTATGCTGTCTGAGATAACCGAAGAAAATCAAGAAGTTGTTTGTGCAATTGACAAATCAAAAGAAGAGCCGAAGATATGGACTTTGCAATTTGACGGAAGTAGTTCAACCGCCGGTTCAGGAGCAGGGGTTGTGATAATTTCTCCTGATGGTCATTTGTATCCTTTTGCATACCGCTTGCAATTCGAATGTACAAATAATACAACGGAATACGAGGCGCTTTTGTTAGGTCTCAAGAATACAAAGGATATGGGTATTAAATTACTCAAGGTTGAAGGTGATGCAATTCTGATTTTCGTCAGAATGCATTCGCTATTGAGCTAATATACAGGCCAGCCTTTCCCGACAATTGTGACAACTGGCAAATCTTTGGTGATGATGACCACATCAAAGAATTTCTCGTCATAGAAGATAATTTCAAGGGGCTTTTCTTTGAGGGAAGTTCGGCTCCTTTCAGAGAATCAACAACTGAGATCAAAAATACTGAAGACAACAAAGATGAATCTGATTCATTCCTCTCATCTTTTGAAGGTTGGTTTGAAGAAACTTCTATGGAAACTCCAAGGGATGCGAAAGCAGTAGAAGAGATAGATTCAGGTATTATCCAATTGAAAGGTAATAAAATTCCTAAAGGCCTTGTATATTTGGAGGATATATTCGACAAACATGACAGATACATTCAAAATCAAAGAAGAATGGATGATAAGACCTCTACTGAACATTATCAAGTGAACATTGGTTCAGAAGACAAGCCTAGGCTTGTTAATATAGGCAAATGTTGTACAAAAGAAGAAAGCGAGAAGTTTATCTCTCTCTTTAGACAATACCAAGACGTTTTTGCCTAGTCATACGAAGACTTGAAAGTCTTCGCACCCATTGAATTGTCTCATACAATTCCATTGAAACTTGCTACAAAGCCCTTCAAGCAGAAACAAAGATATTACAATCCACGGATTCAAGATACAATTTACGCAGAGATCCAGAAAATGGTGGATGCAAAGATAATATTTCCAATTCAGCATTCAACATGGGTGTCAAACATAGTTCCTGTATGCAAGAAACAGTGAACTCAGAATTTGTGTGGATTTCAGGAACTTGAACCAATCATCTCTCAAGGATAATTATCCTCTGCCAATCATGGAGCACACATTGCAAACAGTCACTGGTTTGGAGATGCTATCATTACTTGATGGCTTTTCCGGATATAATCAAATCGCTGTGGCTTAGGAAGATCAGTTCAAGACAGCGTTCACTACCCCGTGGGGTACGTTTGCTTATGAAAGGATGCCTTTCGGCCTCATCAATGCCGGTGCTACATTCCAGAGAGCTATGGATTTGGCATTTGGAGATTTGAAGAACAAGTTAATTGTCATTTATCTCGATGACCTCACCGTTTTCAGTCAGTTTTTTCAATCAACGGTGACAGTTTGCCATCTTCTTGAAGTCAAAGACAGGCCATATTGGAGTCAGAACGAGTGCAAAAGTGTCGAAAATGAAGTAAAATTGGCTAACACTTTTCCAAGCTCGCGTGTTCGATGACATCATCAAAGAAGATATTTTTAGTCATCTTACACATGAAGCCATAGGCAGCTATAAAATAGGAATTCTTCCTATTCGAAGACATCCACTTGGATTTGTGCTTTAAAAGTTGCTTTCTTCATGGATAAGATCCAAGTTTTATTCTTTCACAAAAAAAGCTGTTTTTTTGCCCTAAAGATCTATAAAGACAAGCATTTGGCTTCTTTTATTCATTATTTTTTGCAAGTTGCATCTAGAGAAAGAAGACATATTTTTCTTTCCACGAAGATTCGAAGGCTCAAACGAAGTGCTTTTTCAGCGTTCTTCATAGTTTCGGGTTGAGGAAGCAAGGAGGCATGCTTTTTTTGGGTCTTTTTTTCTAGGGGATCGTTTTTCAAAAATTGGACCGAAGCTTTTTCAGTTTTTATCGAGATGGGTCCATCCAGAATTTCATCCTCTTGAAGATTGGGAATTTTGCTTTTTCGGGAATCTATTTTTTTGCTGCTTTTTCTGGAAAGTCTCCGCTTTTTCAAAATTCGAAAATCTGGGTTGCTTCAAAACGGAATTTCCTACAAAACCCATGTGCCAGTTGTTTTGCTCACATTCTGTTTTTTTCTAAAAATCAGCAAGTAATTTTCAGCCTTTTGTCCAAGATTTTTCCGACATAGGTGTGTTCACAGTCAATTTTCAAATCTTTCAGTATGCAATGCTCTCCAACACAAATCAAGCCCAAAACGGCGTTGGTTCACGATTACTTGAGAACTTTCGAGACAGACTTGCATAAAGTACTTGATATTGAAGAAAGAACGAGTCGAGTTGTTAAAAACAATTTGATATTCTTGAAGAATAAGCGGAAGGAGGACATTCCGGTAGCAGAGCCGCCAGTTGTACAACCATTAGATCCTTCCACTTCCAAACCAAAACGAAGGGTTAAAGCTATGAGTGTTCTTCCAGAAGGAATAAAAATGGCCAAGTTGAAGAGGAGAAAGGTTGAGTATCCAATTCATATTCAGCAGGAACAACCAGCAGTTGCATCAAAAGTTCCTATTGAACCAGCACCGCATGTAGAAACATTGCCTTCAGATCATGTCTCTCCACCTTCTTCACCTAGTTCTTCTCCTATCCACATAGATTCAGAGCCAGATTCGTCGGTTCATAACTCTGATACACATATTGGTTCATCAGGAGTTGATGAAGTTAGAACCGAGTTTCCAAGAGAGGATGGCTCATCCTAGCTTAAAAACATTCTGGGAAGGAAGAGGAGAAAGCCTTCATATCAGTTGGATTTAACAGAGCTTAAAAGCGTCTACCAAGACACGCCAGACAAGAAGCTGAAGAAGCAGGGTGGCATTGAAAAGAATGTGGATGGAGAAATAATCCTAGAAACTGCAACACCGCCAGAAGATAGAAGTGCTGATGATATTGAGGTTGATGACTTCAAGGTTTTCAAGGCTAACCTTGGTAGGAGTACCCGGCATACAGATGTAAATCTCTTCGAGGTTGCAGCGGATAATCTGAAGGAGAGGGTGTTGAAGGATGGAGAAGATAAAGCAGCCCTCAAGGCTGAAGTTAGGCAATTGCGGTAGTATATTTCCAACCTTTTCCATGGCACATCACAGGTTGATTTATTGCTTCTGCCGAATCTGGAATCACTAGCCGATCAGCAGCAATTCAGTCAGTTGGTCCTCTATGGGAGGCACATGAATAATTGGGTGGAAGAATTTGTGACTAAAGGCAGAGTTGTACTTTCAAAGTTTTATCAATTAAAGTATAATGCACATGATCTGCGTCAAGGCATTCAGGGGTTGCAGCAGACTATAGTTGAAAATAGACTGGTGTTTGAGATCATTATCTCCGACTTGAAGATAGCACATGATTCTGTTGATTCAACTGAAGATAAAAAGATAGTTTCTACTTGGAAAGCGCAATATCTTTTCACAGTAAAAACTTATGACAATATAATTTCAGAGTTAACAGAATGGAAAGAAAAGGGAGTAAATGTTCTCAAGTTTGTGAGATCTTTTGTTTCTCAAATCCCGTGTTCATATGAAAAAGAAGATGGTACCCTGTATGATCTCAGGGAAGTGCAAGCAGAGTTCCAGACTCTCATTCGCAGCAATTTTAATGGTGATATCAATGCCATCAAGATGGGTCGTTTTGCCGCAATGACAGTGAAGTTTGACAAGGCTGTGGGCGAAGTTCATGAAGGTTGCAAGTGGTGAAGAAATGTGTAACAATCTAACCCCAATTTTTTTTTCAAAAATAATCAACAAGGATATCAGTGTTAGCATCAAATGCAAAACCAACTAAAGGCCTCACACTTTCTGATCACCCAGATCCCGGAATGGGCAAGGTGAGAGCATACGGTGATTGGCTACAATGAATAACTATGCAACCCTGAACTATGATTCATCCGCTGCGGCGGGCATCCACATAATGTGGGGATTCACCACTTCTAAGAGTGGGTATGAAATATGCATGAAAGGTTACAAAATCATCCACTTATGCAGTGGGTATTCACCACTTATTCAGTGGGTAGAAAGAAAGAAAAATGTTCTTTATCCTCACTGGCGGTAAAACCATCCAGGAGTTACAATGTACTTAAATGTTCTTTCCCTCCACACTAGCGGTAAACCATCCAGGGGACTTAATGTGATTCACAAAAAAAATTACAATTATATCAAATACAATGCTGATCATAATTTTGAATTTTAAGACTTGATAGGAGTCTCTTTGAAGAAGAATGTTGATACCCTGCAAATTACTTGAGGATTTAGATGCCTCCTATACTGCAAACACCCTGTTGATCCTCACTGTTGCACTCAGAAAATATCAGATCAATCTGCCCTGCATAGAAAGTGTCTTCATGTATGATACTCACAAACATATTGTAACTCTTTTAACAACTTCTCAGAGACTAATGATGCATCTCCCTACTGATTGAAGCACATAATACATCAAAGATTTTAGTAGAGAATAAACTTAAAGTTTCAGACTGGTACGGCATATATAAGTGCTGGTACGGACCATATCAAAACTAACTTAGAACTGCCTTTCATGATTTTTAATGAATAACACATGAATATGGACATCTAAAACCAAATAAAGACTCTCAAACTGCACTCAGAAATCAGACATTAAGAATTGACTGTTTTTTCATGCTAAAACAGGGCCGTACGGCCAGAATGTACAGCAGCTTCTAGTAATTTAGTCAGTGCTTCAAATGCAATCTAACAAACATGGATGTGGACACCTAGACAAGACTACCATTTTGCAAAAAGAATGGAATCAAAAGATCTTGCCATTAATTTTATTTTTTCAAAACTTAGTTTCAGCTGGTACGGCCAATGGAGGTGTAATGTCCACTTTCTAGAGGAAACACATAAACCTAAATCTGCATTCAAAATGATTCTCAAGGAGACATTAGTAACATTAGAGATCAATAAACTTCAGTGATAAGATCAAAGATAATATAAGTATTTCATTTGTATCAAGGATTATTCATTTCCTTCTTGCCATTCATAACTATTATATAATACATTCCATAAGTACACTAGGACGAATATTAAACATAGTTTAGATTCATACTCTCCCCTCTTATTATTCATCAAGGAATTAGGATCTTACATGCTAGGGCGCGTGGACCATTCCTGGATCCAGCTTGAGAAACTTAGTTCCTAGCCCTTGGGGTCTACGCACGAAGTCTCGGATCCAACATCAGGAACTTTGTCCCAGCCATTGGGATCAATACGAGATCTCTGGACCCACCATCGGGAACTCAGTCCCTAGCCCTTGGGGTCTACGCACAAGAAGTGGAATTACTCTGCCTTTCCCTACAATACCTATGGTTCCTCATTGGATGAAATAATAAGGGGTACGGAGATATGAGCTTTATTTCAATATTCCTTTGTACTTATTATCATCATGATGCATGAATTAAAGACATTCAACTTGCAAATCGAAATACCGTCATCAGTACCCTTGTTTGTACATTTGTTCATCATTATTAAGATCCTAAGTCTAAATATGAATATTAGTTCAATAAGTTACATGGGTTTATAATATGACTGACATGAATATAGATCTTGTTCCAAATTATACATACTATATATATGACATTTCCTTTTGAATTGCAATATTTCACATGGGTTCATATCAACTATAAGATGACATTATAATATTCATAGACATTCATTTATATATATATAACCTTACATCTTAACTTAACAATTATAATTTAATATATTAAATAAATTTTAATACTTACCTCCTGTCCCCCTTGATCTTCTGGCTGCTACCTTCTGTTTTTCTGCAAACTTAAATCTACCAATCCTCTGCTGACTGTGCTGCTGACCCCTTTTATTATTTATTAATTCCCATTAATATTCTTTCTTTTCTTCTTGTTCATGCCATCCCCCCTTAATGCTGGCTCATCGATCCCCTTTATATCTTTTTTTTTTTAAAGTATGATTGTTGGTAAGGGGGTATAACCCTTCCAACGGACACATCTTTTATTATTTGTTTGCTGTTAATTAACAACGATCACTTTAAATAGTGATCGGCCCATTTATGGGTTTTTTCTTGGGTAGCCCGTGAGTGATTAGAGGATGCGGTTCCTCTTATAATATTTAATTCTTATTTATTATAATATAATAATATATGTTATGATAATATTTGATTATTAATATTTTATTATATTATTTATAATTTATATTTATATTTGTATAATATATTTTATATTATTTAAAATATATATTATATATTAATAATATATTATATTATTATTATAATTATAATAATATCTAAATTATTAATACTTATATTTATATTTATGCTGATTATATTATTATATTATAATAATATTAATATTAATAATTGTATATATTCATCTTCATATAATTGTAATATATTTAATTATTACATAAATATATTATTATATTCAATTATATTGGAATATTTATATAATAATATTATTTAATATTGTTTATTAAATATTATATACTAGTAGTTAAATATTACCACATTTTACAAAAGCGACTTCACCGTCTTTATCATAATGCTTCAATCTTTAATTTAAACAATGCCTTAACATCGGGACATCACAGGAGGTACGGCCATCATGAGAAAGGACCTCTAACTTGACAAAAACACAAAGATCAATTGATAATATCAATAATATCAGATTACAAAGAAAACTAAATAATCTCTACAACCAAAACTTCACAAAACTTTGCAACCATATTCAGCACCATGGCAAAACTCTGTATGAGCTTGCTCCCAATCCACCTTCAGCACAATGGTGACTCCTGTATGAAATCACACCAAACCTCAAGAGGGTTTTCGTCCTCAAGAGAATATGGAAGAACACGCAAGTTCAATCTAGCAGAATAACAATACAAATCCAAGCATCGTCAAACAATGAGCCCATCACCTCCTTTTATAACATTTTGAGGGAAATAAAATATTATTTCCTTTATCCCTTCATATTTCTCCTCAGAAGTATAAAAAATAATTCATTATGTGTGCACAACTTAAAGTCACCTTTTTAATTAAAAGCTCCTTATTAGCTCCAAAGACCTCTTTATCAAAATAAAGGAAATATTTGATTCGCAAGGCCCCAATATGATGCATCCATGATTTAAAACTTTTCATCCCCTTTCCAACAAGCTATAACACTTAAGTGTTAAATGAACATTTCCCAACCTTTTTAACTTAAGTGCAATAATTAATTGTTTAGCTCATTAAATCAACGGATTTTACGGAAAATCCCAAATATCACCAAACTGCAAAATTAAGCATACCAACATACTCCATGCTGTTTGGGAAGATGAATGATGCCTTCCGAGTGACTTTTATATTTAGACGGCTCCTCCAAGAATCTTGGAGAGCAATCCAGGAGCCCGATCAAACTTCTAAAAACATCACTGCAACCCTGGATATCCACTGAGCTTAATGCCAAAGAGAAATAATCCATTTTCCAGAAGGAAACCCACATTTATAATTAATATTACACTAAGTTGCAATAATTAAATATAACCTTAGGCAACCTTAGTGAAATATTAATTAATTATCAGAATAATAGTCCCAAGCCAAAATAAGCATTAGAAATGCACTGATAAATAACTTCAACCAATTCTTGATGAAATGACGACTTGAGACACCCACAACTATTCTGCAGATAGAACCACGACCACTCCAAGAACTTTGGAGTTCTCCCAACAAAGCCGGATAGCCACTGGCAGATTAGGAACAAGCATAATGCACACAATAATCAATACGCCAAAAATGGAACATTACAAAATGTTAGAGAATCAGAATATCATTCTAGAGAGTATCAGTGTTCCTGGCAAAGATGCAATCACTCGCTTTTTAGAAGATATTGTTTCCCAGAATATCAATGGATGACATCACCAAAAAGCAAGAATGTTGATGAAAATGTGATTCAAAAGAAAGCATCTTTAAATCAGATGCTTTTTGTTTTAAAGCATTTGCTTTCATCCTAAGCTCATCCTGTAATGTCCCCTTCTAGTGAGTCCGAATTTTTCTTTGACCTTGCACAATTCAACTCACCCAAGAGAACATTAGTATACAATTCTTCTTAGAAATCACATGTCCTTATTTATAAACATAAACCATTTGTTATCATAGATTGATTGCATTCATTTCATGATTCCCTCGAAGAGATTTACTTGGGCCTTTGTTAATCAAATCCTCCATCTTATGAGAGTGAATTCGTTAGGGTGCAATGCCAATGGTATAGGTCATTCTTCCTTCGAGGGGTACTCTAGACCCAGGCCACTCTAGGACCTTCCTTTGACTCGGGGTTCTCTAGACCACTCAAGTCAAAAGACTACCTCTTGCTCCCTAAGGTACCATCTTGAGACAAGGGCTCGAAGGGGTGCTCTAGACCAATGAACCCGTACCTATCCTTGGTTGATTGCCCGCCCCTAATCTTCCCTACTCCTCATAGTGGCGAGTTGATTAACATTATTGCCTTCCTCTATTTTAGGAATTCATGCCTTTTATGTACTTATACTCTTGTATTCATTTAACCTTTCCTTAGTTCATTCTAATGAAAGGGCACATAAACATTTCATACTCATTACAT
Source organism: Cunninghamia lanceolata (assembly GCA_027924645.1). NCBI lineage: Eukaryota > Viridiplantae > Streptophyta > Pinopsida > Cupressales > Cupressaceae > Cunninghamia > Cunninghamia lanceolata. The sequence goes on from BSBN01000321.1 coordinate 10,045,640, forward strand.
AATCTAACTAAACTGATTGCAATGTAAACAATTCATAATTTATAATGATTTCATGCTATCACAGTCAGCTATTGGTACTGTTACACGATGCAATTCATATGTTCATGCTATCTTCATGATCTTATCAACATATACTTCTTCTCTATAACTTATATACTATTCCTTAACACCATATGGGGTCGATCGAGTGTAGCATGTTGTTGTTCATCATACGCTATGTTTGTCTCCCATCCTTATTCAAGAACTACTTGGTGTATTCTTGAGGCTAAGCCATCCGTGAGGATTCTTGGTACTCTAGGTAGCCAAGACCAATACATTGACTATGAATGATATACTAGACATGTCACCCTTCATTGATCTCATATGTGGTTCATGAATGGTATATAGATTACACAGTTAGTGAATATTACATATGACTGTCCATGAATTATATTGCTCAGAACTGGCTGTAAATAAATGCAGTGTTATACTGAACATTAATACAAGCAAGGGAAACAATGTACTATCATACCTGTGGTATTATATCAGTTCGATTACTGGAGCCTGCAAGAATGGCAGTTTGCTGTTGGAAAGTCTTGTTATAATGCTTGCTGTAATATCTTTGATAACAGATCAGAATTATGCAGAGTATCTACTTTATGCCAATTGGTTTGGTTATGGACTTATCTGCTGATTGAAGTTAAGCATTTACACAGAAATATATATATTGCTTTGCTTCTGGTTGACCTTCGAACTGCAGATGTTTTTCCCTGTCCTTTTGGAGAATATGATTTGATGTTTATATAGCTTTCATTTACTGCCCTTTTGGAGAAGATGTGACTCTTCTAAGATGAGCGAATGCCTCCTTATGCATCGTATCCTTTAGCAAGTATAATAACTTTCATTTGTTAATTTCTTTGTCTTGATTCTTATTTTGTATTTTTCCTTATTTTGTCTTTTTCTTATTTTGTTTTTTTCTTCTTGGTTTCAAAATTGACTAAGTATGGGAAAGTATAGAGGGTAATAAGAAGAATTCCTCAATGTTGATTATTTCCAATCTTTAATTGGTAAAATATCAGATCATTACACATCCATTCTTTATTTAGAAAGAAATCACTTTGTATTAGTTGGAGTTTTCTTTGCTTTAAAGCGTTTGTTAGTTGTATCTTTGTCTTATAATAGAAATAAAGCTTGCGAGTTGGCAAGTTAGTTAGGGTTAATCAAGGAAATTTTAGGGTTCCCTACTCCTTTGGTTTAGTATAAATAAAGGCTGCCTTGCCCATTGTAATGGAGCTACTTTTGTGATAACAAATTTGCTGTGCCTATTCTAGCCCACAAATCTTGTTATTCCAAGTGTTTGTTCACTCTGTGTTCATTGTAAGGGAACAGTGTTGGAGATAACATATTTTGTTGTGTCTGTTCTAGCCTGCAAAATTGTTGTTGAAAGTGCTTGTTCACTCTGTGTAATCTGTTTCCAGTGTTTGATCGCTTACTATATGCCTGCCTTTTGCTACAGTATTGTTGTCCTGGAGTTGTATCAACTTTGTGATGTTGGTATAGAAATCTCATGCCTGCCTTTCCTCTGATATTCTATCTCAGATAATCAAGTTTTGTCGTTAGATGTGTGGCTTGTGTAACTTTTATTTCAGCGTTCATCGTTAAAGTGCAATGAGTCTTGTGATGTAAATCTGGGAGAAATTTACTTAAGTTTTTGTGCTAAAACAATCATTCCTTGTCCACTTTTAATCCCTTTGCTCAGAATTTACTTAGGAGATTAAAAGCGTCATTAGTTTAAGCCTAGTTGTAGTAGAAGTTTTAAAAAGGAAAAAACCTCTTCTGCAGCGTTTAGAGTTTTATAACCTTGTGCTCATAGCTGAGAATCAAAAAGAAGATAGGCGAAGTTTTATTTATTTATCTTTTCAACGAACATCAGCGAAAAGGGAACTCCCCCTTCCAATAGGAGAGCAGTTTATCTATGCACAGTTGTCCGTTTCCAACTCGCATTCCAGATGTGCAAATTGAAACGCCAATAGTTTTCTGGCGCCCACCGTGGGGCACGAAGCATAAAACTTCAAGCAAACTTAGGCTTATGTCACGGGAATGACTCTCTAGCGTCCTTCTGCTCCAGTTCAACAACCAAATCTTACACCACCTGCTATTCAACCAAATCTTGTACGAGTGGAAGTAGAGCAAACGGATATCATTAGTAGCCTGAGGAGTTTCATATTTGCGCAAAAGGAAAGTCCTGATCAGTGGAGAAACGCGGCTACTATTCTTGACGAAGAAGAACACAAAGCGGATCTTGCGGCAGGAAGACCAGTATTACCACCTCCCGCGTGGCAGTAGATAATCCTGGCTCACAGGATTTATTCAAGAAGGGGAAAAGGCGGTATTACAGATCCTTTCCTCCAAGATCTTGTTCCTACAGAAGTTGGAGAGGCATCCAACATAGTTCCTAAAGTCCAAATAGTTCCTGAAGTCAAGTAGGAAGAACCTCAAGAAGAACCAGTAATCCAGCCTAGAGCGATAGGTGATGCAAATAATAACAATCACAATGATGCAAATCAGAGGCGACCACCCCCATTGCCTTGGGGTAATAACATTGGACCTTTGGCCCTGCAAGCACATCATGAGTTACCAAAGGGGTCATGGAAGCACTTTCCCCGGTTCCACGGCGATGGAACTCAACATCCTGATGAACACATCTCTGCATTCACAACAGCTTGCGTTGTTTTGCATGTATCAAAAGAGGATGTTGTTCTGCGTCTCTTCCTTGAGACTCTCGTGGGAAATGCTGCCAACTGGTTCAATCATCTGGAACCAGGCATCATTACAAGTTGGGCAACTATGAGCGAAAAATTCTTGGCAAGGTTCAAGCCTGCCGAAGACAGTCACAGATTGTTCGCCCAACTCTCAAATTCAAAAATGGAAAACAATGAACCGATGAGGGAGTTCGTGGCAAGGTTTAATCGCCTGGTTACGTGCCTTTCTCATACTCTCAATCCATCTCCGCAAATTCTATTGAGCAGTTTCATCAATGCTCTTCCTTCTGAGATAGCCTTCTTTTTGAGATCGGCTAATGAAACAGAATTATCCAATGCACAAGAAAATGCCATCAAGTTAAAGGATGACATGATTACCTCTGGCAAGATGAAGACGGATTCAATCAGGCCTCTTGTTCAAAGTTCTGCAGATCCACTGCTACAGAAGGTAGCAAATGAAGTGACTATTATGAAGAGACAATTGCCTACTCGGGCAACCTGCACAACAGCCATATCAGTCACCACAACAACAATACCAACCATAGCAACAGTATCAACCACAGCAACCATATCAGCCTAAGAGGAATAATTTTCAGCCTTTCAATAATTACAGGCCCAGGTTGCAAGCACCACCACCAAGACAAGCAGTTCATGCTGCTCAAAATGCAGTATTTTGTTCCTTTCATGAGACTGATGCACATACTGGAGCCACATGTCCTGAAAATTTAAGAATGAATCAAATCATGGGATATGCTAATGCTGCGCCCATTTCAAGCATTGTCCCTTCCCCAAGTGCAAACGTTGTCTTACCACAAACAGACAACTTCGATGGCGACTCTACTACGGGATACTTTTAGAAAGAACCCATTATAATAAAGGAAGAACAAGAAGATCTTCGTCAATATTCTCTTGCAGTGAATCATGAAAATCTTTCGCCGCTTGTGTTTACACGTGCTCAGCATTTCAAAGCACAGAAAGAAGAAGAGGATATGCAAAGATCAAAAGAAAAGGGGAAGGAGGTAGCTTCCACTTCCAATGTTAAGCCACCACATGAAAATGTCAAGGCTGCTCAAGATTCGTCTTCGGCGAATTTTGATATAGTGGATTCTATGATGAAGACAAAGGTGCAGATTTCTCAACTAGAATATCTTCAGGACCATCCAGATCAGCTGGATAGAATTGTTAAATATGTCAAGAAGGAGACCATCATACAGCCTACATTGCTTGAATCTTCCATTCTAGCAAAAGAGAAGCCAAAGCCTTTCTATATTTCTCTGTATATATGAGGCTATAAATTGAGCAATTGTATCATTGATTCAGGAGCCTCGAACACCGTCATACCTTTGCAAGTGATGAACGCTTTGGGACTCTCGTGCACCAAAACGCATGACAAGTGTTATTCGCTTGAGTCTAAGTCAGTGCCGTTGGTTGGATAATTGAAAGATGCTCAAGTATGGTTGGCGTGTAACGTCCCACCCCAGTTGAGACAATTCTTCACCAATTTAGCTTAGTTTGACATATGAAACATTTCGTCAAACAGTTTGCAAGTAATCACATAAGGAGCTTTCCTGAGTACAGATCATTAGAGCTGCTGCTACTAAAACTCACAGTCCTAAATCCACCTTGAAGTCTCAACATTAAGGACTGATAATGACTCAAGAAACAAACATTTGTATTTCTGATTATAATTTTCTGAACCTTTTTAAAACAGTATACATTGCACTGTGCATTCAAATAGCTTCCAAAAAGGAATAGAATTTTACTATGTTCAAATACAATGCTGGTGTGGAGTTCTATGCCTAGGAAATTGTATTATAATACCATAAATATCACTCAGAATTTCTCACAACAGGCTACAAAATGCATTCACAACACTTTCAAACTGAATATAGTGTAAAGATTGATTATCAAGACTTGGAACTCAGCCTAAAAACAATACTCAGAAATGTACAGCAAGGAAACACCAAAAATCTCTTAGCAAATACACAGTATGATAGTGTTCACTTACACATTAAACTGCCCCAATAATCAGACCTGGAGATTACCATTGCATGGGGTATTGTGAAGTTATGTGACTAGATGTTTGCTCCAGTTATGTAAATAAATATTGTTGAAGCACAATCAAAACCTCTGTATGAGATTCTCTCTGAATTATCAAATTTCCCAGGTATTTCACTGGCTCAAATGATGAACACATAGAAGAACTACATTCTCCAATGGCAAAGCTGTAAACCCTTCTCAGAGTTCAAAATCACAATGATCAAATATATATTTCATGAGCATACCAGAATGAGCTCTTAAGTCTCCTTTTATTCTTTTCTTGTGAGAGCTCAACACTTTCCTGGCCAATGTGGGATAAAAGACATATTCCCACTTTTAATATTTTTTTTTAAAAGAAACTTTTATAGATGGTGCACCAATAATTTCTTTAAAATTAATTGTTCACTTAGCCCCATCTATGATAATTTGACCCTTCACTTAAGTGACTTAAGTTATAATATAAAATTATATTATAACTTTACAATATAAGCTCGAAACTATTAATATTTATTTTAGCCAAATAAATATTAATATCGCCATTATTACTCATCTGTTCTGCACACTGTCTGAACTGTAAACTAGCATGAAGATTCTACATATGACCAACCCTTATTTCTAAAAATAGCAGGGGTCCATCTCGATCACCCATTGTCTTACTATAAATAGTAAGTTCTGCATGCGGGGTCCAAAAGACTTCAAACGAACACCAATCCTGCGTAGCTCTAACCACTGAAGGAGAAACTCCCCTCAAATGACCCTCTATCCAACCTCATCAGCCTACGAGGGTCTATTATAGGCCAATCTACTTAATTGACATAATGTCAACTAGAAGGGGACATGACAGTCCGCCCTTCCTGAAGTTGCTTGTCCTCAAGCAATCTCAACTGCTAAGAAACACCATTCCACCGGAGGTCCAAAAGAAAACTGTGAAATGTCCCTCGTGGAAACACAACTGCTACAGCACCATCATAAACTCAACCGCGCAAACATAGACAACAGACCAACTGTCCAAACCATGGGCACTGAAACAATGAACTCCGGCTGGAACGCTGATGCACACAAAGGATCCCAAACTCTGCGGTCACTACTCAACTGAATGTCGGGATCCCAAATCACTCTGCAGAATGCCCAACTACGTGTCCACTGCACCCATTGGATAAAGACTGTACCATGCTCAGTACTGCGGTGAACAACTACCACCACGTAGAGCAATCTACTAAACAGAAGGATTCCTAGATCCCACAACCAGATTGGAAGTCCGCTATATGAATCAACTTTTGACTTCCACTATTCTAATATGATCCCAACCTCACCATGCTGAACAAGGTGAAGTAAACCATTGGGCCCCATCCAAACCGCAATGCCAACTCCGTCACCACCTGGATCCCAATGCAACTGAACCTCACATCCATCCGCCATGAAAAGACAAAAATATTTGGAAGCCTCCACAACACAATATCTCTCTACAACCTCTACGAAACTCCCGTGGATGTGATAACTAACCAAGCCATCATGCCCACTGCCACTACGACCTCCCTGAAGCCCTATCTCCAAAAGAAACCCAAAAGTGGCAAACTCTGTCAGGTACTCATCTGCATGATGGTGATCCAACCTCTGATCATGCAAGTAATCTCCTATAAACAGCTGAGTCGGGTACTTGCAGCCACTAACTCTATCTACTGAAGATGGTAACTTTCCATCCCACAATGGATGGTATAATCTCGCAACCAATCCACACTGATGCATCATCAAGCCCTCCACGTGTGGATCAAAAGAAAAATGATGAGCACTCCTCACTGTGTAGTTGCGATAAAATGCTCCAACCTCGGTCAATGGCTCATCACATGCAACACTGGAATCAAGAGACGGCTCCAATCTCTAATCCCGAATCACTGATTGGCTAGGGCCTCTAACAACCTGCTCTGCAAACCCAACCACAAAATCTCTCTGAGGAAACATTGTAGTCAAAGTACCTACAATGACTCCCACGAAACGTCTGATAGCGCATGAACCATGAATGAGAGTATCCCTCTGTCATGTCCCCATATTAAGACATTGTTTAAATTAAAGATTTAAATGCCATGATAAAGGCAGAGAAGTCATTTCCGTCAAATATAGTGTTTGTCATCATCAATCGTGTATATAAACAATAATATTATTTTATAAATATTTTATATTTATGATATTTATAAATGATAATATAAATACAAAAATAATATTATCAATATTGATATTATTATTATTATTACAATACAATACATTAATAAATATATTTATATATTTAAATAATAATATAAATATTATTATATTGATAAATATTATTATAAATATATAAATAAATATAAAAATAAATAAGAAATATTATTATAACGATTTATTATAATAATATAATAAATATATTATAAATATAAATATTGATATAGATATTAATATAAATATTAATAATTTAAATTATCAAATCCTAATATTATGAGTGGATTATAAATGACATATATTAGGCAGCATATTAGCTGCCATTTATATTTATAAAGGGCATTTTAATAAAGACAAAACCCTGCCTTATGAAAAGATGCGTATAATATCACAAGGCAGTTTAGAATAAAGAATAGTTAACGATAAATTATATTGACAGCGATGAGGAATATACTTAATAAAAAGATAGGCAGCTATTAAAATTTATGAGATATGATTAATTATATGGTGTGTCTCTCCCTTGTGAAGAGATGTGTCTCTAGTTTAGTTTAAGGAGATATAAAGAAACATACAATGAGAAATAAGTAAAGGGGGAATGAATTACAAAAGGGAAAAAGGGAAAAACAGTCAGCAGGGGAGTTTTGCAGAAATCCAGCCAAGGCAAGGTAAGTATTTATTCAATTTATAGTTAGAAAAATTAAGTGATAAAGAGTATTATATATTAGAGAACAAATATATGGGCATATGTATGTAAATTAATATTAATTCCAATAGGAAACAATTTACATATGTTTCAAAGTATTAATTAAATAATAAGAATAAATTAATATTTAAAGTAGTGAACATCTACTATACATATATATGGTACAATGAAATTATGATATGTATATAGTATGGATGGAAATTGTAGTAGAAACACATTCTATATAGATATTATGCTATAAATGAAATATGATCTCACCAAAATGAATCATGAACAAGAACAATAAGCATATTGAGTTCACAATGGACATCACATTCTAATCATAAGAATATCCCTACCATCATCTATGCTTATGAGTCATCATAACTCATTAGTTACTATTTCGTATGGAATAATGGATACGGCGGGGAATGGCGGAGTAATTCCTACATGGAATTGGTAACTTGGCGCCTTACATATCCATGGATTTGGTATGATAAGGAGGGGCGGGTGTAATTCCTTCCATGTATTGGTATCTTAGTGTCATGCCATGTTAATCCTATTTTCCGAAGAAGTAACGAAGGAAGATATAGATCTCAACCTATACTCAATCATATACTTGATTCTCTATCACTCCAACTATACGGAAATAGCATAAGGAGGGGCGGTGTAATTCCGGCACCTGAATTGGTATCCATGCGCCCTATGAGGTATCATAGGGAGGGGCAGTGTAATTCCTTCCGTGCAAGGGTATCCAAGCGCCTTATAGCTAATTTTCCGATGGAGGTTAAGAGAAAAGGGATATGAACATTAGAATATGAATCATGATCACTTTGCATCACCTATAGGATATGAAGTCAAAGATGTTAATTAAAATGATAAGAAGGGAATAAGTAATCGTTTAACAAGTGAATGAATTCTTTTTACATTAACATTGATCTTATCTAATCTTATCATTAACATTTAATGATTTCTAATGTTACTAATGTTCTTTTTTACAAGTTGAACTTGTGTGAAAGGTTTTGAAAATTTGGCTTGCTAGAAGGGGACATTACACCCTCGAGACCCCAAACGAACCCTCCTGAAACTCCGGACTCTCAAGCAAGTACTCAACAAAAGTATCGGCGCGGTAAAAACGAAATAAGGTTGAGTCAACCTTATCCTCTGAAACCTGCAGCTGATCACTCTAACCCTGAGACACAACAAGTTGTCCACCCCCATCAGCTGCATGGGCTGACATGGTACTGATCTCAAGAGAACCTGATGCAACACGTGGTTCTCTGCTGCTCCCCAAAGAACTCATCCCATCTAAATCAACTGCACCTGTATCTGTGATGGATGTAACCACATCCTCAATACATCCATCACCACAACCCGTGGGTATAAGATCATCACCAGCTGCTGCTGTAGGTAACTGAACTATATCTGTAGCTGGTGAAGACTGTGCCAAACTCAACTCTACGGTAAGCTCCTCGACTCATGACTATGACTCCTAAAGAGCTATCTGGGTGCTCGCCAACGAGTCCATAGTCACCTCAAGCTCATGGGTGAGCTCATCAACCTCATTTTCTTTCTCCCTAAGAACTCCCAAGTAAATCTTACCCAACTGAAAGAGATGATCCCTATCTGAAAGTAACTACAGGTAATTGGATTTCATTGCCACCAAAGCTTCTTTGAGCACCTGCAAATCTGCAAGAGATGATTCTCCCTCAAATCTTTGATGTCTCTTTTCAAGCTGATCCTTCCATATCTGTTTTTTAATCAGCTTGTGGGTATCATCAAGGTGAGACAAGGCTGCCACAATCTGATCTTCACCAACTTTGAGTTGGTTCTCCAAAGTATGTGAGCATTCTGGCTTATCAATCTCACATGATGAATCATCATTATGAACTTGAACAACTTCACTCACACATGAGTCATCCACTGTTTCTTCCTCTCTACCTTCTGTAACATCAATTGGGTGAAGATCAACTGAAATAGACCCGATCTCAATACTACCGGTCCACACTTCACTTGTTATTTTTCCCTCTGGATTTTCATGAGTGCACTTAACATCAGCCCCAAAGGAATCATTAAAAGAATCTATACCATTGCTATCCTCCTGAAGAGAAGATGAAACCTGTAACCCAAAAGAAGGCATCTCCTGCTCATCACTTTTGTCCATTCTGTTCTCCATGGGATCAGCTGTATGCTGGTCACTAACTACTGAAAATTCATTGTAGAGGTTTCTAGATACTTCACCTGTAGAGACCTCTTGTTCCTCCTTTTTGTTTTGTGATGTAGACCCCTTAAAAATGGATGCCATAAACCGAGCTGTTTTGTTTATGTTTGCAGGGTGTGAAATCAATTCATTCATCCTCTTCTGGTTTTCATCCAACTTATTCAAACTTTGTTTAAGCTTCTCCATATTCTTGTCCAATTGCTTCTGGGTGCTTGAAGTAACCATGATTATTTAGCTGATTCAATGTCCAATCTACCCAACAGGATGGCAGGACAAAAGCTCTGATACCACTGTAATGTCCCACCCCAGTTGAAACAATTCTTCACCAATTTAGCTTAGTTTGACATATGAAACATTTCGTCAAACAGTTTGCAAGTAATCACATAAGGAGCTTTCCTGAGTACAGATCATTAGAGCTGCTACTACTGAAATTCACAGTCCTACATCCACCTTTAAGTCTCAACATTAAGGACTGATAATGACTCAAGAAACAAACATTTGTATTTCTGATTATAATTTTCTGAACCTTTTTAAAACAGTATACATTGCACTGTGCATTCAAATAGCTTCCAAAAAGGAATAGAATTTTACTATGTTCAAATACAATGCTGGTGTGGAGTTCTATGCCTAGGAAATTGTATTATAATACCATAAATATCGCTCAGAATTCCTCACAACAGGGTACAAAATGCATTCACAACAATTTCAAACTGAATATAGTGTAAAGACTGATTATCAAGACTTGGAACTCAGCCTAAAAACAATACTCAGAAATGTACAACAAGGAAACACCAAAAATCTCTTAGCAAATACACAGTATGATAGTGTTCACTTACACATTAAACTGCCCCAATAATCAGACCTGGGGATTAACATTGCATGGGGTATTGTGAAGTCATGTGACTAGATGTTTGCTCCAGTTATGTAAATAAGCCCACGCTCTGATTTGTAACTTGCCCAGAAATGTATATACAGCCACGTACAGCAGAGAGATCTTCCCTCAAATGGCTCAGACCCATACAATATCTCTCACAACAAACTCAACTCAATTTCCCCAAACTGTAATGTATCGACCCTTTCCAATAATGATAACCCAGCACTGTAGCGCGTCACTATTCACGGGTACTGTAGCACGTCACTATTCACGGGTACTGTTCACATGCACTATTCACACGCACTGTAGCAAATTACTATTCACAGCTGCAACTTATCTCACCCTTATTTTTTTTGTGAATTCGATGGACGCTGAAATAAATATTGTTGAAGCACAATCAGAACCTCTGTATGAGATTCTCTCTAAATTATCAAATTCCCCAGGTATTTCACTGGCTCAAATGCTGAACACATAGAAGAACTACATTCTCCAATGGCAAAGCTGTAAACCCTTCTCAGAGTTCAAAATCACAATGATCAAATATATATTTCATGAGCATACCAAAATGATCTCTTAAGTCTCCTTTTATTCTTTTCTTGTGAGAGCTCAACACTTTCCTGGCCAATGTGGGATAAAAGACATATTCCCACTTCTAATATTTTTTTTTAAAAGAAACTTTTATAGATGGTGCACAAATAATTTCTTTAAAATTAATTGTTCACTTAGCCCCATCTATGATAATTTGACCCTTCACTTAAGTGACTCAAGTTATAATATAAAATTATATTATAACTTTACAATATAAGCTCGAAACTATTAATATTTATTTTAGCCAAATAAATATTAATATCGCCATTATTACTCGTCTGTTCTACACACCGTCTGAACTATAAACTGGCATGAAGATTCTGCATATGACCAACCCTTATTTCTAAAAATAGCAGGGGTCCATCTCGATCACCCATTGTCTTACTATAAATAGTAAGTTCTGCATGTGGTGTCCAAAAGACTTCAAACGAACACCAATCCTGCGTAGCTCTGACCACTAAAGGAGAAACTCCCCTCAAATGACCCTCTATCCAACCTCATCAGCCTACGAGGGTCTATTATAGGCCAATCTACTTAATTGACATAATGTCAACTAGAAGGGGACAGGACATGGCGGCTTGTCCCAAGAAGAAAATAATGATGACTATCTTGGTAGCCGACATTCTAGCTAGTTATGGGATGTTAAGTAGAAGCTTCTGCAAAGATCTTGGAGGAGAAATACAATTGGATTGGTCATCTGCGACCGTTCCATTAAAGAAAGGTAGTTTCAAATTGGAACCTAAAACCAAGTCGCGGTTCATGGTGGTGAAATCTCAAGATCCTCAAGCACAAGTGCAATATCAAGAAACGGGTCCTGGTACATATGTTACGCTGTCAGAAATAACTGAAGAGAATCAGGAAGTTGTCTGTGCGGTTGACAAATCAAAGGAAGAATCCGAAGAAATGTACAACTTACAAACTTTCTTTGAGGAAGAAGTGCGACAATCTTCTCAAGAGCAAAATAACGATGAATCAGATTTGTTTTTCTCATCTTTTGAAGGTTGGTTTGAAGAACCTGTGTCAAATACATCCAAAGAAGAGACCAAAGAAGCATTGCAATTGGAGCAAGAACATGATCTTCATTTTGAAGATGATTTCTTCCTGGAAGAATTTTTCAGAGCTGGAGATCATATGGAAGATTCATCGCCAAATCTAAATTGTTTTCTACATCATTGGGAAAGTGATTCTTCAACAGAAAGATACATGAATGCTGAAGATGAAACGATGCTGGATATCCGCATTGAAGAAGACTACTCTACAAAGGATGACAAGGTTCAAGATAATGAATGGCAAAGTGAGCTGTCAAGTCAAGATGTTATCGATAATAATCAAGAGTTTGAGCATTCAAACCTGGATGATCTATCAGACTCTGAAGATTGGATGGACGAAAACACAACCAATGAAGAAGAAGAAGCTCCTAAAGCACTGGAAAAATGGGTGACGACAGTTGTGGATCCTATAAGCCAAGAATCAGTAATGAGAGTCGTGTATGAGCAGCTTGCACCTTTTCCAGAAGATGATGCATTGACTGAGTTCAAAGTTGCGTGTGTACAAGATATAAATGAAAGTCATATTCTATATGTGGTGATAACCATTCCCACAGATATACTTTAGCCACAAGACATTCCTACATATCTTCAGAAGGAGGTTTTGTACCTTCACCTGTTGCAGAGGTTGCTTGTTTTAGAAGAAGATGCTCCACCTGATCTTTGGCGTATCAACCAGTTCCTCATGAACTTCTCGTGGCCTGAACGTGAATACCCTCCTGAACCATGCCTCTGTGAAGAGATGTTGCAGAGAAAGAAAAGTTTTGTGCTACCAAGACAACCTTCACAGCTAAGGAGAGATGGTTCTTACTTTTCTGAGTCGGTTGATGGTTTTATGTGACAGTCTTGTTCTTCTCATCCTCGCTCAAGAAAAAGAGCGTGTGTGAAAACCTTCTGTTCTCGAAATGTGTTTCTCCTTTCTGTGATGTGATCGTTATGTCGTAATGTTTTTCCCCTTTCCGTAATGTGACAGTTGTGTTCTTTGCGTTCTAGAAAGTTCCAACTCTTAGGTGATTTTAGGAAGTCCAGTTTTAGGTGATGTAGGAAAAAGTCTTGTTCTAGGTGATTAGGAAAGTGACCTGACTCTATTGCCCAACTGATAAGGCACTGGTCCAAGCTTAAAAAGACCAGAGATTCTCAGTTCTCCTATGCCGTAAGTATCCGACATGGTCCCCAGACAGAGCCAATTGTTGTACACAAGCAAAAAAAATTGCTTCATTAAGGCATTTTGAGCAAGTCTAGAAAATTTTTCGTCAAAAAAGTCAAAAAGTCAAAATTTCTAAAAATAGAAATTTCTATTTTTAGAAAGTTTCCTAAAATAGACATCAAATTAGGTTTTTTGGGTGTCTTGAGATACGGATGCTGGCAAAATTTTCTAAAAATAGAAAGTTTCTAAAAATAGAATCTCCGATTCAGGTGTCGTGCCTAATTCTCATTGGCCGATTTTGCTTCACAATCAGCGTGGTCCAAACGCAATCTGCAAAAGGTCAAGTTTTCTCTACTGGGTCATTTCTGCTTTTTTCAAAAGGCGAAGCATGAGCTCTGAAGTCATCAATGGAGAAAGTTCATCTGCTAGAGCTTGTTTTCAAGTTTTCCATGTTCCGACAACGCAGAACTGACGAACAGTCGTCGATTCAACGAAGAAGGCAAAACGGAGCAGGGTCAATCCGAGGTGAAGTGAAAATTTGAAAATCATCAAAATTTAACTAAGGCATGAGAATCTAGGCGCCCCTGGAGGCTAGGGGCACCCAGTTGCACCAGTGTTAGATTTTTTTGGCATTTTTCAAGAAAATGCGAGAAATGTCTTCGTCAATCAGTTCCGGTGAGCGTAAAAGCAGTCATTTTGGTCAACATGCCCCAAAAAGCTGGAAATCACGTCCAATGTACCCAGGCTATCCAATTCATTCACTATCCAGTAGCAATTGACTGACGAAATCGTTGAAATCAACGTCAGGAAGTAGCTCCCGGCACGCGAAACGAAGTAAGTTGCAAACGAAGGTTGAAAATCATGAAATTGGCTAAGGCACAGAATCCTAGGCGCCCCTGGAGGCTAGGGGCGCCCAACTTCTCATGCCTTAGAATTTTTATGCGTTTTTCGAGAAACGTCAAAAAAGCCTCGGTCAGCTCGTTTCCAGGTGATCAAACTTGGTCAAACTCAGTCAAACGTCGGTAAAAGCTGGGATTTCATCACAGATGTGTTCAAGCTATTCATATCATCCCTCGTCCTGCCTCAGCAGTGATCTGGACGACCGAAAACGAAGATCAGACAAGAGCTGTTGGCACAAAAATCGAGAAATGGCAATAAAATTAGAAATTTCCAAAAATTTTCTAAGGCATTGAATCTTAGGCACCCCTGGAGGCTAGGGGCGCCCAAATCCTCCAGACTTAGAATATTTTCTGAGTTTTTTTTTGAAAAACGAAAATCTTCCTCCGTCAGCCCGGTCCGGTTCACAACAGGTCAGTTTGGCGCGTTTCCCGAGGCAGTCAGAGAATACAGTCAGCTCAATTTTCATCAAGCCTGACTATCTGCCAGATCATCAGACTCAGTTTTGTCCCAACAGACAGAAATCGACAACCAAACAAGGGTCACCTATCACCGAAACGCACACAAAAATCAAGAAATTGAAAAAGTTCAAATTTTCGGAAAAATGACTAAGGCATTGGAAATCAGCCACCCCTGGAGGCTAGGGCCGCCCAAGTTCACCAGAGATACAAAAATTCATGATCTGCTGATGTTTTCCGACAGTCGTTTCCAAACCTTTGCCCGGCGACAATTTCCAGAAGTCAAATTCGCAGTTGAACAACGTCAGATCGTCTGTCCGAAGCTGGGGATGGAATCACAATTGATAGGTCTCCAAAATGCCAGGGTCAATCAAAGTTTTCAGTCAACGGTGACAGTTTGCCATCTTGTTGAAGTCAGAGACAGGCCATATTGGAGTCAAAACGAGTGCAAAAGTGTCGAAAACGAAGTAAAATTGGCTAACACTTTTCCAAGCTCGCATGTTCAATGACATCATCAAAGAAAATATTTTTATTCATCTTACACATGAAGCCATAGGCAGCTATAAAATAAGGATTCTTCCTATTCGAAGACATCCACTTGGATTTGTGCTTTAAAAGTTGCTCTCTTTATGGATAAGATCCAAGTTTTATTCTTTCACAAAGATAGCTGCTTTTTTGCCCTAAAGATCTATAAAGACAAGCATTTGGCTTCTTTTATTCATTATTTTTTGTAGGTTGCGTCTAGAGGAAGAAGACATTTTTCTTTCCAAGAAGATTCGAAGGCTCAAACGAAGTATTTTTTCAGCGTTCTTCATAGTTTCGGGTTGAGGAAGCAAGGAGGCACGCTTTTTCAAGGTCCTTTTTTCTAGGGAATCGTTTTTCAAAAATTGGACCGTAGCTTTTTCAGTTTTTATCGAGATGGGTCCATCCAGAATTTCATCCTCTTGAAGATTGGGAATTTTGCTTTTTCGGGAATCTGTTTTTTTGCTGCTTTTTCAGGAAAGTCTCTGCAAATCCGACAATCTGGGTTGCTTCAAAACAGAATTTCCTACAAAACCCATGTGCCAGTTTTTTTGCTCACATTCTATTTTTTTCTAAAAATCAGCAAGTAATTTTCAGCCTTTTGTCCAAGATTTTTCCGACATAGGCGTGTTCACAGTCAATTTTCAAATCTTTCAGTATGCAATACTCTCCAACACAAATCAAGCCCAAAAAGGCATTGATTCACAATTACCTGAGAACTTTCGAGATAGACTTGCATAAAGTACTTCTAATGATAAATTTACATTCTTTGGAGGATGCAAGAAATAATGCTATCAGGAATCTAGGACACTTCGGTTTGCTTGCAGCAGCATCCATCCCCATCAGAGTGCAAAGTATCGAATTTGTAACTGCTTGTATGACGCATTACAATTCGCTCACAAGAGAAATCCAATCAAGAGATGGACGTGTGCTCTGTAGTCTAAGGTCGAACGACATTGAGAAGTGTTTTTCAATACCAGTCTGCAGGGAAAACTTAACTGTTTCAATTGAGGAATGCAAGAGGGCTTGGAACAATGATAAAGAAAAATACCAGAAAAAGATTGCTCAGAGGTGGTTGAAGGGAAAGCAGAATGTCATGCCAAAGAACGTTGGACGTGGAGAGTTCAAGGAGGAACATGCAATAATGATTACTCTGATGAGCCGAATCACAGGTCAAGCAGATGCTAACAAGTTTTAGCCTTGGATGTTTTACATCATGTCCCAGATTGTTGATGGAACCCAATTCTATGACTGGCCGGTACTCATCAATGATAGTCTCCACCAACAAATACTTGATTTTCAAAGAGACCATGAATTCCACATGATGTCATGCCTTGTGCATTTGATGGCTTTTCAGGGTCAATTCAGAGGTTTGAATGTTGTTGGAACTCTGGCTATTCAGCACGTTTATCACCATTTCCTGCAGTTAGAATTTTCTTAGGCTGAGCGGCATTACAAGCGGGTAAATGATGCATTCCTGATGCATGCAGTGCGAGATATGGATAATGAGTTGCATATACGGTTTTTAGCAAATGCTAGAATGGCAATGGCAGAATGGGTTGATTGGTTTGTCCAGTTTCCCACTTTTTCCTACGTCAGAGTATATGGCTTCTCAGGAGAGCCAGCCATGTTGCCGAGATATCCTACAGATGAAATAGCATTTATGGAGTTTTTGAGGCAAGTCTATGAAGTTCATACATTTCTGCGTAGCAGACGCAAGGCAGCTTTCAATTTTCCAATTGGGATGGGTATTTATAGATGCAGATCTGGAGAAGATGCCAAGGTAATTGGTAATGAATCATCCAAGTATGGTCATAAGTTTTTCGACAAGAGGTCTTCATATGATCCTCGTAGTGTTTTTGCATCACACCTTGGTCAAAATTGTGCACATACGCATGCAGTTGAAGACTTCTGGGCTAACTGTGCTGATGAGTTTGAAGTGCGAGGACGTAGTTACAGCAGGTTTACTCTTCAGCAGATGTCTGATATCCTGTCAGAAGATATAGAGGGCTTGTCAGAAAATGGTGAAGTTCTACTTCCCACGTATTTCAGAGATCAAGTTGAGCAACAACCATTGCCACCAGTTAATTGGTCAGTAAAAGAGGACCAATTAATTGGTCAGTAAAAGAGGACACTTCCATTGAAGAAAGAACGAGTCAAGTTGTTAAAAACAATTTGATATTCTTGAAGAATAAGCGGAAGGAGGACATTCCGGTAGCAGAGCCGCCACTTGTACAACCATCAAATCCTTCCACTTCCAAACCAAAACGAAGGGTTAAGGCTATGAGTGTTCTTCCAAAAGGAACAAAAATGTCCAAGTTGAAGAGGAAAAAGGTTGAGTCTCCAGTTCATATTCAACAGGAACAACCAGCAGTTGCATCAAAAGTTCCTATTGAACCAGCACCACATGTAGAAACATTGCCTTCAGATCATGTCTCTCCACCTTCTTCACCTAGTTCTTCTCCTATCCACATAGATTCAGAGTCAGATTCGCCGGTTCATAACTCTGATACACATATTGGTTCATCAGTAGTTGATGAAGTTAGAACCGAGTTTCCAAGAGAGGATTGCTCATCCTAGCTTAAAAACATTCTGGGAAGGAAGAGGAGAAAGCCTTCATATCAGTTGGATTTAACAGAGCTTAAGAGCGTCTACCAAGACACACCAGACAAGAAGCTGAAGAAGTAGGTTCGCATTCAAAAAAATGCGGATGGAAAAATAATCCTAGAAACTGCAACACCGCCACAAGATAGAAGTGCTGATGATATTGAGGTTGATGACTTCAAAGTTTTCAAGGCTAACCTTGGTAGGAGTACCCGGCATACAGATGTAAATCTCTTCAAGATTGCAGCGAATAATCTGAAGGAGAGGGTGTTGAAGGATGGAGAAGATAAAGCAGCCCTTAAGGCTGAAGTTAGGCAATTGCGGCAATATATTTCCAACCTTTTCCATGGCACATCGCAAGCTGATTTATTGCTTCCGCCGAATCTGGAATCACCAGCCGATCAGCGGCAATTCAATCAGTTGGTCCTCTATGGGAGGCACATGAATAATTGGGTGGAAGAATTTGTGACTAAAGGGAGAGTTGTACTTTCAGAGTTTTATCAATTAAAGTATAATGCACATGATCTGCGTCAAGGCATTCAGGGGTTGCAACAGACTATGGCTGAAAATAGACCGGTGTTGGAGATCATTATCTCCGACTTGAAGATAGCACATGATTCTGTTGATTCAGCTGAAGATAAAAAGATAGTTTCTACTTGGAAAGCGCAATATTTTTTCACAGTAAAAACTTGTGACAGTATAATTTTAGAGTTAACAGAATGGAAAGAAAAGGTAGTAAATGTTCTCAAGTTTGTGAGATCTTTTGTTTCTCAGATCCTGTGTTCATATGAAAAAGAAGATGGTATCTCAGGGAAGTGCAAGCAAAGTTCCAGACTCTCATTCGCAGCAATTTTAATGGTGATATCAATGCCGGTAAAATGGGTCGTTTTGCCGCAATGACAATGAAATTTGACAAGGCTGTGGGCGAAGTTCATGAATTTCTTCAGATGGTTGCAAGTGGTGAAAAAATGTTAGAGAATCAGAATATCATTCTAGAAAGTATCAGTGTTCCTGGAAAATATGTGGTCACTCGCTTTTTAGAAGATATTGTTTCCCAGAATATCAATGGATGACATCACAAAAAAGCAAGAATGTTGATGAAGATGTGATTCAAAAGAAAGTAGCTTTAAATCAGATGCTTTTTGTTTTAAAGCATTTGCTTTCATCCTAAGCTCATCCATTCTTTATTTAGAAAGAAATGACTTGTATTAGTTGGAGTTTTCTTTGCTTTAAAGCAAATTGGTTTAAAGCGTTTGTTAGTTGTATCTTTGTCTTAGAATAGAAATAAAGCTTGCGAGTTGGCAAGTTAGTTAGGGTTAATCAAGGAGATTTTAGGGTTCCCTACTCCTTTGGTTTAGTATAAATAAGGGCAGCCTTGCCCATTGTAATGTAGCTACTTTTGTGATAGCAAATTTGTTGTGCCTATTCTAGCCTGCAAATCTTGTTATTCCAAGTGTTTGTTCACTCTGTGTTCATTGTAAGGGAACAGTGTTGGAGATAACATATTTTGCTGTGCCTGTTCTAGCCTACAAAATTGTTGTTGAAAGTGCTTGTTCACTCTGTGTAATCTGTTTCCGGTGTTTGATCGCTTGCTGTATGGCTGCCTTTTGCTATAGTATTGCTGTCCTGGAGTTGTATCAACTTTGTGATGTTGGAATAGAAATCTCATATCTGTCTTTGCTCTGATATTCTATCTCAGATCATCAAGTTTTGTCGTCAGATGTGTGGCTTGTATAACTTTTATTTCAGCTTTCATCGTTAAAGTACAATGAGTCTTGTGATGTAAATCTGGGAGAAATTTACTTAAGTTTTTGTGTTAAAACAATCATTCCTTGTCCACTTTTAATCCCTTTGCTCTGAATTTACTTAGTAGATTAAAAGCGTCATTAGTTTAAGCCTAGTTGTAGCAGAAGTTTTAAAAAGGAAAAAACCTCTTCTGCAGCATTTAGAGTTTTATAACTTTGTGCTCGCAACTGAGAATCAAAAAGAAGATAGGCGAAGTTTAATTTTTTATCTTTTTAGTGAACATCAACGAAAAAGGAACTCCCCCTTCCAATAGGAGAGCAGTTTATCTGTACATAGCTGTCCGCATAGTTGCAAAACTCTCCGAGTATTCGGCGAGTTTTAAAAAACTCGCGAGTTTTTTTGCCTGGCGAGTTTTTCCTGCAAGAACTCTCCGAAATTACTCACCGAGTCAAGGGGGAAAAACTTGCCGAGTTTTGGCGAGTTTTCGCAATATAATCTTCGACTGTGCACAAGAAAGGTAGAGGAAGAGGAAGATGTAAATTTGTAAAATATATTAATGTAGTATTTACTTTCAGTTTTACAAAAACAATTTGCTATTTTCATTTTGTTTCAGACTATCAGTATCAACTCATTCCACATGAGGATGCCATTTTGTACCCAATTTGCTTTCAAATCAACCAAATACAACTAGACTCAGCTTGTTTCTTTATGTACTCATTTATTGACTCATTGGATGCATCCGATCATTGAATTTTGCAAAAAAATGCGTTTTTAATGAAATTTAAGCAATTTTTAAGTTGCCGAGTTTTTGCCGAGTATTTGCTGAGACATGTTTTTTGGGCTTTGCGAGTTTTTCAATTTGGCGAGTTTTTCAACTATGGCTGTCCGTTTCCAACTCGCATTCCAGAGGTGCGAATTGAAATGCCAACACATATAAAAGAAAATCATTCTCACATAATTATACACCTTATTCAACGAATAAATTCATATTCACATGAAAGCAGTCGTACACAACTAACAACATAACCAACATTTCATTGTTCAGTAGAAGGGGATGTAACAAGCAACCTCATCTCAGGATGCTGCAATATCTGCTCACTCTCCCAAGTGGCTTCCTCAACTGGTAAATTCTTCCACTTAACCAGGTACTCTCTGATGACCCGTTTTCTCAAATTCCTGTCCAGGGTGTCAATAATAGCCTCTGGTACCAAAATTAGCTTCCCCTCATCCAATGGTGGAAGCTTAGCTAAAGGAATCATGTTGTGGCCAAGAGCTTTCTTCAACCTGGAAACATGAAACACATTGTGCACCTTGCTATCTGCTGGTAGCTCAAGCTCGTATGCCACTTCACCCACTCTTCTGATAATCCTGAATAGACCATAAAACCTGGGTTTCAATTTTTCTACCCCTCTATTTGAGAGTGGACTGCTTGTAGGGTTGGAGCCTAAGATACACCATGTCTCCAACCTCGAAACTCCTCTCCACTCTATGCTGATCAGCATAAAGCTTCTGTTGATTCTATGCCTGCTGTATATTTTCCTTGAGCTCCTTCACTATGTCCTAGCTCTCTTGCAAAAGGTCTTTTGCCTTAGGCACCTGACTATCACCAAGTAAGAGATCTGTGAAGCATGGGGCATCGTAACCATATAGTGCCCTGAAAGGAGTCATCTGGATAGACATGTGGTATGTGGTGTTATAACAGTACTCCCCCAAGTGCAAGCATATGATCCATGCCTTCTGCTGCCCTGAAACATAATTACGAAGATACCCCTCCAACCACTTATTCACCACCTCCATTTGGTCATTTGTCTGTGGGTGGTAACTGGTACTAGGAGTCAACTCAGTGCCACATAGTCTAAATAGCTCCTGCCAGAATAAACTTAGGAACTTGTTGTCCTTGTCACTAACTATACTCTTGGGTATCCCATGAAGCCTGACTATCTCCCTAAAAAATAAATCAGCTACCTAAGCAGCTGTATAAGTTGCTGAAATGGCGAAGAAGTGTGCAAATTTGGTGAGTCTATCGACTACCACATAAATACAGTCCTTCCCCTGTACCTTTGGCAACCCTGTGATGAAATCCATGGAGATACATTCCCATTTTTTGTTGGGAATAGGCAATGGCTATAATAACCTTGCTGGATAAGTATGCTCATGCTTATTCTGTTGGCAAATGGGACACTCACGAACATACTTCAGCACTTCCTCCTTGAGCCCTTTCCATGTGAACCTCTTCCGAATCTGTCTATAAGTCTTGAAGAATCCAGAATGCCCAGCCATTGGATTATCATGGAAAGTTCTTATCACCTTATGCTTGAACTGAGAACTAGGCACCAAAAATATTCCGTCTTTGTATATGATCAAATCATTCACCACAGAATACTTATCATCCCTGATAGTGCCCTCAATGACTCCTGCTGCCCAAGAGTCCTTAGGATACTCTGCTGCAATCAACTCCCTCCAATCAGCAAATATCTCTCCAACTAAGCACAAGTGAGGTCTCCTCAACAATGCATCTGCAACTATATTCCTCTTCCCGTTGACATACTCGATGTCAAAGTCATAAGCCTGGAGCCTACTGACCCACTTTTGTTGTCTATCATTCAAATCCTTCTGGTTCATGAAATATTTGCTGTTGTTATGATCTGTTTTAATGATAAACTTCCCACCTACCAGGTAAGGTCTGAATTTGGCCAATGCATGCATTATGGCCAACATCTCTCGGTCATACACCGAGTAACTCCTCTCAACACCCCGAAGTTTCTTGCTCTCGAATGCTATCAGGTGTTTCTCCTGCATAAGCACTACCCCTATCCCCTCTCCTGAAGCATCACACTCTAGCTCGAACGGCTTAAAGAAGTCGGGGATTGCCAACACAAGGCAAGTAGACATCAAGTGCTTGAAGTGATCAAAGCACTGTTGAGCTCTGTCATTCCACTCAAAGGCTCCTTTCTTCGTCAAGTCTGTCAATGGTGTAGCTGTCTGAGAGAAGCCTTTTACAAACCTCTTGTAAAAACCACAAAGTCCAAAGAAGCCCTTAAGCTGTGTGAGGTTTGTGGGTGGGGGCCAATCAACAATTGCCTTTATCTTCTCTGAATCTACCCTGACGCCATCAGCACTGATAATGTGGCCCAAATAAAGTAACTCTGTCATGCCAAAGTCGCATTTAGACTCTTTGGCATAGAGAAACTCACTCTCCAATATACTCAATACCTCCTCCAGATGTCTCATGTGATCCTCCCAAGTCCTGCTGAAAATCAGTATATCGTCAAAGAAGATCAATACAAACTTCCTAAGCTATTGTCTGAATATCTGATTCATGCAACTCTAGAAGGTAGCAGGTGCATTAGTCAAACCGAAAGGCATCACTAGAAACTCAAAGTGGCCGTAATGACACCTAAAGGCTATCTTCTCTATATCCTCGGCCCTCATACGGATCTGGTCATATCCTGATCTCAAATCAATTTTTGAAAAATAACAAGAACCATACAGCTCATCTATCAGCTCATCAATCCTCAGAATAGGATACCTGTTCTTGATGGTTTTCTTATTCAGTGCCTTGTAGTCAATGCACATCCTGATCGTCCCATCCTCCTTTTTAACCAAGACCACTGCAGAAGGAAAGGGACTCTTACTGGGCCGGATGTGTCCCATCTCCAACAACTCCTTGATGGTCTTCTCTATCTCATCCTTAAGTCTCTTAAGATGTCGATAGGGGGTAATCATGATGGGCTTAGTCCCATCCTCTAACTCAATGACATGCTCTATGCCTCTATCTGGAGGCACTCCTAGTGGTATGTCTCCAAACACCTTGTTGTGCTTGGTCAAGAGCTTCTGAATATCTAGATGATAACTGCTCTTAGGTTGTGGTGGGGACTCTAGCATGATAAGGCACTCTGCTACCCAATCTACCTGGTCATGTCGCAATAGTCTTTCCATTCTCTTCAGTGACACTACTCGTGGTCCACCATCTGACAAGCCTCTGAGACATATTTTCTTCCCTTTAAATTCAAATTTCATCTCCATCATGTTCACATTCATGGTAAACTCTCCTAGCTGGCTCATCTAATGCATGCCTAGTACAACATCTGTATCCCCAATACCAACAACATAGAAATCATCAATCAACTCATACTCACCCATGATAATCTTCAGTCCTGAGATTTTCCTGTTACACTGCATTTTGAACCCGTCGGCTACCATCACTTTGAAGCCTTTGAATTCCTCTACCTTCAATCCACGTCGAGCTACCAACCCCTCATCGATAAAGTTATGTGTGGCTCCTGTGTCAATGAGAGTGATGATACGCTGACCTCCGAATACACGCACCCTGAAAGAGCCAACCTTTTGAAAACTAGAAAGATGGGCAAGAGTCCCAACACTGTGCTGTGATGCTCTCTCATCCCCACTATCCTCATGGTCTGAAGGTTGATCTGAAGGTGAATCTGATGCCTCTGATTGTGTCTCCTCGGCTGAATAATATTCTATCAGCTTAGCCTTAGCCTTGTTTGGGCACTTATGTGAGGGATCCCATGGCTCTTTGCAGTGAAAGCAGAGCTTTTTCCTCCTGTATTCATTGAGTTGATCATCTGTCAACTTGTTTGATTTATCTTTAGGTTGCTCAACATCCCTCTGGAAGGGTCTCCTATCCTTCTCCTTATCCCTCCTATGTGGGAAGCCCATAGACTGAAATTTATTCCGCCACACTGATGACTCCATATCTCGGGCCTTTTTCATGGCCTCCAAGAGTGAAGCAGGGTCAAAGCCCTTAACCCAACCACGTAGTGGGTCTGATAATCCATCAATAAATAAAATAACCAATCTATGCTCTGAGATGTCTGGGACCATAACAGATAGGTCCTGGAACTCTGATATATAGGAGTCTACCGATCCACTCTGCCTTAGTTGTGCCAACTCCTTGAATTGCAATTCTGGGTCCTTTTTCTCAAACCTGTCGATCAGTCTCGCAGTAAACTCCACATATGAAGTGATCTGATCGTGACCCAGTGTAACCTTCCCGTTACTCCAGCACTTATGCGCAGTCCCCTCCAAGTGTAAAGCTGCATAGGTTATGGCATCCTCCTCTGGCATGGGACTGATCTACAAGTAACTGTCCAATTTCTGGACCCAACCTCTTGCGGTGGTCTTACTAGAACCATCAAAATATGAAAGAGTCATTTTACTAACTTTTTTCTGCAACTCTTGGTTCTGTGGTCTATTCCCCCTGTGAGGTCTATTCCTCATTCTGATGTCAGAGTACTCGGCAAATGTCATCTCGGCCCTAAACTTTGCACTAGATGCTCTCCAATCCCTCAAGATCTCCTCCTGGAACTCAGCCTGTTTGGGATCCTGTTCAGGAACTTGGTTCCTAGGTACAAAAACTGGTATGCCAGGTCTATCACCTACTGTAAACTATGAAGCCCTCTGATTGGTGACCGATGCCTCACCCTCATCATCCTTGTACCTGTGTCTGTCATCCTGGTTTCTGTTCCCATTATTTCTATCTCCGTGGTTCCTATCACCATTGTGCCTATCACCTCCTGGGTTATTCCTGTTCCTATTACCACCATTATCCCTGTTTCTATCACCACGATTGTTCCTGCTCCTGTCACGGTGATTGTTGTTATTGTCCCTGTTGTTTCTTCCATCCCAATGTAATGTCCCCTTTCTAGAGGAACACTTAAACCTGAATCTGCATTCAAAGTGATTCTCAAGGAGAAAATAGTAACGTTAGAGATCAATACACTTCAATGATAAGATCAAAGATAATATATGTATTTCATTTTTATCCAAGGATTATTCATTTCCTTCTTGTCATTCATGATTATTACATAATACATTCCATAAGTACATTAGGACGAATATTAAACATAACACAGATCCATACTCTCCCCTCTTATAATTCATCAAGGAATTAGGATCTTACATAGCTAGGGCGCGTACAGACCATCTCCGACCCAACATTGGGAACCTCTATCCCAGCCCTTGGGGTCTATTCACGCACCTCCGACCCAACATTGGGAACTATGTCCCTAGCCCTTGGGGTCAATACGAGATCGCTGACCCAGCTTGAGAAACTAGGTCCCTAGCCCTTGGGGTCGATACGAGATTTATGATCGGATTTACACTCGCCTTTCCCTACAATGCCTATGATTCCTCATTGGATGAAATAATAAAGGTTATGCAAATATGATCTTTATTTTAATATTCTCTTGTACTTATTATTACTGTAATGCATATATTAAAGTAATTTATCTTGCAATCGAAATACCAATTTTGGTATCCTCTTAATATATTTATTCATTATTGTTAGATATCAAGACTAAATCTATATATATATATATATATTAGTTCAATATAGATTGAACATATGATTAATATGAACATAGGTCTTACTTCTAAATTTTGTAATGTCCCCAATTATGTTTCTTTTATATAATAACATTAATATAGAATGTATTTTTCATTTCAACTTTCCCTCATATTGTATACATAATATAGTTCCATTTCTTTATATGGATACATAAAGGATTTTCACTATTTTTACATATAAATTTATTTACCTTATTTAACCAATATCGGAATTATACGCATACAGATTTCTATTGTAATGGAGATTAATCTTACACATATATATATATATATGTACATTGGTTCCTATGCACATAATATTCTTATTACTTGATTTTCTTTAACCATAAATTACACATAATCTAACTTACCTGATCGCTGCCCCTTGAATCTTATATCCTTCTGCTGACTTCTGTTTGCTGCTAATAATATCCTGAACCTGCTGTTCGCTGATGTATTCTCCTAATCTTTTCCCCGTTCCTTGTTGACTTTCCTTCCATGCCCCACAATGGACATGGAGCAGCCTTTTAAAGACCACAAAGGGGTCTCAATAGCAAACATCACACCGGTCAGTAAATAGGAACCTTCATTCGCTGTAATTAATGTTTCTTATATGGGATTGGGACTTATTTAGGAGTCCCGATCACCATTATACCCATTATTATTATTTTAATATATTACATCATATTAAATCACCTTATTATATTAATATATATATATATATACTAGATACTTATTGTATTGTTAATATATATATATATATATATATATATATATATATATATATTTATAACTATTTTATGTACAATTTTGTATATTATAATAGTAATATGTATATCTTTGTTTATCATAATTACACATATACATATATAATTTATAACTATCTTATCATATATATATATATGTATTTACACCTAATTTCAATATGAATACTTATATGCATTATATGAGTATATGCAAATTGTAAAAATACACATGGATATACATAAGTTATAATGTATAATGTAACGCAAATATGGGGATATGACACCCGAGGTGCCAACTGCTCAAGGATATGTGCTAACTCTGCCTATGATTCTCTCAACTCCTCCCGTGACTCCCTCATTCTTCTCTCCATAGCCAGTTGACTCCTAGTTAGTGCGTTTAAAATCTCACGCATGCTAGGCTCCTCCTGTTCTTTGTCACCCATCTCTCCTGAAGTAGGTTCGGTAATTGGTGGTAATTCACCTGAAAATGGATCTACTATGGCTACTGGATGCTCAGGTTCTTCTATCTGTGGTACCTGTGTTTCCTGTTGCAACCTGTTTCTCTTGGTATTCTAGTGGTGTGTCAATGACTGCATAGGGTACATAACTCAAATCTCACTGCATGTCTGAATCTGTATCACAGGATGGCAAGATCTTCTTCTCTGATACCACGGTAAGATACACCCCTGGTATATGTTTTGCTCTGTGTATTTTTTTTTTGTGTTTTTTGATGTTTTGTTGTTCAGGGTTTTATGGGTTTTGCTTGCATGTGTGTTTTTGCATGAAATACATATAAAATGAACAATATACTAAAAACCCAGAAAAACTATTGAACAAATCAACAAACTAATGAAGACCCAGATTGTATTATAGCAAAATATGAATTATGGTAACATACCCAGATCAAGGTTTACAACTTCGTCAGAATGTTGTAGCCGAACCAGCAATAAAGGCCACAGAAAATCACTCTAATCACCCTCACCAAGTATGAAATTGCAATACAAATACAAAGGATAGATCTGCAACCCTTAGGCACCCAAGATACGATGACTAAATGCCACAAAATTGTTATTTTTTGCACTTCTTGAAACCCCACGTCAGGACTGCTAGTGTACGGCCTACCTGGAAGCTTATAACAGCAGCAACAATATCAATCAGCTCCAAAAAAAACTCTTCAATCTGGTCTGAATTCGATGGTGGATGATGGGCAATACCAAACAGCTATAAATGAGGGCCTTAAACTTCACAAAATACACCAAAATCTCCTCTAGAACACTACGGCCCACTGCTGAAATGGTACGACCTGCCTATGGCTGTTAAAATCTGCAATAAACTCCTCCAAAAATGCTCCAATCTGTCCTCCAATTGATTTCTAAAGGCTGCACATTCATTCTTCAACAAATGACTTCATTTTCATACTCAAATCTGCTCAAAATGAATCCACTGAAAGCACAAATGAGACCTCTGCATGAACCCTCCACAAATCCTCTCCTAATAGGATCTTCCATGCACGAGGAAAGGGACCAATGCCGGGGTTTTCGTCCCAACACAACCAACTGAAACCCTAGAGCCATTTAATCATTTAAATGAAGTCAAAATCATTTAATCTTCGCCTATGCAAATGAGAGCACTTTTTGCCTTTTTGTTGCTCTCCCAAGCCCAACGCCCAAGATGAGAGTTTTTTATTATTTTTAATTTATAAAACATCCCCTTGTCTCTCCATGAGGGGCGCCCATCTCCTAGTAGCCCAACTTTAAGTCATAACTTAATTTTATAAAGCAATATTACTTTATGACTTAAAGTAACTTAACTCTCAAATAGTATAAGTTAAATATTTAATTTAACTTATATATCGACTTATAATACCTTGGGCCCTTAAATAACATGAATTCCTGTGCCAAGACCATCCACACTGCCCTGCCATAAATAGCAAGTGTCTGGCTCCTGACTTACTATAAATAGTAAGTCTCCTTAAATGACCCCCTAAACATCTCCATTAGCCTACGGGAATTAGGTCATAGGCTAATCCATGTCCATTGATCCAATGGGCTAGATGGGGGACATTACATAAAATGAAATGTTTCCCTCTCAAAAAGCAACGCCTCACTTGGGAAATAAAATATGAAAAAAGTGATTCATTTGTTATGCTTGATATTGTGAAATTGCCTGTTTGTTCTGCTAGGGTTTTGAGAGGGTTTGAAGAGATTTGGACCCAGTGGGCTGTTGGGAACGAAAACTCCCTTCGGTGACAGCATTCTACAGATGTGCAATACCATCCAAAGGTGCTATTGAGGCAGATATATTCAGTATTTGCATTTGTGCTTCAATGGAGTTCATCTTGGAGAGGGTTTGTGGACTTTAATGATATATTCTTGCAGATTTTGGGGTGTTCGTCTTGTGCAGATTGAAGGACAGCGAAATACATATTCTTGTGTGGCTGATATTGAAAGTTTGTGGAGATTCTAGGACTGAAATACTTTCCATTGTTGGTCGTACCTGTGCAAGGACAGGTCGTACGAACTTTTGGGTCTTTTTGGTGTTGGTTTGAGCATATTTACCTTCCATTCATGGTCGCCTAGCCTCTTTACCAGCAACCAGTTCGAAACAGAGAAATTTCAAGGGTTTCCCATTGTTTATTGCTACTGTTGTAACTCCCAGCCAAGCCATACAAGGCTGACAGGAGAACGTGGCACAGGTTGGAGGTGAAATCTTTCAATGTTATGGCTGATACTACTCTCAGAGTGGGTCTCTAGGGTCTTAGAACATTTGATATCATTTGTATTGCATACACTGTCATTTGGAGTGATTTGGAGGGGTTCTACACTACCCAGTTTGCTAGTCTAGCTACAGCACATGTATGAAGTTGCAAATTTTGATATGGGTATGTGATAGTAATTCATATTTGGTGACTTTATGATCTGGGTATCTAATATTCTGTTCATAACCATTGTACTTTTTCTGGGTTTTCATTACATGCTCTATATTGTATTGACCCTATCAAACACATCTCAAGAAAACGAAAAACCACCTTCTGCATCTTCTGTCTAGTCTGAAAGATCAATAAAAAAAAATTAATAAATAACACCATTAAGATTAAATAAAGAATCAATAGGTACAACACATTACAATGGCCCTACTGCAGAAAAGTACGGCCTGTTTGGGGGTCCAAACCCTCATCAAAACTTCACCAAAAACTATGACAACACCTGCAATGTTTTCCCAGCTATGTCTCCTTAATTATCATGCCAAAAAACAAGAGATTTGCATTGTATAAACCCTACACGATAAGTCCACAAATCTGAAAATTGAAGCACCAATGTGATCTCTGAAATAAGACCACCAACAATACCCTAGAAAGATCTTTCACTTCCGCAGGTATTCAACTTCGTGAATGTTTTCGTCTCCACAAGTTGCAAGTTTGAAACCCTTGGCTCAGCCAACAAGACTCTGGTTTTTCATAAAATATGCAATGGCAAGGAAGAATGAATGTTCAAGCTTCTTTTATTCTTTCCTTCACATTTCCCAACGCACCTTTTTGGGGAAATAAAACAATTTTATTATTTTCACTTTATTCACCCTCTTGACATTGGTGCCCAACATTAGGAACATATATGACTTCATTTTATTTAAAATACTTCAAGTCCCTTTTAATAAAGTCATTTAATAATTTTATTACTAAGTTAAATATTTAATTTAACTTAGCAATATATCACGCTATTAAAAATATAGTGCAAACGGACTCCGAACATGGATTTCGAAGTACCGATAAGAAGGCCAATATAAATCGAGTGAAGTCCAGGAATATCGCACTGACTCGTACCAAGTTCGAGGATCCTGCTAAAAATAAGTTCGGACTACATGCCCAAAATCACTCCAAAAAGAGTCAGAAGTAATATCCCGCCAAAAGGAACTCAAATCAAATCCCCAAATATGTTGACTAAACCTCGAGGTGAACAAACCCAACATGGGTTCCCTAACCGTCCACGTTAGTCTACGAGAACCCGAGTAGTAGAGTAACCCCAAGACTGAAGCTGCTTAGGAAGGGGACATTATAGGAATATTGCTGTCATAATTATTCCAATTCAAATCTAAGCATATTTGCCATCCTAGGGTTTATATCTGTTGTTCATGTTGCATTTGAGGGTTTGATATGTTAATTTCCAACCACTTGTTGTCATGATCAACGTTTAGTTTGACTTTTAGTTTGTTGTTTCAGTTTATATTTTGTTTCACAAATCAGAAAAATACAAAAAAATCATATATTTCATAAACATCTAATTTTAGGACATTACAAAAGAACATCCAAGTATATACAAGTACCATTATCAAAACAACAAAGTACCTTCATCATTTCCTCCACTTTTCCACACTTCCCGAGAGTACGTAGAAGATGATTCAAAAGTCCAGTTGATAATTTTTCTAATGAAGGTTCTATCTCTTTCACAATTTTATTTGTTGTTTTCCAATCTCGCAACCTAGCAAGCAAAATAGATGAAAACAACAATTAGATGAAAAGTAGAAAATCTATAAGAAGAAATTGTTTGTAAATGCATTTGCAAATGTAACTCAAACAACAAATTAGAGTGCAGAAATGCAACATTACATTCATGCTTAGTCTTACCCACAACTCCAAACAATGCAACATCCTTTCCCTTACAACTTTAACTGTGCTTTGTTGGAAGACTGAATGCATCGAGTTTGAGAAAATTGGATGGTACACACTTCAATGTGAGTATGCTTGTATTTATTAATGTACAAGGAAGTTAAATTGGTGATTGTAACTAATTCTGTAAGGTACCTTTTAGACAACTAATAAATGCCTATGTGTACAAAGTATAGTCTGAAATTTATGTCTAGAATTAATATTATATCTAATACCCCCCATAATGACTAAACCAAAGTGTAATAGCCTTTCCAAGAAATTTCAATAAACTATGCAATTTCCAACCCTTTCAGCTCATAAGCATTTCATCAAACAGTTGGCATTCATGATAATTCTTTGTCATTTTTAACAAATAGTTGGCCGGGGCTCAACAATTTCAAGTTTAGAAATTATAATCAGCTTGTAAAATTTGTCAAACACTTATCATGCAACTGAAAATACAATGAAATGTTTACCCTGGAATGATTGGAATAGCTAGAGTATTGAATTGAACTAACCTTCAAACTGCTGTTATGATTATTAATGGCTGTAGCTGATTGCAAACACAGGTATTGCACTGGAATGGTGCTGGCTAAGACAAGGAAATGATGTTGAAAGTCATATTCACTGCTGGAGCTGTTCTTGCAATTGCAGATCTGAATGTTTGAATGCTTTCGATGGTGTTGGAGCTGATTTTACAAAATGATCAGAATAGTGGTGATGGCTGTCCACAATAATGATTTCTCAGACCCTTCTATTACTGGAATAAATCAGAAATAGTTCAAGTATATTATAACCAGCCTCCCATAAACTTGCATCAAACTTTATTCAAAGCAGCAGCTAGGAAATAAGTTACCAAAAATTATATTAAAATCTTCAAATACTCTTTCAGAACACTTCAAACACACTTATCACTCCACATTGTGCAGCGCTTCCCCTCAAGACCTCCACGACTTCCCTCCGAAACTTCCCACGCACTTCTTTGAATGCTCAAAACTTGTTAGAGAGTCTCCAAAGACTCACCTCTCATCCTAAATATCTCACGCACCCTCTCTAAATTTCCAATATGTAATATGTCTTCAAAGAAATGAGGAGTGATTCCCTTTAATATTGTTTGAAGTCTTCAAAAGGTGGCGCTTAGAAGATGAGGGGCCCACAAACTTCACACATCAGCATTTACACATCTACTATTGGCATCGATTCTCCCTTGTGCAATACATAGCCTCCAAGACTTGTAATCTGCCTTTATAATCTCCACGCCTCCACTTAACTAATGCATACAATAAAATACCAAGTGCTATTTTACCTCTTCCTTGTACGGCAGATTTAAATCATGAGAGATAGGGTACGGCCTCCTTCATGGACCTAGCATGGTACGGCTGGCTATTGCCTCTTCAACCATTAAAATATTACAAATAACTTCTCTACCGAATTTAATCAAATTCTAGTAGTAATAAAATATTAATTTATCCAGCATTCACCATAAACTAGAAAACCGATTAATATTTGCAAGCAAATGATATCGATAAATCTAAAACCTCTAAATCCTCCACTACTACACAATATATCAACCTAGAGAAATCTCCGTAAACTCAAAAACCCAACTAAAAACCAAATACCTGAAAAACTCCACAAAATGATAACCAAACACTGCAGAATCAAATGGCACAAGCATTCAACACAACGGTGAACTCTGTATGAATCCACTTTACTGGCTAGGGAGGATCTTTCACCACCGAATCCAATCTTCACCTTAGGTTTTCGTCCTAGGCTGTTGTTGAACAAACCTACTCAACCTCCACAACAAGGGTTTCAATAAAATGCAAAATACCAAGAATGAATAAAGTGAGTCTCCAAATCTCCTTTTATATTTCTCCCTGGAACTTTCCCGAAGTAATATTTAAAAATCACTTTTTAAAATAAATCACTTAAGCACCATATAAAGTGACTTTATATTGTTTTACTTTTTGGCCCCAACTTAAGTCACTTTATAATATTACTCTGAGGAGCTTTTTAATTTAATAATAAAATATTAGTTGCACTTTTAATAAAATAAAGTTATTTCAAGCAACTTAATATTAAATTATTAAATTATTTTGATTGCTCAAAAAGGGGACATTACACAAAGACAAATCCAATGTTGTCCCAGATTTTGACAAGAAGAACAGAACCAAGGGGTTATGTCATCAATGTTAACTAATTGTCAAATGTAGTGATGATAAACTTCAAGGTGCTTGGTGTGAGCATTATAAATTGGGTTCTTCACTAACTTCAAGACTCCTTGCTTGTCACAAAAAAGTGGTGTCGATAAAATCTGAGAAAGTTGCAAATCACTCAAAACTCAACATAACCATATAGCTTCACTATTGACACTAACAATTGCTTTGTACTTTGTTTCAACAGAAGATAAAGCTACAATGTGCTCATGGAGAAAATATAGCTAGTAGCTGATTTCTGAGTATCATCTCAACCAGCCCAATTAGAGTATCTTTATCCTGTCAATTTAAAATAATCAATCCTCTAATAAAGAATGCCAAAGTCAAGAGCATCTTGGACATATTGCAACATTTGTTTTGTTGTTTGCCAATGAACAAGCTTCAATTGTGCCAAAAAACAAGAAAGGTAACTAACAACAAAATAAACATCTAGTCATGTGGATGTAAGATATATCAAACTACTCATCAATTGTCTATAAACTAACTCATTGACTGGTGATGATAATCATAGGCTAACAACTTCACCCAACCTCCATAGGTATAGTGGAAGGATTACAATTGATCATGTGAAACCATTCCAAATGATTAGTAACATACTTGACTTAAGCAATATCATAGGATGCCTATAGAAGTCTTCTCATAAGAAGAAAATAAATCAGATTTCACTCACTACAATGTAGTGGCCCCACTATTTATGATGGCAAAATCGTCAACATAGACAATACGAATCACAATGTCACCACCATCGCTTTTGACATAAAGATTTGGATCAGAAATACTTCTGTAATGTCGCGTTCTAGGTCTTTGAAGCAAATTTCTGAATCTTGCATTTTTTCAAACTAAAACCCTAGGACTGAAATCTGATTTCTTATTTGCACCTTTCAATCTTGTCTTCAACAATATGAAATATAGAGAAACATATATCGAAATGTAGATGTCAAACAATTCACACCTATGACTACTTTGAAATGAATAGCATCCAATGGATGTACAATTTGATATCAAGTAGATTGATTGAAACAAATTCAGATCTCACTGTCATAAATCAGTCTTCTATTACATCTATTTGGATGGCTTTAAATATAGCCGAATACAATACCAATCTGCTGCTTCAAACCAAGACAAATGAGCAATGATAACATACCAATTCAGTGCCAAATTACAATGCAAGGGAGAACTCCATGCTCAGATCTAATGACTGATTCGCTGTAGCAAATGGTAATGCTGAGGTTATAAGGCTGATCACTGCTGCTGTTTGTGAATGGTGTTGTCTTCAATGTTGTTGCAGCCTACCATGTACCGATCGCTGTCTCCAAATGTAGTGTGATGGCGATTACTCCAAATCGCTGGTCTTGAATATAGCAGATCGGCATATATAGAGGATGGCGAATGGTCCAAGCTCAACGACTCAAGGATGATGAATTTGCTAAGGGCGGCAGCTGGAACAATCTCTGTTTGGTGGCAGATCTGCAAGCTATAGAAAATCGGCACTCAAACAATGTGAGTCTCTTTGAAATCGACACTCAAGGCAATATGAGTCTCTCTCCAAATCGACCTTGGATGACAAGGATCTCCAACAATGAAATCTTCAATGATATTCTTCAACACTTTCAACAAAGATCTTCAATTAATCTTCACCAAGGTGCCCGACCAAATTCGAATGATGAATTGATGAAGCTCAAACAAATCTCCAATGAAGTACAAATGTGAACTCCGTATGAATCTGCTCCAATGATGCAAATTGGGTTTTCGTCCAATTCCACCGGTGTAATTGAATTGCCAAGCAAAATGCCAAAGTTGCCAAAGTATTCGTGATGCGAAATGAGGCTCCAAAGCCTTCTTTTATACTTGGATCTTCGATGAGGCCGATAATTCAAATTAAAGATTTGAATTTCACTTTTCCCTCCTTGTCGGATTGCAATCACTTTATTATTTATTTCTCCAAGAAGGGTGCCCAAAGCAAATATTATTTTATTATTATTTTGAATATTTTCCCTCTCCAAGGATGAGCGCCTAAATTAAATAAAATATTGTTTTATTTCATGTCTTTTTTTGCAAGTGAGCGCCAACTCCAAGAATCCACTTTTTTTTATTATTTTCTTTTTTCAAACTTCCTAATGAGTGCTCCAAATAATAATATTATTTAATTTATTTTTATTTTTTTCTCTCTTGGGCGCTAGAATTAAATAATAATAATATTATTGTCTTCTTTGATAATTATTGCAAAATTGCATTAATTCATTTTTTTTATCTTCGCCAATGAAAATTAGTTGAGCCAACATTTCGTTCTTCAAGCCTCTGAACAACATTATCTTTTCCAAGCCTTAGCTCAACGAAAATATTCCCTTGTTTTGATGAATTAGTCTACAGGAATGTTGATAGGCTAACTCCATTCTCTGTTTGGTGATCATGCCGGAAATGGGGACATTACAACTTCTTCTCAATATAGAATCTCGAAGATGTTGATCAATCATGTAATAGGTTTGTGGAGCGTCCTTAAGCCCATAGAGAGACTTAACAAGCCAAAAAACCAAATGAACACTGCTAGGTAACTGAAATCTTCAAGTCTACACCATGAAGCCCTCCTCATCCAAAATCCTTGCTCAAGAAGACACTCTTCACATCCATTTGATACATCTTCCAACCAAACTAGGCTGCTATAGAGAGAAGCAACGGAAAAAAGACCATCTTTACAATGGAAGCAAGAGTCTCATCATAGTCTATCCCCTCTTGTTGCTACTAGCCTTTTGCAACAAGATAAGCCTTGTACTTGTCCAAAGCAGAGTACGAGGACTTGTCAAGTACTTGGCATACTCACCAAGTCCCAGGATAAAGTTGGTCTCCAAAAGCTTGGGGACTCAAGGGTGAGTCTTCAGAGAGTTTCTGCCAAACTCGTTGAGTCTAACAAACTCGCAAGTCCAACTTGTGAGTCTTGTGCCCAAGAGCAATTGATTTTTAGCAAAAAGGAAGCCACAAACAAGTTGTACAATTGCATTACAATTGTGCCTATTAAATAGGCTTAGAACAAGAAGCCAAATTGGCTATCCATAAAACAATCTACACTAACAAACAAAAGTGATATCTTAACAACGCTTCTAATCTTAGTGCTAAATGAAACCACTAACTCCATAATAGATCTAACAATGCCCATTTCCCCCATTGGCTTCTTCTTACAACATTTAGTATCAAAGCCTTCCCAAAAACCTTTTAGAATTGATTGTTGCAACCATTATCAAATCAATGTCAACGGCCAGACATACTATGTACATTTGCATCAACTGTTGCACGAAGTTCGAAGGATATAGTAGCTACTAGGGCAGAGCCTGCTACACCCTTAATCCTATATTGTGTATATGGTTATGAGTAGTTAGAGTGTGGCTACCTTAACTCTTATTTAAGTTATATAATCATTAATATGGTCATATATACGTAGTTAGGTCGGCCTAGATGGCATCCATGGCATAAGTATGGTATATATAGGAGGTACAGTTAGTTATTATCATCATATTGAGTATTGTGTTCTTATTAAAGACTATTGGAGGTATCCCCCTCGAAGTGGATTAGGAGGTTGCCCCCTCGAAGTGGCATATTATTATCAAGTATTTGTAAAATATTTTCTATTATATTCTTCTATTGTGCAAGTTGTTTCATTACAAGTGGTATCAAAGCATGATCTTGGCACCGCGAAGGAAAGAAACAAGGCGATTTTTTTTTTTTTTGGAGGTCATTTTGTGAACCGCGTATCTCTCATTTTGGGGAATCTTTTCAAGATTTTTAAAGGACATATAGAAGCTGCTACAGTCTAAATTTCAGAGCAACTGGAGTAGAATTAAGCGAGTTATTGCAGAAATAGGGTTTCCACCATTTTCGCTCCTAGGGCTACAAATTAATGAATTTCTTGGAGATTTTTTTTGGGAAGTGAAATCTAGGACCTAGTAAGTTACAGTAAAATTTTCAGATTAATTGGATTTGTTTTTTGTGATTTATTGCAAAATTCTTTTTCCCCATCATGTTGGGGCCAGCCATGAAAGGCAAAAAGAATCTTGTCACACATAGAAAATCTCCAGACAAGGAGGATACAGAAAGTGGGAGACTTATCCTAACGATATGCATGAAAATATCATCAAGTTTAAGGAAGATATTTCATCCGTGATTGGTGAAATTCCAAGAAAATGGATTTCCTGTTACAAATGTGATCTCAAAACCTGTTACAAATGAAGAATATGCAAGAAGAAGAAGAAGAAGAAGAAGAAGATGATGATGATGATGATGATGATGATGATGGAGGAGGAGCAGAAGAAGGAGAAGAAGTAGGAGAAGCAAAAGGACGAGAAAGAGGAGGGGGAGGAGGAGGAGAAGGAGGAGGAAAAGAAAGAGAAGAGGAAAAAGAAGTCAAACCCATAACTTCTTTACATGCATTATCACTACATGGAGCATTTCAAAAAGCATTATTTCCTAACGGAGATCTTGATCAGGCCATTCAACCAATGTTAAGGTACCATCTACCATTTCTCACCTCTTCCTCGAAGGCACACCAAAAGGTTAGAGAAATGGAAGAACGCGTTCATTGCCATCAAGAGCTAGATGCAGAGGGAAGACACATCTTGGAGCAGAAGTTAATTTTCCAGACACGTGAAGAAGCTAAGGACATCAACAATTCCAAATTACCTCATTATATGGAAATATTTTCTAGTTGAAGTTAAACCCACGTGGGAAGATGGAGATTTTATGAAGAAACTACCACAATTCATCAGTGTCGAGGACAACACTTTTGTAAAGGTGGGGGGCATGCTACACCCCTAATCCTATAGTGTGTATATGGTTATGAGTAGTCAGCTTGTGGCTACCTTAACTCTTATTTAAGTTATATAATCATTAATATAGTCTTATCTAGGTAGTTAGGTCGGCCCAGATGGCATCCATGGCATAAGTATGGTATATATAGGAGGTAGAGGTTAGTTATTATCATCATTTGAGTATTGTGTTCTTTTTGAAGACTATTGGAGGTATCCTCCTCGAAGTGGATGTGGCATATTATTATAAAGTATTTGCAGAATATTTTCTATTATATTCTTCTATTGTGCATGTTGTTTCATTATAGAGCCAATATTTGCATTAGAGCAGGCTATAAAAAATAATGAATCAATAGGGTCAACCACTAAGGCAAGTCACAAAAAAATGAAATAAAATAAAATAATCGAAGGATTGGTCTTGAAGGTTTAGACAAAAGTTTGCCCATTGCCAAAAACCATGGGGCAGGCAATAGTAAATCACGGGATAGAGAATGTTCTCTTGCCATTTGGAAATCTAGATGTAATGTCCCCTTCGTGACACATGGTTAGTCCATCACTCAGTTCCCATGGACTAGCAATTTGGTTAGGGAACTGAAGTTAGTTTGGCTCAGTGGCATTTGTCGATAATGGAGAGATGGTTCACATTCAGTAGAGCCAATTGGCACCCTTAGAATTAGCCCAGTTTGTTCTTGGCCGTTACTATTTTTAGTAAGTTCGGGTTCAGAGTCGGTTCAGGATTTTCATAATGGAGTCAGAAGCATATCGTCGAGACCTTTCCGACGAGCTAAAGAACATGGGATTCCGACACCGTCTTCACATTCATTTTAAAGTCCGAAGTTATTAATGTTATAATTTAATATGGACTTTATAATATATAAGGAAAAGTGACTTAATGGGGAAAAAGAAGACACAGGTCAAGTTGTGACCTTGGGCGCCCATCCCTAGGGAAAAGTAAAGTGTTTTTAAACTGACAAAAGTCCCTCCTAAACCCAACGCCCAACCTGGAGGGAAAATAAAAGGTCATTTGGGAGCTCATTTGCATTATGCCAAGTTTATGATATTTCTCATTTGGAGCTCTGCTAGGGTTTGTTCTTGTTGAGGGTTTGGAGATTCGAACCAAAGGCTCTTGGAGACGAAAACCTCCCTGAATAACGGCATTCTACAGGTGTGGAAGATCACCCAAAGGTGCCATTCGAGGTGGATACATCCAGTGTTCACAGTTGTGCTTTCATGGAGTTGCTATTTGATGGTTTCGAGGCTTGATGGAGAAATCTTTGAAGTATTTGTTCATGGCAGCCAATATCCAAGACTGAGCTGCAGATTATCAATGAGTTTGTGGCTTGTTGAGAGCTGCATATTCCTCCTAGCTGGCCGTACACATTGCAGCAACCAGGCAGTACATTCTAGGGTGAGATTGACTGAGGTTTGGGGGGTTGTTTGAGCTCTCATCTAGGCGTTTGGAAGGGAAACACCATTGCAGATCAGAACAGAGAGGTTGCAGACTTATTCCAGGCTGTTCACAGCGATTTCCCATTTGCCATGGCCGTACCTCTAGTGCTGGAAGTGACGTGGGATTGCTAGAGGATCATTTCATGTTGTGTTTTGTCCATTCCAGCCTATTTTGTGGCGTTTAGGGTTTCAGCTGTCAATGTAATCTCTTGCACATTGAATACAAACATTCCTTGGTGTTTTGGGTGCATTTCTATGATACCCACTAGTTGATCCAGCAACAGCATAAAACTGAAGTTGTATTTCTACATATGGGTATGTGACAATAATTGTTTATTGGCTATTTTACTATTTGGGTAGCCATTAGTTTCCCCATATTCATTGTATATTTTCTAGGTTTTCCATATATGCTCTATATTGCATGCTTCGGCAACACATCTGCAGGAAACTTAAAACCCCTTCTACATTCTTTTGTCTAGTCTGAAAGATAACACAAAAATTAATAAAAATCACACATAAAAGATATTTTAAAAAATACAAACAGGTACGGCACATTACAATGGTATCAGAGCTAGAGATCTTGTCGTCCTGTGAAGTCAGATGCCACATGCAGAAGTAAAAATGTGTCATGCAACCTACAAATAGATATCCTTTTAGAAACATCAAGGCAAGGCAAGGAACACAATTTTCGCAGTTGACAGAACCTGAGCAACCAGTACCCATAACAGATCCCTTTGAGTCAGAGATAGAGGTTGCCGCTACAGAGGAAGATTCACAAGTTTCAAGGACAGGGCCATTTTCAGGAGAGTTACCACCAATTCCAGAACCCATAGAAGAAATGGGTGCAGAGAGGTGGAGGAGACTAGCTTGCGAGAGATCCTGAATGTGCTCACGAGGAGCTCGGTGGCCTTAGAAAGGGAGTTGAGGGATTCTCGACGGGAGATGATGGAAACACAAGCTGAGATAGGACATACTCTCACACAGTTGCGAGATGGGTTGAATTTCAGGGATAATCACCGTGACAGAAACAGGTACAATGGAGGAGACAGGAATAGAAACAATGACGGTGATAGGCACAGAAACAACGATGGTGACAGAAACAGAAACAATGACGGAGATAGAAATAGGAATAATGTGGGTGATAGACACAATGGTGACAGGAACCAGGGAGACAGGAATAACGGGGACAGAAATCAAGATGATAGACACAGGTTTAGAGATGATGAGGGTGAAGCCTCGGTGACTCACAGGAGGGCTTCCCAGTTTACAGCTGGTGACAGACCTGGCATTCCGACATTTGCTCCCAGGAGCCAAGTTCCTGAACAGGATCACACACAGGCTAAGTTT
This sequence comes from Cunninghamia lanceolata, assembly GCA_027924645.1. Lineage (NCBI taxonomy): Eukaryota > Viridiplantae > Streptophyta > Pinopsida > Cupressales > Cupressaceae > Cunninghamia > Cunninghamia lanceolata. The sequence goes on from BSBN01000321.1 coordinate 10,086,943, forward strand.
TAGGAGGAGATTCTGAGGGATTGGAGAGCTTCTAGTGCGGAGTTCAGAGCAGAGATGACATTTGCAGAGTACTCTGACATTAGGATAAAGAATAGACTTCGCAGGGGAGGCAGACCTCAAAACCAGGAGTTGCAAAAGAAGGTGAGTAAAATGACACTTCCCTACTTTGATGGATCGGGTAAGACCACCGCTAGAGCTTGGGTCCAGAAGTTGGACAGCTACTTGCAGATCAATCCCATGCTGGAAGAGGACGCCATTACTTATGCAGCATTGCATTTGGAGGGAGTAGCACAGAAGTGGTGGAGCAACGGGAAGGTCACATTGGGTCACGATCAGATTACTTCATACGTGGAGTTTACAGCCAAACTGATCGACAGATTTGATAAGGACCCAAAGCTACAATTTAAGGGGTTGGCACAGTTGAGGCAAAGTGGTTCAGTTGACTCCTACATTTTTGAGTTTCAGGACCTATCTGTTATGGTCCCAGATATTACTGAGCGCAGACTGGTTATCCTTTTCATTGATGGATTGTCAAACCCACTACGGGGATTGTAATGTCCCCTTCTAGCAAGCCAAAATTTTCGCAACCTTGCACAATTTCAACTTACAAAGAGAACATTAGTATTCAATTCTTCTTTCAAAATCACGTCATTATTTATAAACATAAACCATTTGTTTCATGATCCCCTAGAAGAGATCTCCTTGGCCCTTTTTGTTAATCAAATCCTCCCTCTTATGAGAGTGAATCCGTTAGGGTGCAATGCCAATGGTATAGGTCGTTCTTCCTTCGAGGGGTACTCTAGACCCAGGCCACTCTAGGACCTTCCTTTGACTCGGGGTTCTCTAGACCACTCAAGTCAAAAGACTACCTCTTGCTCCCTAAGGTACCATCTTAAGACAAGGGCTCGAAGGGGTGCTCTAGACCAATGAACCCGTACCTATCCCTGGTTGATTGCCCGCCCCTAATCTTCCCTTAGAAATTTTGTGAGTGCATTCAAACCTACTAGTCTAGAGGATGCTATAGACACGGCCCTTAGGCTAGAAAGGGACAAGAAACCTAGACCATACTCTAAACCTTTCCCTAGCAAAGGTAAGTTTTCAAAACCTTTTCACCCAAAGGTTAAGGAAAAATTTTGGCTTGCTAGAAGGGGACATTACAAGTGATATCAGAGCAGTCATCCTGCCATCCTGTGAATAATAGTTAAAAAATAATAATAATAAAAATAAAAATAAATAAATAAGAATCAATGAAAATTGTAAGTATGAATTTCACGAATTGTTGGAATAATAGTGTTTAATACATTGCTAAATGCAACAAAAAAAAAAATTAAATATGTTATGATGCAACATTACAAAATTAAAATTTATTACAAATATGTAATAAATAATGAGTAAATAAAGTAAACAATAAATAAAAATAAAACAACTCTTAATAACAATAAAATTATACTAAATGAAAACCCATCAAAAAAATTATACTAAATATAATTTATAATTAAAATATAATTTATAAATAAATATATATTAAGACATCTCTATTTAGTTCTTATAAGTAATATATTTCACAAAGTTATTTTCATCTATAGGTAACCTAGGGCCGGGTAAAATGGGTGAAAAAACAAATTAAAATATACCTAACCAACTAACCCAAAGTTATAAAATAAATTATTTATAAAATTTAGTGCTGAAAATTTAAAAGCGTAAACCCAAATTTATAAATTATTATTTTATGGGACTATAGTTTATTAGCTATATTAAATTGTCACATTTTATAGCGGTTATTTTATATTATTGATAAGTGTAATGTTATTTTATATAAGGGAAACCTAATAAATTATAATGTTATTAAATATTATTTTAGGATACCTAATTATAGTTGCTTGAGGACAAGCAATTTTGAGTGGGGAGGGTTGTCATGTCCCTATAATGATTTATAATTGAATTGTTTATTTAAATAATAAGTTAGCCTTGTATAAACTAAATATATAATATATTTATTTAAAATATATTATTAATATGTATTAGTTAATAACTAATTTTATTAATTTAATATAATTTAAATATTATAAAATATATGAAATATATATATTTAATTAACTAGATATATTATAAATATAAATATTTTAATATAATATTTATGTGAATAATTAATAAGATATATTATTATATATAAAAGTAAATATTATGAAGAGTCTTACCCATTAAAGTTAGAAAGTAAAGTAAAATGGAAAGTAAAGTAATTTGGAATAAGGCAAAGTGGTTAAACAAAAAGTCAAATTCAAAATAAAATCATATAAAGATAAAAGTCTAATAAGACAAAAATATTATTTATACTTAATAACAAATGTATTTATTTATACTATATATATTATATAAATAATGTACTTTAAAAAGATTAAGAGGAGGCCGAAGGAGGATATTTATAAGTGCAGCGATTAAGTTGGTTGACACCAGCGATCACATAAATAAATAATATATTATAAATATATCTAATAATATAAATACAAATATTATTATTATTATCTTATATTGTAATATAAATATAAATAATATAATATAAAGCATATATATCATTTATTATGATATAAATGATATAATATAAATAATATATCATTTATTATAATGATATAATATAAATACAAATAATATAAATAAATAATAATATAAATAAACATCTTTTAACCTATCCTCTTATAATAAGGGAGTTACGTATGGTTAGAACTAGTTTTACCACAAAAGGGAATTAATATAAAGTAATAAAAATTATAAGAGGGTAAGTATGTCTTTTACCACCAAGCATAATAAGAGACGTGCCTCTTTGAACATATCCCTTGAAAGGAAAATAAATAAAGGTTGTGAGATAGAAGTAAAACATCATCGGAAGAAAATATAAAAAAGGGTATCGGATAAATACATATATTTAGATCTGCATTATATATATATATATATATATATATATATATATATATATATATATTTATTTCTAAGTCATAAGTAGGAAAGATATCATAAATTAATATATAGAGATATGTACATCAGCAGTAAAAGGGGTGTGAAAATATATATTATAAAATATATAAACCGCAACAACAATACAATAAAAATTATATTACGGCAGCATAGGTGAGGAATCCCAGGTAAAGCTACAGCAGGTAAGTAAGTATTTATATTTACTTATTCAATTTATGATTTGTAAGAATTTATATTTACTTGTTCAATTTATAACTTGTAAGATATAAATGATAAGGTTATTAAGTAGGAACTAATATAATACCACAGGTACGACAGTACATTGTTTCCCCTACTTGTGTTGATGTTCAGTATAACACTGCATTTATTTACAGCCAGTTCTGAGCAATATAATTCATGGACAGTCATATGCAATACTCACTAACTGTGTAATCTATTCATTAACCACATATGGGAACGATGAAGGGTAACATGTCTAATAGATCATTCATAGTCGATGTATTGGTCTTGGCTACCTAGAGTACCAAGAATCCTCACGGATGCCTTAGCCTCAAGAATACACCAAGTATTTCTTGAATAACGATGGGAGACGAACATAGCCTATGATGAACAAGAGGCATGCTACACCCTATCAACCCCATATGGTGTTAAGGAATAGTATATGAGATATAGAGTATATCATAAAGATAGCATGTGAAATGTCATGATAAATTATGAATAATGAACATATAAATTGCATAGTGTAATAATACCAATAGCTAACTGTAATAGCATGAAATCATTATAAATTATGAATTGTTCACATTGCAAACAGTTTAGTTAGATTATGCAATGAGTATGAAATGTTTATGTGCATTTTCATTATAATGAACTAAGGAAAGACAAATGAATACAAAGAGTATAAGTACATAAAAGACATGAATTCCTAAAATAGAGGAAGGCAATAATGTTAATCAACTCGCCACTATAATGAGTAAGGAAGATTAGGGGCGAGCAATCAACCAAGGATAGGTACGGGTTCATTGGTCTAGAGCACCCTTTCGAGCCCTTGTCTCAAGATGGTACCTTAGGGAGCAAGAGGTAGTCTTTTGACTTGAGTGGTCTGGAGAACCCCGAGTCAAAGGAAGTTCCTAGAGTGGCCTAGGTCTAGAGTACCCCTCGAAGGAAGAACGACCTATACCATTGGCATTGCACCCTAACGGATTCACTCTCATAAGAGGGGGGATTTGATTAACAAAAAGGGCCAAGGAGATCTCTTCTAGGGGATCATGAAACAAATGGTTTATGTTTATAAATAATGACGTGATTTTGAAAGAAGAATTGAATACTAATGTTCCCTTTGTAAGTTGAAATTGTGCAAGGTTGCGAAAATTTTGGCTTCCTAGAAGGGGACATTACAAGGATGGGTTAAGGGCTTTGACCCTGCATCATTACAGGAGGCCATGAAGAACGCCCGCGACATGGAATCTTCTATTTGGAGAAACAAATTTCAATCCAAGGGATTTCCTCATAGGAGAGATAAGGAGAAAGACAGAAGACCCTTCCAGAGAGATGCAGGACAGCAACATAAGAGTTCTTCCAGGTTAGACAGTGATCAGTTGAATGATCTGAGGAAGAAGCTCTGTTTTCATTGCCGTGAGCCTTGGGATCCTAAGCACAAGTGTGCTGCCCAGGGAAAGGCAAAGCAGATTGAGTACTTTTCAGTAGATGAGTCAGTGGAATCAAAGCCACATTCAAAGCAGCATACAGAAGATATTGATTCAGGGTCTGATGTTGCATCCGAAGCATCAGATAAGGATGAGGAGACTTCACTCCTTACAGCCCATATTTCTAGCATTCAGAGAGAAGGGTCATTTAGGATCCGAGGAGTGTTGGGTGGACAGAGGTGTATTACACTACTGGATACAGGTGCCACTCATAACTTCATAGATGAGGGCTTGGTTGCAAAAAGGGGACTGAAGACAGAGGAGTTTGGGGGGTTTAAGGTAAAGGTAGCCGATGGGTTCATACTCACTTGCACGAGGAGGATACCTAATTTGACCATCCAGCTAAACAATTACACTTGCCAGTCAGAATTCTATGTTGTTAGCATGGGGGGCATGGATGTAGTGATGGGTATGAAATGGTTACATGAGATAGAGGAGTTCACTCTCAACTTGAAGACAATGGAAATGAAGTTTGAGGTGAACGGAGTCAGACATGTGCTCAAGGGCATTTCGGATGGAGGGTTGAGAGTTGTATCTCTCAAGCGGATGGAGAGATTGATTTGCCATGATCAGGTACAATGGGCAGCTGAGGTGATGGTAATGCCCACAACTTCAGAGCAGTAGAAGCATGAGTATCCCCCTGACATACAGGCTCTCCTGACTAAACACACCAAAGTGTTTAGTGATATACCACCGGGTAAACCACCTGATAGAGGGTTTGAGCACGTGATTGAGTTGGAGGAGGGTGCTAAGCCAGTAATAACTACACCATACAGGGACCCGAAGAGGTACAAGGATGAAATCAAGAAAGCTATCAAAGAGCTTCTTGAGATGGGACATATTAGACCGAGTAAGAGTCCATTTGCATCATCAGTTGTGTTAGTAAAGAAGGACGGGACTCTTAGGATGTGCATTGATTACAGAGAACTCAACAAGAAAACCATTAAGAACAGGTACCCGATTCCCCGGATAGATGGGTTGATTGATGAGTTGCATGGGGCATGTTACTTCTCCAAGATAGATTTGAGATCTGGGTATCATCAGATTCAGGTCAGGGATGAGGATGTGGAGAAGACAGCATTCAGGTGTCACTATGGGCACTTTGAGTTCCTAGTCATGCCATTCGGCTTCACCAATGCACTAGCCACTTTCCAGTCTTGCATGAACAGAGTTTTCCAGAAGCAGCTAAGACGGTTTGTTTTGATATTCTTTGATGATATTTTGATTTACAGCAAGACGTGGGAAGAACACTGGAAACACATTGACATTGTGTTGAGCATTCTGGAGAGGGAGTCATTATATGCGAAAATGTCAAAGTGTGAGTTTGGGATGATCGAGTTACTCTACTTGGGTCATATTATCAGTGCTGGCAGTGTGAAGGTAGACCTGAAGAAGATTCGGGCAATAGTGGATTGGCCACCACCAAAGAATCTCACTCAGCTGAAGGGATTCCTTGGTTTATGTGGATATTACCGCAGGTTCGTGAAGGGGTTTTCTCAGTCGGCTACACTTACTCTACTTGGGTCATATTATCAGTGCTGGCAGTGCGAAGGTAGACCCAGAGAAGATTCGGGCAATAGTGGATTGGCCACCACCAAAGAATCTCACTCAGCTGAAGGGATTCCTTGGTTTATGTGGATATTACCGCAAGTTCGTGAAGGGGTTTTCTCAGTTGGCTACACCCCTCACTGATTTGACTTGTAAGGATGCTTTTAGTTGGACAGGAGGTACAGGAGTGCTTTGACAAATTCAAACAGATTATGAGTACATGTCTTGTGTTGGCCATACCAGATTTCAGCAAGCCCTTCGAGTTGCAGTGTGATGCCTCAGGAGAAGGCATTGGTACGGTAATTATGCAGGATAAGCACCCCATAGCATTTGAGAGCAGAAAGTCGAGGGGTGTAGAACGCAGCTACAACATTTATGATAAGGAGATGTTAGCCATAATGCATGCATTAGCTAAATTCAGACAATACCTGGTGGGCAGCAAATTTGTAGTTAAGACAGATCATAACAGTCTGAAGCATTTCCTTGAGCAGAAAGATCTGAACGAAAGGCAACAGAAGTGGGTCAGCAAGCTACAGGCCTACAACTTTGATATTGTTTATGTCAAAGGAAAGAAAAATGTTGTTGCCGATGGGTTTTCCAGGAGGCCCCATTTGTGTGCATTAGGTGCTATTGCAGATGATTGGAGGGAGATGATATCAGCTGAATATGTAAGGATGCTTGGGCTACTGGAATAATTGATGGCACCATCAAGGATGATAGGTACACAGTGGTAAATGACTTGATCATTTACAAGGACAGGATCTTCTTGGTGCCTGGTTCGCAGATGAAGCAGAAAGTTTTGAGGGCTTTCCATGATTTGCCTATCGCAGGACATCTAGGTTACTTCAAAACTTACAGACAGGTTAGAGAGCGGTTCACTTGCAAAGGGCCTCAAGACCGAAGTAATGCAGTATGTAAGAGAGTACCCGATATGTCGGCAGAATAAACAAGAACACTCATTTCCAGGAGGATTGTTACAGCCCCTACCCATTCTTGAGAGGAAGTGGGATAGCATCTCTATGGACTTTATCACGGGGTTACTGAAAGTCCAAGGCAGGGATTGTATTTTCGTGGTAGTAGACAAATTGACAAAGTATGCACATTTCTTTGCCATCCCTACCACCTACACTGCAGCTCAGGTTGCAGAGTTGTTCTTTCGTGAGGTATTCCGACTTCATGGGTTGCCAAGAAACATTGTTAGTGATAGGGACAGCAGGTTCCTCAGTAATTTTTGGCAGGAGCTCTTCAGGTTGACAGGAACAGAGCCCACCCCCAGCACGAGTTACCACCCGCAGACAGATGGTCAAACAGAGATTGTTAACAAATGGGTGGAAGGATACCTCCGCAATTATGTTTCAGGGCAGCAGAAGGCATAGGTTAAGTGGCTTCACATGGGGGAGTACTGTTACAATTCCACATAACACATGTCTATTCAGATGTCACCATTTATGGCCCTGTATGGGTATGAGGCACCGAGCTTCATTGATCTGTTGTTTGGGGATAGCCGAGTGCCGAAGGCCAAAGACCTTCTCCAGGAGAGTCAGGACATCATGAGGTCTTTGAAGGAGAATATACAGAAGGCTCAGAATCAGCAAAAGCAGTATGCAGATCAGTAGAGGACTGAGCGATCATTTGAGGTTGGTGACATGGTTTACCTCATGCTGCAACCCTATAGGCAGTCCACTCTCAAGAAGAGTGGAGCAGAAAAGTTGAAGCCATGGTATTATGGACCTTTCAGGATTTCCAAGAGGATTGGAGAAGTGGCTTATGAGTTGGAGCTTCTAGCAGATAGTAGGGTACTTAATGTGTTTCACGTATCTCGCCTCAAGAAGGCACTGGGGCATAATGTGACACCATTAGTTGAGTTGCCTCCTCTTGAAGAAGAGGGGAAGTTGATATTTGTACCCGAAGCAATAATTGACACCAAGGAATGCAATTTGAAGAGGATTATCAGAGAGTACCTGGTAAAGTGGAAGAACCTGCCAGTTGAGGATGCTACTTAGGAGAATGAGCAGCTATTAGAGCATCCTGATTTGACATTGTTTGAGGCAAGCAATCTTAGGGAGGGAGGACTATAATGTCCCCTTCGTGACACATGGTTAATCCATGACTCAGTTCCCGTGGACTAGCAGTTTGGTTAGGGAACTGGAGTTAGTTTGGCTCAGTGGCATTTGTCGATGATGGAGAGATGGTTCACATTCAGTAGAGCCAGTTGGCACCCTCAGAATTAGCCCAGTTTGTTCTTGGCCATTACTATTTTTAATAAGTTTGGGTTCAGTGTCAATTCGGGATTGTCAGAAGCGTTTCGTCGAGACCTTTCCGACGAGCTAAAGAACATGGGATTCCGACACCGTCTTCACATTCATTTTAAAGTCCGAAGTTATTAATGTTATATTTTAATATGGACTTTATACTATATAAGGAAAAGTGACTTAATGGGGAAAAAGAAGACACAGGTCAAGTTGTGACCTTGGGCGCCCATCCCTAGGGAAAAGTAAAGTGTTTTTAAAATGACAAAAGTCCCTCCTAAATCCAACGCCCAACCTAGAGGGAAAATAAAAGGTCATTTGGGAGCTCATTTGCATTATGCCAAGTTTATGATATTTCTCATTTGGAGCTCTGCTAGGGTTTGTTCTTGTTGAGGGTTTGGAGATTCGAACCAAAGGCTCTTGGAGACGAAAACCTCCTTGAGTAACGGCATTCTACAGGTGTGGAAGATCACCCAAAGGTGCCATTCGAGGTGGATACATCCAATGTTCACAATTGTGCTTTCATGGAGTTGCTATTTGATGGTTTCGAGGCTTGACAGAGAAATCTTTGTAGTGTTTGTTCATGGCAGCCAATATCCAAGACTGAGCTACAGATTATCAATGAGTTCGTGGCTTGTTGAGAGCTGCATATTCCTCCTAGCTGGCCGTACACATTGCAGCAGCCAGGCCGTACATTCTAGGGTGAGATTGACTAAGGTTTGGGGGGTTGTTTGAGCTCTCATCTAGGCGTTTGGAAGGGAAACACCATTGCAGATCAGAACAGAGAGGTTGCAGACTTATTCCAGAATGTTCACAGCGATTTCCCATTTGCCATGGCCGTACCTCTAGTGCTGGAAGTGACGTGGGATTGCTAGAGGATCATTTCATGTTGTGTATTGTCCATTCCAGCCTATTTGGTGGCATTTAGGGCTTCAGATGTCGATGTAATTTCTTGCACATTGAATACAAACATTCCTTGGTGTTTTGGGTGCATTTCTATGATACCCACTAGTTGATCCGGCAACAGCATAAAACTGAAGTTGTATTTCTGCATATGGGTATGTGACAATAATTGTTTATTGGCTATTTTACTATCTGGGTAACCATTAGTTTCCTCATATTCATTGTATCTTTTCTGGGTTTTCCATATATGCTCTATATTGCATGCTTCGGCAACACATCTGCAGGAAAACTTAAAACCCCTTCTGCATTCTTCTATCTAGCCTGAAAGATCACACAAAAATTAATAAAAATCACACATAAAAGATCTTTTAAAAAATACAAACAGGGACAGCACATTACACTAGATTATATAAAAATATTCTGCATTTAAAAACCAGTCTAAAATACAGTCCATTGAGAGTTCTACCATTTTTTTCCATTCATGTATAACATTTAAAAATAAAGCCCTTGGAACATTCCAATCCGTAATGCCATTTTTAATTGTGGCTAATATTCAAAGTTTAGTGTCACCTAACTCTTAGAAACTCACCAACAAAAACTATAATGTTTGGAATCACAGGATACTAACAATATGTGAGTATCAAGACTGTAACCAGATTGTTTTGGGGAATTTCAAACTTTTTGTCTCTAATGCTCTCATAATCGAAGTTTGAAATGCCACTTTTGTTATTGTCTTGTGGACAAGTCTAAAAAATGAGTATCAAATATCTGATACCAGTCATGCATTGTGTCTGAAAATTTTGTTATTCTTCATAAAGATGACTGAAGGGGGATCCTTGTCCGAACACATGCTTAAGTTGACAAACCTAGGTGGTCAGTTATCTAGCATAAACAAACGAATCGATGACAAGGCTACGGTTTCCTTGGTGTTGAACAATTTACCTATTTCTTATGAAACATTTATCGAGTCTTCGAATCTCATTGGGTGTTAACTAGGTATGCAAAACTATATTACATTCATTCATATTGGGAATTTTTAAATAAGAAAAATGGAGAGTAATATTCCCCTAACTATTAAGGGTGGAAGAGGTATTTTAAAATATCTCAAACTAATTAATATGTATTCAAGGTGGGGGTGCATGGCAGTTGATTTAAATAGTATGTACATATGTATCTTTATATTATTTGATCTAAGTTTTGTAGAGCATTTCATAAAGGGATAAATACAATTATTAATAAAAAGGTATTTCAATGAAAAAAGCTTCTCCCCATGCATGTTTAATGCATTTTTCAATACAAGATTTTCTAAGAAAATAGTTGAATGGCTAAGTTTATAACATTTGTGATAGTAACAATAATAAAATGGATGCAATAAATAGATGTGCTAACATATATATCAAGCATAGATAAGTAATCTGGATGCCTTCTAAATTTAAATATGGTCATTAACATTAATTTTGATTCATGAAAAGGACATACTATCACACTAAAATTAAAAATACAAAATGGTTTAATTTCCATGTTGATGGGACTCTATGATGTGCATTGTGTATCATGAGTATATTTGACATGATATAGATCTTTTGTCAAAATGAAAATTGATCTTTCTTATATCAAATGTTTCTAATTAATATTTACATTATAATGTTCCAATGACTACATTTTTGTAATGTCCCCTTCCTAATTTGTAGTTTTGAGTTAAGTTAACAGGCAGCATAGTAGTAGATAATAGTCTGTAGTCCTTTTTGTTATCTTTCTGTTGGAATAAGGTGGCTGAGGCTGTCAGTAGGTTAAGTGGCTGAGTCTGCCATTTAGGACAGTTGTGTCTGCAGTTAGAGAAAGGTTGATTCCTTCTTTTGGGCCAGTTAATAGTCTTCAGTTGGTAAGAGGTTGACCCCTGCAGTTTCTAGCCAGTTAATGACCTGAGATAGAGGATCAACAAATCAGTTCGCTGAGTTAACTGCCACCGTTTGAAGAATAACTGCCTAGGATGATGGATAACATGTTGAAACGGTATAATAAGCACTGGACGAAAAGGAATAAAGCATACTCTTGAAGATTAAAAAACCAAAACTCAATTTCTGATGCTGCCACAACAGCTTTAGTGCTTTGGAGGAAAGCCTCGGGTGGGTTTACTATTCTCTTGGGGATGAAAACCCTCAAGAGACAATCAAGGGAGCAGGGCAACTGCAGATTTGTGCAGAGCAAGGCGACAGCAGGGTTGTGTAGCATATCCAGGACCACCAGAACGTGCAGTTTGCATGCTGTAGACTGTTTACAAAGGAGATTCATTTGTATGCTGGGTACACCCAGTGAGTTGTATCAGACCAGTAATGTAGTTTTCCATTGATTGTATGTGTTTGCAATAATAAATAAATAAAAGAATATCTGCTGTTTGAGTTTTTCTGGATTATATTCTATGTGCAACTAGTCTAGGACATTACAATTTTAGAGTGGTGGTAATGAAATCTACTAACCAACTTACAAGGATACAAAATAAAAATGGATTTAACTAATGTCACTAGAAAAATAGGTGGTTGGGATATCTAGTCAAACTAAGGGGATATTTTTATTGGAAAAATGTATTAGGAGGAAGAATTTAAATAGGATATTAAGAGTTAGAAAAGAAATTAGGGTCATTATTTAGTGCCTTATGATCGAATGTGATATGACAGGTTTACTAAGCGAATCCCCTGTGTTGATCTATTGTTAGAATCAGACATTGACCTTTGAGCAGGTCAGTACATGTCTCTTGCAAAAGAAAAGGCAACAAACATGGTTGGGGGAATCCATGTCTAGATAGGAAGTGCTTTTGTGACAACACAAAGGCAAAGGCAAAGGCAAAGCACAATCTATGAAATGGTTTGCAAAAACTTCATTGAAACCCAAAGTGGAGTGTTTCTAGTACCATTAGTTTGGCCATATCAAGAAAGAATGCCGGAAGCAACAATATGATTTGGCTAATAAGAATTCAAAACTCAAGCAAATATGGCAACTGATGAAGAGGGATAATATTGCAAAGAGAAATATGTTTTTGTTGTCTCCCAAGATGACAAAAAAGCCACTAGGTGTTGGTCCTTTGATGTAGATGCCTGAAAGATCCCTGATGGATCCCTTTGCTGAAATGAAGTGCTGTTGCTGAAATGAAGTGCTGTTTTTTGTGATTTAATTTGTTTTATGATTTTTTATTATTTTTTTTTTTTTGTTTTCTTTCAGACTAGAGAGGAGATGCAGAAGGGGTTTCAGTTTTCTTGATATGTGTATTTGCCAAGATGGCAAATAGAAATACATACAGCTGCAATCTCAAATAAAATGGACTAAAAATAAATAATAACTGATAGAAAGATAACACATGAGAAATTGAGGCACATACCCATCAGATCTGTATTTTAATATTCAATGGAAGCCTGGTTTGCAACCCTACTTGCATACAAAGGCAATATTGGCCTAGCAGAGGCTATACATGCAACTGAGAATGAAGGATCTGAAGAATAAAGCTGATTTAGCACTGCTGCAAGCTTAGATCTGCAATAACATGCCCTGGAATCTGTCCAATGATGCACAAATGAAGACCCAGAGTAGGCCTCCCACAAACAAGAACTGGGTTATCGTCCAATTCACCAAAATCCTTGAGAGTTTTCGTTCCCAAGAGTCTGAATGCTGCTGCCCCCTTCCACAGAGTTCAGAGCTGCCATGAAGCTTCAAAAGATATGCAAAAAGATGGATCCAAATAGCACTTCAAAGTCACTTTATGCACTTCCCAAAGTGGGCGTCCACTTTAGGGTTCCAAAAGGGATCAAAATTAAGAATCTTTAAAAGATCCTTTTATTAATGAAGTCTTCCCAAGTTGGGCGCCCAAGTTGAGGGCCCAACTTCATTATTAAAAGCCCACTTTTTAAACACAATGTTGTGTCAACTAGGTGGGGGACTTTTTAATAACTTATTAATATAAAGTGACATGTTATTCACTTTATTTTATTTATTTTTATTAAATATTAAAGCCACACTTTAATATTCAATAATTATTCCAAATCCATCACCTGGCCATCCTGAACTGAGAACTTCTGTAGCCCACGCCACTGGTGATGTCGCCACGTGTCATGCCAACTGACAGTGCCTCCCTAAAATGTAGGGATACCTCCCAAAAAATAGGAATTTGACCAAAACTCCAAAAATGCTCCTGGAGGTCCCCTGATGCCTCCTGGTCAACTCTCGGTCAAACCCTAAAAAATAGGAACCCTTCCTAAAAAATAGGAAACTGTCAAAAACTGACTGGAAAGGCCTGTAAAGCTCTGTGCCAGGCTACACTGCCTCTGGATAGGTCCCCTAACCACGCTGCTGACCTACGGGAACCCGGATGATAGGTCAACTCTCATGTCTCTGCTAGATAGCGCTAAAGAGGGGACATGACAGTCCTCCCCTCTCGAAGATGCTTGCCCACAAGCAACTGCAAGGTCGGATGCTGTAAAATGGACTCTCCCTCCCAAGTGGCGTCCTCTATAGGGAGTCCCCTCCAACGAATCAAGTACTCCCGAATCACCCTACTTCTCAGCCGTCGTTCCCTCTCCTCCAAGATCTCCTCAGGAACCAGAGTCAGCTTACCTTCCTCATCCAAGGGAGGTAAATCGGGTGATGCTACAATATGTTGCCCCAGTGCCTTTTTCAGGCAAGATACATGGAACACATTATGAATCCGACTCTCAGGTGGTAACTCAATCTCATAAGCAACCTCTCCCACACGCCTGAGAATCCGATATGGTCCGTAGAAGCGAGGCTTGAGCTTCTCAGCTCCACCCCCTTTAAGGGTACTCTGTCGGTAAGGCTGCAACCGCAGGAAAACCATGTCATCCACCTCAAATACTCTCTCAGTCCTATGCCGATCAGCATAGACCTTCTGCTGATTCTGTGCCTGCTGAAGATTCTCCCTGAGAGATCTCATGATGTCCTGGTTCTCCTGTAACCAATCCTGTGCCAAGGGCACCCTGCTGTCACTTACAGCCAAATCAACAAAAGATAATGCCTCGTAACCATAGAGGGCTCTAAAAGGTGTCATAGCAATAGACATATGGTGTGTAGTATTATAGCAATACTCTCCTAGATATAGCCAACGCACCCATGCCTTCTGCTGTCCTGACACATAGCTGCGCAAATACCCCTCAACCCACTTATTAGCAATCTCGGTCTGCCCATCTGTCTGTGGGTGGTAGCTGGTACTGGGTGTCAACTCCGTACCTGTGAGCCTGAAAAGTTCTTGCCAGAAAGAACTCATGAACCTACTATCCCTGTCACTCACTATGGTCTTGGGAAGACCGTGGAGCCTGAATATCTCTCTGAAAAATAACTCCGCCACCTGAGATGCTGTGAAATCAGCTGCAATAGGAAAGAAGTGGGCGTATTTAGTCAACCTGTCTACTACAACATAGATACAGTCTTTCCCCTGCACCCGAGGAAGACCTGTAATGAAATCCATGGAGATCCCTGACCACTTCTGCTCCGGTATAGGTAACGGCTGTAATAAACCAGCAGGGAAAGTATGCTCAGACTTATTCTGCTGGCACGTCAAACACTCACGAACATGACGTAAGATATCAGCTTTGAGACCCTTCCAAGAGAATCTCTCTCGAACCGCCCTGTAGGTCTTACCATAACCTAGGTGCCCTGCTGTCGGAGTATCATGATAAGCATGCATAATTTGTTCCTTCAACTGAGAACCAGGAACCAGATACACCCTGCCCTTGTAGTAGATGACTTCATCTACCACAGTGTACCTATCATCCAACACCAAACCATCCATGACCTCACAAGCATGCTGATTTTTGGAGTACTCAACTAAAAGTTGAGCCTTCCAATCTGCTGAAATCTCGCTCAGTGAACATAGGGCAGCAAGTGATGGTTTTCTAGAAAGTGCATCAGCCACAGTATTATTCTTCCCCTTTATGAATTCGATGTCAAAATCATAAGCCTGAATCTTGCTCACCCATTTTTGCTGACGATCATTGAGCTCTGTCTGATCAAGGAAATATTTCAGACTGTTGTGGTCTGTTCTTACCACGAATTTGCTGCCAACAAGATACTGTCTGAACTTGGCTAATGCGTGCATAATAGCCAACATTTCCTTATCATATGTAGAATACAACCTCTCATTATCCCGCAGCTTCCGACTCTCAAAAGCAATGGGGTGTCGGTTCTGCATCAAAACCGCTCCTATGCCCAAACCAGAAGCATCACACTCAAGTACAAAGGGCTGCGAGAAGTCGGGAAGTGCTAAAACTGGGCAAGTACTCATAACCTCCTTGAGCCTGTCAAAGACTCCCTGTGCCTGCTCTGTCCATCTAAAAGCCCCTTTCTTTGTGAGGTCTGTTAAGGGAGCTGCCAACTGAGAGAAACCCCTCACAAATCGCCTGTAATAAGCACATAGACCAAGGAAACCCCGTAACTCAGTAATGTTCCGAGGGTGTGGCCAATCTCTAATTGCCTGAATCTTCTCCTCGTGCACCTTCACCCCATCAGCACTAATCACATGACCCAGATATAGGACCTCTCTAAGTCCAAACTCACATTTGGACAACTTAGCAAATAGAGACTGACTCTCCATGATGCTAAGTACCTCCTCAACATGTCTGAGATGGTCCTCCCAAGTACGACTGTAGATCAGAATATCGTCAAAGAACACTAGAACTGATTTCCTCAACTGCTTGTTGAAGAGATGGTTCATACATGACTGGAAGGTGGCTGGAGCATTGGTAAGGCCAAAAGGCATCACCAAAAACTCATAATGCCCATAGTGACAACGGAAGGCGGTCTTGTGTACATCCTCTGCTCGTACACGAATCTGATGATAGCCTGAACGAAGATCAATCTTAGAGAAGTAGATGGCTCCATGAAGCTCGTCCAACAACTCATCAATGCGCGGAATAGGGTATCTGTTCTTGATTGTCTTCTTGTTCAAGGCCCTGTAATCTATACACATCCGTAGGGTCCCATCCTTCTTCTTAACCAGTACTACAGAAGAAGCAAAGGGGCTAGAACTGGGGCGAATGAAACCCATATCTAACAGCTCATGAATAGTCTTCTCAATCTCATCCTTGTATGCTCTAGGATGACGATACGGGGTGGTGATCACTGGCTTAGCTCCATCCTCCATCTCTATCCCATGCTCAAACCCTCTATCCGGGGGTACACCAGGAGGTATGTCACCAAATACTCGGCCATGCCGATCCATCACTGTCTGTATGTCAACATGAAATGCTCTAGCATCCTGAGGAGTGGGTGTCTTGGATTTCACAAAACAACGTGTGGCCCAGAGCACATCATCATGTCTGATAATAGACTCCATCCTGCGAGAAGATACCTCCTTGGGTCCACCGTCAGAGGCTGCCCTCAAGATCACCTTCTTCCCGCCAGATAGGAACTCTAACTGCATGCGGTGGTGATCAATAATATATCTCCCAATACCCTGTAACCACTGCATACCCAAAATCACATCATAATCCTCTAAGGGTAGGATATAAAAGTCATCCGTCAAAGTAAAATCACCCATCTGAATGCTGAGCTGTGAGATCCTCCGAGTACAACCCAACACTGCACCATCTGCAACCTTAACTCCAAAACCCTCGAACACCTCAGACTGTAATCCACGCCTCTCCACCAATTTCTGATCAATAAAATTGTGCGTGGCTCCTGTGTCAACCAAACTCATGACTCGCTGTCCCTGTAAGGTTCCTTTTAACCGAAAGGCATGGAACCTGGGATAACTGGATAGGGTAGCCATAGTCACTTTGGCTGCCGCCGATGAATCAGGGATGTCTATCTCTAGCTGGGGTCGCTCCTGAATAACCTCCTCAGGGCTGTCCTCAATGTCGGTGTCTGGTATCTCCTCATCCCCAAGCTCAGATGTGACCTCAACCAAGTGAACTCTGCCCTTACCCATACAGCGGTGTCCGGGCTCCCAAGGCTCCTTGCAGGAGAAGCATAATTTCTTCCTCCTCAAATCATTCCGTGACTCCTGATCCATCCTAGGAGGTCTAGCTGACTGTCCATCTCTGAACTGTGGAGTATTGGCCTTCTGAAAAGGCCGTGATTCCCTGAATGGCCTCTTATCCGACTGATAAGTGGGAGTGGTGTCCAATCTCAAGGTCACATCAATGGCATCCTTAAGAGTGGCCGGCTGGAAGGCACGTACCAATCCCTTAAGCCTATCCTGTAACCCCTCAATGAATAACATCACGCTACGCCTCTGGGGCATATCAGGTACCATAACTGCAATACGCTGGAACTCATTAACATAAGCTTCAGCATGTCCTGTTTGTCTAAGATGTGCCAACTCCCTATAGTAGAGTTCTGTGTCCTTACGGTCAAACCGGGTAATGAGTCGTTCAGTGAACTCTGCATAGGAATGAATCAAGGCATGATCCTGGGTGACCAGTCCATGATGCCACCAATCATAGGCAACCCCATCTAAATGTAAGACAGCAAACTGGATAGCCTCACGCTCAGGCATGGGTCTCAAGGATAAATATATGTCCAGCTTGTGCACCCAAGCACGTGCACTCGTACTACCCGTACCATCATATGTAGCCAACGTGATCTTCCCAGTAGCTCTACTGAGGTCATAGTTCTGCTGCTGTGGTCTAGTGCCTCGGTCTCCTCTAAACCTGGTAGAATCTCTGCGCTGTGCACAATACTGTGGAAAAGGAAAGACATCCCGAACCTCAGGGGGTAAGGCTCGCCACTCAGCTGTAGCCGCCATGACTGAGTCCTGAAATTCCACCTCTGGTGGCTCTATCTGTGTTGGCCGTTCACCTGGTGCAAACTGAGGAAGTAAGGGTCTATCCCTGGCCTGTCCACGCCTAGGGGAATGATGGGAACTCCTAGCTGATGCGCGTGACCTGTGACTATGCTGGCTTCCCGCCACTGATACTGATCTGCTCCGTCTGCCTCTATCTAACTCCAATCGTTCCAAGGCATCCTGTATCCTGTCAAGGGTCTGAGCAATCCTAGGTTGAGTGTTGATGAGGGTTCTCATCATCTCTCTCTCTTCCTCATCCTGATCTCTCCTGGCATTTCTCTGTTCTTCAGCCATTACTGGTTCCTCTGCTGTACCAATCCCAAGCTCGTTTTGGGCTGTCCTACGTGTGTAATACCTGTCTGTATGCATAGAAAGCAAATCTCTAAACCCCACAGGCTGGCAGGTCAAAAGCTCTGATACCACTGAAAGATCCCTGATGGATCCCTTTGCTGAAATGAAGTGCTGTTTTTTGTGATTTAATTTGTTTTATGATTTTTTATTATTTTTTTTTTTTTTGTTTTCTTTCAGACTAGAGAGGAGATGCAGAAGGGGTTTCAGTTTTCTTGATATGTGTATTTGCCAAGATGGCAAATAGAAATACATACAGCTGCAATCTCAAATAAAATGGACTAAAAATAAATAATAACTGATAGAAAGATAACACATGAGAAATTGAGGCACATACCCATCAGATCTGTATTTTAATATTCAATGGAAGCCTGGTTTGCAACCCTACTTGCATACAAAGGCAATATTGGCCTAGCAGAGGCTATACATGCAACTGAGAATGAAGGATCTGAAGAATAAAGCTGATTTAGCACTGCTGCAAGCTTAGATCTGCAATAACATGCCCTGGAATCTGTCCAATGATGCACAAATGAAGACCCAGAGTAGGCCTCCCACAAACAAGAACTGGGTTATCGTCCAATTCACCAAAATCCTTGAGAGTTTTCGTTCCCAAGAGTCTGAATGCTGCTGCCCCCTTCCACAGAGTTCAGAGCTGCCATGAAGCTTCAAAAGATATGCAAAAAGATGGATCCAAATAGCACTTCAAAGTCACTTTATGCACTTCCCAAAGTGGGCGTCCACTTTAGGGTTCCAAAAGGGATCAAAATTAAGAATCTTTAAAAGATCCTTTTATTAATGAAGTCTTCCCAAGTTGGGCGCCCAAGTTGAGGGCCCAACTTCATTATTAAAAGCCCACTTTTTAAACACAATGTTGTGTCAACTAGGTGGGGGACTTTTTAATAACTTATTAATATAAAGTGACATGTTATTCACTTTATTTTATTTATTTTTATTAAATATTAAAGCCACACTTTAATATTCAATAATTATTCCAAATCCATCACCTGGCCATCCTGAACTGAGAACTTCTGTAGCCCACGCCACTGGTGATGTCGCCACGTGTCATGCCAACTGACAGTGCCTCCCTAAAATGTAGGGATACCTCCCAAAAAATAGGAATTTGACCAAAACTCCAAAAATGCTCCTGGAGGTCCCCTGATGCCTCCTGGTCAACTCTCGGTCAAACCCTAAAAAATAGGAACCCTTCCTAAAAAATAGGAAACTGTCAAAAACTGACTGGAAAGGCCTGTAAAGCTCTGTGCCAGGCTACACTGCCTCTGGATAGGTCCCCTAACCACGCTGCTGACCTACGGGAACCCGGATGATAGGTCAACTCTCATGTCTCTGCTAGATAGCGCTAAAGAGGGGACATGACAGATGCATCGCGGCATTTCACATGTTGCAAGGAATGCTTTTTCAGTTTTACCATAGCCAATACTAATATTGAATCAATACCTTTAGGACATGACTAGTCTCACACAGTAGAAGATAGAGGTCATGTCCATGGTGTTTTCAAAGATATTGTTAAGTATGTGTTTGAGAATGTTATGTATGCTCTAGAAATGAATAAAAACTTGATATCTATTAGCCAAGTCACCCAAAACCCAAACATTAGGTTAAATTTCAGTGGAAACAAATGCTTGGTTTGTGATGTGAAATAGAATAAGGTGGTTGCCCTTTGTATTGGGAAAAGAGACTTGTTTAACCATGTTAATCCTACCATGGTGAATTTGCATGCTCTTGTAGTGGAGGACAACAGTAGTATTCTTTGGCATGAAAGATATGGTCATTTGAACTTTCAATATCTTTCTGCTCTTATGTGAACTAATATCATTCACGAGCTTCCTTCCATTCAGGAAAAGCAAGATATTTGTGCAAGGTGTTTGAATCAAACACAAATAAGAGACATTTTGACTAAAATTGCATGGTAGGTCAAAGGGGTTCTTGATCTCATTCATGCTAATTTGTGTGACCCATCCTAGATATCAGCAACATTGGAGGCAAGGTATTTTCTTCTTTTGGTTTAAGATTTTTCTTTAAAATAGTGGGTTTACTTTCCCACGTAAGTCTAAATGCTTTAGTAACTTTGTTAAGTTCAAAGCATTGGTAGAAAATCAAGTTGACAGACACATTAAAACTCTCAAGGCAAATAGTGTAGGATAACTTGCTTTCAAAGAGTTCAAGGAATATTGTGACAAGTGTTAGCATTTTAATTCATCCCTTTTAGGATTAAACAAAACAGAAGACTGTGTAAGGATAAACCTTTTTTCAAATTAGAAGGGAACGCTCCTTTGTAACAGAAAACTAAACTAAACCCTAGAGCCTAAGGGAATGAGCTCTAACTTTTTACAATATGTACAAGTTAGATCCCTAGATTCTGAGCACACATTGCAAACAAACTAAAGAATGCCCTATCTTTTTAGTTCTCAAACAAGGGCACAAGGTTATCAGCACTTCTACTCAAGACAAGAGTTGTTTATATATTTTCTTGAAAGGATACACCTACAATAGCCAACAAACACTCACACTCTCTAGCTAAAAGCAAAGACTAGAAAGCATGAGTACAACACAACTTAGAATTGAATTACACACAAAAGCTTAAGCAAATTGAATGGAGGAAGTCGCATACAAAGCTACAATCACCACTTCGATGAAATCTGAAATACAAAGCCTACAATTTTCAACAAGTAATTTGATTACTTATAAAACACATACACAAGACCACACAAAAGCCTGAATAGTAACCTCAAAAAAAAATAGGCATAAAAATTACCATTCCATGAAAATCTAAATGCATAAAACACTTATTAATAAGTGTTTACAAAATTTTGCATGATAAATAAATAGAAAGCAATTATAGTTCCTATGCTAAGAATAGTTCACTTGCGATCTAAGCAAACATTAAATACAAAATTGTCTTCAAACACATCAACTAAAATTAGAAATCTTTAAATAGATTTTTGATCAAAACAAATATCTCTATAAATAGACCTTATACAAGATCATCTAAAAACTAAGTTTCCAGGTTCTGCAATTTTGCCCCCATGCCCATTTGGGTTCAATACGGGGCCGGGTATGGGAACGAGACGACCTGGGGTTTGCCCAGGGTCTGCTGAAGAACCCACGACGAACCCGGGGTGCCCAGGGTGGACCCTGCGTGAACCCCAAGCCATCCTGTCCAAGATTTGGGCGTATCTAGGTGAAAGTCAACGAAAAAAATGTCACAAGGGTGTTGTTATCCAAGTGTTGAAAACTCATTTTACCATCAGTCATCACTATTTCTACGTGAGAATTATTATTGTAGTTGAAGGTTGATGTATAATAAAACCTTACTCCGCCCTAGTTGAGGGAACGTACAACCTGTCCTTCCTTAGCCACACCCGAACCAGCTCGACACTTGAGAACAACCTATATTTGTTCCTCCATCTCTCCTCCAACAGCAATCTCTTTATCTTCAACAAGGACTACATTCTCCTAGACTACAAGAACAACGTAGTGTTGAAACATTTCCCAAAATGTTGGCCAACACACCACGAAACTACCCTTCCACGGGCTCTTCGATGATGCTACCCCTCTTAGCCTCGAATGGGTTTACATAATTATAATTTATTATATAATATATGATTGTAATTTATAATTTAATATATATAAATTATAAATTATAATTATATATTATATAATTATAATATATTATATAACTATAACATATATATTATAGTTATATAATATATTATAAATTATAAATTATGGTTCTATTGAATATTACTCAATGTAACTACAATTTTATTTTGATTTGGTAAACTCAGGTTTGTAGCTTGGTTTGAGCCTAGAGAGACCACATTCAAGGGGATCTCTTCCCAGTGGCTTTATCATTGAGAGCACTACTAGGGGGCCTCTATCCCCAAGTCATTATCAACTTGTTCAAACCCATGAGACCAACAGCCCAACGGAGGCACACAACCTGCGAGCTCAACGGCTCAACAGAGGCACACGGACTGCAAGCAAAACTGCCTAGAGAAGGCACACATCCTGCAAGCACATCAACCCAACGAAGGCACATGACCTGCGAGCTCAACATCCCAGCGAGGGTTTGAACCTTGGTGGCCACCACAACAATGTTGTGATTTGACCACTTCACCACACCCTTATTGGCAATGTAACTATATATATAGATGTACCTATACTCGAACAAAAAAATGGTGTACCAGCATACCCGAACCCATACCCGTCCCCATACCAGGATCGACAACTTAGTCTAAAAATAATTGTCTCCCAAAAATACAAACAAATTAAAATAGTTGTGGCTAAAAATAGCACACACTGAAAATAGTTGTGGTTAGAAATAGAACGAGCTAACAATAGCCAGTCTGGTGTCATTCGACTCTTCCCAATGATTTTGATGCAACTTCCTTGTTCTAACCATGGAGGATCTTCTAAAGAAACTTTGAAAACCTAACAACTTTTGACAATCCACTAGACAATCCTAGTAACTTGAATCTAACTCCTTCCTCACAAACTTGTGAAATTTAGTGTTCGTCTTGGACCTTGTCCATGATGAAGACCTTTTACACAACAAATCATCAATCTTGAAGTACCTTGAACAAAGAGTAAAGCAAATGGTATGATTTACCATGACAACTTCTCTAGATGCTAGAAGAATGGAAATAGGTGTACCTCAGACAACTTGTGATGAAACTTGTAGAGTCTACTGCTAACAATCAACAAGATACTAAGAAACTCGCTCCAATGGCATTATTCTATGTCTAAAGGTGAATCTCACCTGTCATGCAAAATTGTGCTTTTCAAGTTTGAGTGTTCACTCTTTTGATGTTTTAAGTTAATTGATTGAGGCGCACTTTGTGAACTTTCCATGCACTTTTTGAAGTCAAAACTTGCATTCCTCTCTTTAGGTGTGTGCTTTTGAGCAACTTTCACTTATAATTTCACTTTGAGTTAAACACCTCTAAGGCATGCTTGACCACTTAAATGATTTTTTTGTGACCAAAAATGACACCATCCTCCTTGGGCATGTGTTTGAGAGGTTCATTGCACTTTTTCCATCTATTTTCACTTTGACTTTTGTCATTTCACCTCTTGACATGCACTTGGGCATCTAATGTTTTGTCATTCATTATAATGTTTTGTCATTCACTTTCTTGGAGTATCAAGTTCCCGAATGAAGTAGGATCATATCCATATAGAGCCTTAAAGGGACTCATCTTGATCGACATATGATGTGTTGTATTATAGCAATGCTCCCCAAGATGTAACCATTTAATCCATGCCTTTTGTTGCTCGGTGACATAGTTTCGGAGATATCCTTCGATCCACTTGTTTACAATCTCTGTTTGACCATCCGTTTGTGGATGATAACTTGTGCTTGGTGTAAGTTGTGTGCCTGCCAATTTGAACAATTCTTGCCAAAAGAGACTCATAAACCTGCTGTCCCAATCACTAATTATGTTTTGCGGTAAACCATGGAGTCGGAATATTTCTTTGAAGAATAACTCGGCTATTTGAGGTGCTTTATAATCACAGGATATGGCCATGAAATGTGCATATTTGTTAAGTCTATCCACGACCACATAAATGCAATCTTTCCCTTGTACCTTAGGGAGCCCGGTAATAAAATCCATGGTGATACTACTCCATTTTTGCTCCGGTATGGGTAAGGGTTGTAGTAAACCGGCAGGATGTGTATGCTCTATTTTATTCTTTTAGCAAGTGGCACATTCTCGTACATATTGGAGTACATCCTTCTTTAAACCTTTCCATGCAAATTTTTCTCGAACTTGTTTATAGGTTTTGTAATAGCCTTGGTGTCCCGCAAGTGGGCTATCATGGAACTCTTGGATGATTTGGTCCTTCATCTTGGACCCTGCAACCAAAAATATTCGATCTTTGTATAGGATGAGATCCTCCTTAACTATATAACCTTCATCTTCAATATGTCCCTCCATTATGTTATTTGTGAAGGGATCCTTTACATATTTTGCTGTAATCAAGTTCTTCCATCCAGGAGATATGCATGACATGGCACATAAGTGGTCTTGATAGAGCATCGGCGACCACATTATTTTTCCCTTTCATGTAACTAATATCAAAGTTATATGCTTGGAGTTTGCTAACCCATTTTTGTTGTCTATCATTTAAATCACGCTGCTTAAGGAAGTGCTGCAAGTTGTTGTGATCCGTTTTGACGGCAAATTTTCCACATACGAGATATTGGCGGAATTTGGCCAAGGCATGCATGATGGCCAACATCTCTTTATCATAAGTTGAATATAATCTCTCCGCGACCATCAACTTGCGACTTTCAAATGCTATGGGGTGCCTATTTTGCATTAAAACAGTGCCAATACCTTCACCGGAGGCATCACATTCCAATTAAAAGGGTGAAGAGAAGTCAGGTATGGCCAACACTGGACAAGTGCTCATGACATTTTTCAACTCCTCGAAAGCTTTTTCAGCAGCATCATTCCATTGGAATAGTCCTTTCTTTGTTAGGTCAGATAAAGGTGATGCAATCTTAGAGAAATTTCTTACAAACCTTCGGTAATAACTGCATAGTCCTAGAAATCCTCTTAAGTGAGTTAAAGTCTTCGGTCTAGGCCATTCCCTTATGGTCTTAATCTTTTCCTCATCAACCTTGACTCCTTTGATACTAATTTTGTGCCCTAAGTAAAGAATTTCCTCCATTCCAAACTCGCATTTTGAAGCTTTGGAATAAAGGGATTCTTGTTCTAGTATGGACAAGACCTCATCAATATGTTTCAAGTGCTCCTCCCAAGTTTCACTATATATTAATATGTCATCAAAGAAGATTAGGAGGAACTTCCTTAGTTGCTTCCGGAAAGTATGGTTTATGTATGACTGGAAGGTTGCCGGGGCATTGGTTAGTCCGAATGGTAGGACTAAGAACTCAAAATGGCCATAATGGCATCAGAAAGCGGTTTTAGGGATATCTTCCTCTCTCATTCGAATTTGGTGATACCCGAACCTAAGATCAATCTTTGAAAAGTATTTGGCCCCATGTAATTCATCAATCAATTTATCTAACCTAGGTATGGGATATCGGTTTTTTATAGTTTGTTTGTTTAAAGCTCTATAATCTACGCACATCCACAAGGTTCCATCTTTCTTTTTCACTAGGACTACGGAAGATGCGAATGGGCTAGAGCTAGGTTGTATATGTCCCATTTCTAGGAGTTCGTTGATGGTCTTTTCTATCTCCTTAAACTTTTGAGGATGTCTATATGAGGTGGTGATGACGGGCTTTGCATCCTTTTCCATCTCGATGACATGTTCAAACCCTCTCTTTGGTGGCAAACCTGGTGGTATGTTTTCAAACACCTTCTTATGTTTTTGTAGGATAGGTTGAATGTCTATGTGGATTGCTTGCCCCTCTTTAGTTGATTTATCTAAAATCATACATTGGGCTGCCCACTCCACTTGGTTGTGTCAGAAGATTCTTGCTATTCTCTTGGAGGACACTACTCGGGGTGATCCATCGGAGAGTCCATGTAAGATGACCTTATTTCCTTGATCTTCAAAGTGGATTTTTAATTTGGGAAAATATATGGTGACTCGTCCTAGTGAGTGTAACCATGGCATTCCTAGGACGATATCGGTGTCTCCTAAATTCACCACATAGAAATCATCCTTAACTTGGTGTTTTCCTATGGTCATCTCTAGTTGAGGTAGTATTTTAGAACATTCCCTTGTGGAGTCTGTAGGAGTACAATTAACACTGAGAGGGGGGGTGAATCAATGTTAATATAATAATTCAATTTTCTCACCTTTTACAAATTGTCAATGAACTTTATTATGAACTGAGATCAAATATTAACTTCACAATCATCAAATTGTTAAACACCAATTATTAATGCAGAGAAACAACACAAGAAGTTTAACTCAAAGATATACCGAGTGGAAAACCCTCCAAGGGTAGAAAAACCACTCAAACTGCCTCACTGGCTTAAATGAAAAACTTCAAGTTTACAAATGTCTCACTGACATATACAGAGGTCTCACTGACCACAAGCCTCACTGGCATAGGAAGGTCTCACTAACCACAAGCCTCACTGGCAAACACAATCACCATTATCAAAACATCAAACTTTGTGTGCAAGACATAATTGCCATTCAATCTGATTTGCACCATTATATACTCTATGTTTCATCATACATCCTTATACCTCCTATTTGATTTTCAAATCAAGACCATCTTCTTTTACACACTTCTGCAAATAAGCTCCTGTTACAAATCTCTATAAACAATTATCTTTGCAAATTGTCTCTGTCAATCTTTCATCAATCACTGCAATCAAAGCTTCATTCCTTGCAATCAAAAACATTACAAACCTCTGCAAGTGTCTTTATACATTCTGATATACCTGTAAGAACATTTCACTATAAAGAACAACTCACACAATATGTCTTGTACTCTGCAAATTGTTTCACTCAATCATTCATCTGTGTCATCAAATTATCTTCATCATTGATTTGCATAACAACACACACGATACACCATCATTGTCTTCAAGGTTCAATCTGAAAATATGTTGCAACAAAAAGATTATCATTTCTGCATTATGGTCCTCACATCAACTCTCTTCAGCTCAATTTTTCACTCTCCAATAAACATCTGATGACCTTGTCATTCTCTATATTTAACCCTGCAAAACATGAACTCATACAAAAAAATCATCAGTTTCATCTCTAAGATTTTTTTTGTTCTCACATTTTGTAAAACCATTATATACAATTTGAATGTCCTTTCACCTTTCACATGCATCTTCATATGCCTCTTCACTGCACATTCATCTGCAATAAAAACTTCTTCAAAGAAGACTTAAAACATCTTACATCACATAAAGAAAATCTTCAAATAATATAATCTACCCTGAAAAATCTTTCATTGGGATCCTTACAAAACTCTTAAGCTTCTACAATTTTCTTTCCACAAAAAAAATCACTATTATAAACTCTCTCCATAAAAAGAATTAATAATATATATATTCTTAAAAACATATTTCCTTCTTTGTAGACATATGTCACGAGAGAGTTTAAAAAAATAGAAAGAATTTCCCTAAAAAATGGCTTTAAAGATTATCACTAAATGCCTTTAGAAACATTCTAAAATTAGCTTTCTAAAACAAAAATCATTGCAGTCTTATCAAGATGACATCCCCGAGCTTGTCAAAGTGGATGCATAATATGGGAGGTCTGAATTTAAGTTAAAGCCACTGATCGGCCTTTTTTGCTTTTAAACTCCACCATCGATTTTCATTAGCCGCCCAAAAAGCTTACGAAGAGACCGGCAAAAAGAGTTTGTAAAGGAGGGGCCGGTAGCCCAATGACTCTTACCCTTTAGGTTGCCACTTAAGTGGCCCGTGACCTGTGCAACAGGTCAATACTCTTTTAAAACAAAAAGTGCTTTTATTTAAATGACGTGCATCAAAAGCAGTTAAAGACATTTACAAAAGCACTTCAAAGATGAACTATTTAGCATTGAACTCTGATCATTTAGCATTGAATTCTGATCATTTAGCATTGAATTCTGCTATGAAATCTCTGTGGCTTAGTGTTACTGAGAAGAATGTTTAAACTTAGTATGAAGAGAGCATCATACCAACCTCCATTATATTCATGAGCATCATTGAAACTATAAATACCTTAAGTGATAATAGACCAACTATCTGCAAAACTTTGGTGTCTCTGTATTCCAAGAAGAGCAGACCAATCATAGTGAATACAACTGAGTGTTTTTAATTCCAATCATAGAAAACCCAAATACCACTAATGCAATGATTCATATTATCATCAAGTCATGACTATCAAGCATCATAAAGTATGGGATGAACCTATGAAGCACAACATCTATTCTCCTGATGTGATCACTCTTGATGTTGTGATCTATTCTCTTGATGTCCTACATCATCATTACATTTCAACTCTAAAGAATGACATCTTCATCAAAGCAATATCAACACTGAACTCATGAGATGAGATAAAACTAACAATCATGTTTAAGAAACATTTGAAATGAGAGTCAAACTTCTTCTGAGAAAATGAAACTTTTTGACATCCTGACATAATATCATCTCCATCTTTTTGAAGCAATTGAAGCAACCAACACAACTGAGATCCTTGTATGAAGCAGCTCTTGATTATTACTGACAGAATAAGACTTGGACATTTCTAAACCATCTTCTTTAAGTGATGCCTCCTGTTGGAGCATGAAGAAAGTAACTCCATTACAAACACGTTAGTATCAATATCAAGGATCAAACAAGTCCTGTCAAAAACAAGATGATAAACACCAGACATCAAGAACATCCTGCAACAATAACATCCAAATTTGTGATATCATCTTGCCAAACTCCTGATGATGAAACATCTGAAACAAACTCCTGATCATTATTTCAAATATCAATACCATGAGAATCAGGGAACCAAGTAACCTCATCAAGAAACACACTTTGTCAATCAACCTTGCATCATGAACAAAACATCAATGGCAAAGTACACTACACCTTTTTGACATCAATGACAATCAGTCACCATTAGAGTCATCAGCTAGGGAGACCATAAACCCATCAAAATTTTGTGTATCTAGTTTTATCCTTTTTGCTAGGGACTCATCTATAAAATTATGAGTGGCCCCGATGTCCACTAAGGTTGTTAATTTGTTTTCCTTTAAGTTACATCTAAGTCTAAAGGGGTGATGTTTGGATACCTTAGATATGGAAGCTAGGATGACCTTTTCCTCAGGTTCACATCTTCTTTTCTTAGGAGGATTTTCCTCCTCCTCATTGGTTAATGCCTCTATGGTGCGAACTTGCCCACATCTGTGACCCGGTTCCCATTTGTTTTTGCATCAGAAACACAAACCTTTCTCTTTCAAGTCTTGGCACTTTTGACATTTGTGTTCTTGTGTCCATGGTGCTCCACATGAGAAACAATTCTTTTTATCTCCCCTCTCATCTTTGTGGTGATAGGACTTGTCAAATCTTCCTTTCTTATGGAAGGGTTTAGTGAATGGTTGGGGGGTTTGGCTTTGTTCTAGTTGGGTTGCCATTTCTATGGCATCATCAAGAGTAGTGCATCTAAGTGCACCCACTAATCCTCTTAGTTTTTTATTCAAGCCTTGGATGAATAGGAATGTGAGCCTTCCCTTCTCCGTCCCTGTAACTCGGAGGGCTATTTTCTTGAATTCATTCACATATTCATCCACTGTCCCTCTTTGCCTTACTAGGGTTATGTCCTTAAAATCTTGTTCAGGATGCCTGCAATCAAATTTCTTAAGGAACCTTTTGGAAAATTCCTCATAGGACTTAATGGTTTCATGATCTTGTGTGTGCTTTCCATGATGCCACCATTCGTACGCCAATCCCTCCAAGTGTAGAATGGCGAATTGAAGGGCATCTTTTTCGGTCATGGGATTGAGTTGAAAATAGTCATTTAATTTTTCTAGCCATGCACACGGAGTGATCTTACTAGTACCATCAAAGTTGGGAAGGATTACCTTATTAGCCTTTTGCTTCAAGTCTTTGTTGACGGGTCTCTTTTCCTTTCTTGCTAGTTCATTCCTTTTGGAGTTGCTAAATTCACTGAAGGATACAAGACTTCTTAATTCGGGATCTAAGTTTGCATAAGCTCTAATCATGTCTTCAGTGCTCATATCTTGGGTGATGTCATTTGCCGTTATTGGAGTGTCTTCGCTTGGTAAGAAGGGTGGTAGCGGAACCCTTGTGCTTGATGAAGAATTGTTGTTTTCAACTTGGTTAGAGGCTACTTCTTTTCCATTGGTTGAGTGAGTTTTTGGATGATCCGTAGTGTCACCCACCTTTCGAAGTGCCTCTAGAAACATTTGTGTTGTCTTTTCGCCTTGCTCCATCATGGCTTTGGTGATTCTTTCGTTTTGGTCCATCATTGCCTTGGTAGTGGCTTCCATGAAGGCCCTCATTTCGTTGTTCATTTGTTCTTCTAGGAGTTGGCAGTTCCTTCTAGTGTATGCTTGCATAAGATTGCTTCACAGGATGGCAGGAAGACCGCTTTGATACCAATTGTAATGTCCCCTTGTCACAAATCAAAATTTCTCTACCTTGTTCACAAATTTCAACTTGCAAAAAGAGAACATTAGTACATTTTTGCATTTATAGCCACATATATAATTCACATAAGAACATTGCTTTTATCATTTCTATGACCAAATGCCAATTCATATCTTTAATTCATCATTTATTACTTTCAATACACATCACTATCATTAATCTATGATTACTTTCAATACATATCACTATTACTAATCTTATAATTACTTTCAATGCACATTTAATATTTCACATGTTACTCTTATGATCACTATCCATATGCCTTGCATATTCTCTATCATGACATTTCACATGCTCTATTATTTAGTCATGATCTCTATCAATATATATTGCATACTTGCTAACTCTTTCTCATGTATTACTCATTAACAGCCTATGAGAGAGATGAGATGAGATTTGACACTATCCACCATGGGGCTCTAATGTCTCCTATCCTTAGACTCAAGTAGTACCCTTTAGTACTCTTAAAGTCAAGGCCTCTATGAGACTCCTTGGTACTCTTATGATGCCTTACATCATGGTAGCCAAGGCCACTAAATCACAATCCTTTGTACTATGGGTACCTTATACCACATGTGACAAAGGCCTCTATATGATTAATATCCTTTGCACTATGGGTACCTTATACCACATGTAACAAAGGCCTCTAAATACCCATGAATGGCCTCTAGGCGTCTCATTCTCATTCTTCCCATAGGAAGTTAATGTGTTCAATATAACACTTTTCATTATGATATATATGACTGTAAAGAGTTTGAGAATACAGAATGAATTGGTTGTAATTGATTCATTTACAAATGAGCGAAAATGCTCAATATATACAAGGTACAAGACATAGATGAGCATTAACAAAAGACGGCCGACATAGAAAAATACTAATACCCTCCCTTAATGCTCAATCTATCAACAACCTAGAGAAATAACAGAGAAGGATGCCCCCTTCTTCTCAGAACGCTTCTGCAACAAAAGACAGGAGCCTGCCACTGACTCTGCCACTTGAGATGAGTCTGCCACCAACCCTCCCAGAAACTGCAGAACTTCTGGAAATAACCAAAAACAACAACCACTGTCCAACCTGAAGTTGGAGAACTGTCCCTCCCTGTAACCAGAGACACACCGAGAACAGCTGCCACGATTTTGAGGAAAAATCGGCAAACCCTCCAAACTTTTGCAGATGAGCATCCACTCCAAAACAGACTGCAAGAAGTCAGTTGTGCAGATGTGCGCCCCAGCAACTCCAGGTGCGACCAAAACAGACTGCAACAAAGCACGATTTTTGAGGATAAAAATCGATCAAAACCGGACACGATTTTTAAGGTAAAAAATCGATCAAAACCAAACACGAAATCCGAGACACGGATCAGAATACAAATCATCGTTTTTAAGGAAAAAACGGTAAAACCTGTCCAGAAACCAGAGAGACCTACGAAAACCCTGACTAGGGCATACAGGAGCATACGGAATTTTTAAGGAGAAAATTTATGAAAACCCACATAATTTTTGAGGACAAAATTATGAAAACCCACAAATATCAATTAGGCATGCAGGTCACAAAACCAGAGGCAACACCAGGAAACCCTAGCCTCTGCAAACAACCACGAACTAGAAGCAAATACCGTCAACGTCATTACCAAAGAACGTGGAACCGCCGTAACACAAAATCACAAGCTTTCAAATCGCAGAAAACACTGTGACCAAGGGCTTCAGACAGCGATCGAAGTTTAACACAGGATCCGCCTAAAAACAACAGAATCGTTGGTAGACGGCAACACCAGAGTTGTTAGTGACAGAAAACCTCCAAACTCCAATTCAAAAACTTTCAAAATCGCGTCCAAAGAGAACAAAAACAAATCACGACCAGGAATAGGAGTCGCTTGAAACAAAACACGAAGGAAAAGCTCGGTGCCGGATGCAGAACCCTCGAACCAGATGCAAATCGCGTGACCTCAATAAAGGTTTAAAACGCGATTTCAAAACGCAAGAAAGAACCTACCAAAAGAAAATCGCGAAACCCACGCATCCACAGGACTATGAGCGCTTGTGAAAATCACGACCATAAACAAGAAATCGCAGACAAAGCAGAACCCTCGAACCAGAAATAAAAATGTGTGACCAGTTCTTTCAATAGGAATACGCGCCCAAAACAGGCCTTCAGAATCGCGACCCAACCTTTGTGAAAGTCAACAAAAACAGATGCCGACTTCTAGGAAGAAAGGCGTGACTTCCTTCAAACGCCGGTTGGCTCGAAATCACAAACTCCAGAAGACAAAACGCGAAATCCAGAGGCAAGAAAAATGACGAAGGAAAAATGCAAGCACAAAGGGTTTTTGCAAAATGCGAACGAATCAGAGGAAAAATCGTGACTGGGGAGGAAAAACACGATCCCCAGGAAACAAATCACGACCTCCACGCAAACAAAACACGATTTCAGACTGGCGAACAGCAATCAGAATCTCCAGAAACCCTGAAGAAAGCCGCTGAGGAAAACATGATCAGAAAACAAGGAGCTCTCCCAAGATCCTGAGCCCTCCCGTGAGGGAGTCCGACTCAGATCGGCTCTGATACCATAAAGAGTTTGAGAATACAGAATGAATTGGTTGTAATTGATTCATTTACAAATGAGCGAAAATGCTCAATATATACAAGGTACAAGACATAGATGAGCATTAACAAAAGACGGCCGACATAGAAAAAATAAGGCCGACATAGAAAAATACTAATAGACTGATATAAGCTTCAGCCTTTTCATTATGATACCTATATCAGATTACATATATGCTACAATACTTTCATTATAATCAGATTATAGCATATAGAATCGATTTCTAAGAATAACAGTATTCAGAGGAAATGTAATTATGCAAAGAAATATCAATATACTATCATACCTGTATATTCAAGTTGTATAATGCTGGTAAGATCCAATGATATCCTTAATAGAATGCAGATATAACTCTTATTATACTGTTCATGGGAATATCTGAATGCTCTTGCTTGATATTTATGATTGCTATATATTCAAAGAATCTTGTTCGCTGATCTGATTTATTCTTTCTTGGCAATGGTTGTATATATATATTTGTTCAATGTATCTTTAATGTTTTACTGCTTCGAATGATGTTCGCTGAATTGCTTCTCCAATGATGATCGGCAAGTAATCTTTATGGTGATTATATATCTCTTGCGATCGATGTCCTTTGGAAATGGACGTGTCTTTTAGAGAGACGAATGCCTCTTCATGGATCGGCCTCTTTGGAAAATATCATTATTATGATTTGTTAAACTTCCTTTGTCTTGCTCTTAATTTGTCTTTATCCTTATTTTGTCCTCATCCCTATTTTGTCTTTTTCTTCTTGGCCTCAAATTTGACTAAGTATGGGAAGGTAGAGAGAGTGATAGGGAGAGATTCTCAATGCTATTCTTTCCAATCTTTAATTGGAAAATATCGGAGCATTACAAGGGGTCTATTGCACTTTCTCAACTTCAAAGCATGACATTAAGTAGCTTGGGGTGTACTGCACTTTTTGTTATGTTTTAACATTGACTTAAGTGATTGTCTCTCTCCCAATGCACCTTTTGGGGTCTTGATGCACGTTTCCTTCTAATTTCAAGTTCACTTGAGTGACTCTCTCTCTAGGCACACCCTTTGGGGTCTTGATGCAATTTTTGTTATGTTTCGATGTTGAATTTGACATTTAAGTGAAAAAGCGCCCTCTTGAGTCACTTCAATGACTTTTGTTCTATTTTCTCATTGAAATAGAGAAGTTCATGCACTTTTTCCACTTAAGTGACTTTTTGTTCTAATTTAAAGTCAAGATTGAGAACCTTACACACTTTTTCACTTAGAATTCACTTTTTGTTCTAATTCGAAGTTCACTTGTTATAGTCCTTCCACTTTTCACTTACGTGTTTTTCTCACTCAAAAGCACTCAAATTGACTTGCCAAGCACTTATCCCACATGAAACTTGTAATGAACCTACAAGACAAAATATGTTGAACACACAAAAATATTGCAGAAATGAGAGAACGGGATTGCTTTATTATACACTCCAATTACAAACATTCCAAGATGCCTTTCCAATTCAGAAGTCATTACATTATATAGAGTTTTGCCAAAGGCAACTACTACCATCCTATGCATGTGGAATAATTACTTTATTCTAACTAGTGGGATGACTTACAAAGCATATACATCCCTTTATTAAAGCTACCTAAGGGTGATTTACAAAGCATATGTGCCACTAGCTAAGAGAAAGTAGAATGGGGTACATTGCCTTCCCCTTCGAAAAGCTTTGTCCTTAAAGCTTGAGATGAAGAAATCTAGAGAGAATGCTACTAGACTCCCAGATGGCATCTTCAAGTTGCAAACCCTTCCGCTGCACTAATAACTCCTCAATAGAATAACTACGCAAGTGCTTGGTGCATTTGTCCAAAATAGCTTCAGGTTTCAAAAAATGTGATCCCTCCTCATCCAACTCAGTTAGCTCTGTCAATGGCTGAGTAGCAGTCACAATCACCTTTTTGAGACAAGAGTCATGAAAAACTAGGTGGGTGGAAGTGCTAACTTGTATGCCACCTCACCTATGCACTAGATAACCTGATAGGGACTATAAAGTTTGGGAGCCAACTTATGACCGCACTTGTCGCATAATGAAAGCTACTTGTAGAGCTGGAGATGTAGAAAAGCCCAATCACCAACATCACAAGAACGCTCAATCTACTGTCGATCCACCTACTATTTCAAGTGATTTTGGGCCAGTGTCAAATTGGCTTTAAGTAGTCGAGAGATATCTTCCCACTTGGCCAACATGTTGTCAATTACTGCAACCCTTGAAGAACCTAAGACATAAGTACTCAAGGATGGTGGGGGAGTACCATAAAGAGTCTTATAAGGGATAATTTTGGAAGCACTTTGATAAGTAGTATTGTACCACCACTCTACCAATGGCAGCCACTTGGCCCACTCTTGCTTTTGCTCAGACACAAAATAATGCATATAAGTCTCAAGGCACTTGTTGACAATCTCCGTTTGACCATCAATTTGAGGGTGATAAGTTGAACTCGTGTTCAAGGTGGTGCCCTACAACTTAAACAACTCTTGCCAAAAGTTGTTGGTGAAGGATGGATCATGATCACTGAGTGAGGCATCCCATGGAGTTTGAAGACTGAATCCAAGAAGGGTTGAGCAACCATAGCAGGAGTTTAAGGGTGAGGTAATGCACAAAAATGCGCATTATTGGTCAAGCAATCAACCACCACCAAGATGACCTATTTACCCCGTCAGAGTGGAAGCCCCACAATAAAATCCATAGAAATATCAATCCAAGCCTAATTGGGAATAGGAAGGGGCTGCAATAATCCTAGGGCTTTGAGAGTTTCCCCTTTTGTCCTTTGGCACACATCAGATTCAACTAGAAATGCTTGAACATCCTTTTTAAGGTCCTCCCAAAAGAAATCCTTCTTCACATACTCATATATCTTCAAGAAACCCTAGTGTCTGGTAGTAGGGGATGAGTGCAATTCCAAGAGTAGTTGAGGCTTGACCACCAAATTCGGGGGTAAATAGATCTGGTCGTGATAGTTAAGGACATTCCTGTCCAGAAAAAATATGAAATCAATTGTGGATCATGTTCCATGAAATATCCCAAATAGGGAATTTGCTAAAATTTCTGATTTTATTCAAAAATCTGATTCAAACCCTAGTTCTGATTATCTGATTAAATGTTTCAGATCTGGACCATACACTTATTACAGCCACTTAGAGATGTCAAAACAACATAAGAATCATGCCAAACATGTACCAAAACCTTTAGATGAATTACACAATGAAATACACATGAGTTCAACACCAAAATGATAGTAAAATTATTGGGAAATCAGATCTGAAGTCCGCTGTCATAAAAATCAGAGATATAGTCTTCAATTACATCAAATGCAATGGTCAAACATGTCAAACAATGCCCAGCTATCATATACTATAAACCCTAGGGTTTATACATACCAATTACATGCAAATTTGACCTCGTAATGATGAAATTGGACCTCCAAAGTGTGGCATTCAGACTTAGGGTTTCAAACCCTATGGCAACGCAACTCCAACACACCAAAAGGCTGATCCAAAATGAGCGCTCAGGTCTGCAATGATTGCTGCTCCAAAAATGATGTCAAAAATACCAAATGGTTGCAACAAACCCTCAAACATTCCTCCAAATGTAGGCGCACCAATGGAATGATGAAACCCTAGCCAAATCACATCAAAGCACTAATGAACAATGCCAAAGGAAGTCTGATCTACGGCTGTACCAATCTGATTGCAAATTTCCAAACCCTAGCAGCCAATAAACAACATAATCGCCTCACAAATGAGGCTGATCCAATCCTAGAAGGTGGCACTCAAATCCTAGAGCCAAACCCTAATCAAAATACCTTCAAAACTTGCCAATCAAACCCTTCTTCAAATCTGATCTGAATATCTGATGTAGAAATCTGCTTCTCTTCACCAAGGAATAACAATGAAGTACAATTGTGAATTATGTATGAATCCACCTCCAAGATAAGATTGGGTGTTCATCCAATCCACCTTATTTCCACAAGGGTTTTCGTCCTTGGAAAACAATGCAAACAAAGTTGCAGATCCACAAAGGAAAATACAAAAGATAAATGCTCAATGATGTCCAAAATGCCTCACAAAACCTTATATTTATACTTGATTTTCACTTTTCCCACTTGCTGGCTGACCGAGGACAAATAAGCATTTTTATTTATTTTTTTCCCTTTCTCAAGATGGCCGAGCTGCCTTTAGCTCATTTTGGCCCACTTAAAAAAAAATTCTTTAAACTTAGGCCGACCTAGGCCATAAAATACCTTTATTTTATTATTTTTCCTCTTTCTAGAGGCCGACCTTCTCCAATAGACTTGGACGCCCAAAAATCAAATTAAAGATTTGATTTTAAATAATATTTTATTTTCCCATCTTGAACGCTCAAAATAAATAATAAAATATTATTATTTTATTTATTTTTTGGCCACCTTAAAACCCCAAATGAGTCGCTCATCTCCTTAGGAAATTATTTAAATATGTTTAACCCATCCAAAAATAATATAAAAATATAACGTCTTTTCCCAAGTTCGCCAAGTCTAGGAAATATAATTGAGCCACTAAAAATCAACTTTCCATTCTCCAAGCTCAAAAAGGGGGCATTACATTCCAACTATCGAATGATATCTTGAACTACAACATTAGTAGCCCATTCATGCCAGATCTCATATATCCAATGTAGAACCAAGACAAAAAGAGAAAAGATGGAACCTTCTTCATATTGGCATGAGAGTGCATCGGCTACCACATTTTCCTTACCTTTCTTGTAGACAATCTCATAGTCATATCCTTGCATCTTGGCCACCCATTTTTGTTGTTTTGGGGAGGACACCAATTGCTGCACAAAATATTTCGGGCTATGATGATATGTTTTTATTTGGAATTTGTGGCCCAATAGGCAAGGTCGCCATTGTGGGGCAACATGGAGGATAGCCAACATTTTGTAATGTCCCCATTTTGAGTTAAGTATGATTTGCTAGTTGATTTTGTTTCTATGCATGGAGAACCGGAAAGTCGGATCAACTAGTGTGCTATTGAGCTATATGGGAAATACAATATTAAAATTGTATTTTCAATTATTTGATTTGAATTTTCAAATGATGGAATAAGAGGGAAAATGGAATCTTTAATTACATTTTCTCTAATCTATTTTTATAGAGTTAGTGTGGAATAAGGGTGTTCGCCCAATGGAGATATAGGTCCAAACTAAATTCAAAAAGCAAAGGATATGGATCGATTGGCACATTTTATGAGGATCATTGAATTATGTTTGGTTTGTGCATTGCTTAAGGAGCCAACGGCTACCTAGGAGATGATCGACTTACATTGTGGAGTGCGATTTTCATTGGATCATGAACCTTGTTTGGAGCGTTCGCCAAGTCAAAGGCATTTAAAAATAATTGTAAGGAAATTCAATGCAATCACCCAAGTAAAGGATTGGCGGCCAAGGTAAAGAAGATCAATTTAAATGCAAATTCATCATATTAATTGCCCAACGTCAATATTGTATGCATTCGCCTTCAGTTTGTTATGGGCGATGCGTTTAGAGGAAGGAAAATTAATGAATTGCTTCAGCCGTCCAAGTCAAAGAAAGATTTTAAATGCTTTGAAGGATATTAAATGATTGCATGCAAGTTGTTGGGAGACGCCAAGGCTAGGTGTGAGAATTGTAAATGCAATAGATGTATCTCATTTAAACAATTAAAGATTGTTTTAAATGAGTGTGTCTTAGATGTAACTCATTCAATATTGTTCAAATCTCTCCATTTTCACTGGTGGAATTCAATATTCATTGCAAAATATCCAAGAGGAGGATCGCCCATCCAAGGAGTCTTTAAATAGAGGGTTTGAACATCAATTTGCAACTTATGATGCTATGGTATGTTTTCTTTCTTATTGTTTATGACTGAGAATTCCGATTTTCAGTTTATTGGCAAGGTGATGACCCCTTGTTTTTGTATGGAGATGACCCCATACTAGTTGTGAAGTGATTTCATTCAGAATTCACTATTTGTGCTTCATTTGCAGGTTTAGAGGAGTGATTGGAACCATAATTGATATCATATTGAAGCCCTTGATTTATTGAAGCATTATCAAGGTAGTTTTGGGCTTATGGTATCATTGGAGTGAAATTTATATGATTTGCAAGGTTCTGATTTTTCATGACAGTCAAACAATCACATTGTTTCAGGGCTTTTTGAGAAGGTTAGACAAGTCTAGAAGGATTGTACAAGTTGCAAGTTGCATATAGAAGCCATCGCTAGCCTTTGGAGTTGATATATTGGCATATTCTTCAAATCTGGGCACATTCCAGCCAGCTACAGGTCCAAGGAGGTTTGATGTGAAGACTTAATCCAAGATAGATTGAAGTTCCAAGTTGATAGAGTCAAGTGGCATCAAAATCAAGCCTACCAATTTGCATAATAAGGTGTTTAGAGGCATAGTTGGCAAGATATCTTCATTGCACATTGGCAGCTACTTCATGTATGGTTTCAGATTTATATCAGACTGATGATCAGTCATATCAGTCAGGGGTTTAGTGGCTTATGTTGATATTTCATGGTACTTTATGAGTTGGCTCTTTAATAAATTATTCCTCATTGATTTGGCAACATTTGTGATGAATTTGGTTGTAATTGTGATTCATTTTCATGCATAATTAAACTCTGATATGAATGGGACAGTAACTGAATTTTGATAACAGCAGTTTGTAATGGAAGCCATTTCATTTCCAATCAATGATAAATGCAAAGGAGTTTGTTAGTTTCATATATGTGTAATTGAAATTTAAAATTGGGTGTTATTTGTGCAAGAAATCTTATCTAAAAGTTGGCAAAAATTTCAATCACTCTAGAAAGGTATTTTACACATTTCTTTTTTCATAGGTTGATTTAGCCAAATTGTGCCCCATGAGTTGCTTGTTGGTGAAGGCTAGGGGTCATCCTTCCATCAACACTGCACCTATGCCCATGCCAAAGGCATCACATTCCAAAGTGAATGGTTTGTGAAAATTAGGTAGGGCCAACACTGGAGTAGTACACATGGCAGAATTGAGTGCATTAAAGGCCGCCTCCACTAAGTCAAACCAATGGAAGGAGTTCTTTTTCAGAAAATTTGTCAAGGGCCCAACAATTATGTCTCCTAAGAAACCTCGCAAACTTTTGAGGGACTTAGGGTGTGGCCAATCTTACATTGCAGCAATCTTCTTTGGGTCAACCTAGACACTTGCGGTTGAAACAATATGGCCCAAGTACTCCACTTGTTGTACTCCAAAAGCACACTTAGAGCATT
This sequence comes from Cunninghamia lanceolata, assembly GCA_027924645.1. Taxonomy (NCBI): domain Eukaryota; kingdom Viridiplantae; phylum Streptophyta; class Pinopsida; order Cupressales; family Cupressaceae; genus Cunninghamia; species Cunninghamia lanceolata. The sequence continues at coordinate 10,127,464 of BSBN01000321.1, forward strand.
TGGCAAAGCGAGAATGCTCCTATAGAATTTTGAGGGTGATCTCCACATGATGAAGATGATCACTCCAAGTGTGACTATAGACAAGTATATCATCAAAGAACCAAGATGAATTTTGTTACCGTTTAAATTCGCACCTTGCGGTGTGACACTAAACGGAACAGCATGTACAGTAGGACTATTCTTCAAATTAGGAGGGGAAGCTCCTTTAGACAGAAATTTAAAAAGACAATTACAATTTAACCTATCTTTTTGTTTCTCAGAGCACGAGCATAAGGCAATTGAAGCTCTTCTGCAATGCTTCAAGACTTTTCAGAATATTGCAAAAGAAATAACTAAACTTTAATAAACATACTTCCAATTTCTTCAAGTAAATCCAAAGCATAAAGAAATTGAAGGAACAATTTGGAGATTTTAACACAAAGGAACAACAAAGATCTAGAAACAATTGTTTAAGCACAAAGTCATAAACAATTCTTCTCAACCTTAACAACACAAAGAACTTCCATGATAACGATGCATATTCTCATTCCTCAAAGTAATCAAAACACACAACACTGTTGAACAATAATATGCGAGCAAAATAATAGCTTTAGCATTTACCACTAAGAAGTTTAAGTGTGTGGAATACACTTATTTATACCATAAAAAGTAAAGATGCAAGGAAATAAAAGGAAGAGTTAACTAACAGTCTCCACCCTAACCCTAATGCTGCATGGGAAGCATGCAAACTTATTAGCAATTAAAATAATAAAATATCTCTCATGCAATTCAGTTAACTAAACTTGCATGTTATTACACATTGAGTTCCACTTAAAGATAATTTTGCGTGATCTCCAAAACAAATCCAAAAATAGATTTATCTTTGAAAAGCAAAGTCAGTTCTCAAAATAGAAACTGCTTTGGAAATCCCTCCAACCGCCCAAAATAGAATCCTCCTACAGATAGTGAAAAATGACTAAGTCTGAGAATTGAGATTTCTCTCAAATTCATCAACTTTAGCCTCATTTGGTATGGTAATAGATTCCAGGTGAACCGTCCTCATCTGCAGGTTGACACTTGCATCATCAATGGTCTTCAAAAGATCCACATAATCTTTTTCAGCCTTATCAAATTTTATTGTGATTTCAGCTAAAAGATACATTTTTGCCACGTGAGGATTTCCACAAAACCTCTCCCGGATCAGCTACACAAACTCGTTCTGCAAGTTATGAACAAGGCAATTTACGCCTTCATCACTGAAATACCTGCAAGGAATGTGTTGGACAAAATTAATAGCATACTTCTCAATGTTGAGAAGTTTCTCCTTCCATGTAGCCAACTCCGAGACTGTCTTTCGAGATGTGAATCAAGAAAGAATATTGATGTGTCCATGAAAAGATTGTGGACCTATCATCTGCTAACATGGGCCTTAAGCCAAGAGCCTACAATCTCACCAATAGCCTATCATAGGCATCATCTCTGTCATGCACTCCAACATGTTCTGAATCCCAAGTAGAGTATCCTTAGAATTAGACACTATTGCGGTCAATTTCGCAAGGAAGGCAACACCCTTTATGAAATCTTCAATTCAATCCTTTGTGTGCTTGCCATTAACCACCAACTGGCTCAATTGTCTCTAATCATCAGAAGACTCCATTACCTGTGGCAACAAAAGTGAAGGTTGTGAAGGGGTATGCAAGAGTTGTGAAATATACTGACGTAGCTGCTTATTTTCTGATTTGAGGACAGCATTGTCTTCTCCATCTTTCAACACTCTATTCCTGATAGTATCAGTGGCTACCTCCAAAATATTCACAGTGGCCTGTCTAGTGCTTTGTCCCAAGTTAGCCTTGACCATATGAAAATCATCAGGCTCAACATCCAACACCGTCTTATCCTAAGGAGGGATAGTGGTTTCTACAAATATGTCACCTTCAGGAGTCCTTGAAATCCTCGACTGCTTCTTTAGCTTCTTCGTTGAGGGCTCCTTGAATGATCTGGCTAGAGTGCTAAAATCCAATTGATATGATGGTCTCTTCTTCTTCTCACCAATCACTGTGCGAAGCCAAGTAGGAGTAGCCCTTTCAGGCACTGGCTCCGGATGATCCTCTATCTCAACTTCGAGATTGGGTGTAATCTCGACCTCAGGAGGTGCAACATGTGGCTCTATCTCGGGCTCAACCTCTGGCATTGTCTCATGCTCTATTTCCACCCTCTGCTCTATCTCTGGATCCCCAGCCTCCTCAACTCCTGATGAGTCAAATGGTGTAGAAGTGATATGTATAGGAGACTCATGTGGTTCTGGTATCCTAGGTGATAATGAAGAAACCTCCTCCTCCGAAGATGATGATGATGATGAAGAAGAAGTGGAAGAGGAAGTAGTCGGTGAGCTCGGTTCTGCTGGTGATAAAGAGACTGCATCTGGTTGTTGCTGAACCTGAGCTCTAGACTGAGTTATGTTTTTCTGGATCACCCTCAAGGGCTCTTTCTCAGGAATATTTACTTCCTTGACCTTCTCACTTATTATCTTGGACTTTAGCCTTGTGGCCAAACGAGTAGATGAAGATGGCGGCTCTACTGTAGAAGCCTTGTCCTTTCGGCCTTTAGTTCTCTTTTCCCTCTGAGAATTAATAAACATCCAACTTCGTTTCACCACTGCTTGAGTTCGCTCGGTGATAGAAGTTGACTCCTTGAGGGACCAATCAATTTGTGGCAAAGGTTGCAAGTCAATCTTTTCCCTTATGAATCTAGGAGAAAGAACATTATCATCTCCGCACAAACCTTTGGTGTTTTCATCAAGGAAGGCCAGTATTTGCTCCAATGAGAAGCGACCATAACTCCATCGTCGAACCTCAAACTCATCTTCACAATTAGCCCAATAATCTTCAATGGTCGGCATATGAGCAAATTTGCCACCAACTCTAGATTTCATTACCTCTTCAGGATCATAGGTGTGTTTTTCTTTGAAGGTCTTTAGACCAAACTTACACGTTTCTTCACCAATCACTTTAGCATCTGAAGCAGTCTTGCACTTGAAGAAGCTGAGCTGAATAGGAAAACCCACTACATGCTTATGTCTACTGCGTAGAAAGTTATGAACTTCGGCACTTTGACGCAGGAACTCCATAAAAATCACCTCATCAGAAGGGTATCTCGGAAGTATATATGGATATGAAGTGAACCCATACAACCGGATGTATAAAAAGGTAGGAAACTGAATGTACCAGTCCACCCAATCCGAGATCACTGCCCTTGCCTCCTCTGAAATATGGACATGCATCTGGTTCTCCAAATCTCGCACAGTAAACATTAGGAATGCGTCATTGACACGGCGAAAGTGCTTCAAGGACTCTGAAAACTCCAACTGAGGATATAGCCTGGTAACCTGGTGTTTTGTGGAGAGCCCACGAAATTCAACCCAGCAAAATGGTGCTGCCTAGCCACCATGAATAGCAAGTATGATGTCATCCTGAACTCATGAGTTCGGGGAAACTCTATAATTTGCCAGTGAATGCAATTACTTATGAAGATAGACCAATCATAAGTAGCACTTCCATTGACCACTGTGCTGATAATATAGAACATCCAGGTTCTGAAACTTCTCCCTTCGGCTTGGCCTGTGATGCGGTTAAGTAGTGTGATCATGATTGCATACTCATCTTTGAACTCTCCTCTACCAACGTTTCTAGGAAGAGTATTTCTTTTCTCCTTTAGCCATTTGGAAGCCACCTTCTGACATTTATCAAAATTCGAGCTCCACACTCTGTCACAATCTTCAAGGTCTAAGGTGAGTGATTCTTCAAACGGAGGTATCCCAAAAGCAAATTCTATATCATCCAATTTGAGACTTGCAACAACCCTTCCATCCACTACTCTGACCTCTCTTTATTCTGGATCATAACGTTTGATGCAAGCTAGCACAAATTCCAAGCTTTGAGTGGCTATTGGGAATGAGCCTGCTTGGGTTAGCCCAAAATACATCAAGTTCTTTGCCGCAACACTGTCTGCTTTCACCAAGGAATCCGAGTTAAAACCCTCGGATGATACTCGGCACAAATCCGTCTCTTTGACTTTGGAATATTCATGGACAAGCGAGGATCTGGCCTCAATGGTGACCAAAGAATACTGCATGGTTGCTTTGTGGCTTCAAGAAAGCTTTTCTCTTTACTGTCCCACTTTGAAAAAGGTCAAATTAGACTTCTATATGCTCGCTGTCCAAGAAAATCAGGGTTTTCTTCTCGCTGTCCAAATCTGATTTTTCATAAAAATGTGTATTTTTCCCCTTGAAAAGTGAAAATTTGCAGATGTACCTTCAAAACTTGGCCAGATTTGTGTTCTAGATGGTCAAGGATGATGAGAAATGTCATTTCCCGAGGTGGGTAGGCAATAGAAATGGGGAAATGTGGACACAGACACCTTGAAAACTCTTTTTGTTGTGTCTGTAGGTGGTTATTTTGGACTGTAACAGTCATAAAAAAAGCTTCAAAATCCTTCAATAATGGCTGCCGAGGTCTGAGCGCTGCCTCTTGAGTATGCAAAGATGTCTTTAGATGATGTAGAATGAAGGAAATAGTGCCTTGGAGTGACAAATCTGCCTCTTTATTGAAGTGCTGGCCCAAAAAGTGTCTCCAACCTATCATAAAAAACTCGAAACCCTCAACAATGGCTGCCAATATGAAGAAATGGCCTTCTCATGTGTGGATGTGCCTTGGAATGCAAGAAAGAGGCATGGAATGATGCAAGAATGTGTCAACTTGGCCTTCTAGATGAAGCGCCACTCCTCAAAACCCTTCCAATCTGCCTTTGAAGCTTTAAAAACCCTCAGCAATGGCGTCCTATGTGAAGCGCTGCCTTTAATCCCTTCTCTATGCTTTTGAAAATGACAAAAACAATGCATGAATACTTCCTTTATAGAGGGGCAGCTCATTCTAGGGTTTACAATGTGCTTTTTTCTAAACGTAGGGTGTTTTTTATTTAACCTCCATGCAAAAATGAAGAGTGAAGTGGAAGTGATTGAAAACTCTATTTATAACCTCCTTTTTCCTCTCTCCTAGGCGTTCTCTTTCTTGCAATTTGGGCGCCAAAAATAGAAATATCTTTTTGCTTTTTGGAGAGGCGTTTGGGGAAGCCAAAAATGACATTTGGCTTTGGAGTTTTGGAGCGCCAAGGGAAAGCGCGTTTTTCCCTTGGCGCACACACCTTGGGAAAAATGCGCTTTTCCCAAGGCAAAAACTTGCCTTCAAAAATTTCCCCGATTTTTGACTTTTGCCTTTGACTTTTTTTATCTCCTTCGTCATTTTTTGATATCGTTTTCACGCCCTTTTTTGCTTTGGAAAACTTGAATACTTTGCCTTTAGAAATTTGACGGGAACCTCTTGAATCTTCACTATGGATCATCTAGATTTTTCTCCGCCTTTGAAGCTTTTGGGAGCGCGCTTCTAAGAACTCTTCTAGATGTCTTCATGCCTTAGAAAATTTCTTCGATTCTCATTTGGAGCCTTTTGAACTTGGAGCGTGCTTCGCCTTGGAGTGCTTTGGAGTTGGAGCGCGCTTCACCGAAAAAGTGCTCTTTTTGCCTTAGCCATTTAAACCTTTTTCGACGTAACTTCTTCAAATGACGACGAAACACCTTGAAGTTTGGAATTTGGATCAATGAGAGTTCAAACCTCATTTGGAGCCTTTTCTCATTGGTGCGCACGCCAAGGGAGAAATGCTCCAATGCCTTAGAAATTTTCAAATTTTCAAAATTCGATTTTGATTTTCCAAATGTGTTTGCATCGCTTTTCCTTGGTTCCTTTACATCATTTTGGTCTTCAATCCACCACTTTGGCGTCTGCTTCAAGATGATCTTTCCACAACTCAGAGCCAATTTGGCTTGTCAAAAACTTCCTCCATTTGAGCCTTGGATCCATTTCCTTTGATATGTCTTGTACCTACGGGGTTAGTAAATAATAAGGCAACATGGTGCTTGGGAGGTGTGTTTAGGCATCTCTTTGGGTGTTTGTATGCATAGACGAAAAAATTCGTATGGGTACAACAAATTTGCATAAGCAGCCATGAAACACAATGTTCATGAGGCTCTGAAAAGTGGAGGGGGCATTAGATAAACCAAAGGGCATGAGCAAATATTCTTAATGGCCTTCATGGGTTCAAAAGGTAGTTTTAGGAATATCAACTTCTTTTACCCAAATTTGATGATAGCCTAAACAAAGATCTGGTGTAGTGAAAAAGTTTGCCCCTGAAAGCTCATCCAACAAATCATCAATAATAGGAATAGAAAATTTATCCTTGATGGTTAATTTATTGAGCTCCCGAAAACCAGGGCACATCCGCCAACCCCCATATTTCTTAGGAACCATAACTACGGGAGAGGAATAAGGAACAGTACTAGGGCAGATGATATTTGCCTCTTGGAGTTCCTTCACTGTCTTCTCAATTTCATTCTTCTACTCAAAAGGATACCAATAGGGCCGAATATTAGGAGGAAGGCTACCATGGATGAGGGGAATGGAGTCATGAAACCGTGGACGAGGTAGGCCTTTTGGTTTCTCAAATTCTTGTTGATACTTATTAAGGCAGCCCTACAAATCCTACGGAGGAGAAGGAGAAAGGGGTTGAGCCTCGAGAGAATGAAATTGGGCTAGAAAACCTTTTTTTAATAATTTTTCCATACAATGGGAGCTGACCATCTGAGCATCGCATGTCTTCAGTCCTTGTAAGGTATAATATTGGCCATCATGGTGGAACTTGAGCCAAAGCTGGGAGTAATCACAAGTGATGGGGCCTAAGGTTTGCAACCATTGGACTCTAATACCACATCTACACCCCTAACGGAAAGAGCAAACATATCTATTGTCAATTGATAATTCCCCATTGTAAGCTTGACATTGCGACACTTGCCCCACAAACATAGTATTATCATGGCCACCATATTTTGGAAATGATTGCAGGCATAGATATAGCAATGGAGTTGGTCGGCCAATTTATCTGTTGATAAAGTTATGAGTGCTGCCACCATCTATCAGAAGTAGAACCACTATCTTTTGTCTTTTGAAATAACCAATGATCTTAAGCATTTGAGGGGAAGAGAATCCTACTAGAGCATGAATATAAATATGAAGAGAACTGCTATCTTTTGATTCTTGTTCTAGGGAAACCAACTCATCTTCTACATCTGAAAATTCCTCAAAGTCACTAAGCACCAAGGTAGAGTCAATGATATACAGGCATTTCTCACTACATCTGTGACCCTTTTCCCAATTTTTATGACAATTGTAACACAGTCCCTTGGCCTTTTTCTCCCCTATCTCTTCACAAGAGAGTGTGAATTATAGGGAGCTTAGTTCCTTTGTCTAATGTCTCCTTTTTAGGTTTGAAAGAAGAGGAGCTGGCTAGTTTCCACTAGGCTGCTAATTTGTCTTCTGCAAGCCATGCCAAAGCCAAAGCATCACAACAAGACTTTGGTTTACACATGAGAACCTTTCCTTGAATATCCTCCCTGAGACCACTAATGAAACATTTGTGAAAAAATGACAAATCCAAACCACATGTCTACTTGGCCAAATTCTCAAACTCTCTGATATTATGACGGAATGTGTTTGGTGGAGTTTAGTGAGGGTACCAACAAAGTCATAATAGGCACTTGGACCAAAACGGATGAGAGCTTCCTTGCAAAATTCAGATTAGGTGAGCAATGGGTTAGTCCTATCCAACCACAAATAGAACAGAAAGGCTTCCTTCTCCAAGTGAAAACTGGCAAAGAAGAGCTTTTGACCCCGGGGAATTTGATAGAATTCAAAATATTGATCAGCTTTGCCCAATCAATTAGGGAAATCTGTACCATCACATTTAGGAAGGTCAAGTTTAGGGGGACGAATAGGGCCACTCTGATTGTGAAAGAAGGAACTAACAGTAGGAGACGAAGGTTGGCCTTTGCCTATAGCTAAGAGGAGATTATCTATTTTGTGGGAAAGTTGGGAGATCTAGTCTTCAATGTTGCTAAACCTTACTTGACTTTCCGCATGGATGGTCTCAAGGATGTCATTAAGAGAGTGCACTGTGGGATCTAGTCGATCTGGTTGGTCCTGAGAGTGACGACCTACCGCCATAGGATTGAGATGGACCTAAAAAAGGTAATCGGAGTTATATGGCAAATTGACGAGCTCGAAGAGATGAGCACAAAGGCATAATCCACCAACAAGAGTACAAGTTGGCCCAACCCAAAAATACGGAGTTGAAGTTTTTATGACAAACTGATAGTTGTTGAATAGATTGTAGATACCCAACTACCAGGAAAAATTTGATGTGGTTGTATTTAAGGAAAACAACACACAGGTGGGAATATAGAGGGAAGGCGCTACAGGGAATGTCTGGTTTGTGGACTCAACAACATACTGATCTCATTCGTAGACAATGTCAGCCCAATATTTCAAAGCACTAACCATAGAGGGTTAGCACTGCTCACTACTCTATCTCCAAGGTACGCGGTGAGTAACTTCCCAGGGCTAAACCACTTACTAGTGCATCACAAAATACAAATGGCCAAAGGTTACTGTTATGACCTAATCACACATCGCCCCATTGACGGATGGGGACCCCCCTTCTTGTTTCCGCTTTCTGTCTTCTTTTGCTCGTAGTTTGGGTTTTCTCGAAGCTTGTTGGTTTGGCAGCGACATTTGGCCCAAGTCTAACCCAATTCTTGCTGAGGAGTCCGTATGCTCTCATCCTGATACATGTCCTGAAAAAATTGCCTAAGTATGGGAAAAGCGCACATTTTGAGGGTCTTTGCATTACAAAAAATGAACATCATACATAGACAAATAAAAGGTTCGCCCAAAGCGCACTTTTAAGGTGACTTTGCAATTCATATTTTAGCGTTATGCGAACAAGTCCAAAAAGGCCGCCTAGGCGCACTTCCGACCTAACATTGCAATTCGTATTTTTTTCAACTTATACACGAGGGTCTAAAAAGTCCACTCTAGGCGCATATTTGTGGTTACTTTGCAAAGTGTGAAATTTCAAATCATACATGACACACCAAATAATCTGCTCATTATTCTTTGGCGCACATTTAGATCACCTCTGCATTGTGAACACTATACACGGGCGTTAAGAAAGTTCGCTCTACGCGCATATCCGGGGTCACCTTGCAAGTTGCGAAATTTCAAATTATACATAGCATTCTAAAACCTCCGCCTAGGCGCACATCCGAGGGAGTCTTGCAATCTCCTAAATTTAGCATCATACATAAAACATGAAAAGGGCCGCTTAGGCACTTGTCTAAACCGACCTTACATTTACAAGTTTCAACTTATACGTAGACAGCTAAAAAGACCGCCCTAGGCGCACATCCGGGGTCACCATGTATTTTCAAAAAACGAGCATCATACATTGATGATTTAAGCACAAAAGGTCCGCCTAGGTGCACTTATATAAGGAGTTCGTAATTTGTGTTTTTATAGTCCGCCTGGGAGGAAGTCTTCGAGGCTTGCGAGTGATACACACATACTTGAAATCGGCGCTTCTCACTATCCACCCATACACAAATTCAGTGCCAAGGATTCTTTGCAAGTCGGCCAAGGTAAGAAGAAACATTTGAATATTAAACGAAATCGCTTAAAACCCTGTAGTGCCAGCCTAAATGACATTTGCCAAATATATGCAAGATACACTTCCTCATTTCAAACGCTATTTTAGGAGCAGATTTTAGCAACTCAAGGGAGGGCGAATTGGGGCTGGATTTGCTGATAGGGAGGTGAAGTTGTCAAGAATCAAGTCAAGTTTTTATTCTTACAAAATTTGTAGTATTGACTTTTCTTGTATTGAGGCGAGGTAATTTGAAGTTACTTATTTGATTAATCTCGTATGCATTAGGCGGTGAAATTTGTCATTATTTTGCTCATTTATCAAGCATCACTCTAAGATACTAACGTAAGGTGTTCGTATAGGTGAATGATGAACACAAAGGAAAGGCAAGCGATGATGAAAAGCGACTTGAAGGGAGCGTGGCCGGAGACCAAGATTACTTCGAAATGGTGAAATTTAGGCGACACCAACCTTGGGAGAGCCAACATGGATGAGATCAAACAAAATTTGTATAGGCCTAATCCTCCCGATTTAATTAGGAAGATGTTGAAGAATGGAATTCTGCAAGCCGCATGCTTTCCGCCCGCAATGCTGAGTCCTGAGTTGATGCTAGAGTGCGTCCGACACTATGATCATGCAAAAAGATGTATTGTGACAGATGATGGCAAAGTACTGGCCTACCTGAGAAAAGAGGCAATTGCAGAGGCTTTTGAAATTCCACCACATACTATGATAAGGAGTCTGCCTCGCAGCTATACATGTCTGGACCAAAGAAATGCATGAAGGTGATTAACAGCGAGTGGTTGATACAGCCAAGGCCGCACATAAGCAAAGTGCCCAAAAAACTTCATAAACCATATTTTCACCAAGAGATTGGCTACATGGTTGTATTCTTGAGTCGCATTATGGGTTGTCCGCAGTCAGCAAACTTCGAGTCCTAGATGTTCTTTTTTATAGAGGAGATCATGACTGGGAAAAGGATGATTGACTGGGCTGAGACAATTAGCAACAATATTGATGAGCAACTCAAGAATCTACAAGAAACAAGGTCATTCTACATGAGCTCATATGTGATATACATGCTCACAAGAAATGAAAGATATCTAGGGTTAACTTGCAAAGGAAGAGTTGGTAACATTGACGGACAATTCAAGGTCTATGATTGCTACCCTCAACTACACTTGCAGGCCATCGCGCATTACAAGAGGTTCAACGATGCTTTCTCCATGTACATTGTCAGAATGTTACAAGGCAACATATATAAGAGGTTATCAAAAGAAGCTATGAATTTAGTGAAGTATGGAAAATGGTTCATTCAATTTTCGAGGTTCACCTACCTCCGAGTTGAAAGATACTCATCATTGCCCTACCGCTTGCCAAGATATCCTACTGACAGGATGGTATTGTTGGAAGTGACAAGACAGTTGGTGGCATTCAATAAAATTCAAAAGAAAAGAAAGAAAACTACAACTAAGTTTCCGATTGGCATTGGGAAACTAGAGACTTGTTTGTCATTACAAGCGGTTGAGAATTCGGAAATAGAATTGCAAGCCTATAACCTGGTGCGCCATAATGATGCCCGCAGCAATTTTGATCCATTCAATGCAATCAAGCAGAAATTCGGAGGAAAGTATGAGCATAGACCACAGCTTGAAGATCATTGGGATGATGCACATGATGATATGGAGATAAGAAAGAAAAGCTGCTATAGGTTGTCTTTGGACCTGGTTAGGGCAACAGGGGTAATTAATATTCCAGATCAGCTTGAAGATCATAGAGATTATCACAAAGCTCATATGACCAAGAAAAGAATAAATCGTTCACCATCAATTGGTCGAAACAGGAGATCACGCGTAATGATGATTTAATGGTACCAATTGTGGCACATACAAGGAAATATGTAGGCTTTCAAGTTCGAAGGCTTCAAGAGAAGAAGGTTCATCTCACTTACAATTTGATGGGAGGAGGCAGTGCAAATCATTCCAGGGAAACCTTAAGTAGTGAATCAAGTAGTGACTCCAGTGACTCTGAAAGTACAAGTGCTAATTCAAAGGAGAATTTTCAGCCAAAAAAGAAGATGAAGACCAACGTCCAGTATGTGGCAAGTACTTCTTCAAGGCAAGAAGACAATAACGTAATATATATTGAAGGAGATGAAGCAAGGCGAAAAGAGCAAGTAGCTTCGGACGTGCAAACTCGAAAGGATACGCATGAATCCTTGGAATCCACTTTGCAAGGAAATCAAACTGAGGTCTTGTTGAATCCATCAAAGGGTCAAGATAAAGTCATGATTGAGGTAGATTCTAAAAATCAAGATGACAAGGAGCCATATGAATTTGATGAGGAGGCTCTTCCTACTTTTCAAGAGAATAAAGTTCAAGAAGAAAATCAAGAAGATTTGTCCGAATTGCTGGAATGGCTAAGGGATAGAGTCAGGGAAAGGTCTATTGTCGAAAGGGAGCACATTTTGAGTTTGGAGGATTTATTGAGTCGAGCCAGACCAGACAAAGGAAAACAAAAGGCTACCAAGTTTTCAAAGATCATGAAAGACAGCTCTGGGTCAAGACAGGTGCATATTGCAGTCCCAAGAGTAAACGAGGATGTAGATGAAGTTGTTCCAAGAAGCTATGATATTAATTCTGTCAACTTGGGTCCAACTACGATAGAACAAGAAATGGAGGAGTTAGAAGATTCAGTTGCGACCATCAAGGAAAGATTGAGGAAGGAACGAGAAAAGAGAATCCAGTTGGAAAAAGATAATTTAGCTTTTCAGCATTACATCCAACAATTGATGAAACCTGTGAATCAAGCAGAGGGGATATCTGCACTGCCTGCCTTGCTTTCGCAAGAGTCTATTGCGCATTTGGAAGAAATGAGATCTTCATCCCAGGTATTGCAGGAATGGACAGCAAACTTCAAGGTCAAAGCTGATAGATTCGTGGATGAAATCGTGAAGTTATATAGAGAAGTTTCCTCACTTTTGGATAGAGTCCAAGCTATTTTGGTTGCTTGTTCAGAGTTTGAAGTCGTCAAAGAAGAAATCATGCCACAATTAAAGAAGTTGATATATGTTCTAAAAGCCACCTTAATGGATGGAGTGATTGAGCAAGGTTCATCATGTGATTTCCCTTTTTGGTAATGCACTTTAATAATAAAGGAGCAGACTCTTGTAAAAATTGAGAGTGAAAGCATCCGAGCAAAGGAGACTCATTTCAGTAAACAAGATATTTGATCCTGCTGGAGAAATTGATGAATATATTTTGAAGGATAAAATGCATACATTGTATTTCCAACACACCCATGTTGTTTCTAAAGAGCTCTTGGATGATGTCTGCACACTCTCCACCTTCATGGGTACGTTTCAGGCATCCATAGCTGGATGGGAGAGGACACTTGTCAAATGCACGGAAGAGCTGCAAATTGCAGAATGTACCATTCAAAGGCTGCCAAGTGTCCCTACAGAGGAGATTACACATGTGTCCAGGTTCGTGGAATTTACCACAAAGAAGGATAAGAGCAAAGGAGGGCGCCCCGCCTAGAAGATTCCTCATAAATGCATTGCCTAAAAATAGAAAATTTTGTAACCACCTGTCTATGTGGCGTAATAAGGGCCTTTGATTCCCAGATTTAATCTCAGTCGTTCATTGTATCTTGAGGGCTATAAAAACCTCACTTTGCTCTCATTTAAAGGGGGGGAATACTTTGAGAAATTGTTGCCAAAACTATGCCGAAATAAATACAAATTCATTGTTGAGTTCTCCATGGTGATTTTGTGTTATTTTGGATGGTTGCATGATTCCTAGGTGTTTGCTCATAGTATAGGTTTAACTTAGTTTATTTTCAGCAAGTTCGTTTTATGTTCATGGAGGTTGTTATTGTTAATTCATGATTGAAATCCTTATGGGTTCATACCATTTATGATTTGTCGATGGCAAGTTGTAGTGCATGGTTAGTCTGAACTTTGTCTAAGCTTAGCTTCAATTATCTTATGTCTGTGGAAATTCATGCACATAAGTAATTTGAAAATCTTTGGCTTTCCTTAGAAGATTGCATCACCTTTGTATAGTTGTTATCTTATGGCAAAGCAAAGTGTGGTTGGGATTTCAATCGATTAATGGTAATTGCTTGCATTTAGATTAGAGTTTCCTAAACCTCACCTCTTTTGCATTTTGTTAGAGTCTTGTTAGAATTAGATTCAAGAGCTTTCACTGCCATATCCTAAGTTGACATATTGTTAGACCTTTTGCGGAGCTACATTACCTTTTATTCGAGAGAAACAGGTTTCCTATTGTTGAACATTCATGTAAGTCCCTTTGTGAGAACAGCATATATCACATCATTACCACTAAGCTATCCGAAATGGCAAAATCAAAGAACTAATATAAGAGAACCTTGGAATCTACTCATTTGATCACCTGGTTTAGCATTTGAGTGATTTTGTTCAAGAGAGGATAGAGTACGTGAGTATTTTTATTCTGCGTTGTGTGTGCAAGGAAAACACATCAACAGTTACCTAGGGTTAGGCTACGAAAAAATCCTAGGGGGTTCTTCCAATATACCCATGGGTATGTGGAAACTCACGACCGTATACAAAGGCTGTCTAAGGCCTAGGTATTAGAACTATAATACTCCTCACTTCATTGGACCCTTTATGAGGAATAGCCAAAATGACAACTCTTCTAAGGATATTTGAAAACCCCCGACATAGGGTTTCTAACCTAAAAAGTAAACTACTTGCAAGGGAAGAAAAATTGTGTAATATCCCCTACCTGGTAGACGATATTTTTTCGATTCCCAAACACTTTAATATGACATATTTCATTTGTCAATTAAGTTCAAGTTCAGATCTTGCAAATACTTCAATCAAACCCTAGGTCTGAGTTCTGATTTCCTACTTGTAAATTCCAATTTAACTCCACAATATGAAATATAGAGAATAGTATGTACCAAAATATTGATGATGAACAATGCACTGTTATCAGCTACTTCACTATGAAATTGCAATCAAGAGTTACAGTATCAGCTCCACTATAGCTTGCAATTAGAATGTCAAATACAATGGAATGTCTATGGATGACTGCTGTAGTAGATCTTCTAAGGCTGATCACACCTTTCCTAATATGATCGCTGGTCTTCAATGATGGTAGCTATTACTATGAATGCAAACTGTCTCCCAGTGGCCTTATGATGCTGTTCGCTGATCTTTAATACTGAAGTGTACCAACTTACTGTCAACCTCTGATGAAACTGCTGTTGTAGCTTCTATCTCCTGATGCAAAACTCAAATATAATAACAATATCACTGTGGAATTGATAGCTGATGCTGCTCTGATACACTGTCTACCACTCTGATCGGTTCTAACACAGACACCAAAACTGTTATATCAGATACAACTCATGCTGAGATCTATGCACACATTCTCCTTGAAATCACTGTTTGAATATTGACTGAGATGTTTGAATGTTGTCACACAGATGTATTCGTTGTGCCTTCAATGGTAATTGTGAGACTTTCAATCTCCAATATATCGCTGATCCTCCTGTGGCATTGACTCAATGCCGAACACTCCTTAATATCCAATTTGATGTTAGCGGCGGCTTTTCCTTATCATGCTCAGTCCCGATTCTTATACTCCAGGCGACAACAACTTATGAATTTCTATACTTTTTCCCAATCAAAACGCCTCCAACATATGGTTGAAACACTATACACATCAACCAAACATATGCATTCCCACAATCATGAGCCACCTTCAAAATCCCTTTGAAATCGATGGAATTGTTCATGTTTTCAATGAATGCTTCTATAATATGAAAGACTCTTCCTTTTATTCCTTCTAATCTCACGTCTTTCCTTGAAAGGGATTGGCGCTTGCTATATCACCCACGATGCCTTAGAAAACAAATATATATATGGTCTGCGTTGGCCTTCACCTTTCCATCCACGTCACCTTCAAAGGCTTACAATCAAATATTATAATGAAATGAGTCTAAATTGCCACGATCTCACAAAGAATCACTAGACAAGCAATAAGATTTCTCAAATGTAAATCGACTCCTTTAATTCTTATAGGAGGCAGTATTAATCATGAAAGCTCCTGGGACCCACGCATATGTAAATTGTATTCCTGTAATGTCCCCTTATCACAACTCAAAATTTCTCAACCTTGTCCACAAATTTCAACTTGCAAGAAGAGAACATTAGTGCACTAAATCTTTTGATCACTAATAAACATAAGATATATTCATCATATTGCTCTTACTCTTATATATATTTCATGATTCTAAGATTCACAATCTATGTTCACTATTTACACTATCACTTTCCTAATGATCGTTTCATTTCATATCTTCTACTACTAGACATTATTTCTCAATTCTCTATTCTCATATTCACTTTATATTTCACTTTCTCTATTATTCTCTATCACTTGCATTTCACATGCACTATCACTTGATATCTCATATCATTATAACATCTTGCACTAACTCATGGATATCATATGAGAGTAGGGAGGGAGTATCTTTGCCATTTGCCATTATGGGGCTCTATTATATCCTTGGTGTAATGATGCCTTTTGCATCCTTTTACAGCCAAGGCCTCTAAGGTGACCTATCCTTGACACAATGATGCCTTTTGCATCAATTGTGAACAAGGCCTCTATGTCACATTTATAGGATGACCTATCCTTGGCACAATGATGCCTTTTGCATCACTTGCACACAAGGCCTCTATGTCATAAACCTTTGCATATGGTACCTTTTGTACTCATAATGTGAAAGGGCTCTAAATAGTAAATACCCATTGGTTAATGGCAAGGATCCTCTTCTACCTCCTCTCCTATGAGGTTTATGTGTTATTGCCTCAAGAAAGATATATTCATTCATGCTTATTGAATTAAACATATTGGCTATCTCTTCTTATGTCACTCATTAACAGCCTATGAGAGTTGAGATGAGAGTTGCCACTATCCACCATGGGGCTCTAATGCCTCCTATCCTTAAACTCAAGTTCCATACTCTTAGAGTCAAGGCCTCTATGAGACTAACTACCCATGAATGGCCTCTTAGGCACTTACTTTCACTCTCATAAGAGGTTAATGGGTCACATATTATTATGGATGATTGCATACAAGATACATTATTGCATATGACTGTCTAAACATTACATTGTTAGTAATGACTACATATAAATCGCAGTTCTATCATAATGATACATGTATGAATCAATAACCAGCAAGAAACATAAATAATGCATTCATACCTGTATAGCTACGATAATTCGATCAGGAATAATGATAATATATAGATGTTTACTTGCTGCTATATCTTCTGGACTGTATTCAATAACATTAGTGGCGGATCAGATATACTGTCAATTATAATTCTTTAACATTTGTCAATACTGATTATTATGATCGCTGTTCCTTAATGGATTGTATCTGCTGTCACTAAATGGTATTCGTGGAATATATATAAGGCAGGAATGTTCTTTGATTGATACTATTCAATGCTGGATTGGTTGCCGTATTGATTCCTTTAATGAGTCGATGAGATCCTTTGCTGAGTTCATACCTTTCAAATATTCAGATGTATTTTTCCTTCTTTGATCGATGATGTTCTTGCTTACCGCAAGGTCCCTTTTAAAGACTTGGAGGGACGCATATTGGAGAGGATGTGATGCTTGAAGGCTTTGTCCTTTCATTATTGTTAATTAACAATATGTTATTCTTAACATGATGATGCCGCCGCCTTTGGATTATAGTCATTATATCCTTTTTAAAAGAACAATATTTAATGCCTTATGAATTGCGATCATCTTGTTGACGTCGATGTCTTAGTATTAATGTATCCTTTCTTCCATCGATGCAAATATTGGTTCCTTATGATCATTGATGCCGCCATTATCATTCTTTATAATATGAATATCGATGATCTTTAATACTTGAAATTCCAATATTCATGTGAACTATATCTATATGATTGATTAATCTCATCTTTATATGCTTGATTTCCAATCTTTAATTGGAAATGTTATTGATCTATGACAATTCTCCATATTTTATAGACATATGGCAACCACGAACTCCCAGATATCTCTACGCCTCTGTAAACAAATGTAACTTCACCTATGGGAGGCGGCTATATATTTATTTTGAATTGCCTTATTCTATTGATAGCGCCCAACTTCAATCATATACTTCTTTTTGAAAAGAGCTGCCTTTGATATAGGAAAATGTATTCACACCGGGACCCACGATCCACTAAATAAGAAACAAGACTGGCAGAATAATCTAGCACTCCTTGTGATTGATTTTCTGATTATAATAATCATTGACCTGAAATCTTTGTCAGCGATTGTCTCCCTTTTGGATGGCATATATATTAATCAATGAATATTTCTTTAAAAACCACAAAACTCTTGCAATATATGTTTAATTCTAATTCCTTCAAATCTCTATTAAAATCTGCAATCTATCTCAACGATGGCACTAGCAAACAAAGGAAAATCTATATATCACTCAAATATCGCAAATTCATATTTGTTTACAAATCAATGAATTTGCAAATAAAAACCTGAATGAACAATATCCTCAAATCTGCATACAATATATATCTTCAAACTTTTCAACAATGTCTTCAATGATATACAATGATTATCAATCTTCAAATTGCCAATCAATGGTCTCCGACCCAAATGACGAATATCAAACTATGAACCCAATACAAGAATGCGGAACAATACTTTGAAGCTCAATTGTGAAATTAGAAGTAATTTCACCTCATGAATGGTAAGGGATCATCACCAAACCATTAATTACCAAGGGATCATCTCCTTGATACCATGAATGCAAGGGAACATCTCCTTGAACTCACGCTGAAACCAAAAACTTGTCTTCAAGCCAAAAACACACAAACTCAATTGATGATCAAATGATTCCCAGCTGCTCCTTATAAAGCCCTCACTCCAAATAGGCCTGACCTAACTTTATTAAATGAAAGTTTTTGTGTACACGATCACACATGAACTTTATTAAATGATTGTTTTTGTGTACACAATGACACTTTATGACATAGGGTTGACTTAAGTAACTTTATAAAATACTTTTATAAAGTAATTCAAAATTAGAACACTTTATAAAAATAGAACCGCTTAAGTTACTTGACTCCTTATCCCTGCCAATTACTCCTTTTAGTACATGATAGCCATATCAAATATGACCATCAAAAAATGGGGACATCACAAATTGGCAAAAATATGGATGACAAATTAAGTGTGACTATAGTTGTACTCACTTTTTGATCACCAAGATCCCTCTAGGGCAAGGTGATATAGTGGACAAATACAAATGGCCCTAAATTGGTAACTCTACTTGTTGAAATGACTCTAGAAAGAGATTTGATACCACTTGTAATGAAACTGCAAGACAAAATATGTTGAACACATAGAAATATTGCAAAAAAGAGAAACATGATTCCTTTATTATCTTTGCAGCGCCACTTTGAGGAGGCAACTCAAAGAGAGCATACACTCCAATTACAAATATTCCAAGATGCCTTTAAATTGAGAAGTCATTACAATATATAGAGTTTTGCCAAAGGAAACTACTACCATCCTATGCATGTGGGATAATTACTTTATTCTAAAAATTGGTGGGATGATTTACAAAGCATATTTATCCCTTTATTAAAGCTACTAAGGGTGACTTACAAAGCATATGTGCCCAACTACTACTAGCTAAAAGACAGAAGAATGGGGTTCATAACAAAACTTACTCAAAAGTGACATTTCTCCTTATTAGCATATGTTTGGACAACTTATGCACCTATTTTCAACTTGAAATCATCAAAAACTGTGTTTTTCTTTGTCTAAGCATACTCCAGGAGCCTTGATGACCATTTCCCTAACTTTGAATGTCTTTGCCTTTCCTTTGTCGTCTAAGTTTTCATGTTCACCTTACCTAAAAAATGGGTTCAATACATATCAACTTCAAGTTTCAATATATACAAAAATTACAAATTATAAGTTTCTTCTATGACTAAAGCTCATGAAAACCTGCTGCCGCTGTGTATGTGTCCTCGAACTAGATGGTATAGCTGCATCATCTTCAATAGGAGCCCCAACAAAAGCCTCAGCCATAGTGAAATATCCCCAATGGCATCTGCCCTAAAATTCTGATTTTTATTTTCTGCTGAAACCCTAATTCTGAATTCTGATTTTATTTTCTGATTTCAAACATTTAATCACAGCGAACATATATATGCCCAAACATGACAAATAAACATTGCAAATGATACTACCAATTCAGATTCATAACAAGCATGAAATCCACCATGAAAAACACAACATAGGTAGGGCATCCAAATGCAACAACCAAATCTGATTTTCTGTATGAAACCTCTGCTGCTACAAATCTGAATATTCTGATCTGATTTTCACAATAAATTCTAGGGAACAAACATGTCAAACAATGCCCAGATTTCTGCACTATAAATCAGACCTATAAAGTATGATTGTACATACCAAATACAAGCAAAATAGATGTCAAAATGATCAACCCTAGCTGGGCGAATCCTCCATGAAGTGCGCCTAGGTTTTGCTGCTCCGAAACAAGCCAAAATCGCCCTCCAAGTTGGGCTCACAAGTCTGCTCCAAAAGTGGCGCTCAGGTTAAGGTAAAACCCTAATGCAATGTACTCACAAAATGCCACCAAAGTGCTGCTCCAAAAACTGATCTTCAAATCTGAATTTGCAATGATGCTCGACTCCTCCAAATGTCGCCAATGAAGCACAAGTAGAACTCCGTGATGAGTCCTCCACAATGATGAGCTAGGGTTTCGTCCAACTCACTACATTCGCAAGGGTTTTCGTCCTTGGAATGAAAGCCCAACCTAAGTTGCAGCCAAGAGTATAAACTAAAGAGAAAATATGATGTGAATGATAATGAAAAGCCTCCAAAGCATCCTTTATTTATCCCTCCAAATTATCCTTCTCAAGGCTGACCTCCTCATGGCAATTTCCTTTATTTTATTTTATTATTTTCTCCCATAAGGGCGACCTCCCTCTAGGCGCCCAAGTGCTCAAATAAAATATTTTATTTTGTTTTCTTTCCTCCACCTTGGCCGACCTAGACAAGGTATTTTAGTTTTCTTATTTTTCTTTCCATTCTCCAAGAGGAGCAAACCACTTAGGTAACCCATATTTCATGTTTTTGACCCTCAATTAGGCCATCTACCTCAAAGGGAAATTATCTTAATTTATTCTTATTTTTCCTCAAAATCTCCAAAGGCATTTCCATCTTTTTTCTTCTTCATTTCATTCTTTTTTCTCTCTCCTTGGTCACTCATCTCTAGGGCAAATTATTTTATTTATTTTGACTTCACCAATGAGCTCACAAAAATATACAAATCCATCTCTCATCATCAATTTGCCCTAATAAAATTGACTAAATATAATATCTAGTCAATTAGGTTATTCCCTGAGCCCTCTGGCTTAGCCTATGGGAATAGGATAGGCTAACCAACTCCATTGGTGATCACTCGGAAAATGGGGACATTACACATAGGATCATGTTGTGAATGTGATGAACTCCCCCACTGATGGCTCACTAGCCTCACCTTCTGCCCTGTCAAATGCTGCCACTTCTGCTTCCCATTCCACTGCCTCCCTCTCCAAAGTAGCCAAAATCATCATCAATGAACTACGTATTCTCATCCTCCACAACCCAATCTGAATATGGATCGATGTCATCGAGGTCAAGTGATAATAATAGCACTGAATAATGCCAAATAAGTGCTGATAAGAGCTAATTTGTTGTTATCCAATGCCTGCAAACTGAAACCCCCCTGCTCCAACACTACCGCTCATAAAAACAAACTCCAAAACAATGCAAAATGACCTTTTTTTGTGCAAAATTGTATTATGAAACCGCAGTCAAATTTTTTGATAGAAGTTGTGTGTCTTTGGCAAGTAACTGACGAGTTTTTACCAATTACTCAGCTGCATGTTTTTAAGCAAGTTACTCATGAGTACTTGCAAGTTTTGCGAGTAATTGGTGGATTTTTCAACTATGGTCTACACCTATGGAGGTTGGGCATAAATTTTGAGCCCACATTAATTCACCACTGATCAATAAATCAACATTCAAATAATTGGTAGGTAGATTGATCTATCTTACGTTCACTTGACTATATCTATGTTTTGTTGTAATCTATCTTTCTTGATTCCTGTCACAATAGAAATTCATACGTTAGAAAGCAACAAAACTAGTCCTATGTTATGTCAAAGGTACCCTTTACATTGGCATCTTGTACCAACAGCCTTCAAAGTTTAGGCTGTCTGGATACACAAACTCTAATTGGGTTGGTTGTGTTGACATGAGAAGATCCACTACCAGCTATGTTTTTGCTACAAAGTCCAAGAGTTATTTCATGGCAAAGCAAGCTACATCTTACAATTGCCTTGTCTTCCATTGAAACAAAATTTAATTGAAGCAAAATACAAAGCAGCCATTAGACTAGGTTGTGAGGTGGTATGGTTACAATGACTACTCCATGACTCGTAATTGGATTCAATCATACCAAATCCACTATACTGCAATAATGATAGTGTTTTTGATGAAGAGCAATATGATGATTTATTTTGAATTCCCATGTGCACATGCAGTTTGACCACTAACCATTAGTCTATTTGAAGATATGGTACAAACATAAACAATTTTGATTTATCATTCAATATTTGGCATTGAATTACCAATTATGTTTTCAAGTTTTGTGATTAACATTGTTTATTCTGTGCATATTATGGTTAATTTCTTATATTTTAAAATTTCAATACTATATATAATATCTGTAGATTCTGTACAACCATACCCAAGCCATACCAAACCCAAGTTTTTAAAAAAAAAGGAATCAGAGAACTGTCATACCCAAACCCCAAACCCATACCTGAACTTGTACCTTGACCAGCAATTTAGGTTTATTTATTCACACAATTTCATGTTTATACAATTCTAATTGCTTCAAAATTCTATGTTTAAGACTCTCTCTAAGAAAAACAGTTAATGAACAGAAATACATATCAGATTACTCGGTTGTTAGCATGTTCAGATCTGTGTTGGTGAATCGGGAACAGTATTTCTATCCTCATTACAGATCAGTTGCCCCTTCCATTTTCATATTTTACTTTTTTTTGTTAATCTATAAAAAATTCACAAGATGAATATCACCAAGAGCTTACTTGCTGCAAGCTGCTATGATTTCAAAGTAGGTTGCCTCACTGAAAGTTACTCCTTTCTCCCTCATTCTTTCTGCAAAATAAATGACTCTTTCAGGTTGGCCTCCCTTGTTCAATACTGCCATAAGTGTTGAGTATACAATAGTGTCCACTCCAATATTATTCATTTCCATCTCTTCAAACAAGGAATAAGCTTTCTCCCACATTCCTGCATTAGCAACAACTTCAGAAAGGCTTCATTTAGTGTTGCTCAAATACGAAGGAAGACTCCCAGGCTAGAGATGTAACACCATCATACCTGACATTCCATAGGCATGGATTAAAATGGTATAAGTAACAACATTAGGCAAGCAACCAAATGTCTTCATTTTACTGAATATCGAGTCAGCCTCATTTAGTAGACCCTGCACTCAATACAAAGTTATCTGCTAAGAGAATACATGATATCCAAACCGGATGAAGAAAGTACAATCTGTTAAAGGCCAAAATGGTTAAAACAGTAAAACACCTGTTTAACATATGCATCAATCAGGGCTGTACATGCTTCTACAGTCACACCAATTTCCATGTCTAGCATCTCATCAAAGTGTTTCTTTGCTTCAATGTGACTTTTTAATTTAGAGGCACCATTAATCAAGATGCTAAAAGTAACAGCATCTGGTTTTACCCCTTTTCCTTTCATATTCTTTTGCATGCATAAAGCCCTGTCATACATTCCCGCATTCATAAAGTTTGCTATGGCTGTATTAAATGCATTAACATTGAGTTGAATACCCTGAGAAACTGCTAGAGAAATAATTGAATTGGTCTTTTCAGGTTGACTACAATGACCACAGGCTGCCAAGAGAGTGCATATTGTAACAACATTTGGCTGAATTCCAACACATTCCATTAATTGCAGCAGTTTCAAAGCCTCTTCCCAGCATCCTGCAGTGCCATATGCATTGATCAAGGCATTATAAGTCACTATATTCTGTTTCAATGAAATGCTATTCATTGAGTCAAAGACTTCTCTAGCCTTGTGTGGTTGTCCAGACTTTCCATAAGCATTAAGTAGCGATGTATATGATACAATATCTGGCCGAAAACATTTTTTCTCAAGCAAATTGAATGTTTCCAAGGCTTTCTCAGACAGTCCCAGAGAAGCATATGCACTTATCAGTATATTGTAGCAAACAATATTTGCATTTATACCCTCTGCAATCATCATTTCAAATGTTGCCTGGACATTTGCGATCTGTCCACAAGCAGCATAGGCATGCATGATGATGCTGAAAGTCACAATGTCTGGCTTACAATCAATTGCATTTGTCCTCCTCATTAAATAGAACGTTTCAACAGCCTTATCATAGTGTTCCAGCTTGACTAGGCAACTGATGATGGTATTGAAAGTGATTGTATCTGGTTTAACCTTCTTTTTTTTCATAAGCGCAAAGTAAGACAATGCTTTTCCATATTGAGCTCCATTTTTAAAAGCAGACAAGATGATATTGTGAGTGACTAAATCAGGACCTACTCCATTTTCTGTCATTCGTCTACACACCTTCAAAGCTTCCTCCCACTGCCCACAAGAACCACAAGCATTTATAAGATTGTTGTATGAAGAACGACTTGGAGGTACCTGCATGCCACACATGTCAAATATCAAACCTCATGAAACATGTGCCTCTTCAGGAAAATTTGAACAAAACTCCAATTCTTTCACTTGAGATAAATGTTATTTGATTATGCTAAGGGACTACCAATTCACTTCAAATCTTTTTGATTCCTTAAATTCCTTTGATCAAATGCTCAAGTTCTCCAACACACACACAAGGGCTCTATGCTGGCTGGGGTTTGAACCTTGGTTGTTTGCATGGCCACGTACCATCTAAACTAGACCACAGTCCAATGGACAACTTACATTCTCATTAGTCATATATAAGAGGGACAAAAAAAGCTTTGCTATCTCTCAGAATAAGAGAATGGAGATTGATAGACTACAGCATTCTCCAGGTATGTTGCAGTTAAAAGAGCCAAAGTAAGCTGTCATAAACAGCCTAAAGTAAACAAGTCCTATCATATTAGGCTTTAAGGTCGCACAATCTGTTTTGAAGTTTAGTTACAGCATCCCTTCGATTCATAGATTTTCCATACAATCTTTAATTTGTAAAGGCACAAAATATGATAAAGAGTTGCTAAATAATCTTCAAAAGAAACGTGTTTCTTAAACATGCCTACAATTATAGAGTGTATTTCCATATATTTGGTTTCATTCAGCCTTCTCTTTGAGACACTCGGAACATAAATTTTGCAAACAATGGATAAAGTTTTGAAGAAAAAGATCCTCATCGGAAGCAAAGAGTATAGAGATTTGGACAAAAAAATAAACAGCTAATGTCTTTTCCCTCAACTGTGTAACATCAAAACCTGTTTGATATATACAACTGAATTATTGAATGTATTTGAAGTTTGAACCATTCATTTAATATGTTTGCCACTAGCAGTTGGAAGTTCTAAATATTTCCAACATCCTAAAGATGTTTGGCATACACATGCCTTTGGAAAATGACTAACCCAAACTCCTCTTCTTTATTGGAAAATCGGCCCAGCCAACCTTCCCAAACAATCCACTGGACCTCCCCAATTAACCCCATCAAGTTCAACCATTCAGAATGGCCCAACCTTTTAAAAGTGAAGGTACTTTACATAGATTGAAATGCACACAAGGTCAACACAAATGGACCCATAAGATTTAATGATACCCTAAATGGAAAAGTCGGTCCAAGCAATGTCTTAATGCCTGAATCATGAGAACAGGGGACCAACTTACCCTTTACTTTCATACTATAGGAGAATTTATTATGAATGATATCTTACAACATAATTGATACTTTTCCGTGCTTACCATCCATGAACATGTATAGGTGATCTGATGTTTAATTTAGTCTTAAGAAAGAACTGACAGCCTGATATTTTTGGATCAAAATGAAAATTTTAGAACATCATGTAGAAAGTAAGCCTCGGCAGTTATTTGAGGTTCATCATAAGCCATAGATGAAGAACAAGGAGACCTATTGCATTCTTACAGCAGCTCGTAGCAATGTCATCAAAGATACTCATAGTCCACTGTGTCTGATTTATTCTTCATGAGTTTTGGATGGAAAAACAAATTAGAGCATCAAATAGAATGTAAGCCTTGAAAATTGGTTGAATTTCATGATAAGCCATAGATGAAGAACAAGGAGACTTTTTGCATACATACAGCAGCTCGTAGCATGTCATCAAAGATACTCATAGCCCACCGCCATTGTCCTGCTCGACCATGGACATTGATTAAAGCATTATATGTTTCCACATCTGGTTTGCACCTACAGTAAAATGTTATCAGTGTAAACATCTGACAAGAGAGACAGGAATAATCCTGTTTAGTATATAAGCACTTTTCTTGTGCAAACATAAAATGAGTTTGTTGATTCAGATAAGCTGTTAGAGCTTAAAAGGCCATCCCTTTTGTGTCAAATTGTCAGCCATTAGCATGTGTACCATTACAAGCTGATATTAATTTGCCTGGGTGATTTCTTGGTGTTAGATACCAAACATAATAACCATTTATATTAATATTGGCTTTAGAATTGCCATGTGTAGGCCCATGGATGGGGCCTCTCAAAACTTTAATGAGATTTATTCATTATCGATATATATTAGAGGCCAAAATCAATGGTGGAGGGGTGATGGTGAGATATTTGGATATGGGCGTCCCATTCAAGATGCTAGAGTGATGACTTGACCATGCCAAATATGCCAACTGTTTATTGAAAGCAGTGCTTCCTTCATGTTAGTTTTCTGGAGCTAGGCTCCACTCATAGATATTATTATCTTGATTCTTCATAATAAATAGTGAGTAATAATCCAATGATTCATTACATTTGATATCAGGACTGATAGATTGGGACAGTACAGATAAAACGGATTCAAGATCAAAAGGAATAATATGGTGAAATGTAAACGGATCAGGCTATAGCTTCCACAATCTTTTCAAATTATTAGTTAAATCAGTCAAAAGTGGAAACTCTCTAGATTTTGGTGCACATGTATCAAAATAACTCAAAATTAGTGGAGCTCAAGAAACATAACATGCATGTGATGAGATAATCAAAGTTGCAATCTTTTTATGTGAATCACAAAAAAGGTTATAAACATACAATATCCTGAATGCATCAAAGTAACAACAGTGTAATGCCTTTGTAGTAAAGCACAATTCAGGTAGATTCAGCTATCAGCTCTCCAGGATTCCAGAAGACATCAAATTTTCCAACAAAGAAATAAAACTACGAAATAGCACAGATGACTGAACTTGTTTCCAATAGTTATGTGAATCCAGTTTCTTGATATAATCCTCAGATCCAAAACAAAACCATATAGTAAAGAGGATTACCAGTGCCTACCACAAATAAAAAATCTTAAATAATCCTTCAAACTAAGGGTAAAAAAAGAAGTGTGTGGTCCACAGGAAATGCACAAGCAGGACTTAAAAAAATTCAGCATCGATGATAAAGGCCACACATAGAGGAAACTGTGTAGGTGCTCAAAGGCATGTAAGAATTTGAAAGACACGAAAAGGAGAATACAGCCAGTTGTAAATAAACAGATCAGTTCATGCATGAAAAGCATTTGCAATTTCTACACAGCTTGATGCAAACCAAAGAGAGGCACCAATAACAATACGTTATCATTATCAAGCAATGCTGCATATTACAAAGCTACCATAGTTTTAGTAAAGCAATGTGAAAATCTGTTGATAGGCATGCAACCAAAGGAAAAAAAAGACTGCTTAAGTAATTTGAGTGACAAATTCATATCTCAAATGAAATCAAAGCACACTTAGCACTTGAACCACATTGAGGAAAGAAACCTGCTACAGAATAACCCAATAAGACACCTCAACAGTATGAACTATTCCATAGATCATACAAATACAAAAAAATTGCATTAACAAAGATGAGCAAGTAAAATGCAACTTCAAAATAACATTTCACAAAAGGAAAAGCGGCTGTAATCAGATTTAGCAAACCAAATCCAAGCAAAAACAAATATACTACTAACAAGTGCACAACCGTGATTCTCAGATGAGTTAACATCTATCAATTAATATCAGTATTTGTTGATTTTTTTTAAACATGTGAATGGAATACACCTTGAATAGATTAAGTATAAAAGTTT
Source organism: Cunninghamia lanceolata (assembly GCA_027924645.1). Taxonomy (NCBI): domain Eukaryota; kingdom Viridiplantae; phylum Streptophyta; class Pinopsida; order Cupressales; family Cupressaceae; genus Cunninghamia; species Cunninghamia lanceolata. Next base: position 10,155,466 of record BSBN01000321.1, read on the forward strand.
GTTAAAGGCAGCTCAAGAAAGAAGTTGCAAAGCTAGCAAATCTCACAGCAAAATTCTCTCATGGCACAGTAGAGTTTAAAGTGCAAAATTAAGGATCAAACACTCCTGTTGGTGATTACAGAGAGTGATATAAAAAAGGCTCAAAGTTTCCAATACAAAGTTATTCCATAGCATGAGCATTAAAGGTAGCCCCCGAAGGCAAAAATATGACAATAGTAACAGAAATTTGACATTAAATAAGATATAACACAAACTGGATAAAAATATTATGATAACAAATTTATTTAGCCAATATATTTAAAGGATTGCAATCTAATATTATAGATGAATTTAGCAGAAAGCCAGAGATCAGTAAATTATTCTGTAAAGATTGACTATATTGCATATAGCTGATTTATCAGACATGAATTTGCATAATAGCAGTTTGAAAATTATATAGCAAGAATGAAAAAGAATAAAAAGTTGCTATCAATCTGATGATATCCCCTCACACATTTCCAGCACATGAAATTGTCATGTCCCCATTTCCGGAGTGATCACATGTGGAGATGTTGATTAGCCTATTCACCATTTCCGTAGGCTAATGTTAGTGGTGAGGGAATGATTTTGGATTGAGCATGGTTCTAGAGGATGAAAATCTATAATGTTGGCTCAATACTTGTTTTATTGGGATTTGGCTAAGTGTTATCTTGTGATATTCTCTATCTAGACAAAATATGGTGTCTTCTAGCCAAGGATGGGAGAAATAAATGTTGATCAAGTGAAGATGGAAAATGCAATCTTTAATTGCATTTTTATTGTTTATTATTATATTATTTTTCCCAACGCCAAGATCAAGGAAGTTGTAATATCCCACCCCTTGTGTTTTCTGACGTTTAGTTGAAACCTGGTGCGTTTTGGGTTTTTTGCATTTTGACATAACACACATGCATGTATATATTTTTCGAAAAACACAATAAAGAGAAATACCCAAATGCTCATCAATGGAAATACATTACAAAGTATATAAAAGCAATACCCATAAGATAGAATGCCAAAATATGAAGTTTTTTTCACATACCCATTTCGCTGTCCCACAAGGTACAAGTCTCAAACACTATAACAGCAGCTAGGTCATTCAATTCTTCTTTAATATTGTGAGAAACAAGCTGATGCAAACTTGGATAGGCAGAACAGCAATATACAATAAAGTTTATGCTCATACAATGGCCACAAGGGCAAGGGAGAAGATAGTTGTTACAAACTAGAAGACCCACGTCCTTCCTAGGGCTGTACGGCCCTCACAGCAGCATATACACACTCTAATCACAAATTTATATCACTGTTTTCACTCCCAACTGGTCCTGTATTTACTGCAGCAATATTCCAAAGGGAATGGAATGTAAAACAAGGAAGTATGCTCAACAAACAAACCCCAAATCCTCTCTATAGAGGGTACGGCTAGAATATGACTGGTACGGCATGTATAAAGCTGCAAACTCCTCACAATTTCCACCAAAAAGCTCTCTATCACTTGCAATCTGTTATTTGATGACCCTCAACAATTACCATGTCAATAAACTGTGAATATCTTCAAAGAAATCCTCCCGCGACAATGTTGGTTCATTCAAATAAGCTCAATGGTGACCCCTGGATGAAGCCACAGCAAAATAACATCCTTAGAGTGTCTTCCAACCCTACAGATGCTCTTATCAATCGAGGTTTTCGTCTCCAATGAAGCTGGTTCTAAACTCTTGCTCAAAGCAAAGCTCAGACTTAGAGTATTTTTTGCCAAAGTGAATGAATAAAATGAGTTTTCACTTTTCTCTTTTATTCCATTTTCCTCAACACCCTTTTGGGATTTTCAATATTTTACTTTTAATATTCTTTTCTTGTCTTGGGTGCCCACATTAGTGACTTTACTAAACTCGAAATATTTCATTAAGTCCATACTATGCAATAAAGTCACTTTATTCACTTTTTAATTAAAACTCCATTTTAGCTCCGAAAAAGACCTTTTAATTGAAATAATGATAATTTGACACACAAGGTCCCTGTTTAATACGTCCATAATTTAAGACATTTCATCCCGGTTCCGATGAACTATAACACTAAGGTGCTTTTAAAATATTTTAAATAATATTTAGCAACCTTAGTAAAATAATTAAAATAAAGCCATTAATACTCATTTTGCAGAAACTGCCAGAATGCATCGGAATCGAAAACTAACTGCACTGGAGTGATCCCGATGAAGAATAATGATAATCGGAGCCAACCGGGTGACTTATTATAAATAGACGCCCTCTCCAAGATTCATGGAGAGCACACCATAAGCCGGAAATCACCTCGGAAAGCGGCATATGAGTCCTCTAGATCAACTGAGCTCATTGGAGTCCTTAAATAACCCCTCTGATAATGTTGACACACACCCACAAGGTTAACGCCAATTGCACTACAAGAGAACCTGAAAATGGGGACATTACAGTCCGCCCTCCCCAAAGATTGCTTGTCCTCAAGCAATGCCAAAACAACCTCACAATCATCAAACCGATCCAAACTGAACCCAAGAGTGATTTCGGGGTCCCAAATCAATCTATGGAAATATCCATCATGTTGTCGCTACGCTACTCTAATAAAACTGTTAATCCATAGCACCAAGTCTGCGCTCTCTCCTCCAATAACCCCAAAATGTAATCATCATCAACATCCAAACTGAAATATCTATGAGGGCCAAAAACTATATCATAAAAAGTCCCCCGCCAAGGTGCCACAATGAGGTCCATATCTGAAATCCCACTGCCTAACTCAATCTTGGTCAACAAAAGAAATAATCTTCTCATCCTCAAAGAATAACCCTCAGCATATCCCCTTACAGTATCCCGGAAGTCATGCCAATCAGTCCCTAACCGGAATCCAATAACAATAGTTCCATCACTAGAATCATACATCCTAACAATGCCATCCCGATCATAGACTGATAACCCCTCACCGACACCTAATCTCCAAGTGTCAATCTACCCATATCGAGCACACCAACTCATCCAATCGACTGCAATCATCACAGCAATATCTGTAGGTAGATCCATCAACATCTCGAACTGATTGCAGTGACCATCACTCATACTGGTGGGAGCTAAAAATAATTGCTCTAACTCTGTAAACCCTCCCACAACCTACTGCTAAGAAGCCTACAAGTACTCGAAGTCCATCCGCTCATAAACTGAAGTTGCCATAATCAACACTAAAATACTAGGACAGCAGCTGTCATAAAAGATTACCCCAAAATACATAGAAAATGTGAATGTGGGAATCACCAAAGGAACTCCTCCAATAACCACATTACCTCTACTAATTAACACCATCTGAGAATTACGCCACTGCTGGGCTGGAGGTGTTGGCCAATTCAACTGCAGGATATCAATAGCGGTACCAACTCCGGAGTTAGGTCCACCTCTCCAATTATGAATCAACATCACACCCCTAGTAACTGTACCTAGATCCCAAATCACCCTATCATCACATCCGACAAACATGAAGAGTTGGAAGCATCCCAAAATGCTAACACAAAACCAAACTCCAACTCCTGTAGATCTCCCATGGCTGTGAAGAGTACCCAACATAGGTGCAAGAAAGTGTAGCTTCTTCCAAGTTGCTGATATAAAAACAGCAACCTCATGACTCAAAATCAGACCTATGTGGATGCACCTAACACAGCCAAGGCCATAGGATGATAGAGTATCAACCCTATGCCACTCTCCAAAGGTGAGGAGATGATGCAAATCTCCTCCAAACTCCCAAATAGCTGCTGTCCTCCAAAAATTATGCAAGAAATCCATGTTCCATAAAGTAGAACAGCCATCTCCTATCAATGTAGGGAGTAGATTCTCACGAACTAGGGCTGGAACACCAATGCAAATATGCTCACCTCTACACCCAACGCCATAGCCCAACCGCAAAGCAAAGATTAGTGCCTCAAAATCACCAGTCATAGTAATGTCTCCATACCTCGGCTCAAAAGCCAGCTGCCACCTAAAAGTATGCCCATCAAATGCAAGTGCCTCCATGCTATGCGTCACAAGACTCTGAAATAGAGTAACTACATACCCCACCAAAGAGTCATCAACAAAATGAGACTCATCACAAGCAAACTCCTCAAGTGCTCCATGAATGGTCAAAGGCCAAACCAATTCTACATCACCCATATCTCCATCTACATATGTAGTTGTAACACTAGTGGCTGATCCACAAAGTGTATGCTCCATAATGCCATCCAAGTGTATGATACGACTATTCAAATGGCTCTCCAAAAGAAGTGACACCAAATGCTGATGTGAACAAACAAAGAATTTTGAATCATACTTCAAACCTGACTGCTCCACATCCAAATCACAAGTGCCAATCTTGGAAGATTCTTCTACTTCATTCTCTTCACATGAAGTGGTTGTTATAAATGAAGAAATAGGACTGCTACGTGTACCAAAAAATCAGACCTGATGTCACATCTTATCATGCCATCCTCTAGCTCTTCAATCACGTCCTTTTCCTTGGCTCCAGGTTCTCCTACAAGTGTAGATCCAAAAAGTGGTTCTAACTGGAAATCACTTGCCTCCAATCTGAATCGGACCTCTATCCTTTTGGCTGCCATGTCATGATATTGTGAAGGTAGGGGACTGTTGTTACACAGAAAATCAGTCCTTACCTCTTCTTCTTTCATGGATGAGTGCTCATCAATTAGTGTGGGTCCAAGGGATGTCTCCCATGGAAAATCAAGTGTGTTATGTACCATAACTATTGTCCCATGGCTGCAAGCTAAATCTTCATGTGTATAGGTCTCTTTTATGTTCATGACTTCATCATGGGATCCTCTATGTCCTTCCTCCATGTCTCCACTCTTTGTCATCCTCCAACCAAACTTATCCTCATGCTCTTCAGATTCTTGAAGAGCCCTTTGAGTGCTCCTCAAAGAATCCACCATATCCTTAAGCTCAAGGGTGAGCTTGTCTACCACATCTTTTCTTTTCAAATCGTCCGAGTATATCTCGCCAAGTGTAAGGAGATGATCTCTATCAGCAAGTAAGTGTAGGTAGTTTGACTTCACTACCACCAAAGCCTTCTTGAGTTCGTGCAAGTCATCAAGAGATATACCTCCTTTAAAATCTTCATGTTCCCTTAGTGCCTTCCAACACAAATCTGCCATCTTATGAATATCATCAAAGTGAGTTAGGGCTGCAACAATCTGACTATCATTCACCTTCAATTGCCTCTCCAAGTGATGTGCCTTATGAGACCCAAAATCTTCATGCAACATTTCTGATTTGTCTTCATTGACATGATTTTCAAAATCAGCTTCCTCACTAACCTTCCCAATGCAACATTCCTAAATAGAAGGCTTGTCAGCAATATACTCAAGCAATGAATCATCAAAAGATTCCATCGCTTGCTCCTCTAAGCATTTCGGTGTCAAAACACCCAGATCCCATGGTCTCATGAATTTCTGATTTTGTCTTGAACAAATAGGCCCATCAAGCTCTCCATGAATGGTTGGTTGCTTCAACACATCACCTTCAAAAAAATCTAAGTCAAACAAACTGGAGTTAGTTGTTGTTTTGTCAATTTCAGCGAGCTCAAACTCTTCATTGACAGTTGCATTTCCTTCAATTAAATCATTATGGAGCTCTGCCATACATTCCTCTTGATTAATGACATCTTCTTCTTCATAAGACAGCTCTGTAGGTTCATCTCTCTTAATCTCAACATGTTCTTTTTCTAAAAACTCAAGTGAGTCAATATGATAGTCTTCATGCTTGGGAACTTTCTCTTCATCATCAAAGACATTCCTGCCTTCATCTTCAAGTAAATTAGTATTTCTATCTTGACCATTCAAGTTCTCATGCTCTTCTGGTGTGTAAACCGGAAAGGTAACCAAACAATCTTCTGATTTTTGAACATTCTTCTCTTCAACAAAAGAATCCATGCTCTCATTAATCTTCACTGCATCTTCTCTCAAACTTGATTCCATTTGTTTAGGTTTTCCAACAATCCTTGAATATGCCCTTTTAATGTCTAGGTCCTTCAACAGATTAGAAAGTTCTTTAATCAACTCAGATATAGACTTGTCCGTAGACATCTTTTCAACTTTGCTTTAAACAACTGTCAAAGAGAGTCAAGGAAATAAACATGCAGGTGTTGGTCACCAACATGCAAAAGATATGAACCATTGAAACTGATAAACACTACTGAAACTCGGGCATGCAACTGAAGAACTGTAGCAAATGTTACAACTCCAACAGGTTGGCAGGAAAAACCTGCTCTGATACCACTGTAATACCCCACCCCTTGTGTTTTCTGACGTTTAGTTGAAACCTAGTGCGTTTTGGGTTTTTTGCATTTTGACATAACACACATGCATGTATATATTTTTCGAAAACACACTAAAGAGAAATACCCAGATGCTCATCAATGGAAATACATTACAAAGCATATAGAAGCAATAACCATATGATAGAATGCCAAAATATGAAGTATTCTTCACATACCCATTTCACTGTACCACAAGGTACAAGTCTGAAGCACTGTAACAACAGCTAGGTCATTCGATTCTTCTTTAATATTGTGAGAAACAAGCTGATACAAACTTGGATAGGTAGAACAGCAGTATACAATAAAGTTTATGCTCATACAATGGCCACAAGGGCAAGGGAGAAGATAGTTGTTACAAACTAGAAGACCCACGTCCTTCCTAGGGTTGTACGGCCCTCACAGCAACATATACACACTCTAATCACAAATTTATATCACTGTTTTTACTCCCAACTGGTCCTGTATTTACTGCAGCAATATTCCAAAGGGAATGGAATGTAAAACAAGGAAATATGCTCCACAAACGAACCCCAAATCCTTTCTATAGAGGGTACGGCCAGAATATGACTGGTACGGCCTATATAAAGCTGCAAACTCCTCACAATCTCCACCAAAAGCTCTCTATCACTTGCAATTTGTTATTTGATGACCCTCAACAATTACCATGTCAATAAGCTGTGAATATCTTCAAAGAAATCCTCTTGCAACAATGCTGGTTCATTCAAATAAGCTCAATGGTGACCCCTGGATGAAGCCACACAAAAATAACATCCTTAGAGTGTCTTCCAACCCTACAGATGCTCTTATCAATGGAGGTTTTCGTCTCCAATAAATCTGGTTCGAAACCCTTGCTCAAAGCAAAGCTCAGACTTAGAGTATTTTTTGCCAAAGTGAATGAATAAAATGAGTTTTCACTTTTCTGTTTTCACTTTTCTCTTTTATTCCCCTTTCCTCAACGCCCTTTTGGGATTTTCAATATTTTAATTTTAATATTCTTTTCTTGTCTTGGGCGCCCACATTAGTGACTTTAATAAACTCGAAATATTTCATTAAGTCCATACTATGTAATAAAGTCACTTTATTCACTTTTTAATTAAACTCCATTTTACCTCTGAAAAAGACCTTTTAATTAAAATAATGATAATTTGACACACAAGGTCCCTGTTTAATTAATCCATAATTTAAAACATTTCATCCCGGTTCCAATGAGCTATAACACTAAGGCGCTTTTAAAATATTTTAAATAATATTTAGCAACCTTAGTAAAATAATTAAAATAAAGCCATTAATACACTCATTTTGCGGAAACTGTCGGAATGCATCAGAATCAAAAACTAACTGCACTGGAGTGATCCCGATGAAGAATAAGAATTTGACGTTTCTCGAAAAATGCGTAAAAAATTCTAAGGCATGAAAAGATGGGCGCCACCAGCCTCCAGGGGCACCTGGTTTTTTGTGCCTTAGCCAAATTCATGATTTTCAACCTCTGTTTGCAATTTGCCCCGTTTTGCGTGCTGGCAGCTGCTTCCTGTCGTTGCTTTCGATGTTTCGCCAGTCAACTGCCACTGGATGAGGGATGGAATGGATAGCCTAGGTACATTTGACGTGGATTCCAGTTTTTCAGGGCCTGTTGACCAAAATGACTGCTTTTGTCCACCCTAGAACTAGCCGACAGAGGTATTTCTAGCATTTTCTTGAAAAATGCGAAAAAAATCTAACACTGCTAAAACTGGGCACCCCTAGCCTCCAAGGGCGCTTGGAAATCCATGCCTTAGAAAATTTTATGATTTCCAACTTTTTTTTTCACTCCGGATCCATCCTGCTCCGTTTTCCATTCTTCGTCAAATCAACGACTGTTTGTCAGTTCTGCGTTAGCTGAACAGCCCTGAAAGACTTGAAACTGATTTCTGGCAGATGAACTTCCTCCATTGATGGCCTCGGAGCTCGTGCTTCGTCTTCTGAAAAAGCAAAATTGACCCAGTAGAGAAAACTTAACCTTTTGCAGATTTTGTTTGGACCGCCTTGATCGTGAAGCAAAATCAGCCAATCAGAATCACTTCTCGTCTCTTGATGTGGCTTTTCACTTCTCATGGGAACCTGTTTTGTGTAAGCTCTGTTTTTGGGACATGCTATGTTTTTGAGTCTCATTTGTAAAAGGGTTTGGGCCCTTTCAAAAACCCACTTTTACCCGCAATATCAGAAAAAAAATGTATTATTGAGAAAGTGATGAAGGAGCATCCCTAGGTGTAGAGCCAATCTTGCATCAACCAGAAATATTTGCGTTCAATTTGTTGTTTGTTTGTTGGTTTTTAGTTGTTAGATAGTTACAGGAGAAGCTAGTGCATTTCACCACAATTTGAGATCTGGTTTCATGATTTTGGGGGCATGTTTTTTACAGTGATGAATAGCTGTCATATCCATGTTTTAGAGGAATTGGACCACCAGAAGGGTGTAATTCGGTTTGTGAATATCTACCGAGCTGACAGACTTGCACAGTTGTAACTTTCCCCACTTGCACCAAGTTATTCGAAGTTTGCGCCAAGAAAGTGATGCAGACCAGATTCAGGTGCCCAATTAAGGACAGCTGATCCTAGCAGCCACTTACACATATGCGGGTCCTAGCGATAAACAACATTTAGAACGCCCAACAAATAAGAAAAAAGAATAACATATGTTATTAGTAATGACCCCACAATCCACACTTGCATTCCCAAATGGAGCTGCCTAGAATATTACCTGTCATATGGGCCCCATCAAATAATTTGCAGGTATAAGGTCGTGTGACCATCATGACACAGAAGATCAAGTCAAGACAAATAAAATCGTGGGCCCCACATATCAATCTTGTCCCCCTTGTCCCCACAAACAAACAACCACTGCCTGAAAAGGAGAGGTGAGAGTCCCAGCACATAAACAAAAAAATCGACCATCTAAGAAGAAAAAGAAAGGAATTGCCGAGCAAAGAGAGCAAATATTATATTGACCGCGACTTCAAAAAATCTCAATATAGAGATGTTGCAAGGAATGCCTTTCACAATTGGATGCTCCTACATCAAAAGGAAATACATGTGAAGATTCATTGGACCCAGGAGGACATACGTTGAGCACTGCACAGGGATTCCCCATTCCATAACCACCACATAGATTTAGAACTTGTTAACGTTGGCCAACCACACGTTTCATGTCGCCTAGAGCTTTGTGCCACCTTGTAGCCGATGTAGATCATCTTTGTGGTTTGGGATTGCTAGTATAAACATGGCTTGTGATCGATTGAAGGAATCAAGAAATTAAATGTGAGTGCGAGTGAATGAAGTCTGAGAGAAAGAGTACGAGCATGAGGATGAGAGTCTGAAATGGAGTATGATAGTGAGAATGAAGATGTTGATGGTGCGGCATGCAGGAATGTAATAAGTTTTATCTGAGTAGTATAATTTCATGTTAATAATTAAACAGATGCAACCTAACATATAGAAAGCCCATTGCGGCAAATTGTAACCATTCAAATCTGTGGAATCAATAAAGTTCATGTTGTTTCTATGAAATTTCGCTATGTAAGTTGTGTTGTTTGTTTTGGCTACATGATTGGATAATCCTTCATTGGAACCTTCGTCCATGACTACATCAAGTGGTATCAAAGTGTAAGATTTAGAATCTTGAGGGCTGAAAAGAGTGGAGGAAGTTTATGTTTGCCAAACTACAGCAACTTGTGAAGGTCTTGTGGACAGATCGCCAAGTGTGAGGTAGTCGCAAGGGTTTGTAAGTAGATCGCCGAAACCTGAAGCAGCCCATAGGAAGCTTGTAAACAAAGCACCAGTTGTGAGGTAGTTTACAAGGTGATCGTGGACACACCGCTAATCCAAGGTTGTTTACATCAAATTCAAGATGCTACTAAAGAGAGGGTGTGGTATTGTTAATATTGTTGGGCGAATGGAAGAGATGTATGAGATGATGAAAGCTATGCAGAACCAAATGGATGCCTTTGAACAAGACCACAAAAGAAACCCTAACCCTAGGGCTGAGGAGAGTGATGAATAAGAAGCAAACTCTGTTGGGAGTGAAAGCGAAGGAGACAAGAAAGGATGTTGAGAGCCATATTAGATATTGATAAGAGAACTAGAGTAGACATTCCTAATTATTCTAGTAATTTGAACCCTAAAGAGTTGATAGATTGGATAAGTGATTTAAAAGACCACTTTGACTATGAAAATATTGTTGATCCAGATAGAGTGAAATTTGCTAAAACTAAGATGAAAGGCCATGTTGCCATTTGGTGGAAGGAGGATCAGTTAGAGAGGAATAGGAAAGGTAAACGTAGCATTGGAAAATGGGATAGGATGGTAGAGAAGCTGAAATCCATGTTCATTCCTGCAAATTATCTATTAGAGTTGTTGAAGGAATTGCATAATTTGAGGCAAATGAACATGACTGTGAAAGAATATACCGAGTACTATAGGTTGACAATCCAATCTAGATATCCTGAGGAAGAAGCTAAGAAAGTAGCAAAGTACATCAATGGTTTGAGGGAATCTACTCAAGAAGAGTTAGGCATGTGGAATGTCCAAATTGTGGAAGAGACTTACTAGCTAGCCCTCACCGTAGAAAGCAAATTGAATTAGAGGGTGGAAGAGAGGTAGAACCGATAAAAGGAAAAAGAAGAGAAATTCTAGAGCGGCAAGATGAGATGCGGTGATAGAGGAGCATACTCAAGGGGTCAAGGGAGAGGTAGCTCGTACCGCAATGAAGGAAACAGCTGAAATACCCACCGTAGAGATAGGAAAGATAGTGATTCTTACCACAACGACCAAAGAGATGATAGCAATACCTACCGCAATAGGCTAGCAGGCCCACAACTGACTAGGCTTGAGAAGGGGACATTACAATTTGATGGTACTTGAAGCTTCAACACCAATGGTCTCCACCCCATCAAACACTAAATCACAATAGTACTCCTTTCCTTGTGGTAAACCCGCAAAGTCAACCATCAAACCATGATGATCCAATCCAATAAGGTTCACTATAAGAAGCAATTCATCAACGATCCTAGGTGGTTCAGTAGACAATTCAACCGGTTCCACCTCATCATTACTCACCACATCTGGATCCCACATCTCACTTGTGTTATCAAAATCAAAAGGTGCCTCATCATCCAACTCGAAGAGTGGATTAACAAAAAATATTTCAGCATCCATCTCAAACAATGGGTTATCAACAAACTGAGTACTATGCTCAACCCAATCTCCCTGTTGATCTAAACTTTCACTTTTTGATTTCATGGAAAAATGAACTAGATCAAAATCCTCCTGGATGCTATCAAGCTCTTCAATCACTTGTCTAATTTCTGTAATCCTTTCCTCATTCTCTTTCTCCTTGAATTGTTTGGCTACATAAAGCTGATTTTCTGCCTCTAATAAAGCCACTTGCGTGCTTTCCAAGGAATCCTTAGTAGCCTTAAGCTCTAAGGTGAGCTTATCAACTTCTTCTTTTCCTTTCAATGCATCAAAATACACTTCAGCAAGGTTGAAGATATGATCCCTGCCTGGAAGTAAATGCAAATAATCTGATTTCATTGCCCCCAAAGCTTCTTTGACTACCTACAAATCTACAAGAGAAGATACTCCTTCAATGCCTTTTTGTCTCCTCTCAATCTGGGCCTTCCAAAAGAGATCTTCAACGAACTTGTGAGTGTTATCAAAATGTGTTAAGGCTGCAACAATCATATCTTTAGTGACCTTCAACTGATTCTTCAAATTATGTGACTCATTAGGCCTATGATCAAAATCAACCTCATAAAATGAATTTTTCAGATTTGTCTTCAAGATCATGCCTGTCAAAATCAGCTACCTCTATGACATCCTCTTTGCATAATTTTTGCTCTGAGGTTAGGACAGCATTTTGTTCAAAAGGAAATTCATCCCAAACTGGCTCTTCATCATATTTTGGTGCCAAAACACCTGGATCCCATGGACTTAAAGAGCTCATAGCTTTGATCAGAAAAAATTTGTTCATTGTGTTCCTCATGAGTGGTTGTTTCCCTAAACAAATCACTCTCCGAGTCAAAAAGGCTGGAACTATCATGAAAACTCTTCTCCATAGGTTCTGTTGGGAAGTCAATTTGATACACATCTGAACTACCATCACTGAAATGAGATAAGAATTCACCATTATAAGCGGATTTGGAAGCTTCAATGTACTCACCCTCATCATGCTCTTTTTCAACACTTTATCATTTGTATTCATTCCACTAGTGTCATCAAGGATGCTAAGAGTCTCAGAAACTTCACTGAATAGATCTGAATTTATACCTAGAGCTGTTGTTTTGTCATCTTGTAATGTTCCCATTTTTGGAATGGTCCCCATTAGAGTTGATTCGGGCTTATCACACCGCTCTGGGATTCTTAGAGGATTATCTTCCTTGGAGCAAACCACCTGGGAGAGCTACTCACATGGAGATATGCTATGAGATATGAAGTCTTGGCATAATCTTGCCAAGAGATGATATCGTTTCATATGGATGCCACTTGGATGATTGGATAAGTGATAGAATATGTTCTTCATGCATAGAGATGGATGAGCTCGAGGTTGTACTCTACATACCATCACAAGGAGGAGATCATTGGATGCTTGGTGCCCAATGGAAATATGGAAATACAATAGTACTTGCATCTATGATAGCGCTTGAAGAGGAAAGATATAATAATCAAATCTTTAATTTGATTGGAGTGCTCATCGAGAAAATGTTAAAAGAGAATTTATCCTGTCTAGGTTGGCCCTAGGGAGTGGGCGCCTAGGACTATATTTGGTCGGCCATTATGGAAGGGATTTAACTCAATAAAATAATACAGAAAGCCTATGTCGGCCAGCATGTGATAAAGATGAATGTCATGTATAAAGATCATCTTTGGAGGCATCCTTGGTGTGGATAGTTCATCATTTGCAAGGAGAAATGCCCTAACTAGTAAGCGCCACCCTTGGAGGACTGCTTTTTGTGATTAGTGACATCTTTGGCATCATTTTGTTGGAGCAGCAGACCTGAGCAGAATGGAGGAGCAGACCTAGGGTTTTAAGGTCTGCCCTAAATATTTGGATATATCTTGCATTCTTTCAGTCAGAAATCACATTGCTTTGATTGCTTTACATTATGTAATTCATGTTTATGATGCTTGTTAATGTGAATATCATTTGTCATCAATATTAGCCATGATTGGATATATTTCATGCTTGCTGGGAACAATTGTTTAGAGCAGAAAACTTTGATCAGAACTTAAGGTTTCAGCAGAAAACTAAGGAGCAGAAATCTAGGGCAGAATAAGGAAAAATCGGTCTTAGAAGTTGGGAAAGCCCGAAAATCCAAAGCAGGCCAAAATATCCCCATTTGGGATATTACACATCTTCATTAAACACATCCTCAACATTTGTAGATGCATGCATTTCAATGGAATTGTTATGGGGCTCTGTCATACATACCTTTTGAGATAAGGCATTTTCTTCAAGCTCTATTGTATCAGTTTCTTCTTTGTTTTCATCATCACTTGGCTGCAATAAACAGGTGGTAGGAGTTAGTAATTCACTTTCTTTGTTGTTCCCACATATGTGACTAGGTGTCCAAGCTTCCTGATATGTGAAACAACGTTGCTCTCTTCTCAATTGATTCTTGCTCATTTTAGGTGGTCCTGTAACCTGGAAACCACAAGAAATCAATTCCCCTTCATGTCTACTTGTAGTTACAACATGTGCTCCTCCTTCCTCTATCTTATCAACTGATAAGTATGGCTTCAATTTCTGCTCACACTGTTTGGCAACAATGACAACTAGCTCATATGCAGCTGAAGAAATACCCTGTTCTTGCCTCAAAGCAGCCAATAACATAGATAAGAGTGGTTCGGGGATAGCATCACTCTCATTCAAAATCGAAGACATAATAGTCTACATGGCTCTTATAACATTATCTGAATGATATTTTCTGATGGTAGCAAAGAAATGGTGAAATAGTTTGAGAATTAGATCATTCCAACCCATGTTTAACATGATGTTACCAAATCTCACATGTGCAAAAATTTCAAGAATAGTTACCCTCTTAGTAAAATAAGGACTTGTGACATCATCCAAACCTTGGAAACTAATCACCAACAACTGAAATATCTCTTTCATTATGTCATCATTGTATGGAGTAGTAGGAGTTGTAATTCTCATGATTTCACTTAAACAAGAAGCAACAAGTAGTCTTACATCGTTATCTTTGTGTCTCAACAATTTTCTCTTACCCAAAGAAGTCACTACAGGTTTCATATTTGCTTGCATTCCCTAAGAAGGTGATTGATTCACCATGTATAAACAACCCTCAACTTCCTCCAAAGTACTGAGAAGAACATCTTTTGACCAATATAGGTCTTCAAGATCCTCACCTACATGGTAAAGCTTTCCTCCTACCTTAACGTCCATGAAATCTGCAATTGATATTAAAGCATGAAACTCTACTCCCAATGCTTGGTATTCCTTCAAAATTTCTTCTTCCTTGAGTGGCTTCATAATGCAACCACTAAACAAAACTTTTAGCTGCTGAAATGCTGAAGACTAACTGAGGACTGCAGCAAAAGTTAGAACTCCAATAGGCTGGTAGGAAAACCAGCTCTGATACCACTATAATGATCCACCTCAAATTGAAAACCATTTTTTTCCAACACCCACAGAGATTTCTGATTTCTATCATGCAAGCATTTCGTCAAACACTTTGCATGCTGATGACTATCACTGATTTTCCTAAGTTCGTTGTGTGGACAGCTTGTTTGAATGTTCTTGTGTGATGTGTCTCTTGAGCATAATCAGTCTTAGATCATATATACTTCAATGGACATTTGAACAAACACATTGCATACTCGTACCAAGGAAGAACACAGTATTCAAAGTTGATGTAGAAAGCATAACATTGCATTTGACTATAGTTTGCACAATAGAAGTTTGATTCAAATTAAAGATTTGAATGCTCTTACTATTTATAAACAGAAATACACAACAATGAGGATGATAACATACCCAAATTGATAGCATATAATATCCATTTACTGTTGTAGTTGTCTTTATCCATAGAATCAAAATATCCAGGAAATATGAACTTAGATCTGCATTTCACCATACAGGAATGGAGGGTTGACCTTGAGAATAGTTTCCAAACACTTACGCAGCCCTAAAATTATGTATGAAAGTGTTCATGTGTCTCACGCCTCTTATGAACGACTCACGCAGCCTCCTTAATACTTCATGCAGCCTCCTTAAGACCTCACCCGGCTTTTTTAAGGCCTCACGTAATACTTATTGAGAAGAAGCGCTAGTGGGAAGGGGCCCACATACCCTCCACCTCAGCAATAACCTTCCATGCCTACTTCTAATACCTTTATGAGCTTGCGATCTCCCTTTTGAGAGATGTGGCTAATATGAGGAAGCTTTACAAGCTTTAAACCCAATAAATTCTGATTTATTGGTATAATTACCACACACACACCACTGAAATAAATCTTCAATGAATACCTCCAATCAACAATAAATCCCTACAACTCCAAACTTATATTTGCATAGAAAATCACATAAATTTGTAGAAAATAAACTCCTTCCGGCACAAATCTTGACCTGCATAAAGAATATTTCATGGCACACCAAAATCCTTCAAAAATCTGGACCAAATCAATGCACCTACAAACCCTGAGTGATTCCGCCAAGGATGGTTGAAATGGGTTTTCGTCCAATGAACCAAGAACCAAAATCTTTCAAAATCTAGACCAAATCAATGCACGATGGTTGAAATGGGTTTTCGTCCAATCAACCAAGAACCCAAGGGTTTTCGTCCTAGGGTTTATTGAACCTGCAAGTTCCAGCTCTCAAGGAAAACTCCCGTGAAATATCAAGTCATGAATGAGCTTCTTCTCTCCAAATTTCCCTTTTATAAGCACTTTTTGGAACTTTCGGAAAAATATAATTTTAAATTACTTTCTTATAGAAAGCCTTCAGCAACATAAAGTGACTTTGTTTTAAATTTCTCCGTTGAGCCTTAAAGTCACCTTATAAAATCACTTTATAATTTAAATAACCGTTATTGCTCCCAAAAGTGATTTATTTCATTATTTAAACATTTCCGGCACTTTAGTCACTTTATCAAGCGTCCATGAATTAAAACTTTTAATTCCCTTTCCAACGAGCTATTACACTTAAGTCATCTTTAAATATTTTCAACTTTAGAGGACTTAAGTGAATTTAATAATTAAATAGCACAATAACCCACCCAACTTGTAGAAAATCCCAAACTGAAGTGAATTGCAAAATTAACCATACCAACATGATCCTAAAGGTTTTGGATGAAGAATGATGCCAACTAGGTGACTTACTATAAATAGACGGTCTCTCCAAGAATCTTGGAGAACACACCAAGAGTCGGAATTCACTTCGGAAAGTGGCATAAGAGTCCTCAATACCAACTAAGCTCACTGCCAACAACAAACATCCCTTCTGACAAGGTTGTCGCTTACCAAGAAATATGGAGCTAACTACAATGTTGAAGTGACCGAAAATGGAGACATTACACCTTTAGAAGCATCCTGACATGTCCCCATTTCCGGCATGATCACCAAACAGGAAACTAAGTTAGCCTATCCTAATTCCCATAGGCTAATTCATCAAAACAAGGGAATATTTTGATTGAGCTATGGCTTGGAGAAAATAACGTTGTTCAGAGGCTTGGAAAATGGAAAGACGTTATAGGGCTCAGCTAATTCTGACAAAGGTGGAAAAATGAATTAATGTAATTTTTTACATTAATTATCAAAGGCAAAATATAAAATATTGATTTTTGAATTGGGCGAATCAATTGGAGGAATAAGGGAAAAATAAAAAATAAAAAATAAAAAAATATTATTTTTGCTAGCACCCAAGAGAGGAAAAGGAGAAATTAAATTAAATAATATTATTTAATTTGAGCGCCATATTGGAGAGAGGGAAAAAAAGAAAATAATAAAAAATATCAATTCTTGGATTTTGGCGCTCACCTCGGGAGAAGTAAAAATAAAAATAAAATAATAATACAATTGATTTTCGGCACCCATCATTGGAGAAAGAAATTCAAAAATAATAAAATAATAATTGTTTATTTGGGTGGCCATATTGGAGAAATAAATAAATAAATTATTTGGCCGACTCAGAGGGAAAAGTAATTCAAATCTTCAATTTGAATTTGTCAGCCTATTTCGAAGAAGAAAGAAGATCCAAGTATAAATAAAGCATGAAGGAGCTCATTCCGGCATCACGAACATTTTGGCAACTTTCGCATTTATGCTTGGCAATTGTATTGCATGACTTGCAAGGATGAAAACCCTTGTGGAGTTGTGTTGGACGAAAACCCAATCACATCTTGGAGGTGGATTCATACGGAGTTCACATTTAACTTCATCGGAGACTTGTAGATTGTTTGAGCATCATTGATTCATCATTCGAAGATTTGGTCGGAGACCATTGTTGAAGATTGCATTGAAGAATTTGATTGAAGATCCTTTGCATTTTGGGTGAAGACTTTGAAGATCTACATCATTGCTTGAGCACCAATTTTGAAGGAGGACGATTTACTTGGAGAGTCGATTTTGAGGAGATATCATACATGCTTGAGCGCCATTGTGAGATCTTGCAAAGTGTTGGCAGCGATTTCACTTGCAACAGCAAACCCTAGTCGCCGTCCTAATTAGGAGTATTTGCATTATCTTTGGAGCTCTAGATCTTGGCTAGCGCTTTGGATGGGCAGATTTGATATTGTTGAAGGGGCGATCTGCAAATAAAAGGGGTCGATTTACTACAGATCTGAGTTCTTTGGGACAGCAAACAACTACAGAAATATCTTGCATTCCTTGGACAGCGATCAGCTTTAGTGTACCCTTTTGCCTCGCACTTCATCATCACAAGAGGCCGAATTGCTACAATAGGCTTGTCATTCATCTTTGCATTGTATTTGGACACAAATTGGTATGTTGCCATTTATTATTTACCTCTGATTTTGTAGGAGCAGCTCGGTGTATGTAATTGGCTATGCTAGAGCCATCAATTTGATGTAATTGAAGACTTGAACAAACTGAATTCATGACAGCAGTGATCTGATTTGGGTCATCATCAATTTCCTTAATCATGTATGTGTAATTCATGTTGTAATTCACATTGATAAGGTTGCCAATATATATCTTGTTCTATCATCATATTTGCATATGTTAGTTCATTGTTACATGCTTGAAGGAGATATTATTGAAGGTGCAGAAATAAAATCAATAAACAATCCTAGGGTTTCAATTGGAAAATTGCAAATTCAGAAATTATTGTTCAAACCCTAGTTTGGCACATGTCAATGGTATCAGAGCTTGGATCCTACCAGCCTATTGGGTATATTGGGTATTGACGAAAGTCAAGACTTATTCCAATAGCATTCTTGTGCATGAGATTTGTAGTTAGATCCACATTCATTATGTTGAGATTTGACTCAATCTAATCCGGGTGTTATGTGTGAAAAGTTTGGCCTAGTCGGGTGTTAGTTGCTATGCAGTCTTGTTCACAAGTTTACAGAAGAAGAATTAATCAGCAAAGAGAACCAGAAGAGATCAATCCAATTGTGGAAAACAAGGATAGAGAAAGAAGTGCAAGTCCGCCAAGAGAGGGTAGAGATACAGACAATATTTTGAGGAGATTAGCAACAGGACAGCAACAAACAAACGATGCCTTGACACAAATGATGCAGTGTATGACACAAGCCATGGGACACATGAGATTGAATGGAACACCTACAGGAGATGGGAGCACAATTGGCACACCTCGAGTTGACAGAGCTCGTACTCCTACAAATATTAGACCCATGAGGCCTACATTCCTTCAGAGGGAAGAAGAAGAAGAGGTTGTTGAGGATGAGTGGACACCACCAACGAATGAGATGGTTGCTGTGCATCAAGGATATAGAGCACTTCCAACACTTCTGAGACAGGATCTTACTCTTCATCAATATTGGAATCAAAAGAAAGGAGGAAAAATGAGAGGAGATCCGAGACCAAGGAGACATGAGAAGCAATATCAAGAGTTCAAGGAAGCTTTGAACAAGATACCTCTACCGAACTTTGATGGGAGTGGAAGAATAAGTGCAAGAGCTTGGGTCAATAAACTAGATACATTCCTCACCCTTAAGCCTATGCGGGAAGAAAAGGCAATTCAACTTGCAACCATGCATTTGGAAGGAGTAGCGTATGATTGGTGGCACTATGGACTTGCTACTCAAAACCATGGAATGATTCAATCATATGAAGAGTTCACAGCCAAACTCATTGCTAGATTTGACAAGAGGGATGAAGAGGTTTACAACAAGGAGTTGGCACAAATGAAACAAACTGGGCGTGTGAATGCCTACATTGATGAGTTTCAGAAGATTGCAATGATGGTTCCGGATATGACAGAGAGAAGAGTAATCATGTTGTTTGTTGAAGGTTTGAATGATAAGTTGAGAGGTTTGGTGAAGGCTCATAAGCCCGGCACTTTGGATGAAGCTATTCAGTTGGCACTTGATCTTGATACTACTCCTTCGTCATTCCAGCCACACAAGGAAACCTTTAAAGGCTCTAGTTCAAATCAGAGGAAGTTCAATCAGTAGAAGTATCAACCTCCTAGAATGGATCAGAAAACAAAGAATGAAATGAGGAGGAAGAAGTTTTGCTTTTCTTGCAAGGAGCCATGGGAACCAGGCCACAGATGCCTGGGCAAAGGCAAGGTACATCTCATAAAGGTCATTTCTGAGGATGAGAGTGAAGGCATTGAAGACACTAGCTCGGATGGTGATGCTGATCATGTGGAGCAGCAGCCGCAGTTGGAGCTTGAGCCGAACATTGAAAATGACAAAGGACATGTAACCATTGCATCAATTTCAGGAGTGTCAAAATATCATGCTTTTTGATTGAAGGGAGTCATCAATGGACAAAGGGTCATGTTGTGTCGTTACACAACACGCCCCATTTTGACTTGGCAAAACAGGGACCCAACTTTTTGGCTTGGCTTGTTTGTTCTCTGGCGGTTTGGTAAAAGTAAGTCATGTGCATCATCATGTGGAGTCAGGATGAGGTAAGTCACCATTATGAGGTCAGTTTGTCAAAATTCGTATTTCATTTCTGTGACCCCATAGTTTGAAAGAATATTAAAATTCATGCAGGTTTGTCTTTTACATCATCCTGATATTCTTCAGGATGTGAGAGTTATGAACAGTCAAAGTTTCGGTCAAACCTGATATTCGCAAGAGAGGAAGATCATTTTTTATAACCTGTCATCTTTTTGAGGATCATCATATTTGAAACATCCCCTGACAATATCCTGCGGCTCGAATATCCAGACGTCAACTTTAAGTGGTAGTAAGTCTTCCCCGTCAAGTGGTCTTTTGTATCGCGAGCGTCATGTTTTCAAATGTAACCCGATATTTCTTAACATCCTCCTGACGCGAAATATCACCCTTAGCAAATATCCTGGTGACGTCATCCAAACCGGATAAACGAAGAAGCAAACATCCTGAAGACATCATCATTACATTCACATTTCGACAAGATATTTTCTAAACATGATCATGTTCGCCTAATATGACGATGACGTCATGATATATTTCCGATACAAAGAATGACTATCAGGATGACGTCATCCCGATATTCCAAAAGAGAGACATATAAGTTTGTCTCGTCATCATTATATTTTGAAACATCACCCGATTCACCGAAATATCCTCCTGATGTACTGAAACATAAACAAAGGTGCTTTTGTCACCCTAATCTTGTCGCGATAACAATTTCAATATGAGGGAGGAGGATGATGTTGAAACTCAACCCGATATTTGCGAATATCATCCTGCCCTCATGATATCCTGTCATATGGATATCCCCCCGCTCCTGTTGCCGCCATTATCATTTAATGCGCGCAGACATGGTAGGTAGTTCCCGCCGACCCCGGAACCCAATAAAACACCTGGCGAGATCCTGCGTTTTCACACGAATAATCAAGGAATGTAATCTAACTTGTCAGAGTTGCCCTAAGTGTACCCTAACTGTGAGGTTAAAAGGTAATTCAACCGCCATTTTCACATTTACCTTGCGATAAAATTGTTTTTACAGAGCACCAGCTTCCATATCTGCATACCAGCTACCGTTGCGCGATTTGAGCTCACAGACAGGAGGAAAGAGGTGATCATCAGCTAAATTACGAGCGTCTGTGGCAATCCACTGGTATAAAAGAGAAATTTGCATAACCAGGTAAGTAAATGAAACCCTCATCATGTCATTATTGTTCAGGTATGATGATGGAAGTTTTGGTTTATGCATCCATATGATTAAGTAATGGTGATGAAATACAGTAGGCATAGTGATTTTAATTGCAATATGTATGCATGTATATACCTGTTGTGAGATAGGATTGTTGTTAATTGCAGGTACTCATGGCCGACAAACGGTACGTTAAGTGTCAAGAGGAATTCAGTAGGCCTATGTTCTCTTCTCAGAGGGGAGTCCTGTTCAAATATGGAGCAATTACAGATACCCATCAAGGGAGCACCAATCTGGAAGCCTGGTCAACTAAACTGAATGATGGGCATGACAAGAGTCCTGTACTGGATGCAGTATTTGTGTCAGGAATGTGGAACGCTGCTGGTTTCCCATATTCCATGGAATCTCCGGAGCTGGTTATTGAATGTGCCCGGAATTATAATCCTCAGACGAGGCAAGTGGTAAACACGGGAGGATATATGCAGACCTCTCCATCAAGGGTCTCTCCCAGACATTTGGACTGCCGTTGGGCAATAAAGTAAAAAGTGTGGACCTGAGAAAGGCAGAAAAGGAGTATGAGGCCAACAAGAAATCGGCCAGAAAGAATATGTATCAATGGTGAGCAGAGAACAGCACATATCCTACGGCGGCCAAACTCCCAGTGCATATGTTTAAGTTTGATTTCAGTGAGGAGTACCAATATATGATTGCACTCCTGAATCGAGCAACAGGCCAACCTGATACTGGTAGTTTCGGGGATTGGATGTATGGACTTATAACGATGTGTTTGTATTCAAACATCAAGCCACTGTGGGGCCAAATAATAAGTGATGCTCTGCATGAGCAACTGAAGAACCTGGGAGGTTCAAATTGTGCATTTTACATGACATCCTATATTGTTTATTCTTGTGCTTATAGAGGCACTTTTGATGCCTTGGTTACAGATGGAAAGCTCACAGGCACAAATGCTGCATACATCTGGGATCATCATCCCCAGTTACAGAGAACCCACTACCTCAGAGACTACAAACTGGTCAATGATGCATTCTCTATGCATCTGGTAAGGACCGTGGAAGAAGACAGAACAAAAAGATTGAGCATGGAGGCTCAGGAGGTAGTCTACAGGCATGGGGCCTGGTATATACAGTTTGCAACCTTCTCTTACATAAGGGTTGAAGGTTTTGAGGAACATCCCCTCATGCTGCCGAGGTATCCTACCGATGCAGTGATATTAATGGAATTTATCAGGCAGGGCTCCGTGATGATAAAGATGTACAAGGACGCCAAGAAGCTGCCACCAATTTTGTTCCCAATCAGCATTGGCAACTATATGTGCCCTGACTCTGATAATATAAAGAAGGTGATGGTCACCCTAAATAAATGAATCTGCAGTCTTTCCCAATAACAAGACCATATGATCCTTACGGCAGGGTACAGAAGATTCTAGGAAGGCCTATTCATCAGAGGCACCTAGAGGATTTTTGGGCTGACTGCGAAGATGAGGCAGAAGCCAGGAGAAGAAGGTATCAGAGGTTGACTCTGAACCAAATTAAGACTTTTGATTGTATCTCCCTTCCCCAACAATTGAAGAAGGATGATGGCAGGATAATGGCAGATGAATATGAACAGAAAAAGATATACAATGACACTATCTCTGCACCTGACCTCACCATGCAGGAAGATATATCTTTGGACCCATTCATTGCCAGGACTATACAGCTGACTCAAGCTTGGGTCGATGATTAGGTGAAGGCATTGAAAAAGAAAGGTGTTGCCATTACGGTGGACAACAAAAAGAAGGGACAGGATATTCCTAGGGAGGTATATGATGACTTCCTGCTTGAGAAAAGGAAGACTAAGGGAGACAAGTTACCTCCACCACAACAACAGAGCAAAAGACCCCCAAGGGGTAAGAAAGTGGATAAACAACCCAAAGGGGTTATAATTGACAGGGCAGTGTTTACAGTTGAGGAGGCGGCAGGATCAGGATCAGAGTCAAAATCCCCTCCAAAGAAAGAGAAGCCCAAGAAGAGTAAGACAACTGAGGCTAGGATAACTGGGACCCTGGAAGTGGGTCAATCCTCAAAGAAACCTGGAGAAGAGGATATCCTCATGGAGGAAGAGCCTGAAGAAGAAGAGGCTCCGTTAATAATAAAAAGAAAGAGGAGAGCTCCATAGGTGCTGGTCTCTACCACACCTAAGAAACAAAGAACCTCTATGAGAGGTGGAATAAGTGAACCCCCTACACTATTACAAGGGGTAGGTAGTGAAGTGCCAAAGGAACTTCAACATAATGTTCCACTTCCTACCATAGTCAAGTTCAAAACTAAACTTGCAGAGGAACAACTGAAAGAAGCCTCCCAGACACAAACAGAAGGACATGTCTCGCTTGATGAGACAATAAATTTGTCTAACGATGAGGTAGTGCAGGATGTGGCTGCACAAAAGATGGAAACACTTGCTGCTGATATAACTATGACTCCTCATAAGCCTCCACCAGTTCAAACTGTACTTGAGGAGATGAAACAAGCAGAAGAAGAGCAAGAAAAGAGCCCAGAGCAGGTGGCTCAAGAGATAGGGCTAGAAGCATTGATCACAGAGGTGACAAGTCCTGTAGTGGTGGATCTGACAGAGAAACAGGATGCAAGTCCTGAACAGCCAGCAAGATCACCTGATAAAGGCCACCTAACAGAAGAGATAGAGATGGCAGAGTCAGAGGGCCATGCTCTTGAAACCGGCCAACAAAGCCCACATGACATATCAGAAGAACCTGCTATAGTAGAGGTTCAGGAAGCGAAGGCTGATGAGAAGGAAACACTAAAAGATCCAGCTGCCAAAGTACAAGAAGTTGATGGTGCAGGCTCGGAAGAAGTAATAGCTGCAGAACAACTGCCAGCACCTCAGGCAGGATCCCCAGTATCTGGTGAAGTGGATAAGCCACAAGGGGAAGAATTGGGAACAGATGAAGTAATGACAGAAGAAGGTCATGATTATCATGATCAGCAAATAGATGCACCACAGGGTTCCCCGCACCAGGAAGATGCTCCCCCAGAGAAGGAAATTCCTCAACAGGAGGAGGTGCCGCAAGATCAACAACAAAGCGAGCATCAGGAGGAAGAAAAAGAAAAACCACCATCTCCACAACATTTGTTGATAGAAACAGGAGATATGGGTGAACATCATCATGATGCTGAAAGACATGATCAGGTGCCTCCGTGGTTAGCAAAAGAAGTGAATGTTGAGGAGGAGCTTGAAATTCAAGAGTTCGACGTCTCCACCTTGTTCTCCGCCGATCTAATGAAACCCAGGAGGAAGGCCCGAATGACATCGGCCATCAAGAGAGATCCGGCAACCGGGAGAAGATCCGCACAAATTGCCATACCTGCGGTGGAGAAAGAAAAAGGTAAAATCACCGTGGAAGAATTTCAAATTAGTACAGTAGATTTGGGCTTTGCCAATGAAGACCAAGAAGGTCAGGAGGGCAAAGACATCATTGACTCTCTAATTCAAAAGGTGAAAAGAGAGAAAGAGAAGAATAAGCAACATAAAGAGCACATTGCTCAGTTGCATGCCTATATCAAAGGGCTGACCGATCCTGATGATACCACAACTGAACATGCAGTCCCATTGACTGCCATTTCTCAGGATGAGGTCAATAAATTGGACCTCATGAAGCATGAGGCGTTCGTGATAAGGAAATGGATGTCATCCACATTGGATGATGCTGTAGAAATAATGAAAGCCTCTTTGAAGAGGTGGAGCATTCTAAGTGACTCCAAGACCAAAGTGGATAAATTGCAGATGCAGACCGGGAAAAGGTCTTACAAACTGGAGAAAGTCCTGAGCCTGTTAGGAGAAATAAGGAATATAAATCCACAACTGCTTATCAATAAGTAGATACTGAACAGCAATACTGCATTATTGACAGACATCTGGTACAAGGATGTTCAGTTCGAATGCGGAGTCCTCAAGAGATGCAACAATACGCTGAGGGATATCAGCATGAGGCTACGTGATTTAATGGGTATTGAGGCAGAGATATTAGAAACATTGGAAGGCAAGGTGGAAGGTAAAATAGAAAATCAGGATGAAGAGTTCGCCATCAAGGCTGTACACAGCAACTTCCAATCAGAGACAGAGGGTCCACCTGTCCACTTGACAGAAGAACTGATAAATAAAATAATGAGGATCAAGGTCCAGATGGAGAAATATAATGAAACACTGCAGGACAGGAAGAACAAGCTGGATAACAACAGAGACAAGTATGAAGCACATAAGCACGCCATCATCAAAGCAAAAACTCAAGATGGCGGAGGGATAGATCAAGTTGTGCATTCATATGAACAGGTCCGCAGTAGTATGCAGCCCCATATGCAGCAGCATCATCATCAGGATAGTGAAAGTTCTGAAAGTGATGCACATGATGATGATCCGCATGAATCAGCTGAGGAACATGATGAGGATACATCAGGAAGGGGATATAGGCATAAGCAATATAGATAGTTGCCAGCTGGCAACTTGTGCTATTTTGTAAAAGTTGACAAAGTCAAGAGAATCATGACCGTAGATTTGTATTGATAAATCAGGATCGTAGATCTTTTGTAACGGATTCCTCACCTTATTCTATAAAAGGTGGTGGAATGCCTTGTTTAAACATTCGAAACTTAATTGAAATCTGTTTGCTGAAATATTCAGGGCTCTTTTCAAAGTTATTGTATATGTACATGTCTTTTGCATACTTAATGAAAGAGAAGAGTATTTCGATTACAAATCTTCGTAAATCTTAAGTAATCTGTGTCTGAATTTTGGATATGTGCTTTGATTTGCTGCGTCCCTTGGAGTGCTCATCATGTTGCATGTATTGTTTTCATTCATCATCCTCTGAAGTTTGCATCAACTGTATCTAGCTGTGGAATGTCCTGGTGAACATATGGTTTGATTTTCTTCTCCTCATGACAGTATCAAGTATGTATGTGGATCAATAGCTGAAGGTTCAACCTTAAATTGAAGTATTCCTTTTAGTTTCTTTAAATTTCATAGCATTTCACCTTCATAATTGCAAGTAATTGATGATCTTAAGCAAATAACACGAATATGCAAACATCTCGTAGATAATCATAAATATTTAGCATATTTGAATACAAAGCATGCACAATTGAAAATATCATTTAAAGATTGAAGTATTTCTACATCTTTTCACCAAACAGCTGCATAATATGACTTCTTTGTAAAGAATTTCTGCAGGAATGTCATGATGATGATCTATTTCCACGTAAGGCCCCAAAATGGAAACAGCAACTCACATTAACCTCTGAGTAACTTCAGACGATTATGACCTAATCACCGGAGACTTGGGATCCTGAATTCCTTGAATTCATGATATCTTTCAAGATGAATAAAGGTTAATGTGTACTTTTATTCTATGTTTTGTTTGTGACTAACATCATGACCAACAGGTCACTTGTTTGGTTGATAGTGGAGCCACTCATAACTTCATAGACGAGGGCTTAGTTGTGCAAAAAGGACTAAAAGTTGAGGATTTTCAGGGATTGAGTGTGACAGTTGCAGATGGATTCACCATGAGTTGCACTAAGAAGGTATCTCAGCTCGGCATTCGAATGGGAGACTACACATTGATTGATGATTTCTATGTGTTAAGATTGGGAGAGATTGATGTTTTGGGCATTCAGTGGTTGCAGTCACTTGGCAGATACATACAGGATTTTCAGAAGATGGAACTTGAATTCATTCATGATGGGAAGAAGGTTGTGTTGAGAGCACTTTCAGATGGAGGCCCTAGAGTTGTGTCAGCAAGAAGAATGGAAACGTTGTTTAGACATAACAATGTTGCTTGGGCAGCACAATGTTTTGTATCATCCAAATCTTCTTCTGGTAGTTCGAAGTACCATGTGGATATACAGACAGTGCTTAATAAGCATAGTATGGTGTTTGGAGAGATTCCTCCTGGTAGACCACCAAATCGTGGGTTTGAGCATGTCATTGAGTTGGAGGAGAGCTCCAAGCTTGTCATTACTACACCTTATCATCATCCGCGACATTTCAAGGAGGAGATTAAAAAGACGATTAAGGAGTTGCTTGAGATGGGACACATCCATCCTAGCTCTAGTCCATTTGCATCTTCAGTTGTGTTGGTGAAGGATGGCACAATGAGGATGTGCATTGATTACAGAGCTCTAAATAATAAGACAATCAAGAATAGATATCCCATTCCTAGGATCAATGAGTTGCTTGATGAGTTACACGGGGCCGTGTATTTCTCCAAGATTGATCTTCGTTCAGGGTATCATCAAATTCGTGTCCGTGAGGAGGATATTCATAAGACAGCATTCAGATGCCACTATGGACACTTTGAGTTTTTGGTTATGCCATTTGGTTTAACCAATGCACCTGCTACTTTTCAGTCTTGCATGAATCACATTTTTCGGAGGTAGTTGCGTAAGTTTATGTTGGTGTTCTTTGATGACATTTTGATATACATTAAGACTTGGGAAGAACATCTTCAGAATATTGATGAGGTATTGGGAATCATGGAGGCACAATCATTGTTTGCTAAGGCATCCAAATGTGAGTTTGGTATGACAGAGATTCTCTATCTGGGGCATGTGATTGGAGTTGATGGAGTCAGAGTTCATCAGGAAAAGATACATGCAATTCTGGATTGGCCACCACCGCGGAACATTTCAGATTTGAGAGGATTTCATGGACTATGTAGCTCGTGCTGGGGGTGAGCTCTATCCTTGTCAACCTAAAGAGCTCCTGCCAAAAACTACTTAGGAACCTGCTGTCCCTATCACTCACAATACTCCGTAGCAACCCATGTAAACAGAATACCTCTCTGAAAAATAATTCTGCAACCTGAGCTGCAGTGTAGGTAGTAGGAATGGCAAAGAAGTGAGCATACTTCATCAATCTGTCCACTACCACATAAATGCAATCCCGACCCTAGACTTTAGATAACCCTGTGATAAAGTCCATAGAAATACTATCCCATTTCCTCTCAAGGATGGGTAGGGGCTGCAATAGACCACCTGGAAAAGAGTGCTCCTGTTTATTCTGCTGGCATGTTGGGCACTCTCCCACATATCTCAATACTTCTGTTTTGAGGCCTTTCCAAGTGAAATGTTCTCTAACCTGCCTATAAGTTTTGAAATAACTAGGATGTCCGGCCATAGCCAAATCATGAAATGCTCTCAAAACTCTCTACTTCATCTCCGATCCTGGCACTAAGAAGATCCTGTCCTTGTAAATGATCAAGTCATTTACCACTGTGTACCTGTCATCCCTAATAGTGCCATCTATAATCCCAGTAGCCTATTTGTCCTTAGCATATTTTGTAGATATCAACTCTCTCCAATCATCTGAAATAGCACCTAGTGCACACAAATGGGGTCTCCTGGACAAAGCGTCAACAACTATGTTTTTCTTGCCCTTGACATAAACAATGTCAAAGTCGTAGGCCTGAAGTTTGCTGACCCACTTCTGTTGCCTCTCATTTAGGTCCTTCTGACCAAGGAAATGTCTTAGACTATTGTGGTATGTTTTTACCACAAACTTGCTCCCAACTAGATACTGTCTGAATTTAGCCAATGCATGCATGATGGCTAACATCTCCTTGTCATAAATGCTATAACTCCGCTCTACACCCCTCAATTTTCGGCTCTCATATGCGAAGGGGTGTTTATCCTGCATGATTACCGCACCAATGCCTTCTCCAGAGGCATCACACTGTAACTCAAAAGGTTTGCTGAAATCTGGAATAGCCAACACAGGACAAGTGCTCATTATCCCGTTGAACTTATCAAAACACTCCTGTGTACCTCCTGTCCAACTGAATGCATCCTTCCGAGTCAAGTCTATGAGGGGGGCAGCTGACTGTGAAAACCCCTTCACAAATCTGCGGTAATACCCACAAAGACCAAGGAATCCCTTCAGCTGAAGCCTGAGAGAGATTCTTTGGTGGTGGCCAGTCCATGATTGCCCGAATCTTCTTCGAGTCCACCTTCACACTACCAGCACTGATAATGTGACCCAAGTATAGCAACTCGGTCATCCCAAACTCACACTTTGACATCTTTGCATATAATGACTCCTGCTCTAAAATGCTCAAGACAATGTCAATGTGTTTCAGATGCTCCTCCCAAGTCCTGTTGTAGATCAATATATCATCAAAAAATATTAGCACGAATCTCCTCAACTGTTCTTTGAACACCTTGTTCATACAGGATTGGAAGGTGGTTGGTGCATTGGTCAAACCAAATGGCATGACCAAGAACTCAAAGTGCCCATAGTGGCACCTAAAAGCTGTCTTCTCCATATCTTCATCCCTGACCCGAATCTGGTGATATCCAAATCTCAAATCTACCTTGGAGAAGTAACAAGCCCCGTGCAGCTCATCTATCTACTCATCAATGCGCGGTATAGGGTTCCTGTTCTTAATGGCCTTGTTTAACTCTCTGTAGTCAATGCACATTCTGAGAGTTCCATCTTTTTTCTTTACCAAGACCACTGATGAGGCAAATGGACTTTTGCTTGGCCTTATGTGCCCCATCACGAAAAGCTATTTGATAGCCTTCTCGATCTCATCCTTGTACCTCTTCAGGTGCTTGTAAGGTGTAGTAATCACTGGCTTAGCACCCTCCTCCAACTCAATCACGTGCTCAATACCCCTATCAGGGGATCTACCTGGTGGTATGTCACTAAACACTTGGGTGTGTTTAGTCAAGAGAGCCTGTATATCAGGTGGATACTCACACTTTTGTTGTTCTGACACTGCAGGCATCACCATCACCTCTGCTGCCCACTACACCTGATCATGACGAATCAACCTCTCCATCCTTTTGAGTGAAACCACTCTCAATCCACCATCTGAAATACCCCTGAGCACATGTCGTACCCCGTTCACCTCGAACTTCATCTCCATAGTCCGCAAATTGAGTGTGAACTCTGTGATGTCATTGCAACCATCGCATGCCTAACACCACATCCATCTCACCCATGCTAACAACATAGAAATCTAACTGGCATGTATAATTGTTCAACAAGATAGTGAGATTGGGTATCCTCCTAGTGCAGGTGAGTACAAATCCATCAGCTACCTTCACCTTAAATCCTTCAAACTCTTCAGTCTTGAGCCCTCTCTTCGCAACCAAGCCCTCATCTATAAAATTGTGAGTAGCACCTGTGTCAAGTAATGTGATCACTCTCTGGCCACCAAGTACTCTCATCCGGAATGATTCCTCTCTCTGAATGCTCAAGAGATGTGTTGTAGGTAGGGTTGTGTCCTCTTCCTTATCCGATGCTTCAGATGCAACATCAGCCACTGAATCATTATCGTCTAATTGCTGCTTCGAATGTGTCTGATTCTACAAACTCATCTACTGAAAAGTACTCCAGTTGTTTAGCTTTTCCTTGGGCAGCACACTTGTGCTTAGGATCCCAAGGCTCTCGGCAGTGAAAACAGAGCTTCTTCCTCCTGAGGTCATTCAACTGGTCACTATCTAACCTAGAAGAGCTCTTATGTTGCTGCCCTGAATCTCTCTAGAAGTGCCTTCTGTCCTCCTTATCTCTCCTATGCTGAAAACCCTAGGACTGAAACTTATTTCTCCAAACAAAAGACTCCATATCACGGGCCTTTTTCATGGCCTCCTATAATGATGAAGGGTCCAAACCCTTAACCCAACCACGAAGAGGATCTGTCAACCCATCAATGAAGAGCATGATCAATCTACACTCTGAAATATCTGAGACCATCACTGAAAGGTCCTGGAACTCTGATATGTACGAATCCACTGATCCACTCTGTCTGAGTTGAGCCAACTCCTTGAACTACAGTTCTAGATCTTTTTTGTCAAATCGGTCTATGAGTCTAGCTGCGAACTCGACATAGGATGTAATCTGGTCATGTCCCAAGGTGACCTTACCGTTGCTCCACCACTTATGGGCACTACCCTCTAAGTGTAAAGCTACATATGTAATGGCACTGGTCTCTGGCATGGGGCTGATCTGGAGATAACTGTCCAACTTCTGGACCCAAGCTCTGGCAAAGATTTTGCCTGACCCATCAAAGTAAGGCAAGGTCATTTTGCTCACTTTCTTTTGTAGCTCCTGGTTTTGTTGTTTGTTTCCTCTGCAGGGTCTATGCTTCATTCTCAGATCTGAATACTCCCCAAATGTCATCTCCGCTTTGAACTCTTCGTTGGATGCTCTCCAATCTCTCAAAATCTCCTCCTAAAAATCCAGTTGTGTGGTTTCCTGTTCATGAACATTGTTCCTGGGTACAAATATGGGTATGCCAATACTATCACTGGCTGTCAACTGGGCAGCCCTCCTATTGGTGACTGAAGCTTCACCCTCATCATCTTCATTGTTGTGTCTATCCCCATTGTGCCTGTCACCATTCTGCCTATCACCATTCTGCCTGTCACCTCCAATATTAATCATGTTTCTATCTCCATAATTGTTTCTGTTTCTTCCATTGTTATTATTATTGTTATCCTTGTTATTTCTACCATCACTGGGAACCAACTGGGCAAGGATGTGAGTCAATTCTACTTGTGACTCCCGCATGGTTCTCTCTATGGCAAGCTGCCCTCTAGCCAACGAGTTCAGAATCTCTCGCATGCTAGGCTCTTCGTTATCTCTATCACCCATCTCCTCAACCTGTACTGGAATCTCACCTGAAAATGGATCTATCCTCGGTACCTCAAGGTCTTCTTCACTATAAATGACCACTGGTTGTTCCTATGTGGCTACTACCTTTGTATCTGTATCAGAAGGATCTCTCTAAAGAACCTATAAATCTGTTTTGGACCTGTTACGCCTGAGGTAATATCTACTAGTACCCGGCTGCATGTCTCATGTTTTCTTCTGCATGTCTGAATCTGACCTCACAAGATGGCAGGAAGAGCTGTGCTTTGATACCACTGTAATGTGCCGCACCTGTTAGTTCTTTTTAAAGATCTTTTTAGTGTTATTTTAATTTTTATATGTGTTCTTTCAGACTAGAGAGAAGATGCACAAGGGGTTTCAGTTTTCCTGCAGATGTGTGTTGCCGGAACATACAATAGATAGCATATAATGCAAACCCAAAAAATATACAACAGATATGGAGAAAATATGCAAGACCCAGATGGTAAAATGGCCAAATACTAATTACTATCACATACCCATGTTTAGATTTGCAACTTTAGATTTATGCTGCTGCCGGACCAACAAATGGGTACATACAAAATCATCCAAATCTCCAAGGAATAGTAAAGATTGTGCATACAATTGCTAACAGCAATATTAAAGGCTCTAGATGCGCCAAATAGACAAGATATGAAGCTGCAAACAAGTAACTAGTGAGACTCCAAAGACCCACGTCCTCCAGGCAACATGGTACGGCTGGCTGAGAGTGTAACCTGCAACAATACCTCTAAAATCTCCTTGGAAAAGCTCTGATATAACCTGCACTATATCTTCAAGGCTGGGCGACCAAGGTAAGATGGAAAATATGCAAAGAAATGACACTAAACAGCCCTCAAATAAGGTACGGCCTGCTGCCCATGTGTACAGCCAGCAAAGAGAATATGCAGTAGTCACAAACCCTTCACGAACTCACTCCAAATCTACTCTCAATAATGATATCAGCTGCTCAAACAATGTGTTCGAATGATATAACCCTCGAAACCTCAAAACCACAAAATATCATCTCCATTGAAGCCCATTTGTGAACACTAGATGTATCCACCTCTATTGGGACCTGTTGATGTTTGTTTTCCAACAAGTCAACAATAGAGTAAAACACTAGAGTATCCCACTCTCTTGAATAAAGCTCTTCAAAGGCTGAACTATGTGATCCAGTGAAGTAACTCCAAGGTTCCTTATTTATGATTCATGATGGGTTAACTCAATGATTACATGTGATCTTGCTGATAATCACAAAGGGACTTACGCAGACTTCTTCATACACTTAGCTTATTTCTCCTTTCAGTGTGGATAGCATATATACAAGGTCTCAATAAAAATAGAAAAAGATAAAAGTTTAAAAAATTAATCTAAGGTCAATGAAGCAATGATGATTGTACGAATAGACAAACTCTTGAATTAACCTAACTCCACTTCGCCAAGGATGCCTACAACTACATGGAGTTGGTGCAATCTCCTAAAGTTACGCGAATGGTTTTCAAATCATGAAGGCTTATGCAAGCACCCATCGAATGGCGCAGCTCAAACAAGCATCCATAATCGAACTTATGCAAATTAAGCTCAGACTAGCTTTACACAACACTTCACCAGCGATGAATGTTAAAAGCATGAGCTAGGAGTTGATCAAATATCCAATACAACATACATTACATCAAAGAGCTTCTAATCTACTTTTAATCTACTTTGAAACATCTCTCCACTTCATTGAGATACAAGAAATCATGTTACTCCACAAGACAACACTTAACACCAAATAAGCTCCAATGTCTTTGCATTAATCTTGAGAAATATGTACAACAACTTCAAGCCCTCTCAGAGAATTTCGAGAGTCTCTTCTATTCTACTCCTACTAAACTATATCTAATTTCTAATGAATTACAAATGAGGCAACAAGGCCTTTATATAGGGGTCCATGATTACAATGAATGGCTAGGATCATTTCATGTAGCCAAGGGCTTAGATCATGCCACCTCAGTAGGTAGTTACAACAATTTGCTATTTTTAGTACAAACAAGAGGCAATGAAGGCACGTTTTCCAATGTGATAAGGATAAGATGAAATCATTTAAAACATCCTCCACATAGGCGTCCCTTTGGCTTCTTTTATTAAATGATACATTAAATGTAGTTGAAATGATGTGGCGACTTGTGACTGGATGATGAAGTGTACTCGCCACCTAGGTGCCACTTCAGCATGCTCCCAAATTATATCCTCTTGTGATATCTTTGAATGAACTTGAGTTTGGGATGTAACTTGTTGATCTTGCCTTGTTCATCTTTTTGTAAACTGGATGTATGATAGATGTTGCTTCATTTTCATGACTTCGTGATGTTCCTTCTTCTTGTAGGATACATGATGATCTTCTTTGGATGATCCTTCACGAAGGGTAATGTATATGATGATGCTGCCTCCATCATGTAAGAGTAGATGATGATGATACTTGATTCATGATTAGAAGTAGGATCTCCCTTGGACTTGAAGATTGTAAAGTCTTGAAGCTTGGATGGATGAATGCCTTGGAACATATGAAACTGGATGTGAGCCTCTTGGAATGATGCTTCCTCTGCAACTTGAAGGTGATTCAAGCACTTGCTCTTCGATGATCATGATGTAGTTGATGAAATGCTTCCTTGTATATGATCTTGAAGAGAGTCTTTTAGAGTGTAGGTGTTTGATGATAACATCTCCCCCAGATGTAGAGTAGACGACTTCTCAAGGAGACTTGAAGATTACCAGAGGTACTTGAAACTTTATAGATGTCTTTGGATACTTGATGAAGATGATGGGTGTTGGCATGATGTTTTCTCCAACCTAATAGCTTGCTGACTCCTTTGATGATCATTCTGCCCATCCTACAAGACATAAACAAGAATAAATAACTTTGAAAATAAATCATTTTAGTCTCCTATAAGATGGAATCTCACAAGAAGATCATAATTTTACCATCACAATTCACTAGCTTCTTGCAAATACTTATTCATACTTGCATAATTTATTCTTAAAACAATCAAGTCTGCTAAAGAATGAAAGAAAATCAGACATTTACTTACAAATCAGACTTCAAAATGAATTGTTTTTTGAAAAAAAATACAAGGGCGCAGTGGTTAGGTATGGCAGTTTCCTCTTGCTATAAGCGCATTGGATGAGGTTTTTTAATTCTCCATCTCAAGTCTTTAGGGTGGCGCCTAAGATCATCATTTTGTATTTTGGATAGACTTATACTTGGAAACTTATTTCCCACTAGTAGTGGCACATTAGATCAACATCCTGATTCTTCCTTAAATTTTATTTTAAAACCCATCTTGCTTTACATTCCTGAATGGTGCATTACATGAAGAAGTTTATTCTCTAAGTTGAAAGTCTTTCAAACATCACACAAAGTGTCCTCTTCTCTGAGTGCATTCCTTGGGAGTCTTGATTCCTCTAAAACCAATGGTCAGGGTGCATTAGATTAAGCAATTGAAAATGCTTCTATAAGGGCAGCGCAATTGATTGAGATTTGGACTCCCTTTCAACATGATTTAAAATCTAGACTCAAATCTACCTCCCTAAGATGCGCATTTGATCAGGTTTTTAGAAACTTATTTGAAACTTTTGAAAGATTCCTAACCTTTTCATCTTTAGTAGTGGCGCATCACTTCATGATTTCAAGATCTTCCTTAAAATTCATATCATAAAGAATTTATCCTTCCAAATCAGTCTTGGCGCATGGGATTGAAGGTCAAGAATCTTCTTTGAGATTAGTAGCTTTAGACACCTTGATTCTCACTTCATAGGCCCGCCAGTCTCTAGGCGCCTTTGAATAAGGCTTTTGAATCCTCTTAGATCTGCCTCTAGACCTTGGCGCAGCAGAATGAGGTTTTAAATCCTCCTACCTCATTTGATGACCCCTCCAAACTCATCCACAAGCTGGCGCATTGGATCTGAGTTACAAAATCTTCTTGACTTCTTCTCTTAAAACACTTGCACTCCCTCCTCACATGTGGCGCACTGGATGGAGTTTTTGCAATCTTCTTGTAAAATAACTTATTAGAGTAAGAAATTGAAATCTCCTTATGGGCGCTTTGGATGAGCAGTTTGAAATCTTCTTGAAATTACCTTGAATCGAACTTTCCACATCCTCTAAAGGCTGGCGCATTAGATAAGGAGTCTGAAATCCTCTTCTTCTATTCAATCCTAGCTCAAGTTGTCTCTCAATTCAAGGGCAGCGCATTAGATCAAGGGTTGAGGATCTTCTTTAATGAGGCGCATTAGATCTAATGTTTGAAATCTTGATCTTATCCTTCAAAATTGGCGCAACAGTTTACTATTTTGATCTCTTCTTTCGTTGGGCGCACTAGATGAGGGTTTGAATGTCTTCTAGAATGAGGCGCATTAGATCTAATGTTTGAAATCTTCTTCAAAATCCTCTAAAGGCAGGCGCATTGGTTTGAGCACGAGAGATCATCATCTTGTTCTCTATTTGAAGGCGCACTTTATCAAGATTTTGCGCCAAGATTTTGCGCCACTATTACCTTTGTCGCACTGGATGGGAAATTTGCGCTCTCTTCGAGAATTTAGTCGTTTTCAGGGTCTCTCAGGGTAAAGATATATTGAAAAATATATTTATACTTTAAATATTTTTCAATATACCTTTCAGGATGTTTGAGATAGGTCTCGAATCCACCGGATTTAACATGCAAAATCTAGAATTTGGAGGATCCACCAGATTTCAAACTTAGTCAATTTTTCAGGATTTTCAGGATTTCAGGCTACCAGACTTAGTCATTCTCAGGGTCTCAAACATACCTCAGGATTGATCTCAATGTTCATGAACTAGACGGAATTTGATCAAGACTCTTCATTATTGCAAGTTTATGTTCCAGATGAGACCTCCAGTTATAAAGCAAAAACCTTCTAAGAGAGACTCATTGTTTGATTGGCAGAGGAAACGAACCTAAGACATCATCCAGAACCTAATGCAAAGCATCAGAGCTCAAAAAAAGGGGGTCCCCATTTGCAATAGGGCGATGTGTGATTTGGTCACAACAGGACCTTTGGATGGTATTGCACACCTGTAGAATGTCGTTACTCAGGGAGGTTTTCGTCTCCAAGAGCCCCTAGTTCGAATCCTCAAACCCTCACAATCCAAAACCCTAGCAGAGCCAAATATAAGAGAATATCATAAACATAGCACATATCAAATGAGCTCTACCTTTCACCTTTTATTTCCTCAAGTTGGGCGTTGGCTTTCTTGGAGGGATTTTAATGTTTTTAAATTACTTTTAATCCCCCTTGGGATGGGCGCCCACACCACAAGTGACTTTGCTTTATATTTCATCTTTCATAAAGTCACTTAACACTTTATTAAAGTCCCGTCAAATAAACATTACATAACTTCGGACTTTAAAATAAATATCAAGATGATGTCGGAATGCCATGATCTTTAGCTCGTTGGAAAGATCTCGACAAGACAAATCCAACCCCACTCTGAAAATCCTGATCCGGCACCGAACCCGAACTTACTAAAAATAGTAAGTATGCCACAAGGCACCCAAACTGCCACTGACAACTGGATCCAAACCACATCTACACTCCCATATGGCCCATCCAAGGCCAAATCACCCTGGTTCCCTAACCAAACTGTTAGTCTACGGGAACCCAATGATAGACTAACACTGTAGCTAGAAAGGGGACATTACATATATATGGATATATATATATATATATATATATATATTCACTGCCTGTATATTTGATGTATATACTGTTGTAACCAGCATAGTTTAGATTCGTTGTATAAATTTAATGCTTGAAATTTTCTATATATTAGTTTTATTTAACCAGTCCAAATAGGAAAAGAGATATATTGTCATGCTTTCACGCTGACAAAACAAAACATTTATTTGTAGGATACACCGAATACATTGAATGAAAATAAACCAGTAATGATAGTAATACAATTGTTCAGGGAAACTGGAAACCGTCTGTAATTAAAAGTTCCCAACGACTTGGAAAAGTGTGTGTATTTTGAAGTAATAGGAAAAACTAGTAACTTGATTATTCAAACAATTATTTTCTATTACATAACTAGAAACACAAGCTTTCTTTTATTAGTTTATATCATATTACTGAGATTGTAGTTATCTAAAATTTGAATGATTATCGTATGTAACTTAGTTTCTTAAATATAAACATGCAACCAAGAATGGTGTAACTCCACTCCTTGTGTTATTTTACTATGATTAGAGTAATTACAACATCACTAGTGGAACAAGGGTGAGATTGTTAAAATTGTACTCGTATGTTTATATAAACCCAATAATGTAACTTTTGAGCAAATTCTATCTTTTCATAACCCAACAAGGGCACATTATTAGTAACTGTTATAAAATCTTAAACAAACTATTCTTTTTTATTTATGAGCTATAGTATCTTGAGAAGAACAAGTGTAGGTAACTGTCAAAATATTGAAAAGAATGAAAAGAGGAGGATCTTTCTCATTTTGTTGGTAAACTATAATCTAGGGGATTGCTTATTCTTAGAACGGTCATACGATTAAGAAGATTGTGGTTATATATACCTAACCTTGGATTAAGTAAAATGCATGAGTATTGGTGGTTCACTAAAAGTTTTGGTATTGAAATCTAAATGATAGTATGCCAGAGGACATAGACTCTCAAACTATGGCACATGCTTGAGTCATGCTTGTAAGTCCATCGTTGTATTTGATGTGTGTTATGTCTTATAAAATGACGTCCTATGATTTGGAGTTATGTATGCACTCCTTTTCTACATTGTTTGGAAAGAGACCTAAATTGATCTTGTTAGATAAATGATTTTAACTTCTGATTCATTGATTGTGTCCATGATCTATGATCTTGATTTTAAGAATGAATGACTGTTCCTTGAGAAGAATAGAGTCTCATTGCATATGCATATTCATTCTTGCATTGATGTGTAATAAGTTTGAGAATGCATATGCATATGAATGTATGTATGAGTAGTGAATGCATTTTCATTCTTGCATTGATGTGTAATAAGTTTGAGAATAACACCCGATTCCTTCACCTAAGCCAGTTCTAGTTTGCTAGACCCCTCGTGATGGGTCGGGCTTTCCAATAGGGAAGCACGGGGAAGCTTTATGCTTCATGGCAAGGTGGATATCACCACGATGATACTCTCTCTCGGGTTCCACGGTGCACATGCGGAAAGTTAATATATATTGCTATTATGTTATTCATGTATAAGCCTACATGGCTAAATCTTGTAAAGGCACGGCCTTGTTTGATATACTTATTGATTCATTGATGTATGTAATCCTATTCGGATATAATGATGAAAGTTATTTAATTATGTCTCTTTTTCCGGTCCATTTTTTTATAAATAATTTATTCTATTTTAATATTTTGGGATCGAATTGCTTTTTCAAAGGTTATTTTTAGTAAGTGAATTATTCGGACCTTACATTGTATATGTTATTGTTTTGATTGCAGTATTCCAATTCAGAATTACATTATTCAAAGAGATATTTATATTAAAAGGTGGTAACCCTAACCCTAAGTCGTCACAATCATAATTCTAAGGCACATTTGGAAAGGGGACATCACAGTGGATTCATATGCAGTTCACATTTGCACTTCATCGCAGACTTGTAGATTGTTTGAGCATCATTGGTTCATCATTCGAAGATTTGGTCGGAGACCATTGTTGAAGATTGCATTGAAGAATTTGATTGAAGATCCTTTGCATTTTGGGTGAAGACTTTGAAGATCTACATCATTGCTTGAGCGCCGATTTTGAAGGAGGACGATTTGCTTGGAGAGTCGATTTTGAGGAGATATCATACATGCTTGAGCGCCATTGTGAGAAGATCCTGCAAAGCGTTGGCAGCGACTTCACTTGCAACAGCAAACCCTAGTCGCCATCCTAATTAGGAGTATTTGCATTATCTTTGGAGCGCTAGATCTTGGCTAGCGATTTGGATGGGCAGATTTGATATTGTTGAAGGGGCAATCTGCAAATAAGGGGGGTCAATTTACTACAGGTCTGAGTTCTTTGGGACAGCGAACAACTACAGAAATATCTTGCATTCCTTGGACAGCGATCAGCTTTAAAGTACCCTTTTGCCTCGCACTTCATCATCACAAGAGGCCGAATTGCTACAGCAGGCTTGTCATTCATCTTTGCGTTGTATTTGGACACAAATTGGTATGTTGACATTTATTATTTACCTCTGATTTTGTAGCAGCAGCTTGATGTATGTAATTGGCTATGCTAGAGCCATCAATTTGATGTAATTGAAGACTTGAACAAACTGAATTCATGACAGCAGTGATCTGATTTGGTTCATCATCAATATCCTTAATCATGTATGTGTAATTCTAATTCACATTGATAAGGCTGCCAATATCTATCTTGTTCTATCATCATATTTGCATATTGTTAGTTCATTGTTACATGCTTGAAGGAGATATTATTGAAGGTGCCGAAATAAAATCAATAAACAGTCCTAGGGTTTCAATTGGAAAATTGCAAATTCAGAAATTATTGTTCAAACCCTAGTTCGGCACATGTCACATCCAAAGTTCATCAACATTGGGGACAATGTTGGTTTTAAGAGAAGGGGCATGTTACTCCCTTAACCAATAGTGTGCATGGAGATATGAGTAGCCAACTTGTGGCTAGCATAACTCTTAATTAAGTTATATGATCATTTATATTCTTACATAAGTAGTTAGGTCAGCCTAGGTGGCATCCATGGCATAAGTATGGTATATATAGGAGGTAGTGGTTAGTTTATTATC
This sequence comes from Cunninghamia lanceolata, assembly GCA_027924645.1. Classification (NCBI taxonomy): domain Eukaryota; kingdom Viridiplantae; phylum Streptophyta; class Pinopsida; order Cupressales; family Cupressaceae; genus Cunninghamia; species Cunninghamia lanceolata. Next base: position 10,196,594 of record BSBN01000321.1, read on the forward strand.
ATCATATTGTGTAGTCTATTCTTATTGAAGCCTATTGGAGGTAGCCCCCTCAAAGTGGCTTACTTTTGGAGGTTGCTCCCTCGAAGCGGTTTATTATTATCAGTTATTTGCAGCATATTTCCTATTATATTCTTCTCTTATTCAAGTTATTTCATTACAAGGAACAAACAAATTAAAATGCTAGCATTATACACTACATCTTGATGCATAGTCAATGATTATTGCCGACAATACTTTACCAAACCTGATTTTGTAAAGCCAGTGACACCAATTCAATTATGCAGATAAAGAACAACACAAAGTACCACAAAGAATGCCATACAAGTGATTGCACATAGAATAGAATTGGATAAGAACTTTATTGATATACCAAGTAGTGTACATTCATAGCTATCGTAAAGGATATAACAATGTATGAGAGATCCCTTCCCTAACCAATATCTTCTTGCATATAGATGGGTCAAGCCAAAGATGTATTGGCTAGACCACAACCATCTCAATTCTGATCTATGCTAACCACCACATAACTGCATACACTTTGTAATATGAGCCCATATATTAAGACAAATCATGGCCGGTTTTCATTACAAAACATAACAAATCATATGGTCACAAAATATTTATTATTAATTGCTAACTATAATGCATTTCAAAACCATAATAAATAAATTAATATTCAAACAATGAAAATCATTACACAAAATAATCATATCAAAGAAAAAGAATAGTTTCCCTATTTACATAAAAAGAATTGAACCAATAATAAGAGAAACAAAGTGTACCTCCATTTTTGCATTTCAAAAAAAAGGCCACGTGCTTGATCAGTTATACGATGTCTTGCATACAGCCTAATAAGCATATTATATATGTCATTTCGAGCTCTATAATTTCTCTGATTCTTCATCCAATTGAAAACCCGAACAGCATGTTTTAGTTCCCCCATCTTACAGATTTCCTATATCATGCTCAAGCCCAAAAACCATGAGAAACCATGTGTGATAAATTTATAAATGTAAGCAAAGAAGCTGATATTAAGGAGATCTTTTATAAAATAAAAATGAAGAAGTATGCTGATGTCATTATCAACAATAATAGGAAGATTCTATTCTGATAAAAAATTTAAGATTGTGAATGCAAGATTCAAATAATTGTCAATTTCACATAATTTTGCCTCATAAAACATGCATGAAGAGTGTTTTGCGAACATTAGTATCCCAAACAATTAACAATCATTTTCCTTAGAACATGGAAAGGAAGATCAACTTATTCAAATTGCACCAAAAACAGGCAGAGTTGTCAGATAATTCCACTCCCCAACCAGACGCATGTATCTGTGTATCACATACCAAATACATGTATCTGCATATCGCATACCAGAAACAGATTCAATATGCCTGGAAACAGCATGAATACCATATCCAGATGTATTCATATGCGGGCCTATGTTTGAACCATATCTGATATGTCTGCATACAATACCATATCTCGTTTAGGGTTACGAGAAAACATTCAAAATTGAAAAAAAAAAGAAGGAAAATATTAAAATAAATTGTCCATATATTTATATTTAAATCACTAAAGAAACATAATATAACAATATAAATATTGACAACTAAGAGGTATTTTTTGCAGTGTATCAAATTATGATGTTTTATCAAGATTGAATTGTGTAGTTTTTGAGTCAAACTCATGTATTCAATCTTGATAAAATGTCATAATTACATGAGTTTAACTCAAAAACTACACAATTCAATATTGATAAAACATCATAATTTAAAACACTGTGAAAAATACCTCCTATTTGTCATTAGATGAGCCAAAGGGGCTTTATAATGAACGGTTCATAAGGCACAACACTTGCTGAAGGTTTTTGCAAATGGAGTAGCAAGCTAAGTGGGCTTGATCTTGGGGGAAACTCCATGGTTAAGCGCGCTTGAGTCAGAGTGGTACTAGATGGGTGACCTCCCAAGAAGTCTTAATGCTTCACCCCTATGAGCTATGTGGACCAGTCATGCTCATGAGAGATGGGTTCGTGTGAACCACTACTCCTCAATTATGGATCAATGAGTTTCACTAAAAAACTACATAGGTCAATCCTGATAAAACATCATAAAATAAATATTATAAACTAAAATATAAAAACCAAAACATATAAAAATAGATATTTTTAATGTTATATGTCTTTAGATGTATAAATAGTTGAGTATATGTAGATTTTTATAATAGTTGTATCTAGCCCTATTTGTATTAGGGAGTCTTTAAAATTTGTCGTACCATATCTAATACCATATCCATATTCATTTCCATGTAACCTTGATAGGTAAACAATTTCCAAAATGTTATTAAGAACCTAATGTTAGAAAAACCAAAAGATGGCATACCTCATACTCTAAGACCATGTTAGATGGATAACAAAGAAAAAATGTCCAACATAAGTCATAACATAGTACAGAATCATCGGTGCCAATTGGAATCATTTTTATACCTATATGAACATATAGGGCCTTCAGTGGGATCATTTTTATACCTATATGATAAGTAGGTTTATAACACCATCCTACTAATTGGAATCATTGGTACTGATGCCCTTGCTAATCTAGGACAAAGCTACTAGATATCCTTCAAATGACTTATAGCTTCAATATGTTTGTCAATATGAGGCTAATATGATGAACTCGTGGAAATAAATTTCTTTCCAAAATTTACTAGCAAATTTAGGACCTCGTTCATTAACAATTCTTTTTGGGCCACCATGCAATTTTTTAAATTCATAAATAAATGTCTCCATGATGTACCTTGTTTTGGTTTTCTACAAAAACGTGCATTATTTGTTAGTCTATCAACAACTATAGAAATGGTGAGCCAATTACATTCACAAATTACATCATTGCACATGAGATAATGTGTAATATTATATTGTACTTGGGATAATTTCAACATTGTATTACATTGGCTTATAAAGCCATACATATTCCCGTAAATGTAACTAAACCAACCTACGAGAATGTAACTTCCCAAAAACTAACAAACATTTATTAATTACTAACAAGAGTCTAACTTGTATGTATAAATTAACATTTACATGTTAATTTATTTATTTATGTTTATTCTAAACTATATACTAAACTATATCAAATGATGTATTACTCCAACATTCCCCCCCTTATATCAATCCGAACAAGAGACGGAACACTGCAAGGACTGAACACAGCAGCCCTTCTAGAGACTTTGATGAAGCGCCTCCACCAATTCTCCATGCTCACCCAGGAAACACCAAACTAAATTCACCAACGAAACTCCTGATTGTCAAACCTACAAGTCCTCTGTACAACATGAGAGAACATAAATATTCCCATCCTCCATGCACAATGAGAGAACAACTCTCCTCCGGCAGTCCACATCTTTTCCGAGTGTGTCAAAATCCCTCCTCTAGTGCTACATATGAGAGAACAACTATCCTCCAAGAGTCCACATCTCCTCCAAATGTGTCAAAATCCCTCCTCCAATGCGATGAGAACCAAATCCCTCCTCTGGTGTGCGAAAGGAACTAAACCACTGTGAATACACTACTCCCACCCTATTTCAGAGATTACACTATCCACAAACTGAGTAAGTGCAGATACACTAACCCCACCCTATTTCAGAAGTTACACTATCCACACATACTGCCAAGAACTGCCAAGCCCCCCCTTGCTCCATGAAGGGACACAATCGATGGTGCTTCTCATGTAGTGAATCATCTCTGAGCGAGAAGCTAGATCGAGATGAGAAAAACCTCCGGCCTCTGTTTTCCTCCAACCTCCAAGTGAACCTGTTACACTCTATCCACTTGATGTTGCATGTGAAACTCCAAAAACCCTATCAGGTCTAACATTTAAACCTTCAATAGCACAGGCATGTGAGTCTCCCAAATTTCTATCAGGGATAACATGATTGGCATGAGAACACAAACATAATGTGTGGCCATGTTCAAATGCTAAAAATAATGATGTCGATTTCAACCAATGATGGACCTATATCATTACCTTCACCTTTTGAATTGTAATCACATGAATAGACAAGGTGCTTACTGTTGATGATTGTTTTTCGACAAGTCAACAATAGAGTAAAATACGGAGTATCCAACTCTCTCTTGAATAAAGCCTCTCGAATGCTAAACAAAGTGATCAAACGAGACGACTCCAAGGTTCCTTTTCTTATGATTCGTGATGGATAGCTCAATGACTTAGTATGATTTTTCTGATAAACACAAAGGGACTTACACAATTGTTCAAACAACTCGTTGTTTCAATGAAAGAGGCAAACATTCAGAGTATCTAAGTACTACAACTTATGACATATGATATAGCAATGAAGTACTTGATCCTAAATTCTAACAAGATGGAAGAAGAAAAGACAAAAGATGAAGGGTTCAGTGAAACTAATCTAATCCTAGATGTAAGGGATGATTACTGCTCAGGTGAAATCAAACCAACTCTTGCTTTGCCAGATTAAACAACTACACAAGGTTGATGCTATCTTCTAGGGTTATACAAGATATTCAAATCACTTATGCTCATGAGAATTCAACAAACATAAAGATGAAAGTTAAGCTCAATTTGCTCAAGCCAACCATACACTGCAATTTGCAAGCCGCAAACTACAAATGGTGTGAACATAAAGATTTCACCACAAACAATAATAAAACCTTCCACCAACTAACATAATACTTGAAAGAAAACTTAATCTAACTTAACATTCGCTTGAAGAGACCAAAACCATGCAACACTTAGAAACATATAGAGAATCACCAAACAATGAGTCTTATATTATTTCAGAGAGCTCTTGCAAGAAATTTTCAGAGTCTTCAATCTTACAAATGAGAGCAAAAGGAGCCCTTTTATAGACCTCAAGAATACATGAAAGGTCAAGATTGATTGGCAAAGCCAATGGACCAGATGATGCCACCTAAGCAAGTGGTTACAACAAACCTCTATTTTTTAGCATACAAAGAGGGAACAAAGGCATGTTTCCCAAGAAGATAAGGATGCCACATCATATCCTTTTCACATAGTAGTACTATGAAGTGCAATGAATCTGGACACAACTTGAGCAACATCTCCCATTGGTACACTTGTCGCAGCGTTAATGGATCCTTCTGCAGTTGTCACATCTGACTCATAGATGCCAAGTGTCTTCTCCCAGTCAACTATCCATGAGTTGTTTGCTCCAAGATGGAATGCAAGTGTGAATATGTTATCCAACTGTTCCTCGTCAATCCCATCCTTCTGAAAGTAGAATGCCTTGACTTGTTGCTTCATGCTTTCAATGGTGATATCTCCATATGGATTACATATTGTGGTCAATGAAGTATGCACATGATTTTGTGTCCTTAGAAGAACACTTCTTATTCTAGACATATCCACTTCAATCTTCTCAACCAGCTGCCCCTTGTTATGAAAGGAGAAATACCAAGTGGTGAAGTCATGCGAAGTATTTTGATCAATCACCTTATCTCGAACTAGATCTTCTATTAGAGTTTCCATCAAATTCTTGAGATGTGGCATGTATTGCTCCTTGATAGGCTTGAACTCAGCACATGTCTTTAGTAGAGATTGAACTCTATCCTTGAGGCTAATGACCCTATCATAAACCTGCACAATCTCTTCAAGATAAATGTATGCTTTCTCCTTTGTCTTCTCTATCCACCCCTTCATTAGCTAAGATGAAGTTCTCATACCTTCAACTTGTGATATTGTTTCTTGTGAAAGAATGGATGAAGGTACTGGAGTAGCTTCCTTCTGTCGGATGGGTTGCATGACCTGTTGAATGTATTGCTTTAGTGTATTGAAGTCTTGCTCCACCTTTTGTTTAGCTTCTCTTTCATGTTTTAGCATGATTTTTACACTGTTAATTGATTCTTGAAGTTCCTCCTCAATTTGTTCTCCTGTGATTGGACCCATATCAATAGTAGTCACATTGTAATCTTCAGGTGCCATGTCTTCTAGATCTTTCTCAACGCTAGGAACAGCTACATGTACCTCTCTATTTCCAAAAGGATCTTAAGTAATTTTTGAAAAGACAGTTGCTTTCTTCTTTTGATTACTCTTCTGTGCACTCATAAGCAATTCTTCTACCGAAGCAGGCTGATATGTTTCTATGATTGTATTCTCTTCAATTCTCTGCCTCAACCAAGATGGAAACGAAGAAAGATCTTGTTGTCTTTGTACTTGATTGTATTGTACACGCGCTGCATCTTCATCAGATTCCGCTTGTCCTTCCATTTCTTGATCAACAACATCATCTTCCTCTATTTCAACAGTTGGGCTTGAATGAATCTCTTCGGATGGAATCACCACAATTTCTTCTACTACTTCAACTTCTTGTATTGGAATATGAGCATTTGAAGTCCCTTCTTGTAAACTAGATGAAGTAGATTAACTATTCTTCTTCTTAGGTCTTTGACTTGATTCTCCTTGATCCTGATTAGGTCTTTTCCTTTTCCTAGCTTGATTGTCGCCTTGATCACTTCCATTGTGCTGGAGTCCACTATGTGCACTATGCTGTCCTGACTCTTCTTCATCCATCTTATTATATGTAAGAACCTGCCCTTCCTCGTTCATTTCTTGTAACAACTGAGTTATACATGCTTGGGTAATAGCTAGGACTGGCTCCATTAGTTCCTCTTCAGATACATCCCTCCTTGACCAATCAATTGTATAGGGCAAATCCTTTATCTTTTCCAATTCATCTATCAGCATAGTATCATCTTCTATGAATTGATCTGGGATTCGGAATACCTTGGACGCTCTTATTAGATCCCATGTAAGTCTTGAACACTTGAGTGTTCGAAGATCATCTTCATCTTTTACATTTGCCCAGTGATCTTCTAACTGCATGACATGCTTGTACTCTGTTGTATTTCCAGCAAACTTTGAAAGGATCAAAATTAAGCCTTTTGGTGCCATGAGTTTGTAAATGATATGCCTGAAGCTCCGTTTCAGAATATTCAGCTGCTGCTAATTATGGACACTCAAGGTTTTGTCCAAGAACAAGTGGAAACTGAATCCCTCCTTTCTTCTTCAACTTTTGCAGCCTGATGAGTTCCAGGCGTTGTCTTGAAACTTCCAACATCACCATCCTATTGGTTGGATATCTCGGTAACCTGTATGGATAAGATGTGAAACCCTGGATCCTTATGTATGTATATCTTTCATGTTGTGTATACCAATGTCCATAAGTTCCGATGAATTCTCTTGTTGCATTTGATAATCTTTTGTGGAATTCTCCTCTCAATCTCTTCAATATGAACATAGCGAATGCATCATTGAACCTCATATAGTGATTGATGTTCTTAAGGTGTAACTGAGGATAACATTGATGCGACAAGTACTTATTTGGTCCAATCCGAACTTCTCCTTTTCGAGTCAAGCTTAGATAAACTTCATTCCTTGCTAGAAGATATACTATATAAGAACTCATATGGAATGACTTAGTACTTGAAAAGTTGATGAGCTGTTCATGTATGCTTTGACTGATGAGTCCGGCCCAATCAATCATCTTTCCTTTGAGAACCAGCTTGATGAAAGAATACATCCATGACTAAAAGGTTGCTGATTGTGGCATACCTGTTACTCTGTTGAGGAACATGATCAAGTACCCAATCTCTGGATGAAAGTCGGATTTATGAAATTGTGGAGGGTTATTTGTATTGATCTTCATTGACGGATTCACCATCCATTCCCTCTTCATTTCTTGCAATCTCTTCTTTGAATCAGCATCATATTCTTGTTGACCCTGGCGTATGGAGATGCCGATCATCCTGTCTTTGGTTGGAATATTGAAGGTGTCTTCAATTGCTTCCTTTTGCAAGTAAGCTAGCACTGTTCCATCTTTGGCCACAATATGCCTAGTATCCTTGTCATACTTCTTAACACATTCTATGATCATTTCCGGACAAGGTAGAACCGACGGAAAGCAAGCAGCTTCAATGGCTCCACTTCTTACGATGGCTCTAGCAAGACTACCCCCAGTGGGTTCCTAAAGCACGGACTTGACATCTTCTAGATTGTTGTTGCCCATGTTCGTGTCTCCGATGTTCGTCCATCTTGAAATGAGCTTTGACTCCAGGACTTTGCCTTTAGCATCCATGCGGATCCTTGCTTGTCTTTCCTTCGACATCATCACCGTGATCCTACAAACTAAACACGAATGAGTAACTTTAAATACAAATGCTCAACAACTTACTTCAGCCTTCCATATCACAATTCTGATTTTCTAAGGTTCTAAAATGGAGTTTCACAAGAAGATCATGCCTTTTATCATGATGATTGACTATCCTTTCATGCAAATTTTATTAACACTTAGACAATTTTCTGTTTAAAACTCAATGAACCTGCAGAAAATGAAGGAGAAATTAGAATTTTACCTCTAGATCAGACTTTCAAAGGACTGATTTGGATAGATGTCTTCAAAAATTGATCAAATTCAGACCCAATTTGATAAAAAACAGACCTATTCTTCCTAGGAAATTGCTTTGCTTCTGCTCCTTGAGGCGAATTTGCTCCTTGATGAGTAATGAAATGAAATCTAAAGGCAGGTATATATATAACATGTATCAAACCTTCACACAACTGCCTAGGCTGACCTCATTTAATGTATTTGAAAAACATTTAATTTAGCCCCTCTTGCTGACTGTGGCACAGATTGCTATGTAATTAAAGCAAGATTTCAAAAAATTTCGAATAATGTTCTAATGTTTGGCGCATTGGATAGGTAGTTTGTTCTCCGGTTGGATGAGTGTTAAGAAGCTTGCAATCTATCCTCCTAGATGGCGCATTGGATAACCATTTTAGATTCTGATCTAAAAGATATTACAAATCTTTAGTTTAACTTCCTCCACAAGGTGGCGCTTTGGATCAAAACTTTGAGTCTTGCTTGAAAACTTAAGCACTTTTCTCTTGACAACACCTTACAACTTCATGCGTTCAAACATCATAGTTCTCGGAGCAATTACCTTAGATTTCAATAAAGTCCATTTCTATCTCTTTGCACTCATGCCATGATTCAAACCAAATGAAGCCACAACAGTGAAGCCTAGTTGTCTGTGATAACCATGACGAATGTTGAAGCAACATCTTAGGAGAGACTGATTGTTGGATCCTAAGACATCATCCAAAATGCAATCAAAGCATCGGAGCTCAAAAAAGGGGGGTCCCCATTTGCAATGGGGTGATGTGTGATTTGGTCACAACACTTACCTTCTTCTGTTGATTTAAATGTTTCTGAAAGATTTACCTTAACACAACCATTCTTGTGATTTGTAATTTCAAAATTAGTGGCATCAACAAAAACATTCTTCTTACTTGCATGCTCATCAACTGTTAGTGTTTTATTTTGCACCCTTCAATGCGATGCAAAACAGAACAAATGTGTGGTAAAACCACTCTTCAAATTAGAAGGGGAAGCTCCCTGTAAAATAAAAGTAACCTAAAACTGTACAAAATGTACTTTCAATTTACGGACTTTACAGTATATTGAGAGGTGTTTCACACTTACATTGAATAAAAGACAGATGCAATATTTATGGGTTTGCGACATGCAAAAGGCTGAAACGTGCTTTCAACACGAGGCAATTGTTTTGTGATGACTTGAACCAAAACAAACTGCTAGACACTTACATTGTTCAATTAAATTCAGAGACTAAGCAGGGTAAGTACATGTGGATTGGATAGATTAACACCTAAACATGAACATCGTGGTTAAATCGAATGTATACCTCAGTACAAAGTCACGAGCCACATCTTCAATTTCGTCTGCAATACAAAACTTGCAAACTTGTTAAAGCGACTTAACTTTCAACACATATAATGACATGTTTCAATCAACATTCATCAGCAAAATAAGCATAATAAATGTCATGGAATCAATCACAAAATCATAAAAGGAATGAATACTCAACAAATAGCCATTTCAACATAATGCAAGCATGAGAATTGACATTTTATTGATGTTCATTCACTCATACAACTGATTTTTCTGATACAGCTCCCTAACTCTAATACTCTGATTACTACTCTGATAATGAATACTATTGAATTACTCTATGTGCAAAAGCACTTATTTATACTATTTACAAAGCTATTGCATGAAAATAAATAGAATAATTAACTGAACTCCTATCCTAGCTAACTGTTGTTTGCATGACATGCAAACTTTATTATAAGTTATCTACTCCGCTAAATCTGAATTACAAACATGCAACTGTCATCTCAACTAACAATTAAATTTATTACAATGCAATCTCCAGTTAAACTGAAGATTAAATTTGTTGCAAACTGTGATTTTGTGCTCACATTTGTTGCATGATGATTGAACAGAAGTCAACTCTAGGTTAACGCTAGAAATCGGGAATGCCAAAATAGCAAATTTCTAAATATACTTTCTCCTCAAAAATGATGATGGCGATCTACTTTTAGTGTGGGCTAAAAATAGAATTCTGAAAAGCGGCTCTAGAGAACTCTGATGAAATTTTTTAACAAATTCTGCAACTCCAAGAATCACTTGGTGCTTCAAATCCTCCAAGTTGACCAAATTATATTTGAAATCTCAAAAAGATCACTATTTTATAGCAAAGATCGATGAACAATTGGTTTCCAAATCTTATTGTAGATGTTACACAGAAACAAAATCCCCCTCTTGCTCACAAACACAACTCAAGATTCGCAAAATAAGATTGCAACAAAATCCGCAATTCAACTCACATTTTATTAAACTTCTTTATAAAAGAAAACAGTATACAAAATCTGCAACTCTATTTACATACAAATCCACAGTGACCTCTCTCTGTCACACTTCTTGTCTTCTTCAATCTGGCCGACTCTACTACCCTAGCTCACGCTTCCCTCTACAGCTTTTAGAGAGACCACACTCTACCCTTCCAGAGACCGACCCCCACACTCTCCATCCACTGGGCTCTTTGTAGACATCCAAAACTATTCTATTTCCTTCGACAGCATGAAATATGAAGCAACAAAGAAAATGAAAATCAAACGACTCTTTTCTTGAATGGTTGAACTTCCCTACACAACCCGCGCGGTCCTTATTTGGCGCTTACCAACATAGGAAGCAATTGCATACATTATCCATTATTTTAACTCTTGTTTGCTCACGCCATGTTCTATAACATAGAGGCCACCTTCATCTTCCAAAACGTTTCACCTCCTTTCTCAATTTCACACGGCCCATCCTCTACACTTTTGATTGTATAAATTGGAATTTTAAAAGACTTTTGGAAATATGGCCGGCGAATGGCATTCTCAAAATCACGAATCTTTGCGTCCATCTCTTAACTTTTCACCTCCTCTACCTGCCAACATAGAAGCTGCAGCATTTTTCCTCTGTGGTTCACAATTTTGTGCCTAATTTTTATCTAATTCACCTTTTTCTCTTCTTCTTATCAGGTCGAACCCCTCCCTCACCATGGAATTTCATTAAAGTTTTTAATCTAAATTAAACATATAGCAATTCCACGCACTCATTGGTTTATTGATTTCTTCACAGAGACAAAAAGATAGACGCCCATATGGGGAAATGGCCCCAATCGTGGCCTTTTGTTTTCAACAAATATAAATATTACTGAAGTTTTAAATGCTGAATTCCTCCTCAAACCGTCGATTCACATCATCGCCCCTTTCTTTTTGGAGTGTTCTGCTATGTATTTTCATAGATATTGATATGGCACCTCAATTCTGAAATAATACAAAGGAGCATATATGTATTCGATGCCTTCTCGAAATGAAATCAAATTCTCCCACTATTCAATCTGAAGGTGCTAAAAGAACATAATTATTATCACTTCGAGCAATGTTAAAAATACTTTTAGGATGGAGAAATGCTTGTGTATAAGCCATGGACAATAAAAGAAACTTCTTCACTTTTCCAACAAATGCTTGCTGAGTAAAGTTATTATAATCATTTGCTTCAATTGCATCTAATATCTGACGATAAAGGGTCAAGGAATCCCACACCGCCCATCTGCTGGCTTAATCAACCTCAGAGACACCTTCCTTTGCAGCATCAAAGAACACTGTTAGCGTTTAAATTCGCACCTTTCAGTGCAACTCTAAACAGAACAACGTGTACAGTAGGACTGTTCTTCAAATTAGGAGGGGAAGCTCCCTCAGACAAAGAAATTTTAAAAGACGATACAATCTAACCTATCTTTTTGTTTCCCAAGGCATGAGCACAAGGCGATTCAAGCTCTTCTGCAATGCTATAAGAATTTTCAGAGTATTGCAAAAGAATAACTAAACTAATAAAGCATACTTTTGATTTCTTTGAGTAAATTCAGAGCACAAAGGAATCAAAAGAACATTGGCAATTTGATTTAACACAAAAGAACAAAAGAAGATCTTGAAATGAATGTTTAAGCACAAAGTCATAAACACTTGCTCTCAATCTCAACAACATAAAAAGCTTCCATAAAGATGATGCATATTTTCATTCTCAAAGTAATAAAAACACACAACATAGTTTGAACAATAATATGCAAGCAAAATAAAAACTTCAGCATTTACCATTCAGAAATTAAATGTGTAGAATACACTTATTTATACCCTAAAACAAAAGGTGCAAGGAAATAAAAGGAAGAGTTAACTAATACTCTCCAACCTAACCCTACTGGTGCACGCAAGCATTCGAGCTTATTAGCATTTAAAATAATAAAATAAGTCTCATGCAATTCAATTAACTGAACTTGCATGTTATTACAATTTGAGTTCCACAAAAAGATATTTTGCATGATTTCCAAAACAAATCCAAAAATAAATTTATCTTTGAAAAGCAAAGTCAATTCTCAAAATAGAAATTGCTTTGGAAATCCCTCCAGCTGCCCAAAATAGAATCTCCTGCAAATACTGAAAAATGGCTGTCTGGGAATTGAGATTTCTCTCCAATTCATCAACTTTAGCCTCATCTGGTATAATGATGGAATCGAGGTGAACAGTCTTCATCTGCAGGATAACACTTGCATCTTTAATAGTCTTCGACAAATCCATATACTCCTTTTCAGCCTTATTAAATTTCACTGTAATTTTGGCCAAAAGATACATCTTCGTCACATGATCTCCACAAAACCTCTCACGGATTAGCCGCACAAACTCATTCTGCAAGTCATGAACAAAGCAACTTATGCCTTCATTGGTAAAATACCTGCAAGGAATATGCTGGATAAAATCAATAACATACTTCTCAACATTGAGAAGTTTCTCCTTCCACGTAGCCAACTCTGAGGCTATGTCCTTTGAGATGTGAATCAAAAAGGAATACAAATGTGTCCATGAAAAGACTGTGGATCTATGCTCCGCTATCATGGGCCTGAAACCAAGAGCCTGCAATCTCACCAAAAGCCTATCATAGATAGCCGCCATCTCTGTCATACACTCCAACATATTCTCAATGCCAAGGAGAATATCTTTAGAACTAGACACTGTTGCGGTCAACTTTGCAAGAAAGTCGACACCCCTCGCTATGAAGTCCTCGATCCAATCCTTCGTATGTTTTCCATATACCACTAACTGGCTCAACTGCCTCTGATCATCAGAAGACTCCATTACCTACAACAAAAGAAGTGAAGGTTGCGAAGGTGTATGCAAAAGTTGAGAAATATATTGACGCAGCTGCTTATTTTCTGCTTTGAGAGCAGCCTTATCCTCTCCATCCTTCAACACTCTACTCCTCGTGGTATCAGTGGCTACCTCCAAAATGTTCACTGCTGCCTGGCGAGTGCTTCGGCCCAAGTTAGCCTTGATGATGTGAAAATCATCAGGCTCTATATCTACCACTATCTTATCCTGAGGAGGAATGGCAGTCTCTACAATCATATTACTCTCAGGAGTCCTCAAAATCCTTGACTGTTTCTTTAGATTCTTTGCTGAGGGTTCTTTGAATGATTTAGCTAAAGCGCTGAAATCTAATTGATATGATGGCCCCTTCTTCTCACCAATCACCATGCGAAGCCAAGTAGGTGTAGCCTTTTCAAGCGCTAACTCTGGATGGGTCTCTATCTCCACTTCTTGATCAGGCGTGGGCTCAACCTCAGGAGGTGCAATATGTGGCTCAATCACCGGTTCTACCTCGGGCCCTGCCTCGTGCTCTATCTTTGGCTCAACCTCGGTCTCCTCAACTCCTGGTGAGTCAAAAGGTGTGGAAGTAACATGTATAGGAGACTCATGAGGCTCAGGTATCCTCGGTGACAACAGCGAATCCTCCTCATCAGAAGAAGAGGATGAAGAAGTAGAAGAAGTAGAAGTGGAAGTGGTAGGTGAACCCGATTCTGCTGATGATAAAGCAACTGCTTCCATTTGCTGTTGAACTGGTGCTCTAGACTGAGTTCTACTCTTTTGAATCACCCTTGGGGGCTCTTTCGCAGGAATAAGCACTTCTGTAGCCTTCTCTCCTATCACTTTTGATTTCAATCGTGTGATCAAGCGAGAGGAAGATGGCGGCTCTACTGTAGAAGTCTTGTCCTTTCAGGCTTTGGCTCTCCTTTCTCTTTGAGTATTGATGAACATCCAACTACGCTTCACAACTGCTTGAGTCCTTTTGGTGATAGAAACTGACTCTTTGAGAGACCAATCCATCTGTGGTAAAGGTCGCAGGTCAATTTTCTCCTTAATGAATTTAGGAGAAAGAATGAGATTATCCTCTCGCAAACCTTTGATGTCCTTGTCAAGAAAAGCAGGTATTTGCTCCAATGTGAAGCGACTGAAACTCCGTCGGTGAACCTCGAACTCATCTTCGCAGTTAGCCCAATAATCCTCAATGGTTGGCATATGAGCAAACTTGTTGTCAACTCTAGACTTCATCACCTCCTTGGGATCATGTGTGCTTCTCCTTGAAGGTCTTTAAGCCAAACTTAGCCATTTCTTCTCCAATTATCTTAGCATCAGAAGCACTCTTGCATTTGAAGAAACTAAGTTGAATGCTCCTGCATAGAAAAGTGTGAACCTTTGAACTCTGACGTAGGAACTCCATGAACACCAACTCATCGGAAGGGTATCTTGGGAGCATGTATGGATATGAATTGAACCCATACACTCGAATATATGAAAATGTAGGAAACTGAATATACCAATCCGCCCAATCCGAAATCATTGCCCTTGCCTCCTCTAAAATGTGAACATGCATTTGATTCTCCAAATCACGCACTGTATGCATCATGAATGCATCGTTGACTCGACGGAAATGCTTCAAGGATTCTGAGAACTCCAACTGGGGCTATAGCCTGAATATTCTGGAATTCTGTGAGGAGCCTATGAAATTCAACCCGGCAAAGTTTCGCTGCTTCGCCACCATGTACACCAAAAATGATACCATCCTGAATTCACGAGTTCGAGGGAACTCTATGATCTGCCGGTGAATACAATTACTAATGAGAGTAGACCATTCATAAGTCTCACTTCCATTGGCAATACTGCTGATGATATAAAACATCCAGGTTTAAAACTTCGTGCCTCGGGCTATCCTGTGGTGCGGTTGAGTAGTGTGATCATGATAGCATATTCATCTTGAATTCACCTCTACCAACATTTATTGGAAGTGTGTTTCTTTTCTCCTTCAGCCACTTGGATGCTATTTTCTGACATTTATCAACCTGTGTGCTCCACACTCTGTCGCAATCTTCAAGGCCGAGGGTGAGTGAATGCTCAAATGGTGGAATACTAAAAGCAAACTCTATGTCATCCGGTTTGAGGCTAGCAATTACTCTTTCGTCCACTGCTCTAACTTCCCTTGATTCAAAATCATAATGCTTTATGTGAGCAAGAACAAACTCTAGGTTTTGAGCGGATATAGGAAAGGAGCTAGCTTGAGTTAGCCCGGAGTATATCAAATTCTTTGCCACAACACTGCCTGCTTTCATCAAGGAATCCAAGTCAAAACCCTCGGGTGAAACTTGGCACAAATCCGTTTCTTTGACCTTTGAATAATCATGGATAAAAGGTGATTTAGCCTCAATAGTGACGGATGAATACTGCATGATATTTTGTGACTTAGGATAGCTTTCCTCTTTGCTGTCTCACACTTCAAAATGCAAAAACAGGCCTTTTTATATCTCGCTGTTCACAAAATCAGAACTTTTTTGTTTGCTGTCACACTCAGAAATTCATGAAAAAATGTATAATTTTGCCTTGGAAAGTGAAAATACTGAGCTATACCTTCAAAAACCACTTGGATTTGGGCTCTAGATGCTTTAGAATAGTCAAAAATGCCTTTTCCCGAGGTGGGTCTGCAACAAAAATGAGCAAAAATGGACGGAAAAGCCTTGAAAATCATTTTTCCTATGGCTGGAAGTGGTGATTTTGGTTTTTGAAAAGTCTGAACCAGCACCAAAAATCCTCAAAACCTCTTAAAAATGGCCTAAATAGAGGATAAAATTGAGTGAATTACTAAGAATTAAGATCATATTGACATATATTTGCTCAAAGATTGAGTTGATAGTGTAAGATTTAACAGAATTATGGAAGATTTATGCATAGCAGACACATATAACTTGATAATTGAAGGAGAACAAAACTTTAAATAGTCGTACGTAAGGCCCCTATTGGAAAACAGCATTGCACATCAAACTCTGAGTAACATCAAACGATCATGACCTGATCCACGAAGACTTGGGATTATGAATTCTTCTGGAATTCATCATATCTTTCAAGATAAATAAAGGTTTGTGTGTAAACTTTTATTTCTTGTTGTTGTGACTAACAAACGCATTTCATGCAATAGCTTTGTAAACATTATAAACAAGTGTATTTTTGCACTTAGATGGGGAATGGTAATTCTCAGTCCTGCATATTGTTGAAGTTGCTATTCACCAAGTATTTAGTGTTATTGTTAAATCTAAAATTTATTACTCACTCAATGCAATTTATTACGCCTATCTTATTTTTAAATGTCTATTGAGATCTCTCGTTATGTGTGTTGAGGGTTAAATTCTTTTGGTGAGTTTACAAGCTTTGTATTGTAAATTGGCTCGAAAGTGGAGATCGTAGTTTTGTACCGAGTTCTTCATTTAATTTACCATAGCATTCATGTTTATGTGTTTTAGCTTATTCAATCTGTATGTGTTCTTGCATAATTCAATCTCATCGTTTAGCAAAACAATGCAAGCGTGTACTTGTAGGCATTTATTTGTCCAAAAAAAATCCAAAAATCTCTTATCTAGTGCTGATGTGTTGAATCACCTTGTGCTCTAGATTAAGAAAACAAAAAGATAGGTTTTTATTTAGTTTGTTTCTATTGCATACTCAAAATAACCTAGACTACACTATAAAGATTGTAAATAACAAGTACATATTGTCCAATTTTAAGTTAGTTTTTATTTATGGGGAGCGTCCCCTTTTAATCTAAGGAGTGGTTCTATTGCACATTTGTTCCGTTTTCCATTGCACTAAAAAAGTGTGAATTGAAACACTAACAAAGATTGTATGTCATCTCAAAGATTCCATAATTATCTGTTACTTGTCATCTCAAAAGTTGTGTTTAGCTTCGGTATTATTAGGTCTTTTCCTGACATCTTTAATTAAGAAGACAACCTTCATCTTTTGTCATGGATCAGTGTCATGTCATACTTTGAGTTAACAGTAAGCTTACAGGTTACTAGGATATTGATTGCATTCACTAAATCTCTAATTTGTTTTTTTGTATTTTTTAATTCAAAACTTCAAAGTATAGAAGTGGGGCTTGGCTCATACATGTGTAAAGTCCCACACCAATTTTTTTTTTTTAATGTGGGCAAGGTGAGAGCATATGGTGTTTGAACAACACACAATCTATCTAGATGAATGCACTGCTGAAATGAAAAGGTAGCAAACCGACTAGAGCATGCAGGCGGCAAAGCCGACCCAAATCAACACCTCTTCGGCGGACAAACATGCGTAGAGAATGCAGAGCCAATGGCAAATTACAGCGGAATCCGATCAAGCCAAAATGGCTGATTGCAAATGCAGATCTGATCAATGCCAAAACGGGCTAAGAAATGCAAAGGGGTCTACCGATGAACTGACCAAGACCTTCTATGTTGAAATGCACATAATCGGCGGTATACCATCCGATTTTACAATATCATGTGTATGAAACGCAAGGATTCCAGCGGTACTACCATCCGACATTACAATATGAATGCAATATGAACTACTAGATACAATATTGATAGAGGATTAGCTGCAACATATTGATAATATTATGCTAATAATCAAACAACAACATTGCAACACAAATATTAATCCAAGAAAGACTAGCAAACAATGGAATTATGAATACCAGGCTGAAACAGACTGAAAACAATACCAAAATGCTGATGGAGGCTGCTATAGAAGTTTGAAACTGATCTAAAACTGAAACTAACTCTGCTGAGCTGCTTAAAGACCCAAAAAACTGACTGGAACAGCCTCTATAAGTAAAAGTACTGACTGCTGCTTAAAATCAGACCCTGTTATAGGTACAAACTGAGCAGTACAGCCCTCTCTTGGATTGTATGGACCCTCCAAAAGGTCCTAAACTGCTGGGAACAGCTGCAAGGACTGTTGTACAGCTCCAAAAATGACAAGTACGGCTCTTTGAATGACTGAAAAATGTAGTAAAGCTGCTGCAAATTTTAGAACCGGCCCTATACAGGGTGCAGCTGTCCCTAATTCCCTTTATCAGTCCCTAATTTCTTTTATCCCACTTTCCAAGGGTGGCTAGACTGTTATAAAGTACTGCAGCTGCTAACAGTTACCAAAACAGCCCCCAAAAAAAAGCAGCAACTCCACCTTGAAGAAGTACGACCCAGATTTGGAAGAGTACGACCTCATTAAATCATCGCACTCGGCATTAGTCAGTCCATACAGCAGTTAAACGCAAGTATTAGGCATACAGAAGTAAAATCACACAGCTGAAATCTGGAACAGCAATATATATTTTGTATTTTTTTGGATATATAGAAAAATCACACTAAACAACCAGCAAACTGGAACTCACACAAAAACCCCAAAATCATCACAACCAAACTGAGTTTTGAAAATCTAGAAATCACAAGCTGCTGAAGCTGACTGGCAATCCTTTGGTAGAATTGCACCGAAAGGCTAGGAGGGTTTTTGTCCTCAGGAATGAAAGAAGAACTCACGTTCATTCTTGAGAAATAAAATTGATAAAAATGGGTAGATAACCCTTTTCTGTGCACAACTCCTTTTATAGGCACTTTTAGGGCAACCAAATATTATCTCTTTTATTTCACATTCCCCTTAATAATAAAATAAAGTGACTTTTCTAAGTCTTTTAAATTTGATAACACTTTTAATCCTTATTTTCAATGTCACTTTTAAAATTACCTTTTAAGTCACCACTTTGTACCCCATGCCTAGTGTTATCACTTTTGGCCCTCTTTTAAAAACACTTTATGACGTTGGCCACCCTTCTTTTAAAATAAATGAATAAATAAACATAAGTTGCCTTTAAGAAAAGTATAAAGTTACCTTAAGGCAGCTTACATTACTTATTTAATTATTTTTCCACACATCCCAAAGTCTACGGAAAGTTGGTGCTCTCCAAAGATGTTGGAATTCTCCAAGAATCTTGTAACTTTCCAAGAATGTTGGAATGGGCCCAAAAGGGGACATTACAACTTGGCAAGACTCACAAGTCCAAGTCCAGGTTGAAAAGAAATGACTTCAAGCAACTTGAAAGCCTAGACTCAGTATGACTTGAAAGACTTGATCAGACTTGCCAACTTATGGCCAGTATTTTAAGTGAGAAAAACAAACACATAAAAAGTCACCCAGAGCACAGATTTTTCTCAATCTTTCTCTCTCGACAGTTCAGTGCAGAGAAGATATGGGTTTTCAGCTGAACAAAATTGTAATTTTACAATCAGTTACAAATTTGTGAACAAATTTCACTGCTGGGAAGGGCTTTCAGCTGTAGTTTTCAGTTTAAACTTGTTCTTTAGACTTTCACAAGTGGTCAAGGATCAAACTTCACTTGTATGTAAAGTTTATGATATTCCAACTTGCCAAGTGTTGGTGCCAAGTCTAATTCGAGTTGACAGCTTGGCAACTCTCTCTTAACGAATCCAAGTCACACTTCTACAGACTGAAGCAATTATGTGGTTACTTATAGATTTTCAATTCAATTTTTTTTCAGAGAGAATAAATATTCCAGATCTTTTTTTAGTAACTCACTGGTATTGGAAGTACAAATAATTAACCTCTTTCAGTTTAGTGCTAAAAATTGGGGTATTCGTTCTGCCAAAGACACCCAACCAAGGCATGATCCGAGCCTCATTTCTTTAGAGTGTCACAGGTCTTCGTATTCAGTAAGACTTGATCCTTGATAAATTCTTTGCAAGTCATTCAACTTCACCAATAAACCAAAGGTCACTTAACTATTCATATTTAAATATTTTTTAAATACATTTGTTTCTTAGAAAAATGCAAATTGTTTTCTATTTCTTTCCCATTATTTCAATCTTTGCTTAGGTAATCATTTTGGCACCCCTGCTGATTAATTACTAGTTAAATATGTGTAACACTGACTGTAATTCTTCGAGCGCGCTATGATGCAGTGGCTAATCAGAGTTACTGCATGGCGATGACGTAGAGGCTAGTATCAAGCCCTTTCGGGTCCAAGATAAGCTGACCTTTAATGTCCCAAAATGCTAATCAATGTGCACTTACTTGTTTAGGAGTATGCTTCCATGAGTGTTTAGTTTTAAAATATATTTCCCAAGCTTTGTTTCAGTGTCTGGATTCAATATTTAATGCACTAGGATCTGACTACAAATATCTAGACCATACCTAATACCAAGATAAGCTGACCTTTAATGTCCCAAAATGGTAATCAATGTGTGCTTACTTGTTTAGGAGTTTGCTTCTATGAGTGTTTAGTTTTAAAATATATTTCCCGAGCTTTGTTTCAGTATCTGGATTCAATATTTAATGCACTGGGATCTGACTACAAATATCTAAACCATACCTAATACAAGATAAGCTGACCTTTAATGTCCCAATATGGTAATCAATGTCCGCTTACTTGTTTAGGAGTTTGCTTCCGTGAGTGTTTAGTTTTAAAATATATTTCCCAAGCTTTGTTTCAGTATCTGGATTCAATATTTAATACACTAGGATCTGATTACAGATATCTAAACCATACCTAATACGGTTATATAGTGGGTAGGTCCAAAAAACTGAAGTTGGGTGCAAGTATCAAGTGAAATTGACATAGTAAATTCCGTCGAACATGGCTTCTAAGTCAAATTTAACCAATCAAAAACAATTGACTGTAACTCCCACAGTAAAATTTATATCTGGATTAACAAAACAAAGCAAGTAGGAAATGCAGAACACATACCTTGATAAGAATAGGGAAATTCTTCCTGTGAAATCTACCAGCCCAGTGATTGAGCAAATGATCAACATCATCCTGAGGCCTGAGCTTCATAATCTCTGCAACAACCTCACTGATAGTCCAATCATGCTGCCCAAGCCCTTCCTTCAATCTCTTCCTGTACCTTTTAGAGACCTGCTCTTTGCCAAGCCCTATCACTTGACGACTCCTCTGGTGCTTGCCTTGGTCATAGTCCACCACGACAACTTTCCTGCTCTCCTCCCATTCTTTCTTCTTCTTGGGGCCATTGGTCTCGTTATCCCCCACTGTGTTATTATTAGTGTTGTATAATGAAGCACTCCGTAAACACTTTTGCTGCTTCTTATTGCTCCAGCCATTTGGGTGTAATAGCCCCTGTAATTCCTTCAAGCTTAGAATTGGATTAGAATGGTGAATCAGTGTACACATTGCTGCTGGAAGTGTTTATTTCATTCGGGAAAGGAGCCCCTCCTCAACAACAGACGGTTTTGTTTGTGGGATCAATTTATCCATATACAGGCGATTTTTTACGTTTTGGGAGGCGGGAGAGAAGAATGGCGAGGCTTGTGAGTCAGAGTACCCCCATACTAAAATCTATGTATTCATATTTTTTGGGAGGTTTATGTTATGAAGGCACACACTATTTTTTGGGGAGGTTTATTTTATGTTACTAGAGGTGACCTTTAAAAATTCAATTGGAAATGGTTAAATGTGTTTGAGTTAAGTAGGGTTTTCTTGAAAGTTTTTATGTTTCACTTTTTTCTAATTAGTCATTATTTGTCGACTTGAGTATGAAATGTTCAAATCGTATGCTAGGGTGTTGTATAAAAGGACAAGCCCTAATCTAGTTTAGAAATTCATATATTGGATCGTCCATCTATACGTTCATGGCATCATTAAAGCATGATCAAATCATTGGGACATCAACTAACATTACCATCTGCATCATAATGACAAATTAAGCATCTTGCATGGTTGCTTGACTTGTCTTCAAACTTATTCAAATCCATTAAATTAATTCCAGGGGTTTGACTGAGGCAAAACTCCTAGCACATCAAACTCTAAAGGTGTCTCTAGATATTATCAAGTCTAAATAACAGAGGTGAACAAGTTTTTGCAAGTCACAAGTGCATAGGTCGAATCCGCAGAAGATTAAATCTATAGGAAATGATTGAATATACATATACATGATTCGATTTTGCAACTACAAAACTTAACCAAAGTAAAAAAAAATCAGTTAGCAACACATCGAAGCATTATAGTCCCAAATATAATCACATAACACCAAATTGGTTTACTAAAAATAGTTTATAGCCAAGAAACATCTTCCCATGTGCGAAGCTAAGTACTTAAGCCTCCTTTATCAATTTCAAAAAGCATGTTTGTGTAGAGTTATTATCTCAACTCCTTAAGTTATGATAATCTAATTGTATTTATTTATCAATTTTATTTATCCTAATTTGAATTAGAAAAGGTATATTTATTTCTTTCTATGAAATGGAGTTAGATTACATCTTCCATCCAATTTTTTCTTTCCAAAAAAAATTGTCACATGGTTAAATATGAGTTTTTTTCCCTCTAGATTTTCTATATAGATTTTATCTAAATTCATAATAAAACAAATTTACAAATATAATTTTTTAAAATTACTTTTAAATTTTCTAAGTAAACAATGCCTATAAATAAGCACCCTCTATGTGACCCTACTTTAAAGGTGTGGTCTTGTGAAAGGGGCTTGGGCTCCATTTTTTTACTTCAAAGAGATTCCTATGGAATTGGAAAAATATAGCTATGAAATTTTAGTTCCCCCCTCCATGGGACCATAACCTAATGGCATTTATTCCATTAAATGTATCAAAATGGTTCCTAGCTTACATTAGTTGTTATTAAGGCTTACATTCTACCTAGTCTTGTGTTTTATGATTAGAAAATCAAATTTGAAGGGACTCTTTGAGAACCATCTCAATAAGTTCTTTGTAATTCACCTTTCTTTACTCTCAAACTTTGCTAGTTTCTAGATACCACATTACATGTAACTATATTTTTAACAAAAATATTAGGAATAACTATGACCTCATTTTAAAACCTAAATTTCCTACTAACTTGCATATGCATCGTTGAAGGTCTTGTGTGTGATTGAATGACACAAAGGATCATAGTTGGGCTTATGTGTTGCAAAAATATTAGTCATATGTTAGATATTAATAGTTTAGAAGTTTATATAATGGGGAGTAATGCAATTTTTTGCGTTCAAGTAAAGATATATTTAGTATTAGATTTTGTCATAAAGACAATGAATGTAAGTGAAGTTCTTCCTTCTCCCTAATGATGATGTAAGCAATATCTTTCATTCTTGAGTAGTAGTCAAAAGAGAAAGTGGGTGATGTAAGAAAGCATTCGCAAGATCCAACTATGGAAATGGTTTTGAAGTCCAACCTTTGTGTTTTGATATTTCCAATGTCTACTGTAGTACTATCTAATGTCAACCCTTGCATTATGTGTATTGATATTGTCCAAGCCATACAAGGGTTTTTTTTTGTTTGATTATGATATATCATAGGTGGTAGAGGTATAAATTCAAGGTTGTTTGTGTCACACATCAAACCATTCTAGTTGTTAAAATTTGCCACCACATACATATGAAAATAAATCAGTCTAGGCTTAATCAATGAAAGATATTTGTAGCTTGTGTATGATCTTCATTAATAAGAACATCATCAATACATGAGCTTGATGTTAGCACTAACATATCAACCAATGCATGAAAGAACTTTTATTTGAGTTAGTTATTATCAACATTAATGACAGTTTTGTGCTTTGTATTATGTTAGACAATCAAGTGGAATATCCACCCTATTTATGGATCAATTGGAAACATGACAATGAGCTCGTGCTCAAGATATTCATTTGAATTATCTAATGAGGCTCTAACTTAGTTTTTGAATCCACTCTTTGATTCTCTCTATAGTTTCCAGTGCTTGGTTGATGATTATTTTCTCTTATTTGATGTGGCTCAACCATCCAACCTATGGATTTGGTTACTCACCTCCATGACACAAGATAAAATTAAGTCAATTTTTTTTTATTTTCTAATGATGGAATATGGTTGTCCACTCCTTTAAAACAAGGTTCATTGATCCCAAATTTTTGGCATGTTCATATGAGAATTATGATAATGGGTTCACCTTGAGGTCACGAAGTGTGAGGATGTTGCATATTAAGAGAATTTGAATGAGTGTCAAAATATTGAGGCCTTAAAGATCCTCATCTATCTTCGACCTTTCCATACCTCAAGAGCATCCTTATGTCATGATCATAACCATAATCAACATATGATGATGTTTCTAATTCTCTCCCAAAATAAAAAAAGGATACTTGCAACGTTAACACCTTGATCAAGAAAGAGTCCAACAATAGAAATATTAAGGACAAGAAGATGTTTGACTACAAGTTTCACTCTTCTAAGTATTTCTCCTTCCCTGAGATGTACGACCATTATAAAGAAAAATTATGAAAGAAGAAAAGGGTATCCATTTTAAGGAATCGCCTCTTCTAGCTCCTTATTGTAAACTAAATGTCTTAAAGAAGACCCTTTGCAACATTGTGATCCACAAGACAAGAAGGATTGAGAAAATAACAAGAAGACCAAAGACAAGCAAGAGAACATGTAAATGTTCTTTTTTCTCTATATTTGCATTCTTCAAGTTCATTTATTGGGTCTCTTTAAACTCGTGATGATAAACTTAGTGCCATGGTGGAAAACTAGTGGCTTCTATCAATATAGATAATAGCCTTAAATACAAGTACTTTCTCATTACATAATCATGTCAAGCTATTAATCCTTAGGGAAACTACCAGTGTTCAACCTTTAGGTCAAGACCCATGCATATCAAACCCCAAAGTTCATTTGGAATTTCAATCCAACAAATCCCACATGCAAATATTAAACCCTACTTGATGATTAAGGAGCTTCTTTTATGGCCATTGGGATCTCCCTTTTGTACAATCTTACCTTTATCTTGATCAAATTCCTCTCATCTTCAATGATCTCAAATTTCCTTAGGAAGCCACACTATGAAGTGAAAACAATTTCCTATATGCGTACCATAGTTTCAATGGTGTCCCCTCTTGAAATTTAAATTGAAAGTGATCGTATTTCCTATGATTCTTAATAAGAGATATTTATTCCCCATCTATATTGAGACCCTCTCCAATGCCAGTCACATCAACTAAGCATCATTGATGATGGGGAAACCTTGAACATAATACCCTTGTAGGTGGTTGAAACATTGGAAAATAATCATAATGTTCAATCTCCATAAGTTGCACCACAACTATGTTGGTTTCAACAACATAATTTCACCAATCTACTTTATAATTCCTTAAGTCAAGTTTGTGTTGAGGATCTAGTAAGGTTGAGTTTTGTGTTAAATATTGATTTATCATACAAAATGATCCTTGCATGGCCCTAGAAATCTTGTAAGTGGGACATTATGAATGTTACCTTTTTGGTAGTCCAAATTTTCCATTATGACGAGGTTTGCATCATGGAGATTGATCCTAAACTATGGACTCGGATATATTAGGACTAAAATAATTTCAAGGATGCAACATTGCTAGTCTCTATCCCCAATCTTCCTAATGATTCTTCCCCTTTGAGGACAAGTTCTATCCTAATAATTATACTAGATCCTTCATTACTCCAACAAATATGTATTGCTCCGACATATGTTAGGAGGATCAATTGCTTCTATTGAGTGCCTCTCTTAGGATATTTCTCCTCAAGATGTCTTGGTGATCCCCTCCTCTCTTTGAGCATGGTCCCCACTTCAAGTCTTGGGTGTCTCACATCCCCTTTGGTGTGGTTAATTTCTCTTAAGGTATGCATTTCCTAAAATGATCCACTATGGTGTTATCACATACAGCTTAAGACATGATAATCTTTGATGAGTAAGATGAATATATGCAAATAATAAAGGTGTCACATAATGACAACCTTCATTCTCATATGTAACCTAGCTTTGACACCATTCAAACCTCTCCCCAATGATGTTACCCATAGACTCCTAGATCTAGGTATTTCATTGATGTTTCTTAAGGAAATCAACCCAAATTTCGTAGTTGTCTCCTATGCCTTAGTAGAAGATTACTTTATGGATCTCCTAGATCCTTTTGATGTTAATTTATGTACTACAACAAAAACCTAGATTGTGTGGATTGGACACTAACTTTCTTCCCAACAATGAGACTTATCGTCACTTTAATTGGATAATATGCAAATGTATTCACATAGGAAGAGATTTCCCTTGGAAATATCACATCTTGGGGCCCATTAGTGACCCTCCTTAGGAGTCCCACCTAATCCACACTTTTTATCACCACTACCCATGTGTTTCTTATGTGTGTGCTCATGTTATTTCATGATTAACATTTATATGTCAACCATGCATGTACTCTAGGTTAAAATTAACTTAAAGTATATTTACTACACAAAATCCACACATAATGTATTTCACATATGATAGTATATAATTGCAATAATAGTTTGGTACAATGCCTATCATGATTAAACACAGGGATTCATACGAGTCAAGTAAATCATGAGTTAAAATTATGCCACACTTGTGAATGAACATAAGATTAGGGTAGCCATATGACCTTCTACTCCTATCCTTGATCTCATGAAACCTTGACCTCTCTCACAATGGAGGTCCCACCTACTCTCACTATTGTACTATGAATATCCAATGCTCTAGCTCAATGAAGCACTCTTCCTAGGGTGGTTGCCTCGTATATGGTCCTAGATGGTTCCTATGTAGCTTAAGCCTCTATTGTCACCCTCGATTTATCTCTATTGTCCTCCACGGTCAAAATCTATCACATAATTCATTCTTAGTTGGTGTCCCTCATGATTTTATACCTTTCAAAGGCCTCGATCTTTATCATGGAGTTTGTAACAAATCTACCTATGTGTGGTAGCATGCACATAGGTGTCCTAGGGACTTGCACCTATTTCCATTGTTCTGGGGTGAATCTGAGAAATAATGAATCTAACACATATGCCACCTATCACCCCATCTATTTTGGGGATACACTCACACACATAGGTTATACGTGTGTCATAAACATATATAACATACTCTCAAATAATTAAAATTGTTAAAAATAGTAAAAAAGAGTGTTTTTGCTTATGGCTTTAGGAGCAACCGCTACCTATTAAACCCCTCCTACTATTGGTTAGGTTTTCTAGTCCATGTGACTATGGACATTTCTATTGCCATGTTATGGACTCACACTCTTGATATCAAGATAGTATATCCTATTAGGCCTTGGTGCACCATGCATGTCTACCTCTAGCCTAGATTATGGTTCTTATTCTCCTACTTGAGAACTCCTACCACACTTGCAGTTATCAAAAGTGTTCCCTTTAAAATTCGTAGATATTGCCCTCACACTCTAAGTAGCCCCATCCTCCTCACTTTTAAAGGTCATATGCCCCGAGTTAGATAAATGTCCCTAATAACCCCTCAAGTTATATCACACATAGAGCCTACTCCACCTTTACATCTCCATCCAAAACAACTATGACATAGGGGTTGTCTGTGAATGTAATTCACATCTCATCCTCATTTTCAATCCTCTAATCTATCCAAAATCAATGCCCAAGCCTCATGTTCTCAAATCTTAAGATGTGTTGTGACCCCACCTGCTACTTGTGTGTAGCATATGGGTGATTCCATTATAGTGTGTCCCACTTGTGGAACATCCTGATTTTTTTTTTCTAAAATCACATTTTTTTTAGATTAATGATTTAAGCCTAGAGGGGTTCCATCTAAGGTAGTTTGATTGAAGGGGTTTAGATCAAACCCTCTTATATCAAATACCCTTGGATATAACCCTCTTGGGCTCAAACCAAACCCCCAACAAAGTCTCCTTCACACCTATCAAAATGCTGACAAAAAACTAATATTCACCTTTTGGGGGATCAAATGAAGTCATTTTGAAATCCCATTTTGTAAATATGTAGCCCTTAGTATTACATTTCTAAAAATTATAATATGTTTTATGTTTTCTTTAATATTATATTTTTAAAAAAATTATAATGCATGTAGGTCTATTGCAAAAAAATAATGACCTCTATTCAAGACACTACGAAAAATAACAAACATTGTTAGAAAATCTCTAAAAAATCATTGCACTCCACATAGATGTCCTTGTTTCAATAAAAAAAGAAAATTTTAATTTTGATATATATGCTAAGAGAAATGCATTACAGAATAATATACGTCTGAAACTAATTCAAAAATTAATAATAACATATTTAATAAAAACCACCCAAAAATATGTATGCACTAGATAGTGGATTTAATGGTCTAATTCCAATAAATCATGAAAAAAATATTTGTAGTGAAAGTTACGCGTTATGGAATAATGTCACTCAACAAAAATAATAGAAAAAATAAAAATTCATTAAAAATAAAAATAAAAAATGATAGAAATAATTCTTTTAAAAATATAAAAAATATATATCTTGAATCTTCATAGAAAATTACACAAGTCATTAGTTTACATCATCCTTATATTCTTGACCATTTTTCCCTATAATTGACACAAATTGAAAAATGTTGATTTTGAGTGTCCCACTTAGGCCAAAAAGTGGGACACACTATTGTGTTATCACCGATATAAAAAATCTCATACACATCCACTAAGAAGTCACCTCAGATGTTTCAACCTTCTTGTCCCATAGTGCTTGATGCAATTCAATTTTTGATATATTCTACTCAAGATGTATGATCCCCAAACACATTCAAGGCATCCCTTTGCACTATGCATGCAAGAAATAAAGTAGGGCAACATAACTCCACTATTAATCATGTTTTACACTCTTGGAGGATCACCCTAGTGATCACTATTTTTTTGTTGTGAATCAAGTTGGTGTTTTTATAATGGAAACCTTGTGGATGTTGGTCATTTACATGGGAGTCCCTAGGTATTTACAAGTTTCTATGATAGCATGTACGTATTATCTTCCAGCCCTACTTCTATCAATGTTGCTATATAGAGCCTAATAAGTTGAGGATTCCCTCTAGTTTTATATCCAACCAAAATGTGTGGCTCTCTAGGATCCATGTTCTAACCATTAAGTTTAGTAGGCCCCCATTATGATGCATATAGGCTGTAGACACTTAAAAATGTCCTGAACCTGCAAGCATCATTTTCACATCAATTTCTCCTTAATTCCACATTCTTCTATTAATTAAATAATCTTTAATTATTTAATTAATTCATTTTCCTATTTTCTAATCTATAATTAAATAATTATTTTTAATTATTTAATTATTCATTATCTTATGTCTCCATCATCCAATTAATTTAAATAAATAAAATATTTATTTAAATTTAGCTCCCACCTTTAATTAAATAAATCGTATTTATTTTATTAAAGTTTCCTACTCATTTCCCATTTCAAAATTAATTAAATAAATTGCAAAATTTATTTAATTAAGGTATTCCCACCTCATCATTTATTCAAATAAAATAATCACTCTTGTCTACTTGTGAGAGGGAAATCCTACTCAATCTCAACCGTTCACATCACTCAAAGTCAACAACTCAATCCTCACCCTTCATTTGAATCATGCCTTCTATAAAAGAAGCCCTTCACTCTCATTTCAACAACAATCACAGTCTTAGTCTTCAAGATTTTGCTAATCATTTCATATTGAACTTCTCATGAATCTTGCATGTCTACAAATCTGAGAGCAAATCTAAAGCAAGGTCAAGGAGAGCAATGGAGGAGAGCCAAGTTTAGCACAGGAATTTAGATGTGTTTGTTGTTTTATGTAATTTCTATGTCTATTTGTGCTCCATTGTTGGATTAGGGCATCTTAGCTTGCATTTGATAGTTTGTGGTTGCTAATTGATGATGCATGTTTGTTACCCTATTTTCCCTAGTCTATAGAGGCTACTTGAGAAATCCTCCACAACTTGATCGATCTCAAATTCAAGAAATTATTGTATTGAATTCTTCATGATGATTGTGGTTCGACTTTGTACAGAGTTTATCCATTTCTACCTATGTATCACCCCTGGGATAAACATTTTTTGAGATCTTGGGGATCCTCTTGCTAGCCTCATACAATTTTTTGGGAAACCAATGGCCTCTCCTTAGTTGAGGCTATTAATTTTCCTAAAATTTATGACACTTCTTGTGGCCGTACTTGACCACTAGAAAGGACTATATTTATTTCCAATAGCCATAAACAATTAGTTTGGTCCAATTGATGCCTATATTGATACCATCATCCCCCATTTTTCCACAATACTACTTAATTACATGAGTTTACGTTGTTTTAATTTCTATTCACATGTTGATACTAAACCCTTTGTTCTCTTTTTTTTGTACAACTCTTTTAGAGCATTGATTAGTTGTAATCATATTCCTACACCAATATTGATCTTCATCCCTAAGAGAATTCTATGGGATAGATAGGAAAGGGATAAACGATACACTATAAATATCTCATAGATTGTGGATCCTCACCTCTTTAAACATTGTTCATGAATCTTGGAGTTCTTGGACCATGGTAGGGTTTTTTGCATATGATTCTCTTAGAACTAGCTATAAGGTCCCCTTGTTATACATAATGGTGAGTTTGATTCATACTAGTAGCTTAGATATTTACTTGTTTACTATATATTTCTTTTGAGTCATGTTAGTAGCTCAGATATTTACTCAAGTTTACTATATATTTTTGCAAATTCTAGGTTGAGTTATTTCAAATATTAATATATTTTATTTCCTTTTTTCTTCAGATTTCAATTTGGTAGTATTCTTGTATTTTATTAATTCTTTATCCAAAAAAAAATGATTAGGCTCCCCTTAGTCTCATCCATTAGTGATGTTTCTTAAAAATAATCTTAGTCACCCATGGTTGTGGTAGTTATTTTCTTTTAACTCCTCCTTTTCCAATCACAAGAACATAAGTTGAGGTTCTTCCACCTACATTTTGGCACCCCTAGTAGAACTCCACATTAAATTTATTCCCTATATTTGTTTTTTTTTTCAATTTGTAATTCATTTATTTACTTCTCGTACCAAGACATATTTTCCCACATGCCCATATCCTCCCTTCTTTCTAGGTCATGATTCTTTTGCAAACCCACGCTCAAGCTCAATGTAAGTAGTTCATTTTTTTGCATTCTTCTATCCTAAGCCTTGGAACCTCTATCCATCTTTTGGCATATCTTTTCCTTGTCCCTTGCCCTATTCATGGTCTTTTGTTTTCCTTTATTTGTCAATCACCTACATGTTATATACATCCATATGCATCATACACATTCACATGACCTCAATATACCATCTTCCACTTCCAATACATAATTTGTGTTTCCTTCATGAGAAGAATCATTTAACATGACCTCAAATGATATAGACCTAGCCCTAGAATGACATAGATTTCCTAAATTGTAATGTAGGACCAATGAGAAACATAAACATGGTAGGTGTCTCATCTTCTTTGACCCGTATTCACTGAGAAATCAGTGTATCCTTTATAAATGGATACCTAACTGCCCTCTTGATCTGTCTAAGATGCACCGTGATGAACATATTGAATTGGTCAAACCCACTCTTGAGGACCCACCTCTTCTCTTATGTTGTTAGTCACTAGTAGTCTCAAGGAACTCCTTTGATCAAATCTTAAGCACTTCGTTCTATAAGGTAGTCATCATCCCCTTATAAGGGACCAATGACAGTCTTCTTCTCCCACCCAT
This sequence comes from Cunninghamia lanceolata, assembly GCA_027924645.1. Lineage (NCBI taxonomy): Eukaryota > Viridiplantae > Streptophyta > Pinopsida > Cupressales > Cupressaceae > Cunninghamia > Cunninghamia lanceolata. Next base: position 10,228,751 of record BSBN01000321.1, read on the forward strand.
GCAACTATCCATGAGAGTGTCTCTCCCTCACATGGCTCTTTAAGGAACTAGGATACTCTCCTTCAATGTAGGATCCCATCATGGACCAATCCCTCTCCCTCGGGGTCATATAGGTTCCCCTCTCACATGGGAATCGCACCAAAGAGATTTGACATTTCCATTAGAGTCATCCACCTAGACTCTTAGTTTAGTGCATTTAAACATGTCCTTCCATTGGTCCCGTGATTCTCTATTCAATTGATAATAAGTTTAATCCCCACGTATAATATACAGATCCATGAGATGTATACCATGTCAATTAGTGATCACATATGGATCCGTCACCACATAAACATAATCCTTCTCCTTGGATACCTAACTAACAATCTCTCTTAAAGTTTCCCTTTCCTAGATAGCATTGTATTTATTGATACTAGAAAGATTATACTCAACATAGAACTTATAAGGATTGTCCTTGTGATCTAAAACCTTGGGATACTTAATGTGATGAGTACCCCTCTAGGTTTTTTCTTCTCAATCCTAAAGCTAGGGATGTTAGATAATTACATTCCCAATCTTATACATAGATATACCATATCTAGTGGGTATCCCTCTAGAGATTATCTTCTCAATCTTAAACCTAGGCATGCAAAATATGATGGGTATATCTCTATGGATTGCCTTACAAGTTTCAAGTGTAAGGATTCCCTTTATCATGAGTATCCATATAGAGAAGCCCATCTCAATGCAAGCCTAAGGATTCCTAGTGATGACCTTCATGACAAGTATCCCTCTAAGGATCGTCTCTTTTAACAATTATCATAGGGATTCCTATTTTCACAAGTATCCACATAGGGATCATGTTCCCAAGCTTAGGGATTCCATTCATGATGGATATCCCTCTAGCAAAAATTTTTACTACCCCAATATTAGGGATATTCATTGTGATAGTTATCCATCTAAGGATAGTCTTCCTTATCCTAAGCTCATGAGTAGCCATTGTAATGTGTATTTGTTTAGTAATTGTATTCCCTATGCTGACATTAGTTAAATTTATGTTAATGGATATCCATCTAGAGATCATTATCCCTTTCATGAACTAAAGGTTTCCCACCCTATAGGACATCTATCTAGAGATTCACCAATGGATATCCCTACCATTTGAATGTGTATTCAAAGCTTACCAATCATGTTCAATAGAATTACTCATTCTCTAGGAACAATGCCCAAACTACTCGAGTGACTAGTCATGGTCACTCCACTATGAATCATGCCTATGAAATCTTTATAGGATTAATTTATATTCTCTCATTTGATATCTCCCCTTCTAAACCCATTTCTTGAACACTCTAGATTTAGTGGCACCATATAGGAAATTCCATTGAAGTACCTTCGTGCTTTCTCTATGGCATGTATTGATTGGAAGCATAACAATGAACGCATGCTCAATATCTTCTCTCAAACCCTCCAACGTGAAGCCTTGGATTGGTTTAAAAATATGCCTCTAGATCATCTTCATACTTTCTCTCTACTAGTTAATGATTTGATCCTCTCATTTAATGTGGATTGACCATTCAACCTTGAGATATAATCACTCACCATTATGGCATAAGCCAAACGAAATTCAAAGTTTTTTTTAAAGTGGTGTATAGTCTTCCTATCTTATAGAAAAATTTCTCATATCCCTGTAATTTTGATATGTTCGAACATATATTTATTGTAGTGGGAGGGCCATTGCAAGATCCTTGAACATGGAGATACTACCTATAAAGAGGTGTCGATTCGGGGTCTTTAGATTAGAGACATTGAAATATGAATAGATTGCAGACTTTGAAATATGAATTGATGTTCAACATTCTTCTTCTCAATGGCCATCCTCTCATTGTTCACAACATAATGTAATTGGAGTTGGGGCATTTTTTACTCTCACTTTGAGAAAGATAGAAGACAAATGAATATTGCAATGTCAACACATTAAAAAATAATGATTAAAAGTGGATCAAACTTAAAGATGTTAAGAATAGAACCACCAAGATTTAACAATTGAATTACTACTCCTACCATAAGGTAATGGTCCATTCTAGTAAAGATTACAAGGCCCTTAAAGCTACAAATGATGGAAAAGAGGAATACTTTCAAGGGATCTCTAGTTAGAACACCTAATTGAAATTGGCTACATTCAAAAAGATCCTCCATTATCATGATAAGAAAGGAAATAAGGAAAAGAAGAAGAAAAATAAAAAGAACCAATATAACAAGATAAAATCCAAATTCTCTTCTTCTTACTCCTTATAGTATTCTCTCTTTATTTGGTCTTCTCTAAATTCATTAGATGGTGAATCCTAACATTCAATGATAAGAACATGGTATCTATTTATATGAAGTATAGACCAATCTATGTGTCTATCTTTGTCACTCATTGAGATTGTGTTACTGACTCCCTTTGAATCACAGTGGTGATGTTCTTTTGGGTCAATCATTGGGTAAAATAAACCCCAAATTTGACATAGAATTTATGTGGGATATCCCATATATGTGAGGCATCAAACCTACTTAATGTTTTTTATTTGACATTACCCCTCTTTTGGAACTTTTTGCCCCGTTTGTGATCAATCCACATTCATGTTCTACGAGATCCATCTACCTTACAAGGTTTCCATATGAAGATCTTATGATGTCCCTTAGATCTCTCACACTCTGAAACACAATCATATAATAAGATTTGATTTATCAAATATCTTGACATAGATATTATTGAGAAGATGTCTTCATTCCCTCTCTATAAGACATCCATTAGATGTAGTAATATGTAGCGATGAAAGTTCAATACAGGGGGAATGGTGCGATAAGATATTAACAATAAAGTGTTTCAATTTGATTAAACATGTGATAAACCATAAATATTAATGAAACAATCAAGAAGCATTCACAAATAATCAAACCATATAGACACCAAATATTCATGGAGAAACCTTTGTAGGGAAAAACTCCATTACCAAAGAGACCCAAGCTTGTATTATCAATAATAGAGTACACCTATACAATCCACTCATCCCTCTAACTTATAGTAATTTGATAGAATAGTAGTACATGAAAACTAGCCCCACAAACCTCTATACCATGCCTCCATTATACAATAAAATTAGAAACAAGAAACCACCAAGTGGTATCCCAAAACCAAGAGTCAAAACCATGAGACACTAGCAAAAATCCAATGCCCCATAGTCATGGTCAAGCAACCTAAAATATAATATAACTCCTCACATGCCTCTTACATCTCTTACAACTCTCTTACACATCATATATTCTATCATAACCATCATACTGACCAAGTTCCTAAACCTAAGCACTCCATGAGGGCATTCAATGCCTTGTCATAACACCCAAATTGAGAAGATGAGCTATAACTCCTAATTTGGTCTTTTCAAGTAACCTCCCTATTCAATGTTTTGTTACACAATATTCTAATTATCTTAGAGAATAAATAATAAATAAATAAAGTATCCACCTCATATGGGCATCCCATTTTGTCTACTCCATGATGTTTATAGTTCATACACTATTTATTATCTACTAAATCAAATACAAGATTAAATCAAGACTTGGGATTTACAAGGTGAATGACACATATAATCCTAACACCTACATTGCAAATACATAATAGGAAACTAAAAATGAATGAATTGGATGCTAGAAGAGGCAAGGCCCATGGCTTCTTTGCACCAACAGAACTTATCCATGCTCACTAGCTTAGTGTGAGAATTTTCCATATTATAATATGATTTTCTTTTCCAATATAATTTGTTTACTAGAATCTTTGTTTGATAGATTTCACCTATCCATTCCCTCAAGATATATGTTATACTCTCCTCAAGGACATTTAGAAGGATGGAATCAAAAAGACATAGTTGTATTATTCCTTGAGCCTTCTAGTCTTCATCTAACAACTCAATAGGATTTTTTTTTTGTCACGACTCTCCACTAATCTCTTTCCTCCAGAGATCCTCTATTTTTAGTTTCCACACCTCATACATGAATCCATTGAACTTCTTAATCTCCAAATAGGATGTGTTTTCCATGATTCTCTAACCACTTAGATCTACAAAACCATTAAACCAAATACTACCACTAAACCCCCAAAAAACCCCTAACACTGCAAGAAAGGTGCCCCTCTCTAAAATCAAGTCACAATTCTAATACCAAATGTTGACTACAAGGTGAATGGTGCAATAAGAATGTTAAAAATAAAGTGATTCCATCTAATTAAACATGTGATAAACCATAAATATTAATGAAATAATGGAGAAACACTCACAAATAGGCAAACCATACATAAACTAGATATAAATGGAGAAACTTTTGCAAGAAAAAACTCCACCTCCAAAGAGACCCAACCTATATTGATCTCAATAATAAAGTACACCAATACAATCCGCTTAACCCTTTGACTAAATATAATTTGTTAGCATAACAATACCTACAAAATATCCTTAAAAACCTCTATCACCATGCCTCCATTATATAGGAAATTTGGAAACAAGAAACCACCAAGTCGTATCTCAAAATTAGGAGTCAAAACTATGAGCCACTAGCAAAAATATAATGTCCCATAGTCATGGTCAAGCAACCTAGAATATAATATAAGTCCTCTTATGCTTCTTACACCTACTACACCTCTCTTACATATCATATATTTTATCATAACTATCAAATTGACCAAATTACCAAATCTAGGTGCTCCATGAGGGAATTTAATGCCTTGCCATAACACCCAAATTGGAAAGATGCTTTATAACTCCCAATTTGACCTTTTCAAGTAACCTCCCTATTCAATGCCTTCTTACACAATATTGTAAGTATCTAGGAGAGTAAATAACAAATAAATAATGTCCCCACCCTCACATGGGCATCCCATTTTTCCCACTCATGATGTTTGGAGACCATACATTATTTATTATCTCCTTAACTAAATATAATTAATCAAGACTTAGCATTTGCAAGGTGAATGACACACCTATTCCTAACAATGAACAAAGGAAAACTCAACATTATTCCTGTTGTCTTATTTTTTCCCAAGCCAAAATAACCCAAAAAAATCCCTTCTTCCATACAAAATATCCGATCTAAGACACCTGAAATAGAAGAAGTTTCCCTTAGCAAAAAACCTAGAAAAAATTCCCAAAAATTTCCAAGTTTTTGCCCTTTCTTTGCCTTAGTCGGAAAAAGTTTAGTCTGGCGAACCTTTGGTTCGCAGGTTCAAAAGTTCATCGATTTGTCAGTTTGCCGACTAAAGGGTGAATCGGCTAAGGTAAATTAGTGCAGGGTAGAAGGAAAGAGATAAGGGCAGATTTTATCGGCAATGTTGTTGGTTTGCAAACTTCATAGTTCAGCGATCGATGGTTTTGCCGATAGGTATTTTACCAACCAAATTTTGACTAAGGAAGGTGGGAAAATCTTCATTAAAGATCAAGGAAAGGCTAAGGCATGAAAGTCAAAAGGCTATCAGCGAATTGGGAAGATGCCTAACTGGCAAAGTGGTTCGAAAATTTTGAAACTTTGCCAATAAGGCGAAAGGAAACCCAAAAGCCAAGAAGATTCACCATCAGTCATTGGTTCAAGAAAGTCAAAATCTACTGACTGAGTAGAAAAATCAAAGACACGGGTAGTTCTGAAAAAGGGTGAATTTGCCAACAAAGCCAAAAGTGGCTAATGCACAAAGAGTTCTAAAAAGGGCAAATTCGTTGACTAAGAAGGATAACCAAGGCTTGCTTCGAAAAAGGGGCAATTTGCGGATAAGAAATAGAAGAGGTAAGGTGCATAAAAGGGATATCAATGAGTCGACGAGATTTCAAACTTGTTAAGTAGTTCAAAATTTTGAGGATTCGCCAATGTTACCTTTTAATTCACCCTTATTCAATTTTTCGTGAACCTTCCCTAAGCAAAAATCAACCTGCCATCTTACCTTATTGGCCATATGTTTATTTCTTAAGTCGGCTCTTTGTTTCTAAAATTTACCCGCCTGTCGTCTTATGTGCGAAATTACTGAAGAATTGAACCTTTGAACTTGAACCCTTTTTAAGGTTCAAGAGTTCAACGGTTCAATTGTTCAATATTCAATGTTTCTTGAGAAGTCGTTAACTGTTGGTCCCCTTGTGTAACTCAATATTTGAACCTTTGAGTTGAACCTCATATCGAAGTTCAAAGGTTCAAAGGTTCCGTGACTTTAGTCCCACTTTTCCTGAAGTCTTCCTTAAGTCAAAAATTTGCAGGAGATTTTAAAAGAAGAAAATCATTTAGAGGGAAATATATCTGGAACATTTTATGAAATGGAAAGTTCTAACTTTTGAAAGGTTATGAGTAATCATTACACATTAAGGTCGTGTGCGAGAACTACTTACAATTAATGCACCTATCAGAATTTGCGTCCTATCAAGCAAGTTCGGTACAAGTCAATTGATCCAGTAATTATTCGACCTAATTTCATGCCTTTTATCAAGAAAAAACAGGCCAATTTTAACAGTAAAACATACAGGGTAATACAAAGGGAGTTCAACGCTGGAGGTAAAAAGATTTTTCTTACCTAGTTTTACAGGGATTTCAGATCCGTTGAAGGTGAGTTCAACTTTTCTTATAGCTGATCCCATTTCTTTGTTGAAAAATAGAATCATTTTCAGTTTTTGGCATTGTTAAAGAAGTTTAAAGCTTTTTCATTCTATTTATCCAATCTATAGCCATGAAAGCTGCCTGTCTTGGTTTTGAGCATGGTTCTAGTCTTGTCTGTTCTCTTCCTAAATATGGAGATACCTTTTTAGCTCAGTACGATTTAGAGGACTTTAAGGAAAGAGTTAAAAATCCTGCGTCTGCACCTATGATGGAAAAAATAGTGGAAAGTGGTTTAGTCGAAGCTACAGCCTTTCCTATGGCGGTACAATGTCCTGAATTAGTCCTGGAATGTATGAGAAGATAAGACCCCCAAAATAGATGTATTAGAACTGCTGATGGTAATGTGTTACTGCCTATCAATAGATAAACCCTAATGGCTGTAATGAAAATTCCACCTAAGGAGCCATATTCTAATCTTAATATTACTTCTTCTTATAGCTATTTTTCATTAAAGAAAGCAAACTACAGGAGTGTAATTACAAGAAATTAGCTATTGAAATTTTAAAAGGGAGGTTCGAGACTACCTAGAGCACTATCAAGAGAACATATGATACCCGAAGTTAAGGATATCATGGTATTGTTACACAAGCTAAAAGGTAGCTCTCAGGCATTCTATTGGGAGGACTAGATGTATTTCTTCATTCAAGTGATCCTCCAAGGAGAACAGTATTTGGATTGGGCGGAAATCATTGTCGAATGTTTGCATCAAGGTTTGAGTAATTATTTGGGGAATAAGGACTTTTATATGTCCTCATATCTCTTTTACTATCTAGCGTCCACAAGAGAATGGAGAGGATTACCTCATGCATCCTTGGTTGAAAATAGCAAAATTTATGATTATTATTCACATTTACAAATGCAAAACTGTTATGAGAATTATGGAAGAGTTAATGATGTTTTCACCAGTAGGATGGCTTATGAATTGACAGGCAATGCTAATAAAAGAATGTCTAATGAAGCCATGCAACTAATCAATATTTATGGTAGTTTCTTCATTCAATTTCCCAGATTTACTTATATTAGGGTTGGTGGTTTTGATGGTGAACCTGTGAAGCTACCCAGATATGTCTTTGACCGTTTTGTATTGATAGAAGTTTGCAGGTAGTTAACTCATGTAGATAAGAAATTTCCAATGAAGAAAGAGTCCGATATATCTTTTCCCATTGAACTTGGTCACTATTCATGTCAATCAATTTTTGATGCTCTAAATCTAGAGGTGGACCTGAAGAAATTCAAATTTTTAGTATTATAATGCCAAACCAAAGTTCGATAGCAGAGGTTTTGCTAGAGACAATTTGGATTTTGGAGAGGGGTTTTCGCATATTCCCAAGATAAAGGACTATTGGGAGAATTGCCCAGATGAATTTGAAGTTAGGATAAGGCTCTAGTGCATATTCTCCTTAGGCCAAATAATTACCCTTAATCTGAATATGAATATCACTGGAATAACAGATGATGAGGAACATGTAATTGACCCTCATTTTGAACAAATAAAACAACTGCCTATTCCAGAAGTTGATTAGAATAGAGATGAAGAGGATCGGATTAAAGTTAGAACCCTTCCTGTAATAAGGAGAACTAAAAAATGGTTAAGGGAACGGAGGCTGAAAGAGGTTCAAAATGAAGATTCCCAGCGGTGTGCACCAATTGATGAATCATCATCTCATATAAGCTCTTCTAATCATCTCATTAATATCTGTGATGCAAGTACCCCCAAATCAAAAATTGAAAAAGGTTCTGTCATCAAGAAGTCCAAGAAAAACCTCGCAACTTTTCTACCTTCTCGCACCACCAGATCAAGAACTAAAAGCAGGAAGAAGAAGGAGATTCCAGAAAGAATAGTTGTGGACTTAAACAGTGAAGAAGACTCAGAGGAAGTACTGAGTGATAAAAGGTTTGATTCACCAATGGCAGAAGAGATTAGTACGAACCAACAAGTAGAGGTTTCTTCGGATTCTGCCAATCTAATGATAATATCAAATGTGCCTTCTGAACAACTGAACCCTGATAAAGAAGTTTCGGTCCTTGCACCCAAATGGCTGGAAGATTCAATTAGTGATAAAAGGAAAATAGTTCTGTTTTCATTACCATTGGAAGACATGGTTATCAAGTGTCTAGGAAAGACTCCTAAATCCAAAAAGCTGAAAACCACATCAAGGGTGGACATTGACCCTAATACAGGAAATTGGAGTGCAGAGATAGCCCGACCAACAACTGATGAAGAAGTTTAGGATCCCATAGTTCAGGATTTCACAATAGAAAGAATAGATCTTGGGACTGCATCACGTGCCGCGAACGTCCACCATCTCGAAGCATCTACCAAAAGGATAGTCAGCCGTACCTGGAAGGATAAAAAGATAAGAGGAGTTGAAACAAACTTTACGATCAATGGCAGAGTATATTGATGCCATTCATAATCCAGATCCCCAACCTGTTTCTCAACTACCTCTATCTTTTGACCCAAAATCTCCAGTCAATCAGAAAATGCTCGATTAAATACATAGAAACAAAATGGTGACCGAAGTATTTGATGATTGGTTGGATGGTATCATCCAAAAGGGGATAGAATATATTAATGAATTGAAACATATATATGATGAAACCATGGCTACTATTGAAGATTTGAAAACATAGAATGCTTCGTGGGTAAAAGATGAAGGGAAATGGATGAATGTGATAAATCAAATTGATGAAGTTCAGAAGTATGGGGTGATAAAGTCTTTATCAGAAAGGAATATGACAACTTTGAATGATAATATACTATATGTGAGCAAGAGAAATATCAAATGGAGAAACTCAGTATCTAGACAAGGACGAATTGAATTTACAAAAATGATTAAAGAGATAACTAAGTTTACTCAGTCTTTACAACATGATTTGGAATGCATCGATGTGAAGTATATAAAAGATGATGGGGAGCCAGAAAAGGATATTGATACTATGTTACAATCCTTTAGAGAGAAAATTAGTTTTGTTAAAGAAAATGATAGCCTAATAACTGATGATTTCTCTCAAATATCAAAAGTAGAATCACTTCTTCACCTCTGTGTCGATGCACTCTCAAAGCATGTGGAGGAAGTGGTGAAAATTCAGAGAGAAAAAGATGTTTGGAAAGCATGGGTGAAACACATTGGTATCCCTAACTTCCCAAAAATTTAGGAATTTGTTGCCGCATATCAGGAATGGATGGCGCAACGTGTCTCCTCAACTGAACAAAGCAAATCCAGAGATTCAAATTCGATGCCCCAGTCATGATCATGTTTTCATAATCTCTTTATTCAGTTATTTAGTCAGAATTATGTTTAAAAACTTTATCTTTTAATGAGCTTTTAAGAAACTAAATCCTGTTGTGGGTCAGAGTTTTTTTTAACTCTGGGTTTAAAAGAATAGTTAATTAGGGTAACTATATATATGTTCTTAGTTGTTAAAACTGATATACAGAAAAGGAGGAAAAACAAGGAATTTTGGAGCTAAACTTTTATGTTTTACAATATATGTGATGTTTGTCTGAAACATTTTCATCTGTGAATGAGAAGAAGAAATGATTGTTGTAGACTTAAATCTGTGTGTTTAAGTTATTTGAAATCAGGTTTTTGTGCGAACTCTTCTTTCATGTGGTAATTGTTCTTTCATTGGATAACTCATCATATATGTTTTATCATTTACTGGTTTAGCAATATACATATTTATATATCTGATTATTATTGAAGATGGAATCTGTGTATTCTATCACTAAATAATGTTGTATGGAAGAAAGATATCACATTCATAGCATGGTGATGTATGGATGTTAGTTTGCCTTTAATGCTTCCTGGTTAAAAGTGTATCTGAATGATTAGAATAAATTGAATTCATTGAAGATTTAAAAGGGAGTTGTACCTTAATTCAGAGGGGAATTATTCCTGATAGTTCACCCATTTGTTGTTTAACTTATTTGTTCTTGAAAGAAAGGGTTATAGAGTTAGAACAAAACATTTTTAGATCAAGACAAATCTGTTAGCCAACAACTGATAAGGCGATAGGAGCTCAGATGAAGAAGAATTAGTGCCAAAGGGAGATGGCTCAAAAAAAAGGAAATTCACCAACAATGCAAAAAATTGACTAAGACATGGAAAGTTCCGAAAGAGGCAAATTCACCGATAAGGCAAAAAATGAAGGCAATTTTGGTTCAAAAAAGTCAGTTTTCACTGACAAGGCGATTGAGAGCCCATTTCTAAAAAATGTAGCTTTGTCAATAAGGCAAAGAAGAAAAGGTGAACTTGTTGACAAGTTCGTGAAATGTAAAAATCACCGATAAGGCGAAAAGGAGAATCAAATAAGAAGCAGAGTTTGGTTCAGAGAAAATTCATCGACAATGATGAATTTGGTGACACCAATAGTATATTTTAAAAGTTTAACACTTTAAAGTGTTGTAAAAGCTTACTCATTCCCTGAAATCGTGCCACTATCATAGGATGAAGGTACCTTGCTTTCATTTCGCAGGCCAAAGTCAATTGTAAGTAGATGAAACAAGGGAAATCTTCAATGCTCTCGTACAAGGAAGCTGCAAAATGAATTTGTAGGTACGCAGAAGGACTTCAAACCTTCCTTCTTCAATGTGCCTATCACCCATGCATGGAGGCAATCTCCCTCTGCCATTTTCAAGCCCATTATAAGCATGGTTGTCGCCCCTTCTATCGATCTTCTAGCAATGTTTCTGAGCAAAAATTAAATGAAGCATGGGCATGTCCTGGGTCATTTGACTGAAATTTAGTGCCCATTGTTGCATAGTGAATTTGAAATGCTATATATACATTTGAGAATGATGTAAAACTGTTAGTTGTTCTTCTGAGCTGTTATGCTGGGTAGATTGTTTGTTATTTTTAGGCCTTGTAATGCACCTACAGAACCAACTTGATTTGATACATTGTGCTCAATTCTTAGCCTTTGTTGTCTCTAGTTGATTGTTCACCAATGAATGTAGATGGTTATTTTGTGTCTACTCCCTTGTAACAAGTTATCTTCCCTTTGTAATGGCTATTTAGCCTTCATGATCAATACAATCACTGATATTTTTCCTCTCTTATTCTTTTTCTCTGTGTTTATTTGAAGTTTGTGACTCATTCTGTGGATAAAAGGTCCCTCTGTTAGTTACAGTCTTTTATTCGAACCTCTGGTAAAGCTATAAGTCTATGTGAGTCTCTTTCATTATTTAAGGTCATTGTTGTGTTATGTTAGTCCCAGCTAACATATTAAATCTGGTGCATCACCATTTTATTTTCTACATTCCTTCTATCTATTTTCCCTTGGTAAGTGTAGCATTAGATTTACTCCAATTCTCTAATCCTTAAGCTCAGAAAGAGGAACCAACCTTCTCTTGAGGTCCGATCTCATCTACAAGGTCCCACACCTTGAGATCAGTCCCATTGTGTCATTGGAATGCTTGGACAGCCTCTAAGCAGGGTGCAATTTCACGTGACAACAGTTTTTGGCATGCTCGGTGGGACCAATTCGATGAGATTTTATCATCCATTAAAGGATTGGGTGTGTTCTTTAGTGCATCTTGCCATTCAGGGAAGTCTTCTTCAACACCATGGTGACTCTACTGAACAAATCCGTTGGTGCATCCAGTTCAAACGCTTAAAGATTCATCAAAGATCGAAGTTTGGTGATACTTTTGGTCTTTTCCATCTTTTAGGAACATCACGAATCACTTGGTGACTCTTCTGGGTATGTATCTAATTTTCTACTGATATCAAATTGTTTTGATCTAATTAAGACATTTTCTATGATTATCTACATTTTGATGCTTTAAAATGTCAAACTATTATGGGAGTTATGGCTACTCCCCTCCTCTTGGCCAAAATGCAAGTTATTAGCCCCAATACTAGCAATATCAGCCCCAAAACACCTATGTTTTTAGGCCAACATCCCTGATGAGCCAAAATATCAACATCCTCATGATGCTTGCCTCCCTCCCACCCCTGTTTAGCCTCCTTGGTAGCCTAATCATGCTTCCTATCAACCTCAAGAGGTCCCTTTTGCTCCAAACCAGTATGACTACCCTACTGAGCAACCTCAAGATGTCAGTAATATGAATTTCATGGACATAGCAATGGACCTTGAAGGGAGGTTGAATGACATTGACAAAGAGTGAATGTATAACCAATAGTAAGATGAGCTTGCTTATCAAGCCCATCTTCAACAACAACATATGGAAGCGGAGGAAAGAGCATATAAAGAAAACATGGCTTTGGAGATCATAGCTAAAGAAGAACAATTAAGGTAATTGCTTGCCCAGAGGAGGCTGGAAGCCCAATTAGTCCCCTCCATTTCCAATTTCAAACAGCCCCTCCCTTTTACCCAGGCTCAACCTGCAGTAGAAATAACCCCCAAATTCAAAATCCCAAGCTTCAGAGAGGGGAACCCCTTTGAGCCTCCGAAACTACTTTCTAGCTTCAAAATCCTGAGTTTCAGAGGTCCTCAGCCTTCATAGGAACCTATTCCTACACAAATCCAACCTATCACTCCTCAGGAACAACCCTCTCAGAAAGTCCTTCCAACTCACATTTTGTGTTATTCCTCTTGCCCTAACACTATTTCAATTTTCAAAGGTGGACTTGTTGTCTATTGGGCTAATTAGAGAGATGAGCCGAGGAAGGAGATACCTGCAGCTAGGGAGGAGCCACTTGCAAATTATGAGCTCTCATGCACCAGCTCACTCTGAAGGGACAAACTAGTCTCTTGGTGGGATGCTGGGTTCTATAAGCCAAAAAGGGAAGTGTTGGAGGCAGCTACGGAGTGACCTAATATTTGCAAGCCCTCATGTACTATTAAAACTCAAGAATCAAACTTGTTGCTAGAAGAAGTTAAGCCCGATCTGCTGGAACAACAATGCATCAAGCATAAGGTTAGTGTTGATTCAGATGTGGGGTTGAGTCCCTCAGATTTCAACTCTTTTGAAAAAATTTCCCATGCTATGACCAAGTTGAATGAAATCAAAGTGCAAAGGAAGAATGGTGAAAAGGTCTAGTCACAGAGGTAGCTCCAGCAAAATGCAGTGGAGTTGCAGCCAAAGGAAGAGGATGCTATGGGGGAGGTTGTTGCAGAGTTAGCTCTAGGGGTCGATAATGTTGCTCTATTTGATGAACTACCCAGCTACATTGAAGATGAGGAAGGCGTGCAAATGCCAACATTGGTTGCAGTTTTGGAGTAGCATAAAGACATTGAAAATGATGGAAAGTTGTTGCAACTTGAGGCCCAACATGACAATGAAATCCCAGTTCATGAAGAAGAGCATATGAGCAGCCCTATACTGAAGAGTATAGAGGACTTGGAGGAGGCTCATTTCTGGGATGAGCTTGATGTTTTCTGCTCAAACCTAGATAGTAAATTAGTGCCTCTAGATGAGATAAATCCTGAGCAATTTGAGCAGGTCAGGGAGGTATTCATTCCTCCAATTGATATACAATAGCCAGAGCATTTAGACCAACAAAATAATAAAGAAATAGGGTACAGGCATGAGATCAACTATGTTGATTTGCATCTCATTTCAACGGGATGTCTTATCAAACATCTAGCCCAGCTGGAAACAGATCATGAGGAGTCACCACCTGTCATACTTACTTCAAAGCATGAGGTTGAGCATCAAGAAGGGCTATATCATCCCATTTATCCACTTCCAAGAAACTATATTTCTAACCAGTGCAGGTGGATAGGTGAGTTTTTCTTTGTCCTTGGGGAATCATTTCACCACTTTGTTGTATGCCCATCCCTTCTCCACCTCCTTTTAACTGCCCACAAGCATCAAAGGTACTATAAATTGTTGAGAAAGGGTAGTTATTTTGAAAAACCTATTATTGGCTTTGTTTAAAGTCATTTCCTTTTTGGCTAGTTTTGGTTTAGAGTAGATTTGTTTCTATTTTAGGTTTTCCTTCCTCTAAGTGCTTTTGCACAGGTAGCATTCTCATTAGGAGATTGTTTTCCTTGTTGTGTGTTTTGTGTTCTCTAGAGGCAATTTTAGTTCTATCTGGTCATGTTGCTACAACTCTTTTTTGACTCTGAGCCCAATGGATTGTATAAGGTAGTTGGATCCTTGTGTTTAGCAGGGAAACACCCCTGCATAGTCACCAAAATGTTGTCTTATTTTTGCCCAAGCCAAAATAACCCAAAAAAATCCCTTCTTCCATAAAAAATATCTGATCTGAGACACCTGAAATGGAAGAAGTTTTCCTTAGCAAAAAACCAAAAAAAAATCCCCAAAAATTTCCAAGTTTTTTGCCCTTTCTTTGCCTTAGTCGGCAAAAGTTTAGTCTGGCAAACCTTTGGTTTGTAGATTCAGAAGTTCACCGATTCATTGGTTTGCTAACTAAAGGGTGAATCAACTAAGGTAAAATAGTGTAGGGTAGAAGGAAAGAGATAAGGGTGCATTCAATCGGCAAAGTTGTTGGTTCACGAACTTCATAGTTCGTCGATCGATGGTTTTGCAGATAGGCATTTTGTCGACCAAAAATTGACCAAGGAAGGCAGGGAAATCTTTATCAAAGATTAAGGAAAGGCTAAGGCATGAAAGTATAAGGGCTATTGATGAATCAACAAGATGTCTAACTGGCAAAGTAGTTTGAAAATTTGAAACTTCACCGATAAGGCAAAAGGAAAACCAAAAGCCAAGAAGATTTGCCATCAGGCATTGGTTCAAGAAAGTCAAAATTTGTTGACTGAGTGGAAAAGTCAAAGACACGGGTAGTTCTAAAAAAGGGCAAATTTGCCAACAAAGCCAAAAGTGACTAAGGCACAAAGAGTTCTAAAAAGAGAAAATTCACCAACTGAGAAGGATAACCAAGGCTTGGTTCAAAAAAGGGGCAATTCACCGATAAGAAATAGAAGAGGTAAGGCACATAAAAGGGCTATTGGTGAGTCAGCGAGATTTTGAACTTGCTAAGTAGATCATAATTTTGAGGTTTTTTCGATAAGGTGATAGGAGCTCGGATGAAGAAGAATCAACGCTAAAGGGAGATGGTTCAAAAAATAGGAAATTCATCGACAAGGCAAAAAATCAACTAAGGCATGGAAAGTTTTGAATAAGGCAAATTCTCAGATAAGGTGAAAAATAAAGGCAATTTTGGTTCGGAAAAGTCAATTTTTGCCAATAAGGCAATTGAGAGCCCAGTTCTAAAAAATGTAGATTTTTCGATAAGGCAAAGAAGAAAAGGTGAACTTGTTGACAAGTTCGTGAAATGTAAAAATCATCGATAAGGTGTTATGGAGAATCAAATAAGAAGCAGAGTTCAGTTCAAAGCAAATTCGTCGACAATGATGAATTCGGTAGTGTCTGTTGGAAAGTTGGTGCTTTCATCTCCCGAAAGGTTGGTGCTATGTTTAGCATAGCCTCAGGATTCGTGACATGGACTAACCGCCTCCCGTGGATTCATTAACTCTAGCACTTGTATTGAAAATTGATAGGTCGACCTTTTGGTTTAACGACAATCATGCGCCAATAATTGGTATCAGAGCGAAAGGTCATAGGTTTGAATCCCCTCAGGCTGGCGCTGGGGGGGAGATTGTTGGAAAGTTGGTGCTTTCGTCTCCCAAAAGGTTGGTGTTGTGTTTAGTGTAGCCTTAGGATTCGTGACATGGACTAACAGCCTCCCGTGGATTCATTAACTCTGGCGCTTGTATCAAAAATTGACAGGTTGACCTTTTAGTTTAACAACAATCGTGGGCCAATAATGTCAATATCATATTTTAAAAGTACAACACTTTAAAGTGTTGTAAAAGCTTGCTCATTCCATGAAATTGCACCACTATCACAGGATAAAGGTACCCTACATTCATTTCACAGGCCAAAGTCAATTGCAAGCAGTTGAAACAGGGGAAATCTTCAATGCCCCCATACAAGGAAGCTGCAAAATGAATTTGTAGGTATGTAGAAGGACTTCAAACCTTCCTTCTTCAATGTGCATGGCACCCATGAGTGCAGGCAATCTCCCTCTGCCAATTTCAGGTACGTCAGAAGCATGGCCATTGTCCCTTCTGTCGATCTTTATGGCAGTGTTTTTGAGCAAAAATTAAATGAAGGATGGGCATGTCTTAGGTCATTTGATTGAAATTCAATGCCTGCTGCTGTAAAGTGAATTAGAAATGTTATATATACATTTAAAAATGATGTAAAACTGTTAGCTATTCTTCTAATTTGTTATGATGGGTAGATTGTTTGTTATTTTCAAACCTTGTAATGCACCTACAAAACCAACTGGATTTGATACATTGTGCTCAATTCTGAGCCTTTGATGTCTCTAGTTAATTTTTCGCCAATGAATGTAGATGGTTATTTTGTGTCTACTCCCTTGTAACAAGTTATCTTCCCTTTGTAATGGTATTTAGCCTTCATGATCAATACAATCACTGATATTTTTCCTCTCTTATGCTTTTTCTCTGTGTTTATTTGAAGTTTGTGACTCATTCTGTGGATAAAATGATCCCTCTATTAGTTATAATCTTCTATTCAAAACTCTGTTAAAGCTATAAGTTTGTGTGAGTCTCTTTCAGTATTTGAGGTCATTATTGTGTTATGTCAATCCCATTTAACATATTAAATTTGGTGCATCACCATTTTCTTTTCTGCATTCCTTCTATCTCTTTTCCCTTGGTAAGTGCAACATTAGATTTAGTCCAATTCTCCAAGCCTTAAACTCAGAAAGAGGAACCAACCTTCTCTTGAGGTCTGATCTCATCTACAAGGTCCCACACCTTGAGATTAGTCCCATTGTGTCATTAGAATACTTGGAGAGTATCCAAGCAGGGTGCAATTTCATGTGACAATAGTTTATGGCACACCCGTTGTGACTAGTTCGATGAGCTTTATCATCCATTGAAGGATTGGGTGTGTTCTTCAATGCATCTTACCATTCAGGGCAGTCTTCTTTGACACCATGATGACTCTGCTAAACAAATCCGTTGGTGCAACTAGTTCAAACACTTAAAGATTCATCAAATATTGAAGTTTGGTGACACTTTTGGTCTTTTCCAGCTTTTAGGAGCAACACGAATCACCTAGCTACTCTTCTAGGTATGTATCCAATTTTCTGCTGATATTAGACTGTTTTGCTCTAATTTAGACATTTTCTATGATTATCTACATTTTGATGCTTTAAAATGTCAAACTATTATGGGAGTTATGGCTACTCCCCTCCTCCTAGCTAGAATGCAAGTTATTGGCCCCAATACCAGTAATATCAACCCCAAAACACCTTTTTTTTAGGCCATACATCCTTTTTGCAATAGAATATCAGCATCCTCATGATGCTTGCCTCCCTCCACCCTTGCTCAGCCTCCTTGGCAGCCTAATAACGCTTACTATCAACCTCAAGAGGTAGCTTTTGCTCCAAACCAGTATGACTACCCTACTAAGCAACCTCAAGATGTCAACAATATGAGTTTCATGGACATAGCGATAGACCTTGAAAGGAGGTTGAATGACACTGACAAAGAGTGAATGTATAACCAGCAACAAGATGAGCTTTCTTATCATGGCCATCTTCAACAATAGCAGATGGAGGCAAAGAAAAGAGTCTAACGAGAAAACTTGGCTTTGGAGATTGTAGCTAAAGAAGAACAATTAAGGCAATTACTTGTCTAAAGGAGACTGGAAGCCCAATTAATCCCCTCCATTTCCAATTTCAGATAGCCCATCCCTTTTATCTAGGCTCAGCCTGCAACAAAAATAACCCTCAAATTCAAAATCCCAAGCTTTAGACAGGGGAACCCCTCTGAGCCTCCAAAACCACTTTCCATCTTTAAAATCCTAAGTTTCAGAGGCCCTCAGCCTTCACATGAGCCTGTTCCTATGCAAATCCAGCCTATCACTCCTTAGGAACAACCCTCTTAGGAAGTTCTTCCAGCTCACATTCCATGTTATTCCTCTTGCCTTGAAACTATTTCACTTTTCAAAGGTGGACCTGTTGTCTATTGGGCTAATTGGAGAGATGAGCCGAGGAAGGAGATACATATAGCTAGGGAGGAGACACTTGCAAATTATGAGCTCTCATGCACTAGCTCACTTTGTAGGGACAAACCAATCTCTTAGCGGGATGCTAAGTTCTATGAGCCAGAAAAGGAAGTGTTGGAGGCAGCTACGAAGCAGCCTGATATTTGTGAGCCCTCGTACACTATTAAAACTAAAGAATCAAACCTGTTGCAAGAAAAAGTTAAGCTTGATTAGTTGGAACAATAATGAATCAAGCATAAGGTTAGTGATGATTCAAATGTGGGGTTGAGTCCCCTGGATTTCGACTCTTTTGAAGAATTTCCCATGCTGTGAACAATTAGTGAGATGCATAGTTAAGTAAATGAATGGCAAAGTTTCTGAGGCTTGTTGTGATGAAAGGAAGGTATCTAAGGGCATTTTCAAGATCTATGAAAAGGCATACAAGTGCTATGCCCTTAGCCTATTGAATTTATTAGGATATTTGTAGCTAAATTATGGATAACATAACCCTTAATTAAGTTATGTAATCATTTATATAGTATTATATAGGTAGTTAAGTCAGCGTGGGGGGCATCCAAAGCATAAGTATTGTATATGTAGGAGCTAGTGGTTAGTTTATGATCATCATATTGTGAATTGTGTTCTTGTCAGAGACTTTTGGAGGTTTACCCCCTTAAAGTAACTTATCATACTCAAGTATTACCAAGTATTTATAACATATTTCCTATTATATTATTCTATTGTGCAACTTACTCCATTACAACTAGTATCAGAGCATGATCTTGGCATCCAAAAGGCAAGAAACAAGGTGATATTCTTTGATTCATGAGGTTGAATTGTGAAGCACATATCTCTCAATTTGATTTTTTTTCTAATTTTAGGAGGGTCGATCAAGTACATATTAAAATTGCTACAATCCAAAATTGAAGTCATTTGGAGCATATTTGAAGGAATTATTGTAAAATTTGGGTTTCCACCAAATTCACTCCCAGGGCTGTGTTGTCACGTAGATTTGCACCCAGTGTTGAAGGCTTTAAGGGCTCCAACAATCCAGTGAAACATTGAGACAACCTCCAAGTGTGGGACCCTACAGGGAGGCCGAATCTCCAAAGAGAGGCTGGTTCCTTTGCTGAATGATAGATTCAGCGATCCTAAGACTAAACCTAGTCTATCCTTCTATTTATGAAAAGAGGAAGAGGGAGTAAAAACTGAAAATGAAGGGGAGGTGATACACCAGGTTTGAATAAAAAACATTCACAGAGCTAAGATGCACAAATAAAGAAATACAACTAATAAACTTACATAGATCATGGAGATTTTAACAGAGGCAAAGAATGGATTGCCATGAATTAAACATTCACAAATAATAGCCAATTCTAAGACTACACAGAGTTAAAGGCATGAAAAAGTAAAACACCATATGTATTGATCAAGAGGCATAGTTATAGTAAAGGAAAGTTCTATTTGGAATACAGAAGCATGAGACTAACTATTTTCCAACATTTTTTACATCTTACATTCATGCATATATAGCATCTGATTCCAAATGACCTAATTAGGTTACAATAAATTGCCCAATGGTCTCTATCAGAAAATATCTTTGCCTAAAAAATGTCTATCTACAAGAATTAATGCAGAAAATATCTGGAGTCCATAGGTGGTTGAGAGATATTTTGTCCCTCTTCAAGGTGAGTAGCTGATTCATCGACCTGCGACCATAAATGCAACAAATATCTGAAAAGGGGCAGCTAAGAGACATAGGATCTGCATTGATGGCATATGAGACAAATTTCCCAAGCAAAGCTTTTACAGCACTTTAAATCTTTAGCTTTTAAATCTTTGTGTCTTTCATCAATTCTAAATTTTGAATAATTGGCCTCTAAAATGCCCCTGTCAGTCGAGTCCATTTGCTTCCTTGATCGACAATATTTCTCGCCTTTGGGATGCCCAAGAACCTCCCTTTGAATCCTGACCATAGATGGATCTGCTCTTAGAATCAATGGCCATTACTTTCCCTTTGATTCTGTATTAAGGCCCAAAGATTCTGCCTACGTGGCCCTTTTGTGGCTTCACGGGGAGCCAAAATGACACTTAGCAAAGACAAAGTCACTGCGAAATTTCATCATGTGTTAATGAAGTGCCCCATTGGCACTTGACTTTTACAACTGTCTTCATATCGTAGTCATGCGGTAGGAACATGACATCAGCATAGGCAGGCTGTGTGCGTGTGATATCATTTGTTTTGTCAAGGGTCTACTAGAGAATACGTGGCACAATGGCGCACGTCCGAGGGAGGCTTTCCTTCTTTTTTGTCTTGAAGATGCATGGGGCTGACACATGGCGCATTGGAATTCTATGAAGATCGGCCTGTCGAATGAGGAACGTTAAAGAGCGAAACTCTGAAGTCTGACGAATGCTTAACACTTAGATGTTTCTGAAACTATGGACCTAGACATGTGTCAGCACCTTGTAGCTACGCACATAATCTTCCTGGCAGAAAAGATTCTCCTGCAATGCTACACTACCATTCGATCTTTGAAGACCCCACCTCTTCACTTCGTCCTTCGACACCTGGCGCGGTCTTCACCATTTGACAAAGTCATCGATCATATGGCCATGGGCCCCTGATATACTTTACAGCTATCTTCATTTTGCAGCCAGACAGAAGGAATGTGATGTTAGGTTCGATGGTCTGCAGCACATGAAATACCGCCATGTGGCACCCTCAGACCCAAAAGGACTTAAGACTTAAGGAACGATGCTGACGGGCGATAAAAGGTAAACCTTAGGACTTGGGGCCGGTCACTTCACGACATAAAAGGCTCAAAGTCATAACTTAAGTGATCGGCAACCTAGGTTAGGTAGTTAATGATGGATTATAACATGAAGGAAGATGATTGCAAAACCTAGGGCTTAAAGGGGAAATAAGGAAAACACTTAGAGTTTTTCTATTTGGGCTATTTGGTTGGGGAGCAAAATAGGACAATATTTTGGCAACTTCTCAAGGTTGTTTGCCTACTAAATAAATAGATCAGTAGCCTTTAGCATCCATTGGGCATTGAGTCCAAAAGAGGAATGTAATAGGTCAAGACAACTAAAACCTGCCTCCCAAAACACATAGAAGGAAGAGAGGCCTACATTCTCCTAATGATAATGTAGCCTATGCAAGAGCACGTAGGGAAAGGGAAACCTAAAACTGAAATGAAGTAAAACAATATATACAAGACCTCATACCAACCTTAATGGTAAGGTTTGAGATGGATCCCATTAACTGAAATGGGTAGAACTTCACCATCCAGCCCTGAAAAAATGAAGGCATTTGCTTGCTTGCAGCTGATGATGACATAAGTCCCACTCCAAAGTGCATCAAACTTGGTGTAGCCTCTAGGTTTGGCTCAGTCAACATCCCATTTTAGGACAAGATCACCTTCTTTGAAGGTCCAGACCTTGGACTTTTTATCAAAATACTTTTTGGTCTGCATCTAAAGTCCTTCTAATGTGATTATGGATGTCTGTCTTTTCTCTTCTAATTCAATTAATTCAGCCATCTTGACAGACCTTGCATCCTCTCCTTCTAATGCCAACTAATGAGCTAGATCTAGTGAAGAAAATTCTAAGGATATAGGCAATCTAGCCTCTCTTCCATACACTAGAACAAAAGGAGAGTTCCCAATGACTCTCTTGTATGTGATCCTATCAACCCAAAGAGATAATCTAATCTTATTGTGCCATTGCCTTTGGTTTGTCTCCATGGACCTCTTCAGAATCCTGATCAAGTTCTTATTGGTGGATTCAGCTAGCCCATTACCTTGGGGGCAATAATTGGATGAAGTCCTTAAGAACACATTGTATTTGAGAGCCCAATAAACAATCCTTAAACCAGTGTATGCTTTTGTATTATCAGAAATAATAGTATGAGGAGCTCCAAACCTTGTCATGATTTCTTCCAAGAAATCCATGATTGATGACTCAGTGGCCTCCTTGAGTGGGACTGCTTCAACCCACTTGGTGCATTAATTCGTTGTAGTCAAAACCCACTTGTGACTAGCATTAGAAATAGGGTTTATCATGCCAATGAAGTCTAATCCCATTGTGAGAAGGGATAATCAACTTGAATAGGGTGGAGGGGAAGACCCGCTAATCTTTTCTTTCTAGGAAAGATAGCACACTCTTTGCATTTTCTTACCCATACATGGGCATCATTGAATAATGTGGGCAAAAGGTAACCTGCCCTCATTATTTTCATTATTGTAGCTCTAGCAGAGAAATGGCCACTAGCTGGACCAACATGAAACTCACCAAGAAGTCTATAAACCTGATCTTCTTCTATGCATCTCAGTAAGACTCCATCCAAGTTTCTCCTAAAGAGAACACCATCTACCAAAGCATAAGGGATAAACTAAAGTCTGAAATGTCTTCTTTTGGCTCTGTTCAGTCCATAGGGATACTCACCAGTGGATAGGAAACTAGCCATATCTGTTATCCAAGAACTCACAACCTATGGATCAACTGTAGGTTCCTCCTCATTCAAATGGTAAGATGAATTCACTTCATGTACTAATGTTTCGACTAGCTATGCACACAATCCTCTGCCTCTAATCAGCTTAGTGGCTTTGATGATCACATCATATTCTAGGATCTTTGTGACCCAACTGACACTCTTTTCACTAATCTCTATGGATCCCATTATGTAATCTCTCACACTAGGATGAGAAACTAAAACTATAATATGATTATTTGCCAGCATATATTTGAATTTATTTAAAGCTCTAACAATGGCAAATACCTGCTTATCCATGGGGCTATATCTAACCTCATAATCCTTCAAGGTCTGACTGAAGGCCAAAGGCTGCTCCAATCCATGTTCATTTTGCTGCATCAAGACAACAACAATATTGTTCTCTCCTCCATATGCATAAAGGACAAAATCCTTCTCATAATTTGGGTTCATGAGAGTATGTGCCTGGGCAATCTCTTCCTTGATCTTTTCAAAACCATCCTTCCCTTCCTTAGTCCATCTAAAGATTGCATATTTCTTGAGCATAAGGGTTAGAGGTTTCACCAAGCCAACACAGTTAGGAATGAACTTCCTAACAAAGTTGATCTACCCTAGAAATGATTATAAGGCCTTTTTGTGAGCAGGCAGAGGAAGAGAAAGCAGAGTAGATGTTCTATCCAGGTCTATGGATATTCCAGCCTTAAACACTATGTGACCCAAAACCTTACCTTGGGAAACAACAAAAATATATTTCTTGGGGTTCAGAGACACTCCAAACTCTCTGCACCTCTGGAAAACTTTCTCCAGATGCTCCATGTGGTTTTCTCCCTTCTTGGAGAAGACTGTGATGTCATCCAGATAAATCAGGATGAACTTGTTTATAAATCCTTTGAAGGCAATATCCATTTCCCTTTGAAATGTGGCACCAACATTAGACAAACCAAATGGCATCTTTGTAAATTCCATGGTTCCCCATTTGGTTGTGAATGCCATCTTAAATCTATCGTCCTCCCTGACAATGATCTGTTCTATCCAGAGAAGCCATCCAATAATGAAAACCTCTCTGCCCCCGCAACTCTTTGTAAAATTTGATCCATAGAGGGTAGAGGGTAATGATCCTTCAGAGAGGCTTGATTAAGGTCCGTGAAGTCTACACAGAGCCTAATCTCTCCATTTTTCTTTCTCACAGACACTAGATTAGCCACCCAAGTAGAATACTTAATAGGGAAGATAATCCTTGCTTGTATGAGCTTAGCAAGCTCTTTTCTCATGAGTGGCTCAATTTTTGATTTATGATCTGTTGTTTTTGGCAAATTGACTTGGAATTGGGATCTAGATTGATGGCATGCTGAGCCACATCTGGATTGAATCCTTTAAGATCTTCATATGTCCATGCCATGACATCATTATATTTCTGGGCAAGCTTTATGAATTCTTGCTCTTCTGCATCACCGCATACCTTTCCTAGCAGTAACTCTTTGTCCTAGGTGATGGTTACCTTCTGGTAATCTTCTTTCTTGAAGGTCATGTTATTTTTCTCGCCCCTAAACTCATCATCACAGCTGAAGATGGCCTCAAGAGTAACTAGACCCTTGGGCAGCTTGTTTGATTTGAGTTGGATGATCTGATCACCATAACACTCCTGCAATCTAGGTTGTGCTCTTGAAGAGAACTCAGTCTCATTTTGAATGAAACATGCAATATGCTCATCACTATCAAAAATTTGCCAATGAATATCATTGTTAGGAACAGAGGGCCTGATGACCATTTTCACATGCTAATCGGGACCCTGAAACAAATCTATAGGTGGAGAAAACTGAGGTCCCATCATTGCTAATTGTTCAACCTCTGAATTTAATTTTCTTGGGATTACCTGTAGATTGAGAGCATCAAAACTCTCAAACAGGCCCCAAACCCTATGTATGTAAGCTCTTAGAAGCTAGTTTTTTGTAGCACATCTCTTTCTGACTTGGTTGACCACCAGTTTAGTATCACCAAAAATCTCTAGATGCCTGATATTCCTCTTCTCAGCAATCAATAGGTCATGGACCAATGCCTCATACTTTGCTACATTATTCGTACAAGAGAATGCAACCTATGAGCAAAATGTAACTTCTTCCCAGTCGAAGAGACTAGCAAAACACCTGCACCAGCTCCATTTTTGCTCTTTGCACCATTGAAAAACACCTTCCACGGGCCATTGGAGTCCTTATTCGACTTGAGTACAGAAGGAGTTGAAGAATCCCTTTCATGGATCATGTAGTTGCCCAAGCCAGTTGCCTCTATGTTGTCATAAGGATCAAAATCTTCATGATCCCTTGCCCACTCATCAAGAAATAGGTCCAGGATAGGAAGAGATGAGGGCTCTGCCTCAATAAGTTCTGAGTCATGCACTTCCTCACCCTGAATCATCACATGCAGATTTACTAGACTGTGGTCATAATTTTCCACATGATAATCTAAAATTTGTTCAGCCTTAATGGTAAATAATGTACCATATCTGGTCCTTAATAAAATATGAGACCAGTCAGAAGAAAAGTAGCCACCTAACTTGGCTGTGAAATCCCTTAACAGACAGATAGCAAAGAAAGGAGGAAGATCAATGACTGATATGTCCTTAAAAGTTAGGTTTGGACATGCATGCAGAGTCGAGTCCAGTCCCTTGATCACTCCTATAGTGTTCATAGAGGTGTCGTCCAACTGTAATACTCCTAATGAAACAAGGGTATACTTGATGCCTAATGCATCCGAAATCTTCTCGGGCATAATTGAAACACTAGCCCCAGAGTCTATCATGCAGTTATGCACTAAAAATTTGTTAATGATCAAAGACAAGTAGAAAGGAAATGACTTCTTGACTGTACTTACTTGTCCTTCAATTGGTTGCACTAGGCTGACATGAGCCTTCTCTTTCTACTTTGTTGATGAGTCTGATGCTGCTAACTCAACAGATGGGAAGTGCCTTAAGGCTTCTTCTAATAGATCCCTCCGAGAGGGGATGGACATCACTTCCCACATAGAAACATTTATGTTTATTTTCTTCATCTGATCCACAATATTTAATGGAACAATGGCTGCTTTATGCATAGAGGGAATCCATGTTCCTTTCTTTGTTTGATCTATAGTTTGTTTAGGCACTTTTAAGCCTAGTGGAATTTCTTTTATAGCAACAGATTTGGTGCTCTAAATTGGAATTGTGGCACTATCCACTTTAGCCTTGGGAACAAGCTTCTTTTGTAATACAGTAGGCATAGGACTAGCCTCCAACTGCCTCTTTTTTGACCTGATGTTGTCTGCAATAGGCATAACAACACTATCCATGGGTTGATTAACAACACAAAAATCCTCTGGAGTCTATAGCACCATACTAGCATCATTGATAACCTCATTTGACACTTTAGGAATGCTATTTGCTACCTCTGATAGTGATGCCTACTGAGTGTAGAAGTTTTGCACCATTAAAGCTCTTTCTTGTGCTCCAAAAGCACAAGTGGATTGATTGTGCTGTTGATTGCAAGGGTAGCACCAATCTGCCTCCCGGGCCAGATTGTTCTAAGTAGGGACTAAGGCCCTAACCAGATTCACAACTAGTATTTGTTGTATAGGTCTAATAGTTTGTAAAGGTTATGCAGGGTTAGGATTTTGGTATCTATTTTGTTGGTAACCCTGGTTCCAGTTCTAATTTCTATTTTGATTATACCCTTGATTCTAATTCTGATTAGATGTCTACCCTTGGTTATAGTTCTAATAGGGTTTGGGAGCAATTTGAATAGCTATATTATTCACCTTGTTGGTCAAATTAGACATTAGGGTCTTAAGATCACTCTCTTCTTAAGAAAGAGAGGATGTTGAAGTTTTAGGCTCTGAAATAGGAGCAATAATGGCCTGTTGGGATGAGGAAGGTAACTCTGGAAAAAGTGGGAGAGGAGGTCTGGGAGCAATTTTCCCAGCCTATATTAAACAATTTTCAGCTTTCAGAGCTATCTCATAACCATCTAGTAGAGTCTCAACACCCATTGATTGCATCATCACAGCAATGTCAGAATTTAAAGCTCTTAAAAAGAACAAGAAAGCACCTTGTGGAGATGGCATGAGGGTAGCTAGAATTCTCTCCCACGTCCTCTAAATATGAAGTTAAAGTTTACCAGCATCTCACATGGAGCCCTCTTGATAGTCATCAACTACTCAAGTAATGAAATGTTATCTGCCCTCTCTCCAAACTATTTGTAGAGGGCTTCTCCCAGCTCGTCCCAGGTATGTATTGAAGCAGGGGTCAAGCTTTTGAACTATTGAAGAGCTCTTCCCTTGAAAGATGAGACCATGAGATGGACTAAAACATCTTCATGTTGTATATGATGAACCGAGCATACATTAGATATATCTTTGATATGCTCAGTAAGGGTTACAGAACCATCACCTGTGAAGGGTGAAACACTTTTCAGGGCTGCATCAGGTATGTCATTGTATGCAGCTAAATCTAATGGACTCCCTCCATTAAAGGTCACAAAAGGTAGATTCCTTGCCATCCTAGGAATATTCAAATTCAGTCTAGGGATATGCAAGCTTTTTCTATTATACTGAAACCTAACAAGGGGTGTGGACTAAGCTCTTGAAAGAGGTAAAACAAAGGTACTACCCCTTCTCACAAGAGACCTAGATAACCTAGAACTTCTCCTTGAAGAAGCAGCAGATAATTCAACAAATTGGAAATTACCTCTTGAAGATGCCCTAGTTTGCATAGGCATAAAATATGGCACTGATCAGATCTAGACACATGTAGAGTCACCAGGTGCACGAAAATTCTACCAAAATGTAGAGTGCTAAGAAGAACACCAAATTCTCAACCTGATTCTTTGATTGCTTATGCTTTGGTCCCATCGGGTGTGCCAGAAATTATTGTCAGATAGATTTGTACCCAGTGTTGAAGGCTTTTAGGGATCCAACAATCCAGTGAAACATTGAGACGACCTCTAGGTGTGGGACCCTACAGGGAGGCTGAATCTCCAGAGAGAGGCTAGTTCCTTTACTGAATGATAGATTCAGTGATCCTAAGACTAAACCTAGTCTATCCACCTATTTATGAAAAGAGGAAGAGGGAGTAAAAATTGAAAATAAAGGGGAGGTGATACACCAAGTTTAAAGAAAGAACATTCATAGAGCTAAGATTCACAAATAAAGAAATACAACTGATAAACTTATATAGATCATGGAGAGTTTAACAGAGGTAAAGAACGGATTGCTAGGAATTAAACATTCACAGACAATAGCCAATTCTAAGACTACATAGAGTTAAAAGCATGAAAAAGTAAAACACCATATGTATTGATCAAGAGGCACAATTACAACAGACGAAAGTTCTGTTTGGAATACAGAAGCATAAGACTAACTATTTTCCAATGTTTTTTACATCTTACATTCAAACATATATAACATCTGATTCCAAATGACCTAATTAGGTTACAATAAATTGCCCCATGGGCTCTGTCAGAAAATATCTCCACCTGAAAGATGTCTATCTGCAAGAATTAATGCAAAAAATATTTGGAGTCCATAGGTGGTTGAGAGATATTTTGTCCCTCTTCAAGGCGAGCAGCTGATTCATCAATCTGCGACCATAAATGCAACAAATATCTGAAAAGGGGCAGCTGAGAGACATAGGATCTGTATTGATGGCATATGAGACAAATTTCCCAAGCAAATCTTTTACAACACTTTATATCTTTAACTTTTAAGTCTCTATGTCTTTCATCAATTGTAAATTTTGAATAATTGGCCTCTGAAATACCCCTGTCAGCTGAGTACATTTGCTTCCTTGATCGGCAAGATTTATTGCCTTTGGGATGCTTGAGAACCTCCCTTTGAATCCTGACCGTAGACGGATTTGCTCTTAGAATCAACGACCATCACTTTTCCTTTGATTCTGCATTGAGGCCCAAAGATTCTGCCTATGTGGCCCTGTCACAGCTTTGCGGGGAGCCAAAATGAGGCTCAGTGAAGACAAAGTCACCACGAAATTCCACCATGTGTTAATGAAGTGCCCCGCTGGCGCTTGACTTTTACAACTGTCTTCATATCGTAGCCGTGCAGTAGGAACATAACGTTAGCATAGGCGGGCTACGGGTGTGCGATATCCTTTGTTTTATCGAGGGTATACCTAAGAATATGTGGCACAACGACACATGTTCGAGGGAGGCTTTCCTTCTTTTTTGTCTTGGAGATGCGTTGGGCTAACACGTGGTGCATTGGAATTCTTCGGAGATCAGGCCTGCTGAATGAGGAATGCTGAAGAGCGAAACTCTGAAGTTTGACGAATGCTTAGCACTTAGCTGATTTTGAAACTATGGACCTAGACACATGTCAGCATCTCACAGCCATGCACAGAATCTTCCCGATAGAAAAGATTCTCCTCTGACGCTGCACTACCATTTGATCTTTGAAGACCCCACCTCTTCACTTCGTCCCTCGACACCTGGCGAGGTCTTCATCGTCTGATGGAGTCATCGATCCTATGGCCATGGGCCCTCAATATACTTTACAATTGTCTTCATTTCGTAGCCACACAGAAGGAATGTGACGTCAGCTTTGGTGGTTTGCAGGCGCGTGAAACACCGCCATGTGGCACCCTCAGACCTAAAAGGACTTAAGACTTAAGGAACGATGCTTACGGGCGATAAAAGGTAAACCTTAGGACTTAGGGCCGGTCACTTCACGACATAAAAGGCTCAAAGTTATAACTTAAGTGATCAGCAACCTAGGTTAGGCAGTCAATGATGGATTATAACGTGAAGGAAGACGACTGCAAAACCTAGGGCTTAAAGGGGAAATAAGGAAAACACTTAGAGATTTTTTTGATTTGGGCTATTTGGCTAGGGATCAAAATAGGACAATAGGCTGTAAAAAAATGATTTTTAAAAAATTCTAGAGGGTTGAGCAAGGGAAAATTGATTCACCTATAGAATTGATTTGAATTCATTTGGAGTTGTTTTGAGTAAGTTGTTACAATTTTAGGGTTTTTCATAAGCTCTCTATAGGCTACAAATTTTTAGAATTTTTCAAATTTGTTTACATTTTTGGAAAGCTTGAAAAAATCACCAAGGGTCTTCTCTTTGAAATTTTAATTTTGTGGTTGACAAAAATTTTAAATCATCCAATCAAAGTTTGCTCAACAAAAAAAATGATTTTTCATTGTCAAGCCTCAGTATGACAAGACCACAAACTAGAGGTAGGGGCAAGAATTCCTACACACTAGGAAGGAGTCCTCACAAAGAGGATTTAGACTTAGAGTTTGGATTGATCCAAGCCTTATTTATAAATCCCTCTCCATTGAATGACAAATTGGGCAAGATGGAGGAGGATATGCAACACTTGCAAGGAAAATTGGCTATATTATACAAGAAAATTTGACTGATATACAATGAGATATATCTAGCATCAATAACACATTATTGGTTATCAATAATTATATCAGGAATCAATTTGGATCACAACAATATGTTTCAAGAAATTATGGTGGATCATCTAGGCTATGCAATCTAGATCCAAATGCTAACACTCATACAGGATCTCAAAACCTACCACGGAAGGTGGATATGCACAAGTTTGAAGGCAATGATGCACTAAATTGGATAAATTAAATGGAGAAGTTTTTTATGTATATCAAATTCCAAGTGGACAAAATGTGACAATGCTTTCCTTATATCTATAATTAGAGAAATTCATTTGGTACCGATGGCTATGTGCTCAAAGGAAGATAAAAGGTTATCACCGTCACTTGGTTAGTTTTTATAAAGGAGCTATACTCACATTGTTACAATATTGTGTTAGGATTATATTCAACAATTCTAGAACCTATCCTTATGAGTAGAGAAAATTATAGAGAACTTGAATGACTTGTTTCTTGGTGGGCTCAAGTCTCATATCCAACATGAGGTACACATGTTTAGATGTACTTCTATACTTGATTCTTTTGTCCTGTCATGTAGGGAAAAGGAGGATTTTTTACCTCCTAGATGGTAAGGGTTCAATGGCATAAGAGAGAAGAGATTTTAAACACAACCACTCCCTCAACCCACTAGATTAACTCCTCAACAAATTGAAGAAAAAGGGGCAAAAGAATTATGTTTTAAATGTGATAGAAATTATAGTAGAGGACATAAATGTGTTGAAAATAAATTGTTCTGCATTGAAGGGTTGAGTGAAGAAGAAGAAGATGAAGAATAAATATTAGAGTTTAGCGATGAACCAAATGAGGAGTCAGGAGATACCCAACCAACCATTTCTTGTCATACACTTTCTAGCATTAACACGCCCTAACTCTCAAGGTAGTGGGTTTTTTTAATAAAAAGAGAGAAACATTATAAATAGACTCAAGAAGCGCTCACAATTTCATCAACAAGAAGTTAGTTGATAGTCTAAATTATTTTATCTATGTGGCTCTAGAATTTTAGGTCATGATTGTAATGGGGAGTGTCAGTTGTTTGAGGAAATGGCATAGCATCAAATTGTCCACAAGATAATACAAACTTGATTGCCTTATGTTTGTTATCTCCAAGAGTGCAACAAACATCATTTTGGGAGTCTAGTGGCTTACTACATTAGGGAAAATTAAGATAAACTTCCATAAGCTATTCATGCGTCTTTACTTAGAGGATAGGACAATCAAACTAAGAGGTTTGTGTGGCAGGTTTCCACAGATGGTAAGTTCACATCAAATGCAAAAGATGCTTAACAAGGGGGAAAATAGGATTGTAGCCAAATTATTTTCATTAGAAGCCTATTAGCCAAAGGCCTCTACACAACTAGATCTACAAGTAGTTATAGATAGTCATTCAATAGTTTTCATAGATATGCTAAAAGGATTGCCTCCTAAAAGAGAGCATGATTATGCTATTCAATTGGTACTAGGGATCCAACCACCCAACATTAGGTCCTACAGGTAACCATATGTATAGAAAAGTGAGATTGAGAAGATACAAGAGATGTCAGAGGTAGGTATTATTAGCCATAGTAAAAAATAGTCAAAAATCTTACTCCTCTCTAGTGGTAATGGTGCGTAAGAAAGATGACACCTAGTCAATGTGTCCTAATTATAGAGGCCTCAACAAGTACACCATAAAAGATACATTTCCAACTCCAGTAATTGATGATATGTTAGATGAGCTTAATGGTGGTATTTATTTTACCAAACTAGATCTTCATTCTGGTTATCATCAAATCAAAATTAGATATGAGGAATTATATAAGAGAGATTTCCAAACCCATGAGGGCCACTAAAAACTTTTGGTAATGCCTTTTGGCCTCACAAATGCACCATATTCATTTCAAAGTTTGATGAATTATATCTTCAAGACATTTCTATGGAAATTTGTTTTCGTATTTTTGATGACATTTTAATATATATCAAATCTTTGGAGGAACACTTGTAACATGTGAATCAAGTTTTGGACATTCTTGAATAACATTGGCTTTATGTTGATCCATTCAAATGTGTGTTCGGAGTCAAAGAAGTGGATTGCCTAGGTCATATTGTTTCACATTAGGGAGTCAAGATGGACCCTCACAAGATCAAGGCCATAGCAGAATGACAAATGTCAGGACCTCAAAAACCTACGAGGTTTCTTAGGGATTACTAGTTATCACTGATTTGTAAGAATTGTGGTAGCATAACATCACCTCTCATAGATTTTTTGAAGAAGGATTCCTTCTAGTAGAATGAGACAACTACTAGGGCATTTGAGAAACTAAAGGAAGTCGTGTGCACAACTCTAGTTCTAACTACCCCAAATTTTTCTAAAACATTCATTATGAATGTGATGCTTTGGGACATGGCATAAGAGTCATACTAACGCAAGAAGGAAGACCCATAGCATTTGAGAGTTGTCAACACAAAGGTAAGAATTTGTTGAAGCTAGTTTATGAGAAGAAAGTGTTGGCTATCCTGCACGTAGTCAAACAATGGAGACCTTATCTAATGGGAAGACACTTTAACGTAACGATAGATCATGATAGTCTTAAATACTTCTTGGAATAGAGGTTTTAATCTAAAGAACACTAAAAATGGGTCACAAATATGTTGGGATATGACTTTGAGATCATATATAAGAAAGGAAAGGAGGATATTGTGGTTGATGCTCTATATAGGAGGGATTAACCCATAGAGTCACTATTGAATGTCATTTCCATATTATAGGTATATTGGGTAAACGAGGCATGAGAAGAGTGTGAGAAGGACATGGATACTCAAAATCTCATTGAGAAATTCCAACAAGATTCAAGTATGCCAGACAAATTTGGATGGAAAGGAAATGCTTTATGGTACAAGGATAAGTTGTACCTATGTAAGAACTCAAGCCTTAATTTTAAGATTTTGGTAGAATTAGATGCTTCTTTAGTAGGTGGGCACTTGGGATTCTTGAAGACTCATCATAGAATCAAGTAAGATTTATTTTAGGATGGGCTCAAAGGTGATGTTCAAAAATTTGTAGTAGAATGCATGATATGCCAACAAAAGAAAGGGGGGACAATTAAGATTCCAAGTCTTCTAAAACCCTTATATATTCCAAGATAGAGGTGGGAGGAGGTATCCATGGATTTCATCATAGGTTTTCTCATGTCTAAGGAAAAATGTTATCATGGTTGTTGTGGATCATGTTAGAGCCTTGGTCCATTTTCTTATGTTATGCCCATGTTTGAAAAATCAATTTGCCTCCTACAAAGTGATATCCTAATGTTTGGCCCCTATGGTGTCTAAGTTTACTTGAACCAAGTTGAGATTGCTTAAAATGTCCCCTAGAACAATTCAGAACAGTCAAAATTATCAAAATAGCTAAAAATAGTAAATTTTCTATTTTTAGTAAGTTTGCATTTGAGCACGTGTGGACCTGAAATTTTACCTAAAGTTCCAAAATTGTTAAATGAGTATTATGATTGAATTTCAACCAAAAATCATGTTCAGATATTAAGTTA
Organism: Cunninghamia lanceolata; assembly: GCA_027924645.1. Taxonomy (NCBI): domain Eukaryota; kingdom Viridiplantae; phylum Streptophyta; class Pinopsida; order Cupressales; family Cupressaceae; genus Cunninghamia; species Cunninghamia lanceolata. The sequence continues at coordinate 10,262,821 of BSBN01000321.1, forward strand.
TTAAAGTTTCAAGTTTTCTAAAAAATTTGAAAATAATATTAAATATGAGTTTAAGGCTTTAAATGATTGAATTTGGGTCTAAAAATTGCCCAAATTTGCTTTGCAAATTTTAGGGTCATAGGTCTTTCTGAGATTTTTGGTTTAAAAAAATGGGCTCAATTTGGTACTCAGATGAAAAGTTATGGCTTCTGGAAGTTATGCTTCTATGTTAGATATTTTCAACGATGGGTTTTAAATGCCCATAAAAGTGAAATAAAAGGAGGGACCCAAAATTTGAAGATTTTTCAAAGGCGGGAAAAAGACGATTAGACTAGTTTGGGTGCCTAGATTTTTCGGGTTGGATATAAATTGTAAAAAAAATTCATTATAAAGGAGTGTGGAAAAAAGAGGGATTTTTGCAGAGAAATTTGTTTGTAAGAAAAACTCTAGATAATCTTTTTCTGATGGTAATGGATGTTTAAGTTTGTTGCAACAAGAATATTATAATAATTTTTTATTTGAAACAAAGATATGTGTGATGGTTTTTTTTTAATTTGATTGTCTCCTTCATAGTGTTGCATGTTCTTGGAAAGAAGTAGGTTTTCAAGCAAAACAAAAAAAAATTTGCTTGAACATTTGCTGTAAGATTTGCATGTTTGATATGTTCATCTTCAAGGAGGGTGGTAAATATTTTCAAGAAACAAGTGGGGTATGTAGTATTTGTGAAGGATTATTAAATATAATCAAATTTAAAGGTTACCTTTGTGGGTTTAAATTATTGTAAGGCAATAATATTGTTGTTAAACCTTAGAGATGAAACTTTGTTAAAATATCATGTTGTAGCCATTTTAGGCTCTGTGATCCCAATGAGTAGGCACCAATCTTTTCAGGATTCTGATCCACTTGCATACTCATAATGAAGAAATTACACATTTGGTATTGTATATTAGTAGTCTAAGGTTTATCCATTATACATAGGTTTATTGTTTGAGATCTGTAATACTTTTGGTGAAAATCTTATTGTTGTATCCATAAAAATCTGTGTATAGTGTTGTAGTGTTCACGTCTAGTCATTAAAGATACAAGGAAGGTTGACATTGTGAAGTCATTTTCAAACCCTTGTAAGGATATGAGTAAGGTTGACATTGTGAAGTTATTTTCAAACCCTTGTCATACATGCATGAACAAATCACCTATTTTTTGTAAAATATCTATTTTAGGTGTACCCACCTAGGTTTAGCAAAGCCTAAAGTGCGGAAGAGATTATTTATCTCTCATTCATTGGCCATCCTCTAAGTGAATTTGAGAACAGGGATTCACAACCCCTTAGAAGGATCTGAAAGCAGGTTGGAGAACCAATGGATCAACTCACCAAATATGCACATTTTTGTGCTTTATCACACCCATTTGTATGTAGAAACTTTTATGGATATTATTCAAAAACTGCATGGGCTTCAAAAGTCATAGTAAGTGATTGTGATCCTATATTTACAAGATATTTTTGAACTGACTAGTTTTCAAGTTTGGGCACTCAACTTGCTCATAACTTGTCATATCATCCCCAGTCAGATGGACAAAATTAGGTGGTCAACAAGTGCTTATAGGGTTATCTTTGATGTTTTACTTTAGATAAACAAGAGAGAAGGATACAATGGCTACCACTAGCAAAATGGTGGTACACACTTCTTTCCATACTTCATCCAAAATGTCTCCATTTTTGGCATTATGTGGGTGCCATCTACCATCAATATCCTCTTCATTACAGGCACACCCAAAGGTCTAAATAGTTAAAGAACATATTTAGCATCAACAAGAGGTACTTAGTGGTCTCAGGGAGAATTGGCAATGACACATAATATAATGAAGAAACAAGTAGATTAGCATCATCGTGAAAGGAATTTTAAAGTAGGAAATTAGGTCTTTGTACAATTACAACCATATAAACAAATGCCACTGAAATAATAGAACAAGGATAATGACCTTGCACCCAAATATTATGGTCCTTATAAGGTTTTGTAGAGGATTGGTAGTGTAGCATACAAATTGGAGTTACCTATGCTAGCAAAATACATCAGGTCTTCCATGTTTCATGCTTGAATAAGGTTATTAGACATAGAGTTACAACCCAAATTGAGTTACTAGAGCTTGATGAGGAGGGGAGAATGATTTTATAACTAGAGGAAATCCTTCAAACATGCATTAAGAGGCTACAAACAAGGGCAATCATAGAGTATTTGATCAAATAGAACATTCTCCAATTGAAGATGCTACAAAAGAAAATTAAGGTTTTGTGCAAAAGCATCCATAGTTGATCAATGTTAAGGACAATGCTTCTATGAAGAAAGGGGGAATGCTATGCCCTTAACCTATTAATTATACTAGATATGTGTAGCCAAATTATGGCTACCATAACCCTTAAATAAATTATATAATCATCTATATGGTGTTATATAGGTAGTTAAGTTAGCTTGGGTGGCATTCAAGGCATAAGTATGGTATATATATTAGCTAGTGATTAGTTTATGATCACCATATCATGAATTGTGTTCTTATTAGAGACTTTTGGAGGTTTGCCTCCTTGAAGTGGCTTATTATTCTCAAGTATTATCAAGTATTTATAACATATTTCCTATTATATTCTTGTATTGTGCAAGTTATTTTTTTACAACATGTGGTTCAAGATATACCAAAGGAAGATTAAGTCATACCATAGGGCCAAATTCACTAGAAAATATATCCAAGAAGCCCAAACACACTCTTAGGGAGTTCAATGTTATGTTGCAAGGCAAAAAAACACTTGCCATAAAGTGCTTACATTTTTCAATGTTAATGAAGCAATGGATTACTTAAGCAGCTCAAAAAATACTTTTTCACTTAAGTGACAAAAGTTGATGAAGGATTAGATCAAAAATACATTTTTCACTTAAGTGACCAAACTCAACATCAAATTCTATTGAAAAATGACTTTGACATTTAAGTGAAAAATGGTGCCTAGGATGACTTAAGTGTCAAAATGAAATTATATAAAAAAGTGACAGTCTACCTCTCTTGGACGCCCACAATGACATAAAGATCAAATTATCAATATAATATTAGAAAAAAATACTCCAAACATCTTGGACACCTCCATGAAACCCTAGATGTCAAAATGACAACTTAAAAAATATGTCAAAAGTTCACTTGATTGAATAATTGTGCCCTTAATGATTTGAATGTCACAATGTGTGTACATATACATATACATATACATACATACATTGTCACGTCTCATTTTTATGGACTATATAATTATTCTAGATTAGTGAACATTTACTATGATTGTTTTACTTTGAGTAAGTTCCACGTGTGTGAAGGTAATTATCGTGATGTTATATTTGAGTAAATTGGAAAGTTGATTTAAACATTAAATGTTATCGATGTGATTATAATGTTTTTCTTCGGCTATGTTTTGAGGAACTAACCTATTGACGTCGAGTTGAGTGCAAGTGAATGCAGGTACTTGTCAAAGACGAGAACATGGTTGAGGTAGAGATGTTCTAGCCACTTGACAAGAACAGTTTGGGATGGTTAACCCCAATGCACTCACACACTCACGTAGTCTCATATTGCATTTTGAATGATCTTTTTATGCATTATTAATTAGCCGATAAATGTGATTGATGATTGGGAGTAGATAAATATGTGTTTAATTAAGTCAATTTCGAATGCATGATTTAGTCATAAATATTAATGTTCTTTCGATTTATATTTTAAATGGTGTATTTTATTTAAAATGATGTATTTATATTTAAATGGTGAATATATATATTAAATTGATGTGTTTATATTGTTTAATAATAAATAAATGTTTCCTATTTATATAAATTTTATTGTTTGGAAGACAATATCTAAATTAGACTTAAACAATTATATTTAAATCACAATATATATGCTGATGACGGCGTGGTTCGGTGGTTAAGTCGCTTGGTTGTAGTGGTGGCCACCAGAGTTCAAACCCTAGCTGGGCCAATGAGCTCGCAAGGCTTTACGCCTTCGTTGGGCCAACGAGCTCGCGGGTTTGAAGTGTTCTTGCTAGGGGATGAGGTCCCCCATGTTGTGGCCTCACCGGTTCATTGCTCCGGGCAAAAGCATTCACATGGAGCCAGAGGGCGTGTCGCACCAGCGTCGCCGGTCACGTTAAAAAGTTTACCAGGCGCATTATCTTTAAAAAAAATCACAATATATATAAATACTTCTTGTTTCATTTAAAGTAATTATGTTATTAAAAATAAATAAATGATATTTATAATATGTATTATATTTAGAAAACTTAATAAATAAGAATTAAAAGAAAAAGCTTCTGTCATGCAAACGACATGATTAAAATAAGTTATTCTATTTTATTTTGAAGGGTTTTGAAAAGCCAAATCTCATGCAATTTAAACAAAAAAACTAGAGTTATGAAAAAGAGTTCAAAAACCTAATTTTAAAATGCCAAAAATAAGAGGGCAGATTTTTTTATAAAAACAAAGAGGTTTGCAGAAAAAAAAGAAGGAAAAATATTGTTATCTTTTTTCTACTAAGCATCAAAGACAGCAGAATTGGATCATTCTGGGTAGCGACAGGAGAAAGAGAGGTGCAGGGTCAATAGCAAGAATTTAACCCCCTTTTTGCAAACGAATTTTTGGGTATTTTCCTTTTTTAAATTACAAATAATTATGGAGGATTAAACTGTTAAAAACTTAGTAATTTCAGCCAGTGAGAGGTTCTTTTTTTTTTGTTTGTTTTATCCTATCTTCTATCGCCAGTTTCTCATCAATTGTTTTGATGCCCTTTCCACCATGGTTGATTGACGTTGTCTGGTCTGGTAGTGGATTTATTTTCCATGGTTTTCTTTGGTGCAAAATGATTATTTCCTACTCTCCACTTCACCGCATGCTCACGCCCTGGTAAACCCTCCACGACATCATGATTTTTGTCTGATAAAATGATGAGGCATCTTGTAGATTTGACCATATGCCTGCATAAAATGATGTATTTGTCTGCTACTACCTTTGACTTAAAAACCCATGTGAATTTGGGCGTATATATGCAAACCCATGCATTTTTCTGGCATATATCTATAAACCCATGTCTATACCATATGTCTGCATAAAATAATGTATTTGTATGCTTCGATCTTTATCTTAATAACCCCTACGAATTTGGGCGTAAATCTGCAAAGCCACCATATTTTGGCGTATATCTGAAAACCCTTATCTATACCTTATGTCTGTAGAAAATAATGTAATTATCCGCTTGGTCTTTTTCTTAATAACCGATGTATGTTTGTCTGCTTCGTCTTTTTTTTTTAATGACCGGTGTGTATTTGTATGCATTTGTATAATTGTATGCTTTGACTTGCTGATTGTATGCATTCATATAATTGTATGCTTGGACTGTTGACTGTATGCATTCACATAATTGTACACTTGGACCGCTAATTGTATGCATTCATATAATCGTATGCTTTGACCTGTTGACTGTATTCATTCATATAATTGTATTCTTGGACCTATTGAATATATTCCTTCATATAATCATATTCTTGGACCTTTTGAATGTATTTATTCATATAATCGTATTCTTAATATCTCAGGATTGTGTTGCCAGCTGAATACAATAGAATAATTTTGGAGTTACTTTTGATATATATATATATGCATGTGAATCTTATAAACTTTTAAAAAGTTAGGTTATGAATCACAGCAGAGTTATGTTTTTTTTTTGGGTTATTATTTATGCTTATTTAATGCTGAAACTAGTCTTAAAAATCTTATTAAAGGCTCTCTGAATTGTTAAACCAGAAACTGATATTGGATTAGAAAGAGTTAAAACATTAGATTTTTCAAATCTTTTTGACGACGAATTTCAGTTAAAGATTATAACTAGATTATAGACACCATATTTATACTTGCATAAATGAATGAATGAATGATGTTCTATTTATTGCTTATTGAAAGTGTGTCTTCATGTTTATTGTTTTGGAAAGGGAATTTTACAGATGGTCTATAGGTGAAATGGGTGATATTTTCTTTTTTAATTTATTTTATCTTTTTACTTATTTATTGCAAAAAGAAAGTAGATTTTTATCTAGGAATGTGTTTGGGTTACTTTTGGGCTAGGATGTCGAATGTGGATTATTAGAGATGGTTTTTCCTCTTTTCAGGAATTGAACTGGTAACTATTTTTCTAAGGTTTAGATCTAAACAAGTTGTCATTGAAAAAGATGAATATTATGTCTAGCAAACTTGATTGATTGATTGATATATATCTCTGCCACATCCTATTCTGAGACAATCTGTATTTCATTATTTAGAATTGCACATTAGACATCAGGTTGCATCGTGTGTTCCCTCTTGCCAGTTGCTTCCAGGTAGCTAGACATTTTGTGTAGGGTTGGGTTTCCTTCATGTCATGAAGGGATCCGAGGAAGTGTAATTGCTTCATGGTTGGGTGGAAAAGTGCTTGAGCCATGTTCCCATCTCTTGGCTCGTAGGAGAACCACTTGATTCGTGGCGACTGGAGAGTGTATCGATTTATTTATACTTCTTGTACTTGATCATTGTAACTTGTAATTGGATGTATTATGGCATGGAAGCTAATGGACTTTATATATTATTTTATAGTTCTATCACTTGGATTGAACATGATTTTTGTAAGATTTAATGACTTTTATTGGTTCATATTTATGAGATTTGTCTTTTACTTGTGAAGTTGTAATTAAGCGGATAAATTACATCATTTTACTTTCGTTATTTGTGATGTTGTAATTTAAATGGATTATTTACATTATTTACTTTTGTGATGATTTGAGTGCTTTATATACATACATACATACATACACACACAAAAAAATACATATATTATATATGCATACATATAAACGCACGCACACACATATCGGTAGCCAATTTTTCCAAGCTTTCAGATGGGATCAAGGTGTAGTTCCTAATTGTGTAGTCTTATTAGAAGATAGGATGACGCTCTTGATTACAAGGCTTCCCATGGCTAGGGTTTGTAAATCCATTGAGATAGTTATAGCTCTAGCCTGAACTAATGCCAAAAATAAAAGTATTACTCTACTATTGCCTTGTTATTGAGCTTTACTTTTAAACCTAAAAATTTACACTTAAAAACTTATAAAATTAATAATTCCTAATTTTTAATACCAATTAACATTCATATCATACAAATCCTACACTCAAGCCTATGTATGACTTAAAATAGGGATCCTTTTCAAAGCCAAAGAGAATTCTTAAACTTGTAGAATTCATACTTGAATGCTCCAACTAACAAGATAATTTTGATATCCATGCCTCTATAGTCACTTTCTACAACCACCTATGTTCCTTTTCTATCTAGTCCCTTGCATAATCCATCCCCTCTAAAAATTAGGTGATAAAAATAAAATAAAGAACCCATTAATCCACTCACATAACACCTCCTTAAATTGTCATTTTAAAACTTTCTTTTCTATGTGGTCATGCTCCAATGAAGCTTAATTGTTGACCATACTAAATCAAGAGTGACAAACACTTAAGGTTTAGGGTGCTGCCACAATAGTGTGTCCAACTTCTAGGGCATCCTAATTTGTTTGAAATCACATATTTTTTAGAAAAATTATTGATTTAAGCCTTGAGGGGTTCCATCTAGAGGGGTTTAATGGAAGAGGATTAGATAAAACCCCCTTGGAAATAACCCCCTAGTCTTAAATCAAACCCTCGATGGAGTCTCCTCTGCACCTATCAAAATGCTAACAAAAAAACAATTTTGCTTCACCTTTTGGGGGATCAAATGAAGTCATTTAGAAATTCTATTTTGTAAGTATGCAGACCTTAGTATAATCTTTCCAAAAAGTATGATATTGAATATATTTCATTTGATTATTATATTTATTTTCTATTTTCTAGTGAACATAGTTTTTCACTGAACATTGAGGTCTCTATTCCACACACATAGAAAAATTAAAAAATAGAGAAAAAAATTCTGAAAAATATCTACACACTAGGTATTGATGTCCTTGTTTCAAGAAAAAAAGAAATTAACTTAGATATATACAGAAAAAGTTATGTTGTATGGTATAAACCTATGTCTGAATTATAACTAATCTCACTTCAAAAATTAATCAAAAAATATGCAACAAAAAATTATGAAAACATATATGTGCACTATATATTGGTGTTACAAATCTATGTTTAAAATTTATAATTTTATCCTTTCCATAAAAGAAGTTATGTTGTATGTGTCTACAGATATAAACATCACTTTTTAAAAATATTGTTATCTATAAAAAATAAGTTATTAAAAGTTGCGTAAAAAAATTCACAAATTCTTTCTTAATTTTTTTTAAATACATTTATAATCTACACACAAAATCTCAAAAGTCATTAGTTCACATCATCTTCAAATTCTTAATGGATTAGGTGCTATAGGTGTCAGAAAGTGAAAATTTGGTTTAAAATGTTGATTTCAATGTCCTACTTTGGCCAAAAAGTGTGATACAGTATTATGGGCCGACCCTTTACCTAGATTCCCAAGGTGATGCCTTCACCATTGTTGGCAATTACTTCCCATTAATTTGGAGGTAAGCCTAGCTTGGGAATGCCTATGGTTACCTTGCCAAGGCTTTTTGCCTTAGTTTTGTTTTTCACTACTTTTCAAATATTTCCTTCCAAATGTTAAGTTATTCTAAATATTCCCAAAACTTTACATGCTTAATAAAACTATCAATATCATCCAAAATAGTACTATAAGATCTCACAAAGAGAATATAAGAAATATGAAGTTCACACACACCTGCATAGTCAAAAACCATTATGTCACAAGGTGAAAGAAGTTAGTGTTCGATAGAAATCAATGATTGAATGGATGACCTTGAACCCAAGTAAATATCAATGACGTAAGTTCATCAATAAGAGAAGACAAACAATAGACCTTAATATACTCACAAAGAAGATATAAGTATGTTACCCCTTTAAACATGACCAAAGATCACAATCACTATGACAAATATCACAAGAACAAACTAGATGGGTCAATTATATGTCCTTAGTGCTATGTTGATGTGACTTCATACTTCCCCATGACGCTCTCCCTTGCTAGGGATGGACCTCACACACAACCAAAAGAGTCAAAATTTTCATGTCAATAATGACATGTATAAAATTAACATCATACAAAATATATACAAATCTAAATCTCAATATCAACACTAGTTATGTCACTTAATATTCATGTAAATCACAAGTAAATAACATTCAACTATCACAAATCAAATTTAGTGATAAAAGATAATAATATTTTCTAACTAATGCATGTAATACCCAAAATATAAATTCATCATTTCTTGACAACTAGCCATATTAATTCATAGTTATTACAAGTGAAAATATTAAATATTAAATAATTCAAAAACGGGGCATTACATGCTTGTTGAACTTATCAATTTTAGCTCTAGATGTGTTTTCCATTATTTTTATAGTATTGATTTGATTTACACTAAATCAACAAATGCTCCCACTACAACCAAAACACACAACACAAATAAAGGCACCCCCCTCTTCAAAGAAAGCTAAAAATAGGCTTTGATACTAAGAAATGGGGTTATAGGTTACAATAGAACACTTAGTTTAGTGATAAAAACTAATTTAATATGCTATAATTTGTTTGGGAAAGGTGTCTCAACCTTGCATTCCCAATATTCCATATTTATTATTATTTTTATTTATTAATTGGTTTGTCTTCACATGAGAAGTGAGGTGTCCCACTCTAAGTTAAAACTCTTTACCATGTGTTGGCCATCTTGGAATGTGTGTAAGGAGTTGTCATAGCATCTAATGTCATTATGATGTGTAAGAGCATCTTATGACATTATAAGATGTGTGAGTTACTTATGATGGATTCTATGATGTGTCAAAGCATGATTATGGGGGTTACATTGGAATATTGACTAGCATTATGACAATCTTATGATGCATGTCATAAATCATTTGAGTGGAAGAACATGACAAGTTGGGGCACCTAACTTGGAATATTGACTATGGTAGGTAATGACAAGTTATGATAGCTATAAAGAATATTCTAAATATAGCACATGAATTCAAACTTGGCACGGGGCATTAGAAATTGGGCCATGGGGTTTGGGCACCATATCTCTTGCATGTTACCTCATGGCTTTCCAAAACCATTGGATAGTTTCTTATTTGTGCCTCTTCTATTTGTTGGGGTGTTTGGATGGAGTTTTCATAGTGTGTATTGTAGGGCTATTGTTATACTAGAAAAATTAAGTTCTAGGATTTAATGTTTGTGATACTCCTATAATGGCATGTGCTTGAAGTTGCATGTAACTATGTTGTTATTATAATACAATTTCATACTTTAGAGTGTGAGGTTTTCTCTCGAAGGGGTTTACCCAACATATACCACTATACTATTATTGTAAGGTATTGTGAGTTACATGTCCATTGCATGTCACTTGCATGTCGGTGCATGTCATTGCATGTGTGATCGCGTCATTAGAAATTGTTAGATCTAATCTTTTGTGAATTTTCTCTCCTCATAGATTAGTGTAGGAAACATTTCTGCACCTTAGCTTCCTATAGTTTGATATCAAAGCCTGATCAATTTGGGTCCTATGTGGTAGGAAAAAGGTTTTTTAGACTAATATTATTTTGAGTGGGAGCATGTGTAGAGAAGATCTTGTTTTAGGGAAAATGGAAAGCACGTAAAGATTAGATATGAATAGACTTAATGGCAATAAATTGAAGTTGTGGAAGTTCAAGATTGAAGATCTACTCATAGATTAAGATCTATTGAAGAAATATTAAAGATGAAGAATGGGATATGTTGGATTGGAAGGTGAGAAGCCTTATTAGGCTTTGCTTAGTAGATTCAGTGTTGCTAATTTTCTATGAAGAATCCACCTTAAAATCCCTCTAGGAGAAGTTGTAGAACCTATACTAGGCAAATCATTGATTAATAAGCTTTTTCTACAAAACAAGTTGTATACTCTCATAATGGGTGATGGTGATTAAGTGGAAGAGAACTTGAATGCATTCAACACAATCATGAGCCAATTACAATATATTGATGTGAAGATAGAAGAGGAAGATTGATGCATTACCCTTTTATGTTATTTGTTAGACTCATGAGATAACTTGGTGATGACTATTTGGAGCACTACTTCAAAGCTTATGTTTGATGAAGTAGTGGTTGCTTTATTATCAATGGAGATGAGCAAAAAGATTCTAAATCTATCAAGGAAGCTTTGAATGTTTGTGGATAGTCGAAGGAGAGGGGAAATAAGAAGGACACGAAAAAGGATAAAAGTAGATCTAAATATCATGGGAGATCTAAATATCTTGGTAAAAATTCCAAGGCTAAATGTTGGAACTATGACAAGCTAAGCATTTCAAAAAATATTGCAAGGAGAAAAAGGGTGGATCTGATGATGATTCTGATAAATCTTCTGAAGAGTATGTAGGAGATTCCTGTAAAAGCCCTCAAACCATCACAAAAGTAATTAAAGTAAAATGAAGTAAATAATCCACTTAAATACAACATCACATTGCCAAAAGTAAAAAGATGTAAATAATCCTCTTAAATACAACTTCCAAAAGTTAAAAAGGGGTGTAATTAATCCGCTTAATTACAATATCAAAGTAAACAATAATTTCATCAATAAGATTCAATAGAGTCAATAAATCTTAATAAATAAGGATCCATAAGAATCACTAAATCTTGCAAAGGATAATCTCATCAATATAAATCAAACAAAGTCATTAAATCTTACAACTCACGTGCTCATTCCAAGTAAAAGCACTATAAAATTATACACAAAGTCCTTTGAGAATCATGCCATCATACATCCAATAATCATGAACAACATGAATAAATAAATCAATACACTCATTAGTCGCACGAACCAAGTGGTCCACCACCTGCAAGCCAAGAGATGGGAACATGGCCCAGGTGCTTTTCCACCCAACCATGAAGTAATTACACTTCCCTAGATCCCTTCATGAAACGAAGGAAACCCAACCCTGCACGAAATGTCTAGCTGCCTAGAAACAACTGGCAGGAGGGAACACCCGATGCAACCCTGACGTCTGGATGTGCAATTCTAAATAATGAAATGCAGATTGTCTCACAATAGGATGTGGTAGAGATATATATATATATATATATATATAAAATAAGTTTGCTAGACAAAATAAACATCTATTTCAATGTCAGCTTATTTAGATCTAAACCTTTAACATAGTAACCTGCTTCAATTCCGTAAAAGAGGAAAAGCCATCTCTGATAATCCACATTTGGCATCCTAGCCTAGAAAGTAACCCCAAGACGTCATGCCTAATAAAAGAATCTACTTTCTTTCCCCAATAAATCAATAAATAAATAACAAATTAAATAAATGAATAAATCAAAATCACCTATGACCGCATCTAATCCCTTCCCATGCATCAATAAAGAAAGCACACTTTTTGATCAAGCAATAATGAAGAACATCATAAGCAATATAGATTGTGTAATCTAATTATATTCTCAATTTGTATTCCCATGGTTTACATAGATTGTAGAAACTAATGATTTTACTTCATATCAAAATACGGTTTCATAATCCAAGCATTAAAATCAAATGATTAGGTTGACTACTCCACTCTCATACAATGAGGTTTCATGCATACTTATGTCAAATATTAATTCTATCTTTCCTCAAGATCAACTAAATAGAATAAAACAAATCAATGTTCTCCTATAATTCATTTCAAAATCTCTTTTTCCAAAACACAAATCAAGGAAACATACTTTCCAAGCAAAAAATCATCATTTATTCAAACAATTGCATTTACAAGTTGTCAAACTAGTTTTATTTCATAATTCATATTTGATTCAAATTCCATAATATATATAAAGTTTTCTAAATCATTCAATTCAAGTTAATTAATTCCCTTCAAGAAGATTTTAATAAAACAATGTATTTATATCACAACATTTATTCCATCACACTAACATATAAGACAAGTTTTATAATCTATTTCATTAAGACTTTTGCAAGGTGCTAAGGAATAATCAGAAAATCAATCTTTGTTCTGAATAGTAATATATTGGTTTAGGAGTGCTTTTTAGAGAACCTACAGGAACTTCTAAACTGGCGACAGGAACTGTAAACACAAAAATCATGCACTGCCTCCATGAGGACCCCTATGATGAGTCAGATCCTTGTCACGTACATATAAGCATGAAAATAAATCCTTTAGGCAGCAGACCTCTTGACGACATGTCCTCTCTTCTTGTTTTGTGTCATTTCTGCTTTGTCGATTCTTCTTCTCCTTCTTCCCTGTTTACGATGCTTTTCAACACTTGTTGTGACACTTGTCAACTTGTGTCTTCTGGCTTTCGACTTTAATCCTAGGCCTTGTGAGTGTCTTGTAGGTGAGTTTTCACCTTGTCCCTTTGTATTTCGTCTAGTGCACCTCATAGAAGCCTTCTAGAGGTCCCCCAATCCCTCTCCTGCTTTCTGTTTTCAGTTTCGACCTTCCTATCCAAATCTCCCCCTATTATTTCTAGATCTCCCCAAGAGATCCTGCAGATGCAAGTGGAGATTTGGATTCTTCCTCATGATTGACCTGCTTCTTGATGCAGAAATCATCTTTTTCCTCCCTCTTTCCTTCTACCACCCTGATTTCTGCATTCTGCCTTGTTTCACCCTGGATCTCCCTGGGCGACCCATGGTCACCCCTGGGGCAACCCATGATCTCCCTAGGTGACCCTGTCTAACTAAAGTTGCAATTCTGCCGTCTTTTGTCCTGCGGAAAAACTGAAGTTTCTCTTGCGTTTTTGCTCCGTTTTTGCCCATTTTTCTTTCTGTTTGCATGATTTTTGATCCTTGATATAGAGTTAACTATTTCATGCACCCACACATGCATAATTAGCTCTATTTGATCTCAAATTAACTCTCCAATCAATCAGGCATTTCTCCTATCTCCTTTTCTTCTTCAGTGATAAGCTATCATTGCTTCATCACTCTCCTTGCTGAGTTCACTGGGCAATCAACCCTGTTAACTCCCCAATCTATTCTTGTTAACTCATCAATCAAATGAGTTAACTATTCAATCCAATCCCTTCTTGAAACCTATAAATACCCCCCTCCCTCAAGCACAAAGGGAGGTAAATTCATTGTGCACCAGCTCTTGCCACGTTTGCTCTCCAATCTAGCATTCATATGCTCATACAGGATGTAAGTGCCTTTTACTTTAATTGTTCAGACAAGAAACACCACGTTGCTCAATTTTTTAGCCATTGTTCTCAATTCAAAGCTCACGTTGATCTCACACAAGCTTCACAAAAGCTTCTCTTTTCTTCAGGTCATTTTGTTGTCGAGAGAACCAACTGCTGTCACAAAAGGATTCGAGGTTGCCTACACAAGGATCACTGAGGGATAGTGGAGTCTTCAAATCTTCATCTATTCAGGTTCTTTTACTGCTTTCATAGTAATTAGACAATCATCTTGCTCTTGGAAATAGTAACATACTTGCTTTTTCCTTGATATATTAGATCTTGCATGCTAGATTAATTATTTTTTTGCATTCTTAGATCTATTTTTTTAGAAAAAGCACCTTTCCTTTTTATTAGATTAAATTGCATTGAAAACACAAAAAACCCACAAAAACATAGATTACACATTGCATTTGAAAAAGACATATAGGATTGCATACATATTTCTTTCATAGATTAGAAGCATTTTCCTTTCTAAAAATACTCTAAAAAATACCAAAAAGATGCATTGCATGTCATTTAGTTTGCATTCATATAAAGTAGACAACATTGAAAACCCTTGATTCCATCACGACATAAACACGGTTCAAGAGACCTTAAACAAACCCTTGATTTCATCACAATGTACAAACAAAGTCAAAACACAAGCCAAACCCTAGGATGACAAAGCCTAGGTCAAAACCCTAGATCTAGTTAGAGTTAGCAATCGCACGATTTTCTCTATCCTGATTCACGCATGTGTCTAGGAGTGAGGGGAGAGTGGGTGAGAACTGTTCGAGATGAGATCAAGGAAATTCATCAGCAACCACAGCAACAGACACACATTCCACCACAAGAGGATCCATTTGTTCTCTTGTTGATTGAGGAAATTAGGCAATTGCGACTACATAGAGCATTTCTCAGAGACATAGAAACAAGAGAAACCATCAACGAGAACAACCCACACAAAGGTGGAATTCAAGGAATCCAAATAGAAGAAGAGAGACTAGTGACCCTTAGGGTCATAGGGTTATCTCAACCACCACAACAATTGAATGAAACATACAACAAAATGCACAACAACAAAGGCCACCGAACTTCCCAACCCCCCTTCACGAAGTCTAGCTCTCCAACGAGCCAGACCCCCACTGTGTCTCACCTCCTCTCGACTGGCTAATTCCACATGAGTGAGAATGATGTGGCAGATCGCCCCATGGCAAGGAGGGAAAGGGTCCGTGTGCGTGCCGAGATCTGACCCGACAGCCTCTAGGCAACCGGAGTCACGATTTTGAGTGTACATATTTTGGTGAACCCGACGTGAAATACAAAATCTTTTGATCTTGTAGTTTGCATTCCCATTGCAAAAACTTTCCAAAAACATTCAAACATTCCTTCTTTGCTTTTTCATAGCCATTTTAACTCCCATAGTCTACGCCATCATTCAATCCATTTATTCTGTGGTGTCTATGATACACCCGAATATGACGGGACCGGACTTGAACTAGGGAAACTTTCCCTCAAATGAACCTGAAACACCTTCTTTTGATAGGTATGTACTGCCTCATCCAGATGCACCTATTACCAACTGTTACGACTATGAAGATTCTGATTATGAACATGAGCCAAGAGAGTCCATGCGCTCTCTATCCTTCAATAACCCGGCTTGGGAAAATGATTCAGCCATACCAAATGCCCCTCATAAAGCTAGAAGGGTAAGATCAGAAATATGTTGACCAAAACAACCTTCCACAAGTACATCAAACACTCACCTCGATGAAGAGGTCAGAAGATTGGAAAGGCGTTTACAGGAAACCAAGGATGCTCAAGAAGCATTAAGGATAACCTTGGAAGAAGAACAAAAAGAGAAGGCTACACGAGAAGAAGCCCATCGCTATGAAACTAGTCGAAGAGAACATCCTAGAAATGAAGACAACCCTAGAGCTGCAACTCCTACAGATGTAATTGCAACCTCAGTGCAAAGAATCTGGATCCTAGAAGCAGAACAAGCTGCTCCAGAGAAAAGAACAAAATCTCACGAACAGGACCAGGGGGCATGGCAGAATCCTCCTTACCTCAACTACTACTCATGACATGCTAGCAATGAAACTTGTCTTAATAGGAATCCTCTTATTCAAAACAATCCAACGAATCCAATGATGGGTTATCAAAACCTACCCACAGGGTTGTTATTAACAACCCCACAATCTTAGAGTGCTTTCCTAGGAACATACCTTGAATATCTAAAGGAGCCTCTAGACCAGAACATAAGGAGTGTGCAACTACCTCGGCCATTACCTGATCTCCTGAAGTTCAAGGGAGAGGGAGACCCAAACTCCCACATCAAAGGTTATACTATAGCCATAAGGGAACTCCTTCCTTGGGATGGAGTTGTCACGAAGATCTTCCCAAAAATGCTCAAAGGCATCACCTTGGATTGGTATTATCATCTTCCAAAGGCTTCTATCCACTCATTCAGACAACTAATTGGAGAATCGGTCATGGAATTTGACATGAACAAACTCGTAAAAATAGGGATTAGAGAGTTCCTCACGATGCAACAAGAACTAAATGAATCCATAGCACATTTCATCACCTGATGGAGACAAGTGCTCTACTCTTCAACTAGTGCTCCTAACATGGACCACCGAGAACTGTGCGACCTCTTCTTGCATGCCCTTAACAAAGACATGAGAGAAGATATCCAAAAACTACCATACAAATCCTATGAGGAAGCATTGGAAAGTGCCTTAAGAATTGACCAAGCCACCATCGACAGTGGTAGAAAGACTTATGATACACATGGAAGGCTTAAGACATTCAAAGGAATAGAAAAGACAACAACTAATGTACCACAAGAAAAGGATGTCAACATCATGAGAAGCAATCCAAGTAATGACAAATGGTGACAAAGAGGAAATCAGGGGTCAAACAAATCTTCATACGACCCCAATACCTATTGCTGGTTCCATGGAAGGAAAGGTCATGAAACAAAAACTTGTTACGGTTACAACAAAGCTATTTCCAAACTCACACCCGATCAACAAAAATATTTTCTCAAAATGTTCCAATCACAAAGCAAGGAGAAAGGACCTCAAATCAAGAAAGGAATAATTAACTAGAACCATGCCAATAGTATAGAGCTAGACCAAGAGGTGTTCGTAATCCATGAGGAAGAACAAACAAATCAAACACAGAATGTCTTCTCATAAGTGATAAATTTGCTGAAAGTATCTCCCTCACATCGAAAGACTTTTCTATAGGTATTGGAAGTCGAATGTTCCTCATAAGGAGAGTCACCTCCTATTACCTTCGATATTACTAAGCTGAACCAAAAAGATAAGAAACATGATTCACCTCTATACATACAAATTCAAGTTGAAGAGGTCACTATAAAAAGGGTGGTGGTAGACGAAGGATCGTTATCCAATCTCTTGCCAATGTCCTTTCTACGATGAATGGGATACAACAAAATAGGAATCAAACAACAAACTACTACACTGAGAATTTATGACAGTCATGACATCTGGACAGTGGGGAAAATCAGTTTACCACTCAATCTAATGGGAAAAACTATCTCCATCGACTTCTATGTCCTTAACTAAGAAACCAATTACAACATGATCCTTGGGAGACCTTGGATTCATACCATGAAGGCCATTACCTCAACATTATTCCAAGATATACATTTCCATCATTTGGGAAAAGTGGTCATAGTCAAAGTAGACCCTAATCCTTTCAGTATTTATAGGAAGGAATAGGAAGAAAAGGACAAGAAGTTGAAAATGAAAGAAAGCCAAAATGAAGAAACCCAGGATGTTAAAACAAGCGCAACTGCTCACAATATATCCTACCAAAGAATGGATGATCTTAAGGAATTCCCCTTTGATCTGTACACCACTAAATCCCATGCATAGTTTGGCTTAGCAGCCATCTTGTGTATTAATGAATGGGACATCAAAAACCTTTTGATTGGAACAATCAAGATCATTGAAGGAGACGAAAAAAGAAGAAAAATGAACTTCCACCTATGAATTCAAAGAAGCGTCTCATTCACAAAACCATGAAAGACTATGGACTCTACATTTCAATGGAGCTAGTTGTAAAACGGGGGTAGGAATTGGGATAATCTTAACATCCCTCGACAGAAAAATCCTTCCTTTCGCCTTTAGACTAGATTTCTCTTGCACCAACAACATAGCTGAGTACGAAGCCTTATCCCTAGGAGTCATGCTAGCCATGAGAATGGGGATCAAAAAAATCTCTGCCTTTGGAGACTCTCAATTGGTGATCAACCAAGTTGTAGACAATTATGAAACAAAGTTTGAATGATTACGACCTTATAAAGAGACCATCAGGAAATTAGTTCAATTCTTCAACTTTTTCTCCATCAAAGCTGTACCCCGAGAAGAAAATCAGGTAGCAGATTCAATGGCTACTTCAGCTGCACTATTCTCGCCACATGCTCAACTACAAAATGAAAAATACATTATTTCGGTACGTGGAGAGCCACTGTTAAATAGCGAGGAGCTACCAGATATCCTAAATTATACCATGGGTCAAGAAGAACGACCAACTAGAGACTACACTGAGAACGATGAAGCCATCCTGGAATATTTGCATGCCTATGATGGGCTTCCGAGAGTTGACCATAAAAGGGGATACCTACTCCTCCCTCATCCTGAGGATTACTTTAGAAATGAGAAAGAAGTCCTTCAAATCAAGGGAAACTCAGATTTACCACCTACGCCGCATAAATTTGAAGGACACCCATCCCTAACTGGAGATACGATCGACATCAACATCGGTACACCTGAAAGACCTAGGATGTTAAAGCTAGGAGGAGAACTAAATGATGAAGAGATAGAGGAATACACAGAGTTTCTCATTGAACACTCAGATGTGTTCGCATGGGCATACTCGGACATGCTAGGGTTAGATCCAAATATTGTGGTGCACAATCTAGTAACAAAACTAGATGCCAAGCCTGTAAAATAGAAATTAAGGCCCATAAAACTACAAGTAGCCGAAATGGTGAAAGAAGAACTCAAAAAGTTATTAAATGTTGGATTCATCAAACCCGTCGATTATTCCAATTGGGTCTCAAACATTGTCCCAGTCTTAAAGAAGAATGGAAAAATTTAGATATGTCTCAATTTTAGAGACATCAATCAAGCTTGTCCAAAGGATGACTTCCCATTACCATCCGTCGATCAAATTGTCGATTCAATGGCAGGATATGAGGTTCTCTCCCTGATGGATGGGTTCTTAGGATATAACCACATCAAGATTGCAGAAGTTGACCAAAATAAAACAATGTTTACCACTCCTTGGGGAACCTTTTGCTACATAGTCATGCCTTTCAGATTGAAAAATGTTGGAGCCATGTACCAACGGGCAATGACACACATTTTCCACGATTATATACATAAGATAGTAGAAACCTATGTAGACAATCTGCAGGCTAAATCAGAACAAAGGGAGAAACACGTGGAGGATTTGCGGAAAATCTTTGATAGGCTTCAAGAATATAAAGTAACGTTAAATCCTAAAAAATGTGTCTTTGGGGTTATGACGGGAAAAATTGTTGGGATTCATTGTCTCACGAAGAGGTATTGATGTTGACCCAGCCAAAGTCAAAGTAGTCCTAAATGCAACTCCTCCAATGAGTGAGAACAGTAAGAGCCTTCTTAGGATAACTCAGTGTAATCAGATGATTCATACTAGATATGACTTTCAAAATCCATCTGATCAACCAATTGTTAAAAAAGCAAGTGGGCATTACTTGGACCATAGACTATCAAAACACGTTCGAACAAGTAAAAAGATTCTTATTGACCCCACCCACGCTGATGCCTCCAAAGCATGACAAACCCTTCATTCTATACTTCAGGGCCACTGATATCTCCGTAGCTTGCATGCTAGCTCAAGAGGATGAGGGTGGAAGAGAAAGAGCCATCTACTTCATAAGTTGGACTTTATTGGAATATGAGAAGAATTACATGCAAGCTGAAAAAGAGTACCTGGCCATAGTTTTTGCAACTCGAAGGCTAGGACATTACATGCTGAATCACGAAACTAAAGTCATGATATGATCCGAACAATTGAGGACCTTTTTGAATCAGCCTATGCTCTCAAGGAGAGCCAGTTGGTTCATAACCTTGTTGACTGAATTTGAACTAACTTATGTCAACCAGAAGGTAGTCAAAGGACAAGTAATAGCAAACTGGTTAGCAGATAATCCAGTCCCTCAAGAAGAATCTGTGAACAAATATTTCCCTGACGAAGAAATTTGTGCAGTAAATCTAGAGAAATATGCCAAAT
The DNA here is from genome assembly GCA_027924645.1 of Cunninghamia lanceolata. Classification (NCBI taxonomy): domain Eukaryota; kingdom Viridiplantae; phylum Streptophyta; class Pinopsida; order Cupressales; family Cupressaceae; genus Cunninghamia; species Cunninghamia lanceolata. The sequence continues at coordinate 10,283,401 of BSBN01000321.1, forward strand.
CGTATTGGTATAAAGACACTGTAAACTATCTTGTGAACAAAACATACCCAGAGAACATGACCCCTTTAGGAAAAAGATGATTGCATGCCCTCACCACAAGATATGATCTGATAGGTGATGTGCTCTATCAAAGAGCCCTTGACAGAATATTGCTCCGATGTGTGGATAAGGAAGAAGCTAGCACGATACTAGAAGAGTGTCATAGTGGAATATGTGGAGGACACTTTGGAGGACATGCCATGGCAAGAAAAATACATAGAATGGGATACTTCTGGCCCTACTTACAAGGAGATATGGTTAAGTTTGTAAAAAAGGTGCCTAAAATGTCAGGCATACGCGCATGTTCACCATATTCCAATAAGAGACTTACAACCAATTGTCACACCTTGGCCCTTCTCCACATGGGGATTAGGCCTAGTAGGAAAGATATCCCCCCATCAACAAATAGACATCTATTCATCATAATGGCATCGGATTATTTCAAAAAGTGGGTGGAGGCCATGCCTCTCACCATAGTGTTGGGGGCTGTGATCGCTAAGTTCATCTTGAACCAAATCATTTGTTGGTTCAGAATCCCTCAAGTCATAGTGACTGATAATGCCTCATCATTCAAAAATCCGCAAGTGAGAGAATTATGTGAAAGGTTTCATATCAATCATAGTTCCCCTTTGGTCTATTACCCTCAAGGAAATGGACAAGTAGAGGCTACCAATAAAACTTTGAAGTCAATATTGGTCAAAATCGTAAAGGACTCCAGGAGAGACTGACATCTGCAACTATATCCAGCTCTGTGGGCCTATAGAACGAGTGTCAGGACACCGATTGGAACCAACCCCTATGCCCTTACCTTTGGGTCAGAAGCAGTACTACCATTAGAAGTAGAGTTACCTATCCTGAGAGTGTCATTACAAGGATTATTCGACAATGAAGAATACAGGGCAATCAGGTTGGCTGAACTAAAAATGTTGGATGAAACATGCCTGAGGGTCGTTCAAAGGCATGACTCTTATCTTGCAAGAATGAAAAAGTAGTATAACAAAAAGGTCATTCCAAGGCCTTTTATAGTGGGAGACTTAGTGCTCATGATAGACAACCTAATTGACAAAAGGGCAGGCGAAGGATGGAAATTCAGACCTAACTAGATAGGTCCATACAAGGTTAAAGAAGATATTGGAAATGGTGCTTATCTCTTGTGCACAATGGAGGGAGAGGAATTTGGCAAAATAGTCAATGCCTTTCACCTCAAGAAATATTATGTCTAAAAAACCAAAAAAATCATAAAACATAAAAATACAAAAAAATTATAAAACTAAAAATGGTCAAAAATAATTTGTTTCTGGCATTTCGGCATCATTCTGATCATCTTGCATTACAGTTCATGACTTGCTCTTATGCTATTTTCCCTTAGTAAGGAGTCTAATGTTGCCTAGATATATGTCATCCTTTCAGGACCTAGAGATTCCACTTCTTTCACAATTGCCATTATCCCCCTTCACTCCTAGTGAATCTAAAATCAAAGCCTAGCTCTTAGCTTTAGATTGATCCCAATCTTAATGAGTTAAGATGTTAGGTCTAAGCAGAGTCAGTATTCAAACCTACAGTGTTAAAAGGAAGCTTGCAAGTAGACCTTCCCAATTCTTCCCCAGTAGAAGAGAAGTCCAACCAGATTACAAAAGCTTTAGGTGGCACTCAGCCCCTTATCTCTCTTGGCCAAAAACGCAGGAAGATCAAAACTCTGAAGGAAGCAATCTAAGATACGAGTGAATAAAAAAAATGAGTGAACAAAATAAGAGTGTAGAAAAGTGAGAATTGAGAGATCAAAGCATTGCATAGCAAAAATTCCCAAAAAAGCATTCATTTCTAGAAAATTCAGAAAATCCAAAAAAATGAGAAAAGATAAGTGAGGAAAAATACAAAAAAAAAATGAAAAGCAAAAAAAGAGAGATAAAAAAAAAGAGTGAAAGAGAGAAGATTGTTGAATGTTCGTACTCTTGTGTGGAGAATAGTCTAATCTTGAAGCCTCAAGAGTGACATTCTAATAGAGAAAGTAAGGTACAAAGCACACACACGCACTAGGCTGAGCAAAGCTGAAGACTCTAGTTGTCTCTAGGATCATCTTCTATCTAGGGACCCTTGTTCTTTCCCATTTTTTATCCTTTACCCCAGGTCTATCTTACTTGCCATCTCTGATCTAAGTCTAGCGAACACCTATAAAGCTTGATGATCGTCTAAGTTGAAAGCCTGCCAAATTATCTTATCTAGATAAGGGTCAGTGTTTAGCCTTTAGCAAAGCCTAGAAATTAGAAGCACTCCATAATTCATTTTTCATTCCCCGCTTGAGTTTTTCTAAAAACCCATCTCACAGCCCTGAATAGATTCCTTATATCAGGACAACCCGCAATCCCCTAAACTGAAAAGGGTGTTTAAGAGCAGTCATTCTGTTTGTCCCATATTGCATTCATATCAAAATAAAAAAAAAAAGTCACAAAGCAATAAAGTCAAGTGTCATATCTCATGACTTTCAGTAGAGTATTGTAGTTTCATTTACTGCATTTCTTGTGTGCTTGCATTATCATATTGTAAACTGCATATCATACATTTGTCCTTCAAAATTACAAAAACATGTCATCGTTGTCATAATTGCATTTGGTAAAAGAGTTGAAAAGGTCAAAACATAATCAAAAGCTTCCTCAAAACTTCCAAACATGCACAAGAGATGAGTACAGAGTTCCACAAGGGAAAAACCATAGAAAAAGATAAGCTTTCATAGATGTATCTCAAGTTTTCACATACAAATGGTATCACAGAGCTAAGACAAAACACTATCAAAAGAAGTAGAGGCTCCCCACGCAAGGGGGCACGAGTTTGAGAAAAACAAGTCAAAGCTGGTTCCCTCCAACAGAACCCTTGGGGCTTCGGCTCCTCCGTCTACGAGTACTACTTGTCGCTCCATGGGACCTATGAGAGTGATGTGCTCTGATGTGGGCATGTGATTGTGAAGGCCCCGCCATGCGAGTGCCAGAACGCCCAACATTAAGGTGATCCATCTCCCGAAGCACTTTGTTCTCACCCTGAAGCATGCTAACCTGGGTCTTCAAACTTGTGATCATCTCACACCCATGGTAGACATGAGCAAAAATGTCTATGTGTCGCCCTGCAGCAGGGGGCACACCAGGATCATCCAAGAGATGATTGCGGGTCATCATAGTAAAAGGGAAGGTTAATCCAACATTAACCTTGCGAACCAGGTCCCTCCACTCTTTGACATTGCCTAAAAGACCAAAACCAAAGTTAGGATCAAGTCAATGCCAAAAGAGAGAGAAAACAAAACAAAAGCCAAAGTAAAGTGCTTGTAGAGTAGAACTCACGTGGATCTCTAGGCTACCAGTTAGGGTCAAACTGATGCATCACCTTATGAGGAGGTCAGGAAACAACAAGAGGACTCTCATGAATGTTAGGAGCCTCATGTGAGACATCAATGTCCTCAAAATCCTCATCCTCGAGAGGGGCCTCATCTGACGAATCATCACTATTAGGAACATAGTCCTCGTTAGTGGACTCTGAATCAATGGCCACAGTCGCAGATCAGGAAGGAGTTCCTCTCCCTCCCCTCCATCCTCCATTAGAAGCTCTAGTAATGAAAACACTTGGAGTCAAGGGTGTCCAGACAATGCTCCTTTGTCCAATCTCCCCCATCTCCTGAATGGTCCTATAGCAAGTGGACACTGGGGGCAAGTCCTCTAGGACATCCTCGCCGAACTGCTGCAAGACTTGATCTACCCGATGAGCCTCAACCTGACCATTGCGATTTGTGATCTCTAGAACCTCACGACAATATGCTCTCACCTCACCATCTTAGGGCCAAGCCCCCTCCATGTCATGGTAAGGATCAAAAATCACATCATCATATGTGAGGGTGACAATAGTGGGAAGTGTAGCATCATAATGACCAATATGTGCCCACCTTGTCACTCTCAATAGTCGCATGTCCAGAAGAGGAATAAGCTTCTGATAAGGCTTCATGTGCTCAAAAATCCATGTCATAATCAAAGAAGAGTGGCTGAAAGCTAGAGCCCCTCACTGAGAGATCCGATAAAATCTCTGTAGACCATAGCCAGGATGTCGGGTCCCCATGCGTAAACTGTGCCCTCCTCTAGACCGCGAATGATGGGTGCCCAACACCATCTCAAACAAGCCAAGGCTTTGTCTCTTGATAGCCTTGAAGCAATCAAACCGATCAGAAACCTCCTTAGAAGTGGGATGCGGAGTCGAGGCACTGAGGAAAGTAGAACTCCTGTTTGGTCTTCGAGATGATTAACCCCCATGAAAGCAGTCCAAGGAGCCTTATTCTCAGAAGACTCACTGGCAAGAAGAAATAGAGTTTGTCCCCTCATAGGGACCCCAAGAATACGATATGCATCATATAGAGTGATAGTCCACTCCCTTGAAATCTGCGGGAACCTGAATGTGTTCCTATCTGGATCCCAGTAAGTCAGAATATCACAATATATCCGAGATACATGATGGATCACAGGAACATGATAAACTCTACCAAGGCCTGTCCTCTTTAGTATGGCACAATCCTCTGCACTTAGGGAAGCAAACATCCCTGAAAGCCACTGTTGCTCTCGGCCAGCATTCCATCGAATGCGCCCCTCCTACAAAATCCAAAGAGAAGTTTAGATTAGATCTTGTAAACTCGTAAAAACAAAAAAAAAGTGTATAAACCATCGAAAATTGTAATAAACAGGTAGATTAAGTAACCAAGTTCATGTCAGTTCAGAGTGAAAGAAGCGTTAAACAACATCAATTGCAACCAAAAATCAGTCCTACAGGGTCACTCCCCGGGCGACCCAGGTGTCAGTCAGGATCCCCCTGGGCGACCCTGTTGTCAAATAGGATCCCCCTAGGTGACCCTACCTACCAGAAGGGGTGACCCTATGAGAAAGCCCCTCGAGCAAAAATCAGTCTAAAAACCCTATTTCTTAGCCGATTTTGGAAAAACGAAAGACTAGTCTTGCTCTAAACAACGAGACGAACACAATGCAACAAGAAAAATCATCAAAAACAGACGATTTCAAGAGATTTTTGCAAAATTCAACCTAGGGTTTAGAGAAGAGTTTTTCACTGATTACTTACCCGATTCTCTGAGGCTGAGGAAGAGGTGGCCATCTATGCGATCCCCTCGACGATACTTCTCTATCGACTGCTCACTCGAACGATTCTGTCACTGTTTCGCTTCGATCTCAGAGTTTGGCTCTCTTTGTTTCCCCTTAGTTTAGTTTCATTTTGCGCATTTAGTCTAGTTTGTTTGTTTTTTATGCATTTGTTTCGTGCATCGTTTTGCATGCTCTCATCCCTACAGGTCCAAACTGACAAAAGCAAGCGACTAGTCGAATTCAAATGATCCACGGTAAGTTCGTCATTTTAGTTTTCATTATTTGTTTGATATATTTAGATGCCGGACTGATACTAGTTATTGTAGGTACAAATTGTGGAAAATTGACAATAGGTAAGGCCTAGTTTGGGAACGGTGTCTACCTTTCATGTAGACTATCGTCCCCAAAGGGGGCAAATATGTAAGCACAAAAATCACGCACTGTCTCCATGAGGACCCCTATGATGAGTGAGATCCTTGTCACGTACATGTAAGCGTGAAAATAAATCCTTTGGATAGCAGGCCTCTTGACGACGTGTCCTCTCTTCTTGTTTTGTGTCGTTTCTGCTTTATTGATTCTCCTTCTTCTCCTTCTTCCCCGTTTGTGATGCTTTTCGGCACTTGTTGCAACACTTGTCAACTTGCGTCTTCTAGTTTTCGACCTTAATCCCAGACCTTGTGAGTGTCTTGTAGGTGAGTTTTCACCTTGTCCCTTTGTATTTCATCTAGTGCACCTCATAGAAGCCTTCTAGAGGTCCCCCGATCCCTCTCCCACTTTTTGTTTTCAGTTTGGACCTTCCTATCCAAATCTCCCCCTATTATTTCTAGATCTCCCCAGGAGATCCTACAAACGCAAGTGGAGATTTGGATTCTTCCTCATGATTGACCTGTTTCTTGATATAGAAATCATCTTTTTCCTCCCTCTTTCCTTCTGCCACCCTGATTTCTGCATTCTACCCTGTTTCACCCTGGATCTCCCCGGGTGACCCATGATCTCCCTGGGTGACCCTGTCTGACGAAAGTGGCAACCCTGCCGTCTTTTGTCCCATGGAAAAACTGAAGTTTCTCTCATGTTTTTGCTTCATTTTTATTCGTTTTTCTTTTTGTTTGCATGATTTTTGATCCTTGATATAGAGTTAACTATTTCATGCACCCACACATGCATAATTATCTCTATTTGATCTCAAATTAACTCTCCAATCAATCTCATGCATTTCTCCTATCTCCTTTTCTTCTTCAATGATAAGCTATCATTACTTCATCACTCCTTCTTGCTGAGTTCATTGGGCAATCAACCCTGTTAACCCCCCAATCTATTCTTGTTAACTCATCAATCAAATGAGTTAACTCTTCAATCCAATCCCTTCTTCAAACCTATAAATACCCCCCTCCCTCAAGCACAAAGGGAGGCAAATTCATTGTGCACCAGCTCTTGCGAAGTTTGCTCTCCAATCTAGCATTCATATGCTCATACAAGATGTAAGTGCCTTTTACTTTAATTGTTCGGACAAGCAGCATCACGTTGCTTAATTTTTCAGCCATTGTGCTCAATTTAAAGCTCACATCGAGCTCACACAAGCTTCTCTTTGCTTCTTCGGGTCATTTTGTTGTTGAGAGCACCAACTACTATCACAAAAGGATTCGAGGTTGCCTACACAAGGATCACTGAGGGATAGTGGAGTCTTCAAATCTTCATCTATTCAGGTTCTTTTATTGCTTTCATAGTAATTAGACAATCATCTTGCTCTTGGAAATAGTAACATACTTGCTTTTTCCTTGATAGATTAGATCTTGCATGCTAGATTAATTATTTTTTTGCATTCTTAGATCTATTTTGTTAGAAAAAGCATCTTTCCTTTTTATTAGATTAAATTGCATTGAAAACACCAAAACCCACAAAAACATAGATTACACATTGCATTTGAAAAAGACATAGGATTGTATACATATTTCTTTCATAGATTAGAAGCATTTTTCTTTCCAAAAATACTCTAAAAAATACCAAAAAGATGCATTGCATGTCATTTAGTTTGCATTTATATAAAGTACACAACATCGAAAACCGTTGATTCCATCACAAGGTAAACACGATTCAAGAGACCTTAAACAAACCCTCGATTTCATCACAAGGTACAAATAAAGTCAAAACACAAGCCAAACCCTAGGTTGACAAACCCTAGGTTAGAACCCTAGATCTGGTTAGAGTTAGCAATCACACGATTTCCTCTATCCTGATTCACGCATGTGTTTAGGAGTGAGGGGAGAGTGGGTGAGAGCTGTTCGAGATGAGATTGAGGAAATTCATCTGCAACCACAGCAACAGACACACATTCCACCACAAGAGGATCCATTTGTTCTCTTGTTGATTCAGGAAATTAGGCAATTGCGACTACATAGAGCATTTCTTAGAGACATAGAAACAAGAGAAACCATCAATGAGAACAACTATTTGCCCACACAAAGGTGGAATTCAAGGAATCCAAATAGAAGAAGAGAGACTAGTGACCCTTCGTGTCATAGCGTTATCTCAACCACCACAACAATTAAACGAAACATACAACAAAACGCACAACAAAAAAGGCCACAGAACTTGCCGACCCCCCTTCGTGAAGTCCAGCTCTCCAACGAGCCAGACCCCTGCCATGTCTCGCCTCCTCTTGACTGGCTAATTCCACGTGAGTGAGAGTGACTTGGCAGATCACCTCATGGAAAGAAGGGAAAGGGTTTGTGTGCATGCCGAGATCCGACCTGACAACCTCTAGGCAACCAGAGTCATGATTTCGAGTGTACAGGAACAGAAAATAGGCGATAGGAACTATTTTAACTTAGGCGACAGGAGTCATTTTAACTCAGGCGACAAGAGCCGTTTTAACTCAGGCGATAGGCGCTATTTTAACTTAGGATAAATAAAGATTAGATAACAAATGAAAGACTGTTACAGAAACACACAAAAGACTACTATGTTACAGAAACACACAAAAGACTACTACAAGAATAAGGTAACTGCTACTACAGAAAGATAGTTTGTTGCTATAGAAAGATAGTTTGCTGCTACAGAAAGACAATTTGCTGCTACAGAATCTATTTCATTCAACAAGTTCATGGACAGCGACCTAGCTACAGGGAAATCCGTCCATTTTGCTAACTAAACATGTCAACGCAAGGATAATGGATAAAGGTTAAGGTAGATTTATACAGATAAGTAAAGTCTAATTTTTGTTTGCAAATAAATCAAGAAGAAAACCTGGTATAAACACTCTCCAAAGGATGAATTCTCTTCTGCTATTGCTGCCATTCTTCCTCCTATCACGACCTAGATAAATCACTGATAACCTTTTCTTCTGCTGCCATTTGTGCTAGTTTCTCTCTGCCCAGACCCCCTTTTTATTCCTCAATCTTTTCTCTCTTGGTCGCTCAGAAAAATAATGAATAATCTTCCATCTTGCCTCCCTTATTTTTTTTAATCTTTTCTAATAATGGTGTTTTTAAATTAGGTTTGATTGCTTCTTTTAATAACTGAAGTATAATTTTAGTTTGCATGAAATTTGGCTTCTCCAAAGCCATAATAAAATATAAAATAAATAATTTATTTATTCCTTTGCCTTCCATGACTGAAAATATTATTCTTTTAATTCTTTTTATTATAATTCTAAATATAATATTCATAATAATAAAGCAATTTATCTAACTTTAAATAAATAATAACCATTTCTTTTAATTCCTATATTTAATTTTCTAAATATAATAGTTATTATTAATATAATTTATTTATCTTTAATAACACATACACACTTTAAATCAATCAAGAAGTATTTAAATAATATTTAAAATAATATATATCTATATATCTATTGCAGTTTAAATATAATTGTTTAAATCTGATTTAGATATTGTCTTCCAAACATCCATACTCATATAAATAGGAAACATTTATTGTTATCATTAAATATATATAGAATTCATCAATTAATATATATTCACTATTTTAAAAATACAATAGACCATTTATAATATAATTCCAAAGACATTAATTTTTATAATCAAATCATGCATTCGAAAATAACTTTTATGGCAATTAAAAACATAATATTTCTCTAAGTATCTAACCATCAATCACATTTATTATCCACACAATTAATACATAATGAATCATTCAAAATGCAACATGAGACTACGTGAGTGTGTGATTGCATCGGAGTTAAACATCCCAAACAGTTCTTTCCAAGTGGATAGAACATCTCTACCTCAACCATGTTCTCATCTTCGATGAGTACTTGCATTCATTTGCACTCAACTCGACATCAATAGGTTAGTTCCCAAAATCATAGCCGAAGCAAAACATCATAATCACATTGATAATATTTAATATTTAAATCGATCTTTCCAATTTACACAAATATAACTTCGTGATAATTACCTTCACACATGTGGAACTTACTCAAAGTAAAACAATCATGGTAAATGTTCACTAATCTAGAATAATAATAAATTCCATAAAAATGAGATGTGACAATTCCTTTGTCATGGCCTTGGCAACACATGCATGTGAGGATACATGAATGATTAACTTTAGAGCATCTTTCCACATCACTCCTCATGGAGAGTAGTTTTTATATTATAAGAAGTATGATGGTGGGAAGGTCTATCTCAGTGACAACTCTTACCTTAATATTGTTCACTTTCGTAGAGTCAAGATCTAATTCTTTGATGTGAGGATCAAAGGTATTTTAGGAGTTCTACACATCCTTGGTTTGGTGTAGAACCTATTATCTTTCAATAAAATAAATGATGTGGGAGTGCAAGTTATCTTTGGCAATGGAGGGTGTGAGATGGTTAAAGGATATATGGTGCTCATGAAGGGGGTTTGAGTTGGTACTCTCTTTTAGCTTGATGCATGCACATACATTCATCTTAATAGTTCTTTTGTACATGCAAAACATGTAGAGAAGTTATAGGTTGAATCTATAGAGTGATTATGGGTTTGTTACAAGTCTACAACAAGACCTATGGAGAGGTTACAAGTTTTCATCCTTGGCTTCAGGACCTATAGATAAATTAAAATTTGAACCTATAGAGAGGTTACATGTTGGTTACAAGTCTTCTAGTTCTAGGTTTGATGGTAGTGCATTCTGGGTACCTAAGCATGCTCTTACCTCAGAGAGAAATTTACCTTCCAAGAGGAAAATTCTATGGTACCAATGTATGGATCATATAGGTGAGAAAGGCCTATGGGCTTTGAAAAATAAAAATCTTGTAGAGGGGCTTATAGATTGTTCTATTGAATTTGAATTTTGTGAACATTACATGTATGGAAAGCAGAACTGTGTTCAATTTTATTCTAATTCTTATGAATCTTCTAGGTTGTTGGATCTAAATCATTTTGATTTGTTTGGTTCTATAAATGTTAATTCATTATCTAAATCATTGCATTATGTGTCATTTATTGATAATCATTCTAGAAGGACATGGGTGTATTTTATCAAGAGAAATTATAAGGTCTTTAGTCAGTTTTGGGAGTTTAAGGCTCTCTTAAAAATCACATTGGGAGAGAACAAGGTGTTGAGGAATGACAATAGTGGTGAGTATTGTTTTGTGGAGTTTGATAGATTATGTAAAGAGAATGGTATAGAAAGGCATAAGACAACTCCATACACCCCTCAATAGAATGGAGTTACAGAATGCATGAACGTGACATTAATAGAGAGGCCTAGGAGTATGCTTAGTGGAGCTACCTTGGAACAAAGTTTTGGGTAGAGGTAGTTTCTACTGCATGTTACTTGATTAATAGGTCTCCTATATTGGAACTTGTAGAGAAAACCCCTATGGAGTTTTAGATGGGAAAATATCCCTCACTTCAACATCTTCATGTATTTTCTTTCTAAGCATATGCTCATGTGACTAGGAAGAAGTAGTCAAAGCTGGATAACAAGGTAGTAAAGTGTAATGCCCTAAGATTTCACCCAAGATATTAGCCAAACAAACATAAGGTGAACAATTTTTTTGCATTTTCAAGTGTGACATTTGCATGTCACATTACACTCACACACAAGGTGTTATAACAAGACACCTAACACAACATCACCATTACACCAGACAAGGTGGCATAAGTGGAAGACTTCACCCATCGTGTGACAAATCACCACGATGACCATGTGAGAGAACAAATGTCACTCTACGACGATAATTAAACACAAGTCCATGAACTCATTTCCTTGCGTACTTATGGAGTAGGATGAGAGTGAAAAATACCCTAAATCCATTCCATGATGACACAAAACAACATCCTAGCACAAGGAAAAACTCACACGAGAGATTGATCAACTAGGAGGTGCAAGCCTTCAATCAATTGGAACAATTACTAGTCGATTTCGTTCAAAGGAACACTTCCCAATGAAAAAGAGGGAATAAATTCCAACTAGGACACATATCAACAATGTGTCAGCATGGAAATGTTGCAAGTATGAGGTGAACCAGTGTTGTCATTGATGTCAACATACTCATATTGCATTGACAAGAAGGATTGGATGAGCTGTGTGCTGAGGATATTGAGAAAATTAGCCTCAGTCAAGAACAGTGATGAGAAGAAGGCAAATGTATTGTATAGGTTGAGAACCGGAGGATACAGATTAAAGGGTTTGTAGATATGAGTCTTGAGATGGTTCAGTTAAGATTTTAGAGGTCCGCATGAAGATCTGTAGAAGTTATGGCTGTTGGTGTGGAACCGGTTCCGGCAAGTGTTCAGAGGTGACAGAGGATCACAAAAAGGTCCGGTGAGGTCCGGAATTGCATAATCTTAATATGCGGATTGGAAGGAGTGTTTAGGATGTCCTTGTGATGTGTCATCTCAAGTTGTGTATGATTTGGAGGTCTGGAAGTACCTTCTGCTTTATGACAGTGGCGACAGACTGTGTTCTTGAAGTTTCGGATGAGGAAGAGAAGAGATTCCAGTAAGTAGAGGAAGTGTGGATGTACCTGGTCATTCAGGCAGGCTTGTGAAGGTTCTTGGATCATGTTGAGGTTGTGTTATTGGTCCGCATTGATGGTAGAGCCCGGAATTGAAGATATTCTTCCAGATGAAGTTCTTGTTCCGACTAGCCGACCGGATGAGTTGTTCATCCTGCGAATGTTCTTGTGGTGGCCGACCGGATGTGTTATTCATCTTGTGGATATTCTTATGGTTGATTGCTGACTTAGATGATTATTCCTAAGTCGATGTCTTGTATAAATAAAGGTTTGTGAGTTCATTTTGTAGTGTGGATTGTGTGGATGAGAATAGTATAGCGAAGAGAAGTGCGAAAGGCAGAGCAGGGGTTTTTGGGCTTAAATGGAACTGATCCGGACATGGTAGAGATGTCATTCTCCAGTTCAAGACTGTGATTCTTATCACTTTGTAGACAGTGTGTCTCCTTGTAAGCAGTGGGCCTCTTTGTGAGTAGTGTGCTCGGGCAATTGGCAAGTGCCATTCTTTTTCTTATTCTTTTAACAGAGAATAATCCTTGGGTTAATCACCCCGTGGTTTTTCCCTTAACCGGGTTTTCCACATCAAAATCTTGGTGTTCAATGTGTTGATGTTTTATCTGCTCTTGTGTTTGTGCGTTTTACTTTCATGGATGATTAATTGATATGCTGTTAACTAACAAAGAAGAATCAAGTGTTTGAAGTAGAGAGCAAGTTTTTATACAACTGATTCACCCCCCCTCTCAGTTGTATGCCCTAGATCTAGCAATTGTTATCAGAGCCAAGTTCCTCTGAAAGGAGCTTAACCGCTTGAGGAGATCCAGGATGTCGTCATACAAGAAGGATAGTCTGAAGTTCGACGGAACCAACTTCACTCTCTAGAAAGGTCGCATGAAATGTCACTTAGAATGTATGGGAAAAGCATACTTGGCCATGGTCTCAAAACCATATGTACCTCCACAAGGTGGTCCGATAACTCTAAATGAAATCACAGATGCTGAAAATAATCTGCGGACCAAGGAAGCTTTGCTAAGCGCATTGAACGACTCAGATCTCTCAAATGTTATTGGCCTTCCAACTGCATATGAGAACCTGACTAAATTGGAACTTCTGTATGAAGGAGATGAGTTTGTCAAGAGTGCAAGGTTACAAAGTCTGAAAGGGAAATTTCAAAGATTGAAGATGAAAGATGATGAAAACATCACTACCTTTATGCCAAGAGTGAATGAGCTGGTATGTGGAATTAGAAATGCTGGTGGAACTCTAGATGAAAATGAGATTGTTTGCAAAATCCTCAGATCCCTTCCTGCTGCCTACAAAATCAAGGTTGCTGCCATTGATGAATTCAGAGCCCACACAACTGTCACAAGAGAACAATTGGCTGGCAAACTAGTTGCATTTGAAATGACCGAGTTTGGAGATGATCCTCCCAAGATTGAATCTGCTTTCAAAGCCAGTGCCTATGTGAAAGGCAAACAGAGATTTGATCCGGGAGAAAACTCTTCAAGGAAGATGTCATGGTATGATCAAGCAAGAAGAGACATGGAAGAAGAAGAAGCAGAAACAGCTCAACTAGAAGCCCTCATTGCAAAGAGACTGCCAAGAGGATTCGGTAAGTATGAAGGAAAACTACCCTTTAAGTGCTTCAACTGCAATAAGATTGGTCATTTTGCTTCAAGATGTCCGGAAAGATCTGCAAGGTCTAATACTAATAGACAAAGGTTTCAAAAGAACTGCTATTATGTTCATGAAGAAGATGACAATGAAGGAGTAACAGATGATGAATCTGAACTAGGAAGCAAAACTGGAAATGAATGGGTGTTTATTGCCATCAAGGAAGAAGATTCAATATCCTCTAAATCTGTCAATCACAAGGTTGTGGAAAGAGCTTTGGCTACTCAAGTGGAAGAAAAGGATGATTGGGTTATTGACAGTGGATGTTCTCACCATATGACTGGTGACAAGAATAAGTTCTTGGATTTGGAAAGGTATGAAGGAGGAATGGTAAAGTTTGGTGACAATTCTGTTGGCAGAATCAAAGGTAGGGGAACTATTTCTTTTGATGGAAAGAGCAAAACAGGTAATGTACTATATGTTGAAGGATTAAAGCACAATCTTCTCAGTGTTGGTCAGTTAGTGGACAAAGGCTATGATCTCCGGTTCAAGAATGGAAAATGCAGAATCTTTACAAGCTCTAGAACTGAAATTGCATCCGGTACTCAAACAAAAGGTAATATCTTTCATCTGGTTGGTTCAAATAAAAGTTGTCTGTTTGTTCAAATTGATCAGAGTTGGTTATGGCATAGAAGAATGTGTCATGTAAATTTTGATAACATCATCAAGATAAGCAATACTCAGGCTATAAGAGATCTTCCAAAATTGATGAAACCTACAAATAGTTTGTGCAAAGAATGTCAGCTAGGTAAACAGAGCAGAGTCTCCTTCAAAAGCAAAGATTAGTCCTCTACCGGATTGTTGGAATTAGTACATACTGATCTCTGTGGTCCGACAAGAATTAAGAGTCTACAAGGTGATAGATATTTCATGTTACTAATTGATGACCATTCCCGGATGATGTGGATTACCTTCCTAAAGGAGAAATCAGAAGCCCTTGAGAAGTTCAAAATCTTCAAAGCTATGGTAGAGAATCAAACTGGATTGAAACTGAAATGTCTAAGGTCTGATAGAGGTGGTGAATTTACATCTGGTGAGTTCATTGACTTTTGTGAGAGGCAGGGTATAAGAAGACAGTTGTCTGCTCCTAGGACTCCACAGCAGAATGGAGTAGTTGAGAGAAAGAACCGAACCATCCAGGAAGCTGCCAGGACAATGATGTTGGAAGCAAATATTCCTCAAATATTTTGGAAAGAAGCTATCAGCACTGCAGTCTACACTCTCAATCGAGTTCAAATCAGAAACAACACCGGTAAGACCCCTTATGAACTCTAGTTTGGCATCACTCCTACTGTGAAGTATTTAAAAGTATTTGGTAGCAAGTGTTATATTAAAAGAGATGAAGATCTAGGAAAGTTTGATGCTAGAAGTGATGAAGGAATTTTCTTGGGTTACTCCACTCAAAGCAAAGCATACCGGTGTTACAATAAGAGATTGAGGAAGATGATAGAAAGAACTAATGTGAAAATTGATGAAGGAATTGAGAAGCCCTCAAGATTTTATGAGTTTGATGAAGATGACCAAGATGGTGTTCAAGTTCAAGGAACTCAATCCTCTCTGGTAAGGCAGAGTCAGCCTGATCCGGTAAATCAGGAAGAAGAGATAGGTCTGAATGAGGCTGATCAAGAAGCAGCAGTGTAGGATACTCCCAAAATTCCAAGGTATGTAATATAGAACCACTCTGAAGATCAGATCATAGGTGACAGAAACAAAGGTGTGCAAACTAGGAGTGTTGCTCAAAATCAAGATGAATGTTGTCTGATTTCAAAGATTGAACCTAAAACAATAAATGAGGCTTGCAATGATAAAAACTGGACCAAAGCAATGGAAGATGAATTGATGCAAATTGAGAAAAATCATACTTGGGATCTTGTTTCCAGACCTAGAGACAGGAATGTGATTGGAACCAAATGGGTCTTTCGGAACAAACTGAATGAAGCTGGTGAAGTAATCAGAAACAAAGTTAGATTAGTTTGCAAAGGCTACTCTCAAATAGAAGGAATTGATTTTCAAGAAACCTTTGCTCCGGTGGCAAGAATTGAAGCAGTCAGATTATTCCTTGCATTTGCTGCCTTTAAAGACTTCAAGGTATATCAGATGGATGTCAAGTCTGCCTTCCTAAATGGTGATCTGGAAGAAGAAGTTTACATTGAACAACCGGATGGATTTCAATTGTCTGATAATGATGATATGGTCTGCAAGTTGAAGAAAGCATTGTATGGATTAAAGCAAGCCCCAAGAGCATGGTATGAAAGGTTGGATAAGCATCTTGTGCAGATTGGATTCAACAAAGGTATTGCTGACAGCAACTTATATTTCAAAATTGATCATGAAAACATTTTGATTGTTGAAGTGTTTGTGGATGATATCATTTTTGGAGGAAGAGATAGTATGTGCAAAACTTTTGCAAATCAGATGAAAAGTGAGTTTGAAATGTCTATGCGTGGTCAAATGAATTTCTTCTTGGGTCTGCAAATTACTCAAACAAAGAAAGGGATCTTCATTTCTCAGACCAAATACGTGAAAGAATTGTTGAGGAAATTTGGTATGGAAGATTCAAAGCCAATGAACACTCCCATGGCAACCGGATGCAAGTTGAGCAAAGATGATGACTCCCCAAAGGTAGATCAGACAAAGTATAGATCAATGATTGGTGGATTGCTGTATCTCACTCAGACTAGACCAGATATAATGCAGGCTGTTGGTCTTGTAGCAAGATTCCAGGCTGATCCTAAAGAATCTCATGTTATGGCAATCAAAAGAATTTTTAGGTACTTGAAAGGAACAGCTAAGTATGGTCTATGGTACCCTAGAGATCTGGATTTCTCTCTTCATGCTTACACAGACGCAGATTGGGCAGGAGATGTGGATGACCGGAAGAGCACCAGTGGTGGAGCATTCTTTTTGGGGAAGAGATTGGTTTCTTGGCTAAGCAAGAAACAAGATGCAATAGCTCTGTCTACAACTGAAGCAGAATACATTGCGGCAGCAGGTAGTTGCACTCAAATCTTATGGATGAAGCAGATGCTAAGAGACATTAAAGTTGAATATGAGGAGCCTATCACAATTTTCTGTGATAATTCAAGTGCAATTAATATTTCTAAGAATCTGGTATTGCATTCTAAGACTAAGCACATATCTATCAAGTTTCACTTTTTGAGAGAACAAGTGAACAAGGAAGAAGTCAGATTGGAGTATGTTCCTTCCAAGGATCAGATTGCAGATATCTTTACTAAACCTCTTCCCAAGGACTCTTTTGAATATCTCCGGGAGAAGTTAGGGGTCATGGCCCCTTCGGTGACGAACTAGGATGCACTGATGTGCATCAGTCTGGTGGATATCACAGTCATATCTTGTGATCCAGATTGATGATGGGGAGCTACTACTAAGGGAGAGCAGCTGGTATGGTTCTGATGTGTTAGAATTGCAAGTATGAGCCCTTTGACATTGATGTCAAAGGGGGAGAGAAGACATGTGAAAAACAAGTGGCTGATGATCAAAGGGGGAGCAGTAAATGAGGAGAAGACATGTTGCTGATAGGGGGAGCTGTGGCAGAAAGGAGAAGTTCTTGTCTTGATGGTTTTTCACATCACATGTTGCCATCAATGACAAAGGGGGAGATTGTTGCAAGTATGAGGTGAACCAGTGTTGTCATTGATGTCAACATACTCATATTGCATTGACAAGAAGGATTGGATGAGCTGTGTGCTGAGGATATTGAGAAAATTAGCCTCAGTCAAGAATAGTGAAGAACAGTGATGAGAAGAAGGCAAATGTATTGCATAGGTTGAGAACCGGAGGATGCGGATTAAAGGGTTTGTAGATATGAGTCTTGAGATGGTTTAGTTAAGATTTCAGAGGTCCGCATGAAGATCTGTAGAAGTTATGGCTGTCGGTGTGGAACCGGTTCTGGCAAGTGTTCAGAGGTGACAGAGGATCACAGAAAGGTCCGGTGAGGTCTGGAATTGCATAATCTTAATCTATGGATTGGAAGGAGTGTTTAGGATGTCCTTGTGATGTGTCATCTCGAGTTGTGTATGATTTGGAGGTCCAGAAGTACCTTCTGCTTTATGACAGTGGCGACAGACTGTGTTCTTGAAGTTCCAGATGAGGAAGAGAAGAGATTCCAGTAAGTAGAGGAAGTGCGGATGTACCTAGTCATTCAAGCAGGCTTGTGAAGGTTCTTAGATCATGTTGAGGTTGTGTTATTGGTCTGCATTGATGGTAGAGCTCAGAATTGAAGATATTCTTTCGGATGAAGTTCTTGTTTCGACTAGCCAACCAGATGAGTTGTTCATCCTGCGAATGTTCTTGTGGTGGCCGACCGGATGTGTTATTCATCTTGTGGATATTCTTATGGTTGATTGCCGACTTAGATGATTATTCCTAAGTCGATGTCTTGTATAAATAAAGGTTTGTGAGTTCATTTTGTAGTGTGGATTGTGTGGATGAGAATAGTATAGCGAAGAGAAGTGCGAAAGGCAGAGCAGGGGTTTTTGGGCTCAAATGGAACTGATCCAGACATGGTAGAGATGTCATTCTCCAGTTCAAGACTGTGATTCTTATCACTTTGTAGACAGTGTGTCTCCTTGTAGGCAGTGAGCCTCTTTGTGAGCAGTGTGCTCGGGCAGTGAGCCCTAATTGGCAAGTGCCATTCTTTTTCTTATTCTTTTAACAGAGAATAATCCTTGGGTTAATCACCCCGTGGTTTTTCCCTTAATCGGGTTTTCCACGTCAAAATCTTGGTGTTCAATGTGTTGATGTTTTATCTGCTCTTGTGTTTGTGTGTTTTACTTTCATGGATGATTAATTGATATGCTGTTAACTAACAAAGAAGAATCAAGTGTTTGAAGTAGAGAGCAAGTTTTTATACAACTGATTCACCCCCCCTCTCAGTTGTATGCCCTAGATCCAACAGGAAAGACTCAGTAAACCAAGGGGAATAACTTTCATTTAGAAAGTTTCTTTGAAAAAGGTCAGGAAATGCTTGTTGTCCAACTACCTAAAGACTACAATGCACCTAGGAGGACTACAACACCCCAGAGGACTACAACGCACTACGTTGGTGTCCAATTCTGGTGCTAGGGTCCAAACTGGTGCTAATGTCCAATTTTGTGTTGTCATCATTTCATAGTGTTCGAAAGGAAAATTCTTCAGAACACTGGCTCAACACTTTGACCAAGGGTTCCACAAGGACTCAACTACCAAGAATTCCATCCCTAGGCCTACTACAAATCAATAGAAGATAGAGCAAGCCTTAGGAGATGATTCTGAGGTCTTCAAACTTGTCAATCTTTGAACAAGCACAAGAATAACACACTCTCCAATAAGAGAGGAGGTCTCTAAGTGAAACACTCCCAAGAAAAGACAGGGTGCCACATGACACCTAACCAAACACATTCAGGTTGCATGGACATACCCACATGTGGAGGAGATGGTAGATGAGTTAGGCGTACAATCCACCTATGCCACCATTGCCAACCAACTCAAGGTGATTCAATAGGCTGATAACTCAAGACAATTCAACACATCGATAGAACATCATTATCCAACTACACTAAGAACTTAGACAAATGACAATTCATGAAATAAGGCATTCAGTCCACAACATCCACATAAGAAAATATGATAAAAGCATTACAAAATGCTACGTCCATTTGACACCAACATCAACATGCACTAAAATAAATAATAGGATCCTCACTACCTATATGGGTGAAATGCGATCTAATGCTAACACTTCCATAAACATCATTTAAATCATTGAATAACATGATGTTAACATACACAATTATCATGATTTCAACATTCTAAACATGCTAACATCCTTACAAAATGTGGTGTAGAAAAATACAAGATATCAATTATTTATTACATTTATGGGGTTTCATCCTAAACACGGATGAATCATAACCCACATCATAGAATACATCATAACATAATTACAATCTTATTACAATGGTCTCAAGGACCCCATTTACAAAGATCACCAATATAATAATTAAATGATACAAAATAATAATATACCAAAAAGTTCTAGCATTCTCTCTAAGAGCATATTCTAAGCTCACCTATCCCTAATAGTAGTTTAGTGCCACCTAACCATGTGGTAGCCTCAAGTCTACCCCACTGTCCTAGGAGATGACCGAATTGGGTACAAGCACACTCACACAATCAAGGAGTACATGGAAAAACTCACACTATTCAAAGCATATACAATTTCATGTGGCATCTCACACCAACATCACATACACAAATACATGTGGAATCTCACGCCAATCACTGCATAATAGATAACATGTGGCTTAACTACCATCAAATGCATATAGAATATGAATGGCTCACACAAGCCAACAAACATAAAATAATGCTATCACAATATTCAATCATAAGAGATTCTTACCTTCAATGCATGCCAAACAAGTTATAAATCATACACCATCACACATACATAAATGAGAGCATAATAATCCTTCAACATACATGCAGGTGGTCTAAACACACTCGGATACCAAATCTGAAGCAAGGATAGGATGAGAATACTAGAAATAGGCTAAGGAGTGACATTACAATCAAAACTAGATCTAGGATTGCATCCCTATTTTGCGTATATTTTGAGTAAAGGAATACTTTGACATTCACCAACTTCTAGAGTTGGGACATTCCTTTACGATCAAAATTGGATCTAGGATAGCATCCCCATTTTTTGTAGATATCTTAATCAACATATTTTATTTTTCCTAGTTTGTATTGCATTATCACTTGATTATTAAACTCTCCAAATGAATTTCTAGTGATCCCTTTGTATCATGGCAAATGGTGAGAGCCCACTCCTTCCCTATTCTATACCTTAATCCTATTCTAACACTTTGATTTTACAAATTGGGTGTGGCATGCAAATCAATGCACAATTTTTTAACATATAATATATTTTTTGACAACATATCCAAAATATGCAAAGTCTTAAAATAATAGGGAGACTACTCATCCTGCATAATAAAACATCATATTAAAGTCTAAAAATACAATTTTCATTCTTTTTCTAAATGCAAGAAAACCATAAAACCGCCAAATCGTCCATTAATGGAGATGGTTTCTACCTTGAATCATTTTCCATTTTTTTATTTTTTTAAATTAAGGGAAAATTCAAAAATCTAATTAACCCTTTTGTTCCTAGTGAGCCCACACACTTTTCAAATAAAATTGGGAAAATAGGATTTCATAAAAAATTACCATAGTAAATGTTATTTTGGGCATATTTTAAAAATTTAAAACAATAAATTAAGCTATGAAATCAAAGCAATTGTATCCTAATAAGGAAACCCATATGCTAGTACCTGGTGTGGGCATGACAAATGGAGAGAATCCATTTTAAAATTCAAATTTAAAATTAATTACAAAGGGGGAAATTACCTCCCAAAATACACATACACCAAGAAGAAGAAGCTTGGTTGAAGCAAATACATTAGACACAGTCCCTTGCCATATACAATCAATTTCCTTGTTGTCATATTTTTACCCAGGCCAACATAGCCCAAAAAATCCCATCTTCTTCCATCAAATATATCTGGTATGAGAAAGCCTAAATGGAAGAAGTTTGCCTTCAAAAATCCTAAAAAATTCTAAGTGTTTTACCTTTGTCTTTCACCTTTATCTGCAAATCTTAAGTTTTGCGAACATCTTGGTTTACTGATTGACAAGTTTGTCAATCGATGAATTCACCGGATTGATGAACTTGATGACTAAGCAAGGCAAAGAGCAGTGAGAGATTTTTTCTTCAAAAGGCTAAGAAAAGGAAAAGGTTTGCCTTTGTCGGCAAACTTAACGTTTGGTGAACCTTAAGTTCTCTAATCGGTAAGTTTGTTGATCGACGACTTTGCCGACAAGGGAACAAAGCAAGTGCAGACAGACAGGTAAGCGATAGAGGCGATGGTTTGCCAAGCGAAGGATTCATTGATAAATCGAAAGGCGAAGGCATGGTTGGTTCGTGGTGAAGATATTTTACCAACCAAAGGGCGAAGAGGCAAGCCAAAGGTCAAAAGAAGATAGTGCAAAAAGCAAAATGGTTAGTAAAATGGAGATTTCGCCAATAAAGGTGAAAATCAATAAGGAAGAAGGAAACAAAAAAAGAAAGTTGGCTGAAGACAAAGGAAAGAGAAATTAGGGAACCGACGAAAGTGTGAAAAGGAGATCAGTTCATGGTTTCTCAAATTCATCGATAGGGCAATTTACTGACCAAAGAGGTCAAAGGAGGTAAAAAGCCCAAAGGAAGATAGGTGAGAAATATAAACACAAGGATGGTTCACCAAAGTGGAAAATCACTGACAAAGGAGATGAGAGAAAGAAAGATAAAGAAGATAAGGCATAAAAATAGTTCGTGAAAGAGATATTTTTCTGATAAGGCAAAATAATAGTCTGAAGTAAACTAAAGTGAAAATCAATATAAAAATAAAGCATGTAATATAATGTAGTATAATGTAGTTCTTTAAAATATTTTAAAGTGTTGTAAAAACTTTTAAAAGATATGATTTTCTGGGTGTCTTAAAATGCGCTTCTATAGGTGACACCATTGCTGCAAGTCGAGTTCATCTAGGTAGCTAAGATAGTGCAAGCCTTCAATGCACAAGTACCTGGAATAAATGAATCAGATGAAGTACCCCTGCAACCATGCTTCTATAGGTCCTTTCAAGGACATAATCAACGCACATGTCATGGGCAGTTCTTCTTCTATAGGTTTTGCAGACTTGTTAGGGCATGGCCACCGTTTCAATTTATAGAATTTCCTGACGAGGCCATGGGTTGATTTCAATGCAGCATGGGTGCACAATCAAATCGATTGACAAATTTTCAGTGCCTGCAGCTATGCAACAATTTGAATATATATATATATATATACATGGAAAAAGATGTAGTTACTGTTAGCTATTCTTCTAGGTGATTATACAGGTTGGATAGTTTGTTGTCACAGACCTTGTAACACATTTATAGGAACCAATCAGATCCAATACATTGTGCTCGAAACTAAGCCTTTGATGTCTCCGATAGTGGTTTACCAATGAATGTAAATGGTTATTTTTTGTCTACCTTTTCTGTAACAAATTGTCTTTCTTTTGTAATGGCTATTTAGCAAATTCATGATCAATACAATCACCGATGTTTTGCCTCTCTTATGTTTTTGTTCTATGTTTACTTGAAATCTATAGCTTATTCTATGGATAAAATGGTCCCTCATGTAGTTACAATTTTCTAATTCAAGCCTCTATTAAAGTCGTAAGTTTGTGTGAGTCTATGTCTGTATTTGAAATCATTATTTTGTTATGTCAGTCTCAACTAACACTCTAAATCTGGTGCATCACCTCTTTTAAATTTCAGTTCCTTCTCCCTCTTTCCCTATGGGTATTAGCATTAGATTTATCCATTATTCTCTAGACCTTAAGTCTGGAAAGAGGAACCTGTTGTCAATCAAAGTATGCACCCAATGCTAAGCTATCAACTTAGCTACCTGTTGACACATGGGAACACTCCCAGGCTTGTGGGTTGCCTAAAACTTGGAGTCGACCTCCAGAGTGAGCTGGTTCTCTTGATGAACTCTCCTAATCTAAATGATTTACTGAGGAAAAGGGTGAGAAGAAAATTTAAATTTAAATTCTAAAAGCTAATCTCCAAAAACTATAACTTATTCTAATGATCTTTCTCACAGATAGCTCCTTAAACATAAACTTTCACAACCTCACCTAGAACATACAACTCAAAACTAATTTGCATGAAGGCTCAATCTGAACACAACACACAACCAGAATCATATGAAATATTTGCATACAGTTTCACAATAAAGAGACATAACAAAGGACAAAACATTTATTATCATAATGAAACATCAAACCAATATTGAGACTATGAGGCAAAAAAATGAGGTAGGAATGCTCTGCTATATTGAACTGAAAGGAGTACATGAAAATGAAAATCTAAGCCAAAAAGTGTTTACAAGCTCTCTGCAGATGAACAAGAGAGAAGAAACAATGATCTCAACTGACTGAGGAAAACTAAATTTTCCTCCAATGTATGCCTCTAATTTTTCCAAAAATGGAAAAATAGGAAAAAATTGCCAAAAATCTCTCCAAAAGCCAGCCTCCAAGTCATTTTTCAGATCCACTGAAAAGCTACCAAAAAAGTCACTAAACTACCTCCAAACTGAAGAAAAAAAACTTGCAAATTGTTCTGTAAAGTGGTCCCACCAAAAAACACTGAAAATTAGGCTTTTCCTGATCAATAAAAGCTCCAATTTGCCCATATTTGCTCAATTTTAGCCAAAGGAAATCAAATCCAAAAGAAAGATTTTATCTACCTTTTCTCTGCTTTAACTGCATATAAATAACAAATATTTAAAAGCAATTTATAGAGATATTGCTTTAAATATTGTTTTACAAAGATTTGCAGTTTTATTTTCTCGATTTGACTCGATTTGATTTTTGCAAAAAAATAATAATAAAAATAATACAAGGCTTTTGATTTTTATCTTGCCAAGTATAATATATCTCATTTGGCATTTGATTTTCTATAAAAATCATAAAAATTGTTTGAAGGCATTATGAAAGGTTTAAAAAAATAAAAGCCTCTAGGGCTTGCCCTCCATTTGGTTTTGCAAAATTTCCTAAGGCATATGGGTGCTTTGGCTCATCTTCAAAAGTGACAATGCATCCTAAAGCACAAAGCCTAGGTATCAAACATGCAAAGGTAATATGATACCCTTGAGGGTATTAGCTGAGGCTATGTTTTTAATTCAATGTTATAAAATATCACCATCGAATTGGGGCATTATGGAACCCTAAAGCAAAACCAACCCAAGCCCTAACTTTTCGGGCTCATTTCACTTTGGCTTTGATTTTTTGATGGAAATGGCTCTGCATTCAGCTACCATGGAGACTAGAGTTTCGAGCTTGGACCTCCATTCCCCTGTCGTTTTGAAGCATTTTCATGAAGATTGTGAAGGGAAATGCAAGGTAAACCCTCCTTTTGGCATCGACCTCCATTTTTGATACATTCTCAAGCTTTTGGTCTGCGGCTGAGGGTTTATTTCTAATGCATTTTGCTTTGTTTACTTTCTGTTGATCTTTCTTGTGTTTGGGCCGCCATGGAAGACTGGTTTGAGTTCTTTTGAGACAATATAAAGGAAAAAATCCACAGCCTCATGTATATATCCTCACTCAAAAGCAAGGTAAGCTCCAATCTTTCAAGCTCTATATGACTTCTCATCTTCCATCTGATATGTGCTCAATATAGGAAACCTAAAATGAATGCCTTTTTCTTCTTTACATTCTATTCAAAACATAATAAAAGCCACTGTCTAGTTACAAGCCGTGGCTACACTTTGCATTTCACCATTTCTGAGTGTTTTCTTGTTTGTATGGCTCGAAAGTTCTCATTAATCTTTTGTATTTGAAACTCTTTCTTGAAACCCCAAGTGGGTTTGCTCTCTTGTGAGAAAAGACTCTTTCTCCAGATGCAAACCTTGACGGCATAAACTGGGTTTTGTTCTATTTTCTGTTATGTAAAAGGTGACTTTGAAAGTTCTTCCTTTCCTGAAAATGCAAAAAACAACTTTATTTGCCAGTATTCAAGGCTGTGGGCTCCATATCTAGGTATTCTTCTTGTTTCCTACTCTACATTTTCATGCATACAATTATTTGAATTCTCTGTATCGGTTAATTGAAGGGCAATTGACTTCTCACTTATACCACTAGTCTCAATAAATGTAAGGGAATTGACAATAGATTGAAACTCATCTAGAACATCAACAACAACCCATGTTTCTTGGTCCAGAACTGCACTAAACTTTGCTATATGAGCACTATGCTGATAATCAATAAAAGCTTTCGATTGTGACTGCAAACTCCCTCTGATACTGTAGCCCAAACGACCACCAATCTGTTCCTTGTAATCTTTTCAGTTGCAGATATAAAATCCTGAGTAATATTGTAAAGATTTAAGAAGACTTGCAAGCGTAGTTTTGGATGAACAAGTACATGAACACCCAGAGGCTTTGCCCATTGCCCATGAGTAGCATCACAAGCTGCAAAAATAGCCTCTACATTTTCACGAAGTACATCAGCCCTGAATTTTTTTAAAAATGTTGGAAGGGCTTGTAGCTTCCTATGTTTGATTATTCTTTCTAGACTTTATAGGTACTGCCACTTTCACATTTCTAAAATGGAGATCTCTTGATACTCTAAAGCAAAGCCTTCACTCTCTGATTACCATTGATGGCTATAGTATACATCATTGATCATTGTGGTACTTTTTGTTTATCTGTTTTGTATATACTTGGTCTAATCACATTCAATCTGTGACATGGCATATTTACCTGCAGTCTAGTTCACTGTATTATATCAAATGTATTCATATACATACTATATTTAATGATAATAGATCATTCATTTTACTAGTTGAGGCAATATGTTTCTTGAGGAAATCTGCATGTGCTACCTCCTGTAGCTGCATCTGTTCCATTGTTGTTAATTGCTTTCTTGATAGCTGCACCTTTATTTCTCTGTTGAATTATATTGTATCTTTTCAAGATTCAGGAGTATGCTTGATGTGGTATGATCTGCCCTTTCATTTGATTCATGGTGTTACATCATATCTTGAGGATGATTGTCTTTCATTTGTACTTGTACTCCATGGCTCCATCTTGTATACTATAGAGGCATCTGGTTACTGATTTTAATTCTTTATGGCTGTTCTAATGACAATCTTTACAATTCATTCACAACCAAAAGGGATAATTGACTATTCCATTGTAGTCTAACTGTTGATACATAATGCATCCTTGACTATCTCAATGTCTATGATATATGGAAGTTTGCCCTATGAGAGTTGTGACTACCTGACATACTCCCTTTACTGCTATC
Organism: Cunninghamia lanceolata; assembly: GCA_027924645.1. Taxonomy (NCBI): domain Eukaryota; kingdom Viridiplantae; phylum Streptophyta; class Pinopsida; order Cupressales; family Cupressaceae; genus Cunninghamia; species Cunninghamia lanceolata. The sequence continues at coordinate 10,310,098 of BSBN01000321.1, forward strand.
ACTTATGAATATCACAATCAACTGGAACCTTTTGAGACTATATTTGTTATTATGAATGAGAGATTGCTCCATATGAACAGTGTACTCTTTGCTGTTCCTTTTATGTAGACATTTTGTCATTGCCTTCACTTGTATTAATTCCTCTTATGTAAGGATGCATAATGAGACTAGAATATTCTTGAATGTCTTGAATGCATATAAATGATAATGAGATAGATAATGAATGAAATGACATAATAGCATAATGTTGATAATGCCTTACTCAGTTCCACACACTATTGATCTTGTCTTGAATGAGATCACTACTCATATATGGTTGTCATTTCATCACTTGAACTGATGATCATGGATGGGCAGTGAACTTGAGGTTCATGCACTAACTTGATGTGACACTCCTTCAGCTAAATATATTCTATTTGCATTAAGAACATGAATTCCTATTTCAATCCCCTCTTGAAGATTTAGGGGTAGAACGCTGGGCTCAACCCTTGTGGGAGCCCACTTTGCACCACATGTTGAAATGTCTTCAAACCAACAACATAACTTCTTCTATACCTGTACAGGAAGAAAACATATTAGATTAAAATAGTGAAGCTCAATGATGCTTCATTTTTTTAGTCTCTCTTGCCTATGGATGATATGTTTATCTGATTCAATACATCATAGGCAATGCACTATATTATTTGTTGATGAAGTACATAGTGGAATTCATATCTTGAGGTCTAACAACTTCTTTCATCACAATGCAGGTCCACTCAGAATCAGGAGCAAGGATGGAGCAGCTACAACGAAGACCAACACCGAACACAAGAAGCAATGATGGATATGTTTTTCATTATATACTTATTTCCCTTTCCATCTTTAGTTGTATAGTGCATTTCCTAGGTTGTGTTGGCTCAGCTATTCCCACGGCTTGTGTGGGACACTTGGTCTCTCTTTTCTTTCATTCAATGCAATACTTATTCAGTTTTTGTATCTCATTTGTAAATTGAATGATTATTGTAATGTAATGAAATATCTCTTATCCATGATGAATCTCCTGCAAAGCAATGAATGATAAATTGATTTTCCTTCTTTTTGGCATAACAATGATACAACTGAACCCTTTTCTTTTCAAGCACTCTAAACTATGCAAAACTAACATAGGAGAAAATGTTAAGAATATTTCATCTTAAAATGAACTTAATGAACCAACTCTGCCAATTTGAGTTGTAGGTGAAAAATTGGTAACAGAACCAACCTTCTTTGGAGGTTTGGTCTCAATTGCAAGGTCCCACTCCTTGAGACCAATGCCATGTTGCACTAAATTTGTTGGAACTGCCAAAGCTTCAACAACAGGGTGTGAATTCAGGTGACAACATTCCTATAGAAGGACTCCATTCTTCCTTCCATTCCATCCTTCTAAATTTCCATTTCTTCCATGGAGCATAAGGGTGTTTTCAAGCAAAATGTAAAAATGCAAATGTAAAAATTAAAATAGAATTCTATTTTTGCTTTATGCACTCCAAAAGTCCTTTTTCATTTCTTTCATTTCTTTTTTCTAATATTTTCAATTTATTTTCTTTTTCCAAAATAACTTAAGAGAATAGGCAAATTACCAAATCAAATTAATGAAACTAATTCCATAAAGCAATTACAATATCATTCAATCACATTTAATAAAATCTAAATACTCATATAATTAAATTAAATTTCCTTTATAATGCAATTCTACTTTCTGAAAAGCAAATATTTCATTTCGAAGAAAGAATTGAATTCACTTTAAATTTCTTCTACCAAGATAAAGTAATGCGATAAATTTTTCTACTAAGGTAGATTTATCCTTTTTGAATAAACCATTAAAATATTCTAAAAACACGAAAAACATGTTGAATGTTAGGAACACTGAGAGGGGGGTGAATCAATGTTCTATAAATCTTTTCATGTACTTTTACTTTTAACCATTTCAAAAGAATAATCCAATTGAAGCAAAATATACAAATGAACAACATCCACAAAAGCATGACACATAACACCGGGATTTTACGTGGAAAACCCAAAGAGGGAAAAACCACGGAGAGGATTAGCTCTCATAAATATATTGCAATCTTTACAGAAATGATGTTTAGGCTTGGTCACTCCACGGGCCTAGAACATGCTGGCTTACAGACATGAAGTACAACTAAGTTTAGCAGGTTCACTGCCTCAACCCTAAACCTAGCAAGATTATAATAAGGGTTGTTAAACCCTAATGAAGGCTCACTACCGGCTTGCTACCTTGATGACAACAACATGCTTCCAATCAAATCACACATGATAACTGAATATTGCTTAAGCATCTGTCACTATGCCAGGGTGCAGTCATTTAACAATTATATTCTGAATCCCAAGTCTTCATCGCTGTTGATCCTCTAACTCTACTCCACTATTCGCATGTTCGAATCACACACACACTTCATATACAACTCAACCAAATTTCATTACCTTTATATATCTGCATCATGATTTACTTCATAATTAGGTTAGCATCTAAGAAGTGAAATGTGTACATAAAAAAGATGTACCTTGTCGTTCAATATAATGCACTAAGTGTCGCGTGGACCCAAATCTTCTCCCAAGCATGTTCATATAGGTCGGCTCTAATTTTTCAATTGCTTAAATAAATCCTCCAATCATTAACTCTTTTCCTCACAATGATTTATCTCACCAGTCGGCCTGTTCCTCAAGAACATGCTTAACAACTTCATCTACTGTCTTACAACTTCTACTGCTGATCATAAAACACTTCCAAAATCATGTCTAGAACTCTTTACACATTCCCAATCTTACCCTCAGAACTGCAAGGCATGATATCATCTTGCAGAGAAATGCAGACCATCAGAACTCAGACTCTGTCTTTGTCAAACTCTGGCAAACACTATGCCGGTACTTAGCAGCTTGTAGCTATCCTTCCGGTGAACTTTAGATCTCCCAACTCTGGAATAAGACACTTCATATAAGTGTTTACAACACCTCAAAATTGCATAACGAAATACTTATCTGTGGAGGAATGCATACTACTTCACCATGCCCTGTTCATTGTTCCTGCTATACCTTTACTTACCCGAACTTAGACATTTCTCCAAGATGACTTCTGGAGGAGATCAAGACTCAACCTTTGAAGTATAACACTATCATACAACTGAGAACATCATATCGAAACCATATCTGCAAGTCTTCAATTGCGGAGGCATACTAGCTTACTTACTGTCCTCTACTCTACATGCTTTCCATACTTAGCCATTTTTTGTCAACCGGACCTGGAATCTCATATGTTCTTCCAGAGATATCTCTTCCTATCAAGGTGATAGGATCTCTGAGCCTTGTTTCCATCAATGACAACATACAAATCCATACTGGAGCAGTGTCTCTTGCCAACAATCTCCCTCTTTGGCATTGATGGCAACACTTAGTGAAAAATGCCTAACTGCTCGCCCTTACTATATATACTATACTTTCTTGCTCCCCCTGAGATGATTATCCATTTTTCACTGATCTACTTCTCCCCCTTTGACATCAATGGCAAAGGGTGTGATCCAAACTTCAAAAATTTGTCAAAATTTCAAAATTTGATGTATTCAGCCGAATATTTACAAGTGCAATCTACTTCTTTGTATTACATGTATTTGAGAATGTCATTGAATAAGTTCTTGATATGTGCCCACTCATTTTCCCAACCTTTCTGAGAATTATCCAAAATTTGAATGTGTCCACTATAGAGAAAGGCTAAAGCCTCTGTCTTGTTGCGATCATAAGGTGTGTTTGTTTGTGCAGCTACCCTAGCCTCTGCAGTAAGATTTGTCATTGAGTCTAGTTTAGGGCAGACTAGTCTCCTTAGTTGTCCCATTCTACTTTTTATTTGATAATTTTGATTTAATAACTCAGTCAGATCATTGTGGATGAGGATGACTTCTACTTCCTTATTTCTAACTGATTCTGTTGCCGAATCAAATTTGTTAGAGATGTCCATCATTCTTTGTTCCATCTCTTGATCTTTTATTCAATCTCCTGAGTAGCTTTTGGCTAGGATAGGCAAAATTTGTACACATCTCCAGCTTCTTTCACAGCTCTTTGAATGTTGGATATTGAATTATCTAACGAAATCTTATCCTTGGCAAGCATTGTCTTTAATTCTTCTAGTCTTTTTCTTTCAAATTCCTGCCTTACTTTTGTTTCTGCAGATTTCTCAAAAGATTCAAACTGATTACTTACTGAATTTATTAATCCCTTCAAATGACTTGCTAGGGGCATGGATGAATCCCTCTTGTGGGTAGGTAGCAGCTTCTCCAAGATCCCAGATGCTTCATCAATCAGGTTACTATCATCAGTAGGTGATTTTAACAACTCTTCTTTAGCCTTTGCTTGAATAATTGAAGCCCACTTAAATTTCTGTGTCAGAGACATTGTGTCCAGATTTATTTAGCCCTGTAGTAATTCTGGTTCATCCCAATCTTGTTTCTCCTTTTTGAGCACTTCTTTTGTTGAAGCAGTAGTGTCTCTTATCACCTTATCGTTTCAAAGTGAGACTTTCTTTTTCTTTTCTCCTTCAATTGTGGCTTCTATAATGGATGAGATCCTTATTGTTTTTCTGGGACTAGATGCTGGTCTCTTCTCTTTAGATCTCTCGTCTTTCCTTTCTAGAGTGCTTAAGAACTCAGATCCTCCTGATTTGGTTTCTACCTTACTTAATTGTTCATCTGATGTTCTTTCTGACTATTCAGGTTCCATCAACATTCTGGAAGATAATTCTGAGAAAGTCTTGAATCTGTCTTCTTTGGGATCAGTAGGATTACTTAGTAGTGTATCAGCTAACTCAGTCAAGACATCTTCTGCAACTTCATAACTTAGTGCAGGGACCGATACAGTTCTTGGTTCCACAGCTTCCATAAAGCATTTATCTTTATCCACCATGAATACAATGTCCTTTTCATACTTCATCACCACTTTTTTAGGTATCCAGAACCTTCTTACCATTTTCTGTTGAAAATCTCTAAAATAATTCCATAGGATTTTATTTTACATATCTGCATTACCCAAACTCTATAAATGATTTCTTATTTGAGCAGCTATAGGAATGTGGTCGAGCCAAATAACATTTCCTAGACCAGGTAGCTCTTTTAGGAAGTAAAAGAGTAAACATGTAATTAGAGTTCCAAATTTAAAAGGATAATTAGTTTCTTTTGCCCTTTTCAAATTCTCCATAAGTTCATTTCGAAGCAATTCACAAAGATCATAATCAGTATTGTTTTTGATCATGTCATATGATGTGTATATGGCTGATGCAGACACAAAATTTTCTTTGTTGGAGAAGTATATTTTGTATCCTATAATCATTGATGCAAATCTGACAGCCGGATCCTTGATGTCATCCACTGTAAGGCCATTCTTCTCAAGTTTGGCTCCTGTTAGCTGCATTACCACATTGTTCTTCATTTTCTTTATGCCTGGAACCCTTCCAGAGGAGCTCATAACGGTTATTGCTTTAATGGCTTCTTTGGTTATCAAATAGGGTTCATCAAGCCATAAAAATTCATCATCAATTCTACTTAGAACAAGTTTGACCCATGCATCAATCGGAATTGCGGGAAAGTCCAACCAGGTGTCAATTTTCTTTTCTCTTAGGACTTTGTAATCATCTTTCAGCATAATGTCCATAGTAGTCAGTTCATCCAAATATAGTTTGCCTAACTTCATATGGTCATATTCTTCTAGTCTGGTATGAATGTATGCCTTGATATCTTCCATATGCAAGACCCCCATGTGGAGTAATTGAAAATGCCCCTGACGGATCATTTTTCGGTAATTTGAAGAATTTTTTCTTAAATTTGGGGTGAGACATTTTTCCTATCTCGATTACATGAGGAGTAAACATTTTTCCAGAACAATTTAATTTTTTTCACAGTAGGGTTTCAAGTGGCAAATACCTCTTTCATCAGAGTAGAATCCAAAATTCTCCAAACCCTTCAAATCTTGGTTGTTGTGGCTCAAAGTCTGTTATAATCTCTCTGAGTACTTGATAGCTTCGAGTGTAAAGTGATTTGAGATTAAACAAGTTTCCTTTTATCCTCCGCACGATGTGACCTAGATGTCATTAAATGCTTATTTCCAAAAAGTTGTTAAAACCTTTCACTGTAGAACACAGTTGATTAGGATTGCTCCGCTATAAGCTGCATTGACTCTTTTTGTTCTGGATTTTAATCCAAAAGCTGTGTCATATCAGATTTCATCATACGCCTTCATGCCCAATTTTGGCACTCACTTTCTGGCTGGGGGATTTGGATTTTCTACACTGCTCCCCCTGAGCCAGAGCTCTCAATTTACTTCCTGGAGGAAGTATCTGCACCGAATACCGGTGCAGTTTGATCCCTGACTCCAATTGCTTCTTTCTTGATCCATACCTTGTTCATTTCTGTCTTAATTTCAATCGGATTAACTTTCTCTTTTCCCTTCTCACTTTTCTGCTCTATTTTTCTTTCTTCAGAATAGTGATTTCTCATCACATTCCTGGTTCTGCAAAACCTTGCAACATGTCCAAAATTGTTGCAATTGAAGCACACCACATTCTTTTGACCTTGATTTCTTTCATTGATTGAATTTGATCTGCATTGGTTAGCCATATGTCCAAATCTATTGCATACAAAACACTTTCAATTGAAAGAATGACTATTCCTGAAAATTTAAGGATTAGTTCTTACCGAACTTCTGCATTCATTTGATCTGTGTCCCATTTTATAGCATGTATTGCACCTAATAGGATTCTCACTTGCTTTTCTTTTGCAAACAACCACTCTATGACCAATCCTATTGCAAGTGAATCATTTACCTTTGAATGACTGTTCATTCCTTCCATTGTTGAAACTTTTCTTGAACTGATTTCTGCATTCATTTGCTCTATGACCAATTTTCTTGCAATTGAAACACTGACCAAAGAATAATGGAGTCTTTTGATTTATTCTACTTCTACACTGAGTAGCCTTATGACCAAACTTATTACATGAATTACAATAACCATTGAAAGATGGGTACCTTTGAGCATTTGGTTGTCTGACCTGAGGTCTTTTAGGTCTTCTTCCTTGATTTTTGAACTGGTATCCTTTGTTTTGCTTTGGCTTAGTGATTATTTGCCTAGAGTTTGAACTTTCTCCTTTCTCAAATCCTAGACCATGTTTGTCATCAGCATTCCTCTGGCTAGCAATAATTTCATCAAGCTTTGCAGTACTTATCTTGAATTTTTCTTCAAAACTTCTTGCCTTTTCCAAATCTATTTTTGAGCTTATAACTTCTTTTTCAAGTTTTGCACAATCTTCTGATCTGTTTTTCACAATCAAGTTTAGATCATCTTCTGCTTTTCTTCTTTTTGTAACTTCTGCTTCCAAATCATATAGGGCTTCATTTGCTGATAACAATTGGTCACTGGCTTCTATGTAGTTGTATTTGAATTTCTTGACTTGCTCCTTCAACTTTAAGATGCATTCATTAGCTTGTTTTAGATTTTCCTTCAGATCTCTGATCTCTGCTTCAGAATTTTCAAGATCCATAAGAGCTGCTTCCAGTTGGTTGTATCTCTCATAATTTCCATACCTTCTTGCTGCCATGATCACACTATCCTAGATCTTCCTTAAGCTATTAAACTTCTTCCAAGGAACCTTGCTCTGATACCAATTGTTGAATGTTAGGAACACTGAGAGGGGGGGGGTGAACCAGTGTTCTATAAATCTTTTCATGTACTTTTACTTTTAACCATTTTAAAAGAATAATCCAATAGAAGTAAAATATACAATTAAACAACATCCACAAAAGTATGACACATAACACTAGGATTTTACGTGGAAAACCCAAAGAGGGAAAAACCACAGAGAGGATTAGCTCTCATAAATATATTGCAATCTTTACAGAAATGATGTTAATGCTCGATCACTCCACGAGCCTAGAACATGTTGGCTTATAGCCATGAAGTACAACTAAGTCTAGCAGGCTCATTACCTCAACACTAAACCTAGCAAGATTACAATAAGGGTTGTTAAACCCTACTGAAGGCTCACTACTGGCTTACTGCCTTGATGATAACAACATGCTTCCAATCAGATCACACATGATAACTAAATACTGCTTAAGCATTTGTCACTATGCTAGGGTGCTGTCATTTAACAACTGTATTATAAATCCCAAGTCTTCATTGCTGTTGATCCTCTAACTCTGCTCCACTATTCACATCTTCGCATCACACACACACTTCACACACAACTCAACCAAATTTCATCACCTTTATATATCCGCATCATGATTTACTTCATAATTAGGTTGGCATCCAAGAAGTGAAATGTGTACTTAAAAAGATGTACCTTGTCGCTCAATCCAATGCACTAAGTGTCACAATGACCCAAATCTTCTCCCAAGCATGTTCAAATAGGTCAGCTCTAATCTTTCAATTGGTTACATAAATCCTCCAATCATTAACTCTTTTCTACATAATGATTTATCTCACCAGTCGGCCTGTTCCTCAAGAACATGCTTAACAACTTCATCTGATGTCTTACAACTTCTACTGCTGATCATAAAACACTTCCAAAATCATGTCTAGGACTCTTTACACATTCCCAGTCTTAAACCGCAAGGCATGATATCATCTTGCAGAGAAATGTGGACCATCAAAACTTAGACTCTGTCTCTGTCAAACTCTATCAAACATTATGTCGGTACTTAGCAGCTTGTAGCTATCCTTCCGGTGAACTTTAGATCTCCCAACTTTGGAATAAGACACTTCATATAAGTGTTTACAACACCTCAAAACTGCATAACACAATACTTATATGCAGAGGAATGCGGACTACTTCACCATGCCCTATTCATTGTTCCTGCTATACCTTTGCTTACCTGGACTTAGACATTTCTCCAAGATGACTTCTAGAGGAGATCAGGACTTGACCTTTGAAGTATAACACTATCAGACAACTGAGAACATCATACCGGAACCATATCTGCAAGTCTTCAATTATGGATGCATACTAGCTTACTTACCGTCCTCTACTCTACATGCTTTCCATACTTAGCCATTTTCTGTCAACTGGACCTGGAATCTCATATGTTCTTCTGGAGATATCTCTTCCTGTCAAGGTGATAGGATATCTGAGCCTTGTTTCCATCAATGACAACATACAGATCCATACTGGAGTAGTGTCTCTTGCCAACAAAACACACTTTTGAGATAAATTAAAATGTAATGACAAAATTTGAAGGAAACACATGCAAAAGACTCAAACACACTTTACGGGTTTCCACAATATGCAGACTCCAGAATTGCCACTGATTCGAGTCTAGGTTAACAAAAGGATTCACAAGACTCATCTTGAACTCAAACCAAGTGAGATAGAGGTTAACAAACATGTTTTACCCAATGATGACCATCTCTAATATGTATAACCACCGTTGGAGAAATAACCCTATACTTACACACTCAGGTCAAACATTAGGCATACTTGCTCCACATATAATAACCAAAGCAACATAATCCACCCCAACGTGGCATAAATCATACATGATATAAAATCATCACATCTACTGTAAATCATCTACATCTAGCATGATCCAAGAACATGATGCATAATCAACAACATTTCACAATGCTGAAACAATATAATAATCTTAATTATAACAAATATAGTGAAAATAATGAAGCTAAAACATTGAAATGATCTAACATACACATGCACAACATATGCATCCCATAATGCATAGTTAGAATCCAAGTCAATACAATGGTCATCCAGAATATACTCTCAGAATCCCTTGGCGGTACATTAGACCCCATTGGAGAGTTCGGTGCAATGGATCATAACATGAGACATAAATAATACATAGATAAACACCCAATACAACATATAGCATATGAATTAGAAATCACACCACAATAAAACTAGGGTGGGTATTACATAAATTGTATCTTCATTATCTATGGTGTTAGTGTGAAGGGGTATAAGCTTTAGGATTTATGGCCAAAAAAGTTTTGTATAGTGAGAATATGATATTTAGAGAGATCAATCATTTTCTTATAGTTGAATAGCCAAAGAAGATTGGGAAGTCAGTAGTGCATCTATAACCTAAGACTAAGAAGGCTACACCAGATGTTGAACCAAAGGTTCTAGTTGGACTAGACGAGGATGATGATTCAGAGAGCTCATAAAGTTTAGAAGAAGTAGAACATCCACCCTAGCCTTTGAGGAGGTCCACTAGGTAAAGTAGGCAATTAGAAAGGTATAAACTACTTGATTTTAGATGTATTTTTTCTTTATTGTCTAACATTGATGATCCTAGAATAGTTAAGGAGGCAATGGAAATGGATGATTGAGTCTTGGAGATCAAGCACGAATGAGGAGATGGCTACATTAAAAAAGAATGATACTTGGGACTTGGTTATGTTACCCAAAGTATAAATACTTGTTGGATGAAGATGGGTTTTCAAAAAGTTAGGCTCAGATGGTAACATTGAGAATTACAAAGTGTGGTTGGTTGCCAAAGGTCATTCCCAAGTTAAGGGAATAGATTTCAATGAGATTTTCTCCCCTGTTGCAAATTTTACATCTATCGCAATGCTTTTAGCTTGTGTTGTTGCTTTTGATATTAAGATTGAATAGATAGATGTGAAGACAACTTTCTTACATGGTAATTTCAAGGAGGAAATCTACATGACATAGGAAAAGTACTACATTGAAAAGGGTAAGGAAATTTTAGTTTGTTGGTTGAAGAAATCCTTCTATAGTTTAAAAGTCTCTTAGAATGTGGTATAAAAAGTTTGATTCATATATTTTGGATTTGGGGTTTATCAAGTCTAATTTAGATCATTATGTTTACTATAAATAGAGTGGTAATAATTTTATCATTGTCACTTTGTATGTCAATGATATGTTGATATTTTGTAATGGTAAGGAAATGGTTGGGGACTTAAAATCTTAATTTTCTTTAAACTTTGAAATGAAAGACTTAAAGATACTAAGTACATCCTTATGATGGAAATTATATAGGTTAGGGCTAACTAGAAAACTTTAGATTGGATAGAGGAAGTATGTTGAGTTTGTTTTGTAACATTTTAGCATGGTCGACGAGAAAGTAGTTAATGTTCCTATTTTTGTGGGAACCAACCTTTTAGTTGAGCAGTGTCCTATGACACATGTAGAGATGGAGGAGATGAGTTCAATGCCCTATGCTAGTGTATTTGGTAGTTTTTTGTATGCTATGGTTTACACTAGATCAAACATTGCCCAAGCAATGGGAGTCTCGAGTCATTTCATGGCTAATCCTGACAGGGATCATTGGGTGGTAATGATGAGGGTTTTCAAATAATTGTAGGTGACTATAGAGTATTCTATTTTCTATCAGGATAGTAGTTTTGGTGACTCACAACTAACCTTTAGAGGAACTATAGGGTACCTACAACCAACCTGTAATAATTCTATGGGTCACTTGGAGCATTTATTATTTTTGTCCTCACATGAGAAGTGGGGCATCCCACTTTGAGATAGCACTCTTTACCATGTGTCAACCATCTTGGAATGTGTGTAAGGGGTTTCAAGAGCATCTACTGTCATTATAGTGTGTAAGAGCATCTTATGACATTGTAAGATATGGGAGTTACTTATGACATATTCTATGACATGTGAGAGCATGATCATGGGGATTACGTTGAAATCTTTGCCAACATTATTATAGTCTTATGATATATGTCATAAAGAATCTTTGAGTGGGGGAACATGAAAAATTGGGACACCTAAGTTAGAATGTTGACTATGATAATTTATGACAAGTTATGATAGATGTAAGGAATATAATAAATATAGCCTAGCAATTAAAACTTGGTATGGAGAATTAGAATTTGGGCCATGGGATTTGGCCACCATACTTCTTGCATGTTGGTTCATGGTTTTACAAAATCATTGGGTGGTATCTTATTTATGTCTCTTCTACTTATTGGGGTTTTTAATGGAATTTTCATATTATGCATTGAAGGGATGCCATTATGCCATCAAAATTACTTAAAGATTTAATGTCAGTACTACTCTTGTAAGGACATGTGCTTGAAGTTGTATGCAACTATGTTTTATTTTAATACAATTAGTTTTATGCTTTGGAGAGTGGGGTTTCTTTCCCAAAAGGTTTTTCCCCATGAATACCATTGTGTTATGGTTGTAATGGTTTTGTGAGTTGCATGCCACTTGAATGTTAGTGGATGTTATTGCATGTGTGATTCTATCATTAGAAATTGTTAGATATGATCTTCTATTCATTTTCTCTCCTCATAGATTAGTGTAGGAAGTGTTTTTGCATCTTAGTTTCCTTTCAAAAAATCAATAATCAACAATATGAAAAGAAATAAATGAATTATGACAACCACAAGATTGTCCACAAAATAAATAACATCGATATACATGGGGAAACCCTTTTGGATAAAAAACTCATCACTAAAGAGAGAAACAATCTTGTATTAATATGAAATAATAGTACATAATACACTTAGCTTCTCCCTTCAATCCTTGTATTTTTACACCTATATTCAATTCGATAATATTCTGATAGAGTAACCTTGTTTCAAACTATGATATAAAACTATTATCCCAAGCCCTTGTTTTATAACATAATAGTATAAGGAAAACCACTAATGGTAAACAAAAAATACAAAACCACCAAAGAGATGTTATGACATTTGTCCATGAGTTACTTTCAACATTCTAAAAGGTTCTTAACCCTTATCACTAAACTTGAACAAGTTTCTCTGTAAGAGGACAAAAAACTTGCTTGTATGCCCCACTAAAAGGCAAAACAAAGCTCAACAACCCATGCAAGGGTGTCATAGTTAACTCCCCCATTATAAAATGCTCTTATAACTTTTGATTAATAACTGCCTTTTCATAAATTCCCTTCCACTTCATACCAAGTGTTAAATGTATTCATTGCCAATGTATTCCACTCCATACCATGTTGGAATGTATGTAAGGAGTTTCAAGAGCATCTAATGTCATTATAGTGTGTAAGAGCATCTTATGACATTGTAAGATGTGGGAGTTACTTATGACATATTCTATGACATGTGAGAGAATGATTATGGGGGTTACATTAGAATCTTTGCCAACATTATGATAGTCTTATGATATATGTCATAAAGAATCTTTGAGTGGAGGAACATGACAAATTGGGACACCTAAGTTAGAATGTTGACTATGATAATTTATGACAAGTTATGATAGATGTAAGGACTATTATAAATATATCCTAGCAATTAAAACTTGGTATGGAGAATTGGAATTTGGGCCATGGGGTTTGGCCACCATACTTGTTGCATGTTGTTTCATGGTTTTACAAAACCATTGGGTGGTATCTTATTTATGCCTATTCTACTTACTGGGGTTTTTAATGGAGTTTTCATATTATACATTGAAGGGATGCCATTATGCCATCAAAATTACTTAAAGATTTAATGTCGGTAATACTCTTGTAAGGACATGTGCTTGAAGTTGTATGCAACTATGTTTTATTTTAATACAATTAGTTTTATGCTTTGGAGAGTGGGGTTTCTTTCCCAAAAAGGTTTTCCCCATGTATACCATTGTGTTATGGTTGTAATGGTTTTGTGAGTTGCATGCCACTTGAATATTAGTGGATGTTATTGCATGTGTGATTCTATCATTAGAAATTGTTAGATATGATCTTCTATGGATTTTCTCTCCTCATAGATTAGTGTAGGAAGTGTTTTTGCATCTTAGCTACCTTTCAAAAAATCAATAATCAACAATATGAAAAGAAATAAATGAATTATGACAATCACAAGATTTTCCATAAAATAAATAACATTGATATACATGGGGAAACCCTTTTGGATAAAAACTCGTCACCAAAGAGAGAAACAATCTTGTATTAATATGAAATAATAGTACATAATACACTTAGCTTCTCCCTTCAATCCTTATCTTTTTACACCTACATTCAATTTGATAGTATTATGATAGAGTAACCTCATTTCAAACTATGAAATAAAACTATTATCCCAAGCCCTCGTTTTATAACATAATAGTATAAGGAAAACCACTAATGGTAAAAAAAAATGTAAAACCACCAAAGAGATGTTACAACATATGTCCATGAGTTACTTTCAACATTCTAAAAGGTTCTTGACCCTTATCACTAAACTTGAACAAGTTTCTCTATAATAGGACAAAAAAATTGCTTGTATGCCCCACTAAAAGGCAAAACAAAGCTCAACAACCCATGCAAGGGTGTCATATTTAACTCCCCCATTATAACATGCTCTTACAACTTTTGATTAATAACTACCTTGTCATAAATTGCCTTCCACTTCATACCAAGTTTCAAATGTATTCCTTACCAATGTAAACCTCTATTCAATGCCCCTTACAATCAATATTAGCAAATGTCTAAAGGAATATTCAAGTTCACATGTGTCGCCAACTCCCACATGGGCATTCATTTGGCCCATTCCATGATCTTTGGATATACATACATGGAATAATAATACAAACATGTAATCCTAGACAACATTCACATCACACCAATGTCTTCAAGGACTTGCAAGGTGAATAACACACCTAGTCCTACCATGAATAACCTTTTGCCAACAATCGTGCCTTGTATTTATCTATTTGTCCTTTCACACTATATTTATTTTCAAACACACATTTACAACCAATGGGCTTTCCTCTTGTAGGAAAATTGATGAAATCCCAAGCCCTATTCTTATAATCAAATTTGCCTTTTCCTAATCCATAACCTTCTTCCAAGACTTACTTTCCTTTGATTGAAAAGCCTACTTTATATTTCTAGGATCTTCATCATTAGTAGATAATATAGAAATACAACAAAAATTAGGTGGGCTATACCTTGATGAATGAGGAAATGAAAAATTAGGTGGGCTATACCTTTTTCATTTCCTCATTCATCAAGTAGAACTAGTGAAGAGTGGGGTATAAATTTATATTCTTCCTCTTTTTACCTTTTTCTATATCATATAGTCTACCCTCCACCTTAGGTTCATTGTTAAATATAGTTTTCTCATCGATTGGTCTCAAATTACACCTTATTTTTCTCTTCTTCTCTTGGTTGTTCTTGTTTAAGATATTCTTTGACTTCCTTAAATATCACATTTCAACTGTAAATTATCTCCTCTATAACTCGATTCTAAATCTTGTACTCTTTAGTAGTATCAATAGAGAATTAACTCACACTTCCCTATCTTATATTTTAGGTTATATCTCTTCTCCTTTATGTAAGATCATGGCTCAAAGTTCTTGTTGGATGGTTGCATTGATACTCTAATACTATGTCATATTTAATACATGTTTAAATAAATTAAAGGAATAATAACATATCTAGAGCATAACCACCCAGTGCATAGATAAAGACTTATAGACAATAATCTTATTCATCAACTTGTATGCAAATTGAGCATCCCTCTACTTAGTTTGGTGAAAATGATACTACTATATTAAATCATTCTTTCATGTTTTCAAGTCTTTAATTTTGTATACCAGGTAGTTTAATTTAATTTCCTTAAATTATATTTAATTTAATTAGATTCAATATATGCATTAAATCTAACATTGTATATGAGCATTATTACAACAATATTGCAAGAAATTTGAGCCATAATATTACACTTAGGAACATGCACATATGCATCATGTTGGTTCCAAAAATAGCAGGTCTTCTCCTCTAACACCACCACCAAGAGTGGCACAAAGGGGAAACAAATATCAAAAGAAAGGAGAATGATGTATCAGCAAAGAGAGGATGGTCTTGGTCCAACATATAGGACAGGGTAGTTTCTCTTATTCTTTAGGTTTTGTGAAACCTAGGGGAGTATTCCCTTGAGGTGAAAACACATGATAATAATTGAGATAGAGCTTTGACTATCATGCTTTAATGGTAGTTGGGGACAAGTTTACTTGACCTCACTAACAGATTAAAAGTATGGATATAAGTGCACCCAAAATATAATTAGTTTCCATCACTAAAGATGAATCCCCTTAAATCTTCATACAAACCTATATCTTGCATTCTCATTATCACAGTCCTCTATTCATTTATCTGGCACTAGCTTGTTGAAGATATGTTTTTGCAAGACAATGAACAATGACAATGACAATGAACCAAACTCCTACCTACACAAACCTCCAACCATATATTTGACATGAGCTCCCTTAAGATATATGCCAAGTATAACATTGGTTTCTAACTAATCTACTAACCTACTCCTAAACTACTGGTGAAAGATTTTGTTCATTTTAAATGGGTGTGATTGATCCTAGTTTCCAAGACTAGTGCCTATCTAATGGGTTGCAAATTCATAGCTAATCAAAGGAATATAACAATAGTAAAATATATGAGAGCAAGTTTGAATACATCAAATATGAGATATCAAACACCAAAACATGCTTAATAATCCATTACCACACCACACAACTCCATATATAACACAAGAATGACCATTGTAAAGCTTGCAATGTATTAAAATTTTGTTACATTTGTCAAATCTGCCATCACATTCATACCACCAAACATGGCAAGAGGAAAACCTAGCTGCGACTAGAATCTTACCTAAAATTATGCATGTGATCATGGAGACATTTAGATGCTGATACCCTTTTCACAATTTCAATTTGCACGTGCTTCACAAGTGAATCTATCTCCCTCAAGAACTGGACTAGCATGATTTGAAACCCTAGAGAATCCTTCTGTACCTTCATTCACGTGGAAAAATAGAAAGAACCCCCAAATACATCTTGCTTCATGCATATATAGAAACTTTGTCTTTTGCTCTTTTTTTGGGTAGGAAAACAATTTCACCTACCCTACCAACCTCATTCATTGCTCAACAACCTTTGTACCACTTGAATTAAACCATCCCTTATGCAATTCCTCATTAATACACATCAATGGAGGCATCAATGAGTGAACAAGTGATAAAACACATTTGAAACACGTCATATGCCTCAAAATGAGCCTTTTTAGAGTTTTCATGGGTTGTTGCACCTTTGTGTTTAGATTTTGGCAAGTTGCAACACCTTTACATTTTGTTAAAATCCTATTTTACTCACTTCCTCTTCCTCTTCTCTTCTTTTCTTCATCTTCTATTCATCTCTGCCTTGTATTCTCTTTCATTATCCTTCACTTTGTTTATCGCACTTTCAGTGATGTGCAAGAACCTTGCACATTGTCGAAAGCCTCTGCCTTCTATTATGTTTTTACTTTAACTCTTGACTCTTTTGCTCATGGTGCATCACCTGTCAGTATTTCAATGAAGTACAACACCTTTGCACATCACCAAAACCATGTTTCTTTATCTCTCTTTTTTCTTTCCTTTCTATCTTGTCAGAGTTTTGGAGATGTGCAACACCGATGCACCTTGTCAATGAACTTGTCCACAACTTGTAGCCTAGTTGCAACTCATCGACAATAACACCTTATGAATCCCTTTCTTTCCTCTTTGGCATTTCAAAGGAATGTAGGACTCATGCACCTTTTTGAAGAGCTACTTCATCAACATTTTTGTGAAATACAGGCTGGTTGCATTTCATCGACAAGACTCTTTGCTCTTCCCAGCACCTTGCACATCATCGACAAATGCTTATTAAACCATATATTTATTTTCTCTTTCCTTCAGTATTTCAGTGAAATATAGGCTGAATGTATCTTGCCAAAACATATGACAACACAATTAAACTAAGTCCTTTACACTACATTTTAGGATATCAAACTTTCTAGGTGCTTTGCACAACTTTGAAATGTGCAAGAAGGGCCCATAAATGTGACAAGGAGAAAAACTTGAACATTTTATGGTTTTTTTGACCTTTTGTAGGGGAGTGAATCAAATAAGACACTGTATGCTCCAAAATGTGACTCAAGCACAATGTGAATGAGTCAGCCTCAATATCACAAATGAACTGTCTCCTTGCTACGAGTGACCTCCAAGTCACTTTCACTCTCATGGCAGAAGCCAATCGAGTGGAGGTGAGACCTGGAGGTGGTTCTATTCATGGGGAAGTAGAACTTTGTGGAGTGTGATTGGCCAATTTGTGAGCCAAGTATGGATTGATAATTGATGAGCTCATTCTAGGACTATTGTGGTGGAGATAATTATATGACCCAAAGGGTCACTAGTCCTATGTCTCTTGTTGGGATTTCTTAGGTTCCAACACCTAGTGGGTAGACTATTTTGCTTGTTGATGAGTGTAGAGCATTGGAACCTATCCTCATTTTCTAGGATAATTCATTCAATGTTGTTTTCCTGTTGGATGTGTTGACACTCATTTTGACCAGGGGTTGATTTGTCATGATCAGGAGGTTTCTTCGTTTGAAGCCTTTATCTTCTTGCCCATTTTTTCTAAGTGTTGGACCTCCTCAGCATTTTTCAACTGCAGCATCATATTTCTTGAGGAGGAGGTCATCGTCATCATGTTTGTTTCGATGATGGTCATCATCATCATGTTCTCCTTCGACCGGTTTCTCATTGTCATCATCATATTGAAGTATGGGGTGATGTTTGGTTTTTATCATGATGATGCTGACGAGCTACAGTGCGCCCTGATCTGCTTACGAGGGTGATTCTTCAAAGTCTCCAGTGATCTTCCATTTATCACCTTGCGTAGGCATGATGATGATGTTGCTTATTCTTTGAATTGCTCGACCTAACTTGTTTTTTCCTAAGGGTCGTGTTCATCATCATCATATTTCCAGTTATCATCCTGCTGCTTGTGGAGGTCATCATATTTTCTGCCTTCATGATATTTCGCCGGGGTGATATTTTTATCATCGGGTGATCTTGGTTAACATCATCCTGATGATGTTGTTGAAGAGTTGTAATTGCGACCCGATATTCAC
The DNA here is from genome assembly GCA_027924645.1 of Cunninghamia lanceolata. Taxonomy (NCBI): domain Eukaryota; kingdom Viridiplantae; phylum Streptophyta; class Pinopsida; order Cupressales; family Cupressaceae; genus Cunninghamia; species Cunninghamia lanceolata. The sequence continues at coordinate 10,328,998 of BSBN01000321.1, forward strand.
TAGGGTCATCATATTTTGGAACGTCAGGATGATCTTAGTCAATATCATCCTGATGATGTTGTATCACTTCTTGTTCTTTGTTTCTCATCCTGATGATGCTGACGTCATCCGTTTATCAGGGTGATATTTTTCTTTCTGCCTATCTGCATCATGATATTCGCGAAGGAGGGGGTGATACTTTCATATCACCCGGATATATGTTTGTTCGAACATCATGATGATGTTGATATCGGGGAGATATCCGCCTGCTAGCTTCGCGCATTATCTACTGGGGGTGATCTTTTCAAGCAGCATCATCATATTCAGTTTTCGCCCCGATCTCATAGAGGAGCTACAGTGCAACCTGATATTTGAACATCAGGAGGATATTTCCAAATATCCGGTTGTCTTCCGAATATCATGATGATGTGAATATGATGATGACGTCATCAAGGTCCGCGGGGGTCATATTTCTAACACTGATCATCTTGAAGAGACCTCCTGATATTTACAAACATGATGATGACGTCATCCGGATATGAGGAGGTGCGCAGTAGGCAGATATGATGATGACGTCAGCAGGATATGATGATGACGTCATCAGGATGTTCATCGGCCAGACTTTTGTTATAAGCTCAGCAGGAGGATGTTCCTCCGAAGGATCAGGTTGTGCCGATTATCATGAAGGTTATATTTCAAATATCATGATGACGTCAGGGTGATATTTCGAACAACAGGATATCATGCTGCTGGAGGATGATGATGATGAAGTTTATACTAGTGTCGTCGGGAGCAAAAATACCGACATGATATATGCTCATGACCTAGTATATAAAGTGCAAAGAAAGTTGCTGCGGGGTGCATGTGGGATAATGTGATCCTGCATATTCGAAACATCATGATGATGAGTCTCGGCGGGAAAAGCTTGCGATAGTCTGTTTGATGATTTTCCCAAGGCTGCGGGTTGGTGCGCCATTAATGGCGATTGTTGCAGGGGTATGGGCGATGGCGTGGGTCGATCTTGTACCCGACTGGAGGTGTCAATCAGCGGATGATGGCGCAGGGCTCGAGAAATCTTCCTGTCTCCTCCCCTACCTGCTGCATTCAAGTTTGGGCGCCAATCCGGTTGTGTTTGAGCGCCATTTTCATGATACTGTGTATCTGGCGAAATTTTGGTCAACAACGTAATTAATTGCTGAGCACCTACCTGGCTGTTATAAGCAGGTTGTGTTGTTCATTTGAGGTTGTTGAAAGTTGATGATTTTTGGCTCTGTAATCCAAAACCAGCTGATCTGGTTGCTCTGTACAGCTTGATCTTGTGAGTTTATGTATCTCCTGTTGTAGGACTTGGCATGAATCCACTGATTTCATGGTTGATCTTGTATGAGTAATGCTATCTTAGCATGTGTTGTGTTAATTCTGTCTCCAGTATTGCATGTATCCTTCTTCTGGATCTGGATGTTTGCTTATGTTTAGATTCTAGAGCATAGAATTCCTATGTTGAATGTCTGATCTTTTAACCTCTGCTTAAGGGGCAGATTAAACTGTTTTCAGGTTGAACATTGGGAAGGGTATACTGCAGTAGGGATGCCATAAGTAGAGATAGCTCAACACTCTATATTGGGAGATATCTGTAGGGCAGATATCATGTGTATCCCCCTGAAATCTAGTTTTAGCTATTCATGCTGATCATTCACAGGTGTATGTCTACCGACTCCAAGCCCTGGATAGGCACCAATCATGCTGTGTTTTTGTGTTATACACCATGTCCAGCTTTGCATCCAAATTCATATCAAACCATTTCATACTTCCACCTGTTAGTTGTAGGAGTAGGATTAGGAACCCCCTGCATGCTCTCATACCCAACCAGACATCATGTCCAAGAATGTTGCCAGCCTTGTGATCTATCATACAGATCTTGGTCCATACATGAGAGTATTCTGCCTGTTGTTGTCAAGTTAGATCCTTCTATCTTTGAGCTAGTCAAGGTTACATCTTGAGTTATAGGGATACCCCCCTTGGTGCGGCAGAACCAGAAGTGAAGGGGAGGAGCTCACGCAACCTCCTGTATTCAGTTGGCCTGAATCTGCCTGTGCATTAGAAGTGGCAAACCCTAATGCTGATTCAGAAGAAATGTCAACAGGATGATCCTAAGAGTGTGTTCTTTCTCTTCTATTGTTTGTTGTGTGTGTTGTGGTCTTGGATGGATCTCTTCGAGAATGGCCTTGATCCAATATCCTCTAATCCCTAGGCACTCTTATCCTATTTTTTTGCCCAGGCCAAAATAGTCTAAGAGTCCCTTAGAATCCTTCCTTCCATAAGAGAAATCTGCTTTGAAACACTTTAAATGGAAGGAATTTTCACCCCAAAATCCTAATTTTTCTAACCATTTTCTCCTTAGCCTATTTTTGCAGTTGTTGGTAAACTTGAAGGTTCATGAACCTACTGGTTCACCAATCAGCGAGTTCACTGACAAGCCAATAAGCTGACAAAGGAAGAAAAAGAAGATAAGGAAAAAAAGTTAAGGAAAAGTTCAATTGTCAGCGAAATGTGTGGTTCACTGACATGACAGTTTACTGATAAGGCGAAGAGAAACTTCACCAGGCGGGCATAATTCTCTAAGGCAAAGGAGCAAAAGCAAAGACAAAGTGGTTGCCTTTGTTGGAAAAACTCATGTTTGGAGAACCTTAGGTTTGTCAATTGGCAAATTTACTGATAAAGGAAAAAGAAGGCCAAGGTTCACGAGAAAGGAAGGCCCCGACCAAAGTACAGCAAATGGGAAGTGGGTCATGAAAAGGAAAATTTGCCGATAAGGCGAAAAGCGAAGAGGCAAGCCAAAGGCAGAAAGAAGATAGATCAAAAAGCAAAATGGTTATTAAAATGGAGATTTCACTGATAAAGGAAAAGCAATAAGGTGAAAAGGAGATAAATGAAAAGGAAAAAAGGAAGAAAGAGAAGTTGGGGAATCGATAAAAGTGTAAAAAGGAGATCAGTTTGCGATATCTCAAATTTGCCGATAGGGTGATTTGCTGACTAAAGAGGCCAAAGGATGGTTGACCAAAGTGGAAAATCACTGACAAAGGGGTCAAGAGAAAGAAAGATAAAGAAGATAAGGTGCAGAAATACTTCGTGAAGGAGAGATTTTGCCAATAAGGCAAAATAATAGTCTGAAGCAAAGAAAAGTGAAAATCAATGTAAAAATAAAGCATGTAATATAATGTAGTGCTTTAAAATATTTTAAAGTAAGTTTAAAATATTTTAAAGTGTTGTAAAATCTTTTAAAAGACATGATTTTCTAGGTGCCTTAAAATGCACTTCCATAGGTGACACCATTGTTGTAGGCCAAGGTCATCCAGGTAGCTGAAACAACGTAAGCCTTCAATACACAAGACATGAGTCATTTGATGAAATCTCAAATTCAAATAATAGTACATCTAATTCTTCAAAATTAGAATTCTTCAAAGACACTAGTAGTAAAAGAACACAAAAAGAATTAGACAATTTTGCCTAAAAAGTCAAATTGCCTGAGTATAATGGAGATGTTTGTATTGGGAAAGAGGTAGAGCAATGGTTAACTAATCCAAATAGTAGATATTTTGAATTACAAGACACCAATAGTTGTGGTAGGACCAAAATTACCACATAAAAATTAAAGAATAGTACCTTAAATTGGTGGAAGGACGCCATTAAATCCCCAAAACTATGGGCCAATGAAGTAAAATGGTCCTAATTTAAAATTTTATTTCAATAGAATTACCTTTTTGATCATTTTCTATAGGAAAGATGAAATGAATTTTTTGAGTTTAAATAGAAAGTGCAAACATTAATGAATACAAATAAATTTTTGAAAGATTAAACCAATTTGTACCTTTTATAGAAGGGACATAGTAGTCAAATTTTTAAATGGACTAATAATTGAGTATAAAACAAATTTGTGGTGATGAAAACCAACAACAATTGATGAAGCAACACAAATTGCAAGTAGTTTAAAAACAATAATATTGTATGACAAAGATGAAAGAATCATAAAATAAGGCTTAATGATGTTTCCTCTAGAATAAGAAATAGAAGGGGTTCATCACATAAAAGTATCTTTCATTGTCATGTAACTAATATGATCACACATAAATATGGCAATTTTTTAAAAAGAAAAATACCACCATGACTCAAATGCTCAATTTGTGAGAAAATATTATGCACATGACTATCCCCACAAAACAAATAGTAATTTTTAACATCACAACAACTTCTCTAACACTTCTACATAACCAAAAATGAAAATCTATTCAATAATATATTTAGGTACTATATACTATTAGATATATTTAGTAGAAATAAAAGGTAAAATCAATAAGCAAGATGTAGTTTTTATTGTAGATTTTGGAGGTAGTCATAGTTTCATTTCACCTAAGTTGTTTCCAAACTAAAATTTACACCTAGGGATTGTAATCCTATAGAGGTAGAGGTGGTTGATGGTAGAATAATTAAACACATTGGTGCTATTATTGAAAATCTATCTTTTCAATTAAATAATTTTGAGACCTAAGATTATTTTAATGTTTTGAATTTGGGTAAATATGATGTAATTTTTGGCATGATTTGATTAGAAATAAATAATGGTTTTATAGGATGTGAAAAATAATTAGGTGCTCCTAGGATCAGACATGGGGACTTGCAAAGTTCTATAGGGGGAGAGAAGACCATTAAACATTAAAAATATTTTTACAATGCAACTTAAACGTGGTGCACATAAAAATTGTAATTTTTTTGCACTATGGTTGTTTAGCAAGGAGATAAATTTAAATTGGTTGTTAATATAAAAACTATGATACAAGAGTTTAAGGATCTTCTTCCTGATGATTTAGATCTAGTGTAGTGGAGGAAAAATTACCTCTCAATTGAATATCTTCAATCAAGCAAATTTTCCACTAACAACTACACTAGGGTTCTGCTATCCATTGTTTTAGATGTTTAAGATCCTACTCTAGGTCTGACAAAACCACTATGCATCCCAATCAAAGCAATGCGACCTGACTAGGTGATTGACAATGATGGAAAAACAAAAAGAATGCTAAAATAAACTGATGTAAACAAAATTTGAACAAAATAATAGAAGAAATGAAAAGAGGCTAAAAAGTGGAACTTGTAGCCGAGAGATAGAGCTCACTATCATAGATGATAGCGTAGTGTGAGGATGTTTGCATTGGGTGTTGGAGTCCAAAACATGCCAAAAATTAAAACTTTCAGATCTGTGCAAACTCAAATCACCTGTACAACACAAATTTTAACACAATACACCTCCAGTAACTTCTAGGTGACACAAAAAATTAAAGTAAAGTCAAGTATGCTAGAGAAAATGAAACAAAGCAAGAACAAAGGAAAGCCCCACAAAACCTCCGTGCGATTATAAATTCTTTAATCTAGAATATCTATAAAAAGAGAAGGAAATTGATTGGGCTACTTAGGGGTTTGCCTCAGTCAAACCCTAGCTTCAGTATTTCTACCTCCACGAGCAGCAATTGTTGAAGAGAATGAAATAACAAGGAAAATACAAGTGTGTGCACCTACCCTAAGTGTGTATAGGAAAATAAGAGTAGTGACAAAAGGAGATTTACTTTCCTGGTCTACGGGAAAGAAACCTTCAACATGCAGCCAATACAATAAATAAGTGGTCTACACCCAATCAAGCTAAAATGGTGGTCTACACCAAGAAATGAACTATGCAAAGTAAAATAGATTTGAAATGAGATGATATTGAACAAAACAATGAACAATCTTACCACTATAAACAAAAGAGAAGAGGCAACAAACTCCCAAGAGCTCAAAGACAATGTGCAGCTTCAAACCCAAGACAAAGAGAGCCTCCTCAATGAGTATCACATAGAGAAAAACCTCCAAGAGCCAATGGAAATGATCTCACACCACCAAGGAGTAACAAAATCTCAAATAGTTGTTGTAGAAGTATAGTTCACAAAAAAAAAGATGTAGAGTATACCCAAGAGAAAAAGTTTTTAGGATGTGAGAGATTGATTGAATGACATTTCAAAGTTCTTCCCCATAACCAAGAAGAGGGAAAAATCCCTAAATAGACAATGAAGAGATGTTCTGTGACCCTGGAGGGTGTTACAAAGAATCACCATCATCACTGAAGATGCATGGTAATGCTAAAAAATGGATACCTGGTGGCAAATGGATGCGGGATGCTAGTGCGACGCATTAACATCCACACGAAGCACTCGAGTCTAGGTAAAACTAGTTCCTAGTCACACAAGACACCTTAGGATCATGTAAGTAACCATGCATCATGATGAAATTTGAATAAAATGAGAGAAATAGACCAAAATAAAGCAAACCTTAGCCTATGTGCAGAGAGAAGGTGCAAACACTAAGGTGGTTGTGAAACGTAGCGTGAAATTGCAAGGGTATGCAATTTTGACGTTATAGATAGTTTACCTCCTAGAATATTAGAAAAACATGCCATTAACTTAGTGCTAGGGGGAGAACCAATCTCTAAATCTCCTTATCATCAGTCCATCCTTAAATTAGTAGATTGAAAGAACAATTATCTAAGTTAATTCTAAGAAGGAAATCTAAGACCTAGTGTTTCTCCCTAGGGTGCTCCTATTTTTTTGTTAAGAAAGATGATGATTCCATGAGATTATGCATTGACTATAGGCAACTTAATAAACTAACCATAAAAAATAAATATCCTTTTACCCTGAACCGATGATTTTTTAGACCAATTAAATGGAGACAAGTGATTTTCTAAAATTGATTTGTGATCTAGCTACCATCAAATTTGAACTAAAGAATCTATTATTGCAAAAACTACTTTTCAAACTAGATATGGACATTATGATTTTGTTGTTATGCCTTTTGGATTAACTAATGCACTTGTAACCTTTGTGACTTTAATGCATGATGTTTTCCATCCATATTTAGATGTATTTGTAATCATCTTTTAGATGACATTCTATTGTATTTAAAAGAATGAAAAAGAACATGAACAATATCTTAGGACAATTCTAGAAATTTTCAGAAAACATAAATTGTATACAAAACTAAGTATGAATTCTTTAAATCTAAAGTACCTTGTTTGGGTCATATAGTTTTAGAGATGGTATTATAGTGAATACTTCACTATAGGCAGTAGATTCATCCCACCCCAATATCTGAAGAATAAGAATACCCTCGACATTTGTGAGACTCCCTGCTTCGATCTAGTTTTGATATTTTTGTAACATCCCTCGTTTTTTGTCCCTTTGTGATTCTATGATATTCTATGCTGTGACAAGTTAGATATGAACTATGATTTAATATTAAGTGCAACTATCTATTTAATGCATTGTGGGCAATATATGATCAAATGTTAATGGTTAATTAGCATAGTTAATTGCTTATGTAATGATTATATTTTAGTGTGATTGCTATTGATGGATAACAATACTACTATGGATCTTTTAGAGAGATTATTATTATTCCAAGTACAGGTATGAAGGAAGGCAGACTAGGTCCTAGTGTTGAAGTGTGTTGTAATAATCTAATTATGTGGGCAATTAGATAATAAATTAAATTAAGATAAATAATTAATTAGAAATAAATCAATTAGTGACTTAGGTAATTTATTTGCATGCATAAAGGTAATTCTATTTATTTATCTATTTATTTCATTATTAATTCTTAAGGTTAATTACAAAATAAAATAAATAGATATAGTAATAATATTATTTTAATTATTTATTTAATGCATAGATTTTAATTTATTAATTAATTATCTAGTTAGATAATTATGATTTCTCGCCTGATAATGGGCCAGATCGGTAGCACGTGTGGAAGGGTACGAAGAGACGATGAAAAGACATGTAGTTGAAGGCCGTTATGTTTTTGATGTGGGTATGGCCAACTGTCCGGTTGGGCTTCCCATGGGAAATTATGATCATTTAAGATTGCTTCCTTCCTTACACATCCACATTTTATGTTTTCAAGGCGATAGCTTGGTGGCAATTGTATTGGTGTCTGGTAGTGGTTGTAAATGTGTGAAGAGGGAAATGGAGAACCAATTGAATGTGAAGGGGAAAAAGGTTGTCTTTGGGGTACCTAGACAACAATCGAGAAGGTCTGCTAGCAACCAGTTCATTGGTGGGATGAAGGTGGTGGAGGAATTATTTTTGACTAGGAAGACAAGGCTAAAGAGGAGGGTAAAATAAATCTCAGGTGAGGAAGCCACGGTGGGATTCATTAATGGGGTGGAGGATGAGATATGGGACCCCATGCTATGGAGCTAGTTGGTGAGAATTTTGAAGTTGGCTAAGAAGGTTGATGGTGAGCCTGGGGTTCATATTCATTCTGCAATGGTGGACTTTCTTTTAGACCTAGGCAACACTTAGATTCAGTGGAACATCTATGATGCAACTCAATCCCTTTTGTTGGTGGCTATGCTTTCTGTTGTTGCTTGTTCTATGATGTTGCATGATGCTCTGGTGGAGGTTTCAAAGTAGGTGGAGTCTCATTTAGATATTTTGTTGGATCATATTCATGATATCCAAAACTGGCAGTTAGATTCGAGGGTAGTGCTGGAGCGCGTGGTTGCGAAGATGGAGGTGGCCCTCCCCTAGCGATTTTTCTCCTCCTCTTGTTGTGGGTGTGATTCTAACAACGATGTTGTTTTAGATGGCAAACAAACAGTCTAGGGTATGTTAGTATTTATTTGGTTTTTTGACTTGTGAGTTGGGCCTGCGTAATTTCTTTGCTCTAGACATAGACTTATGACTCTATGAATCAAGTTAAGGGTATGGATGACACTAGGATAGATGGGTAGTTTTAATATAGTTATGTTTTTGTTATGTCTCATTAACAACTCATCCTATATGCTTCTCTAGACTTTGGGCAGTAGCCCAATTTTTGTTTTGGTTCCTGGACCTCAAAACCAAGTTATATTATTGATGAGTGAACTTAATTCTAATAGATTCTAATAGGTATTATTTGTCTTCTAGTGATAACTTTTGTATTTCATTATGAAAGTATTATTTGTGTCTTTTTGAATATTTAAAAGTAAGAATCAGATTTGGACCACAATCCACTCAGAGGATGGAGGAATGGTGTCAGGCTTAACTTGGTGTCATAGGCTAGGGCACGCCTATTCATGGCCCTAGTTGTGCCTTTTATCCACTAATTTTCATGCGTAGGGAGCCATTTAGTGGGGTGTCTATTTGCTGTTGTGATGGGTAGGGGTCTGAGCAATCATGGGGGTAGTTTGGGGTCTGTGTCTATTGTTTGGGGTTCGAGGGTACAGGGCTCAGAAGGGTCAGTGTTGAGGAGTTGTTTCGGAGGCTCTTCTCTTCGTTGAATTTTGTTCTTTGGTTTTGTGGGATAGCTATTTTGCTCTTCTCTTTTTGGCTAGGATTTGGATTTTGGTGCCCTTTGGGCCATGGGGCATGCTACAGGACCAATCAATGGATCTAAGGTTTCTTTCCAGAAGGCTCTCAATAGAGAAGATCCCTCTTCGTCAAGTTTTTTTCAAGGTTTGAATGGGGAGTGCGTAGCTTAGTTCGGAGGTCCTCATGTTTTAAAAGTGAATGGGTGTCTCGAGAGGAGCCAGGAAATGTGAATTTCGATGATCTAATAGGAATCCGTGGAGGAGGATGTGTCTTACCTGGAAAATCATGCCTTGATTTGTAAGTTTATGGGGATCCGTGTTTCTTTTCCCTTTATTGAATTTTGGGTAAGACATACCTGGAACCCTGAATGTGATATGGAGGTTATGCTAGCGTCGAATAACTACTTTTTGGTGGTGTTTTCAAATTTGATGGATTGTAATAAGGCCTTTGAGGGGGGCCCATATTTTTATAATCAAGTTGGACTTTTTATTAGGCCTTGGCATATCATCTTTAATCTAGCAGAGGAGCTTCCTTCCAGGATCCCTGTATGGGTGTGATTTCCCTGGTTCTCACTTGAATTTTGGAGGAATGATATTTTGCATATGGTTGTGTTGCTGCTAGGCAAGCCGTGAAAGGAAGCAAGGTGTGCAGAAATGCTTCCTACACTGATCTAATGAGGAAAGGTATATGCAAATTTTTATCTTTTACAATTATAGATATGAGATGCACATTAACAGAGAGATTATAACAAACATCTAAATTTAAGAACAATGCTCACAACACAAGATATACGTGGGGAAAAACTTTTTGGGTGAAAACCCCCACACTTCAAAACCTGCACAATGTATTATCAAATCAAATGTTGATTAAAACACACTTGCAATGCAAGTTCTTCCAGGAGTACACAAATTTTAAACACTCAAGTAATTTTGATAGCATAACGGCACCTGAAAATGAACCATACAACTCCAACTCCAAGCACTTGTATATATAGAGAAATACTAAGGATGGAGGTAGCTTCTAGAGCAAGCCACAAAAGAATCTTGTCGAAATCCATATGACCCAATTTTCAAGGCTACAAAACTTGCAAAAGACACTTGTCAAACATTCCCTTTCATCCCTTACAACCCCCATACTTGGGTGCCCCAAATTTGCCCAAAATACATGTACGACAGATGCTCTTACATTGTCACAAAAAAATTGTCTTATATGACACCACTTACTGTTGCAAATATGTGCCTAATTGGTTTTGTCATTGATGTCAACATATCCTTGTTGCCATTGGTGTCAACTGTATCCTATTTTGTTGCCTATTTAGAAGACTGGAATGTTGAGGATATTGGGAAAATTAATAAAAATTAATGTATTTGAACCATATGGCTATGTAGAGGATTGTCTGAAGTAGCTCCAGTTAAGATTTAAGAGGTCCGCGTGAAGATTTGAATAATCTATAGCCATCTGAGTAGAACCGGGTTTTGTTGTCTTCAGAAGAGACAGAGTGACAATAAATTGGTCCAGATTGCTCCGCATTGAAATATTATGATCTACGGATCTAGAGGCATGTTTGGGAAGTTAGTGTGTATCATCAACTCAAGTGGTTCATGGTTTGGAAGTCCGCAAGCAATCTTTCTAGTCTGACAATCATGGTAGATAGTGTTCTTGAGGTTCCGGATGAAGATGCAAGTGATATTGATGATTTGGAGGAGTGTGGATGTTTTTGTTGAATTCAATGTGCTTGTGGAGGTCTCTGGATCGTGTGACTGCTATGTTAGAGGTCCACATTGAAGATTAAGCTCGTTGGTGAAGATTTCTTTCTTGGAGTTGCTGTTCTTCCCAATCTTGGCCGACCGAATGATTCAAGCATGTTGCAGATGATCTAAGAGCAATTCTCTGGAGCATGGCATGTGGTTGGAAGAAGATTCAAGTCTCAGCTATGTTTGGCAGATAGTATAATGATCCGCATTAAGTCAAGCCGACCTTGATGTTCATTCCAAAGTTGATGAAGAGTATAAATAATTGTTGATGAGTTGTGGAAAGTTGTCCTTGTGCGAAAATGATAAAATCATAAAAAAGGTACAAAGGCAGAGCAGAAGTGAGGAGAAGCAGAAGAACTAGAGCAATAAGGATGAAGAGATAGTGAAGAAGTGTTTTGGGGGTAGAACAAAAGTTTTTGTGAGCTTTCAATGAGACTGAACCAGGCATGATGGAGATGCTAATTCTCAGTTAAATCTTTCTGTATTAAACATAAATTCCTGTAGGTAGTGAGCCTCTTTGAGCAGTGAGCTCTGGGCAATGCGCTCGAAGGCAAGTGCCTTCTCATTTCTTTTAAGTACTTTTAACAAGGTACAAATCTTGTGGGTTAACCCCTACCGTGGTTTTCCCTTAACCGGGTTTCCAAATAAAAAATCTTGGTGTCAAGTGTGTTCATTTGTTTCTGCTCATGTGTTGTTGATTAGTGCTTTAATGTTTACATCATTAATCTATTTTAAGTGGTAAAGAAGAATTAACTGCTGCAAGTGTTAAAGATTTGAGACAACTGATTCACCCCCCCTCTTAGTTGTCTGACCTAATTCTAACACTTAAAACTGTAAGAGAATATGTCATAACTAACTATTAATAAATGATTCTCTTACAACTTGTCATAGTCAAACTTGGGTGCCTACCTTCTCCATGCAAAGATGCTTCTTGACACTTGTCGCACTTGTTATAGAATCTCTATTTCTGGCTCTTACATGTCATAGAATCCATCATATGTCATAACCTCTTACACAACCCACAAGATGCCGACACATGGCAATTAATGCCACCTCAAAATGGGATGCATGCATTTTCAAATGTTGACTTGACTATCCAAGTCACCTTCAAAGTGGGATAACATGTCAACATGCCACTTCACACTAAGTGACAAAATCGGATGACCAAAATTAAATACAATATGGGAAATTAAATAAATATACAATCAAATAATAAATGCTAGAAAATTGCAAAGGTTGAGACACCTTAATTCCCAACATTCTCCCAGTTTTAGAACACCTTGCAAGAGCCAAAAGAATGACAGGATTTAACTACTGGGGGCCAAGAGGCCCATAGACTTCGAACACCATTTGAACTTCTCCATGCTCATAGGTTTTGTCAAGGAATTTGCAAAATTCGTCAGTGTCAACTTTCTCCAAGTTTACCTTCCCATCCTCTACCATGTCATGAATAAAATGGTACTAGTTATCAATATGCTTAGTCCTCGCATGGAAAGTAGGATTCTTCACCAAACATATGGCACTCTGACTATCACAACAAATGCTAATCTTCCCTGCATTAAACCCAACATCAGAATATAATCTCTTAAGCCAAATGGCTTCTTTACAAGCATGAGTCGCTGAAATGTACTCTACTTTAGTAGTGGACAAAGCGACCACAGGTTGTCACTTACTCATCCAACTAATAGCACCACCGAACATAGTGAACACATAAGGACTAGTGGATCTCCTATTGTCAATGTCACCTGCCCAATTTAAATCCACAAATCCTTGAATACAAAGTGAATGTCGTGGACCTGTAGGATAACTATGAAAACATAGGGAATACTTGAAAGTACCCCGCAAATATCTGAGCACTCTCTTCACCACATCCCAATGCACCCAACTAGGATTAGACTTAAATTGACTAAGGACTCCCACCATTTGGGCAATGTCTGGTCTTGTACAGACCATAGCATACATTAAGCTACCAACCATACTAGCATAAGTAACTCTCCTAATATCCTCTATCTTAGAAGGAGACTTTGGACAATCTGCAACATGTAACTTTGTCCCCATCATAACAGGAACGATCAATGGTCTACAATCTGTTATGCTGAATCTCTCCAACATAGTGTTCACATACTTACTCTGGCCTAACCAAAATTTTTTCTTAGCTCTATCTCTTTTGATTTCCATTCCCAGAATGTACCTAGCTGCCCCTAGATCTTTCATCTCAAACTGTGCTGACAATTGAGACTTCAAATAGAAAATTAAATTCTTAACATTCCCAATGAACAACATATCATCAACATACAATGCAATAATGAGAATGTGATTATTATCCATCTTAAAGTAAACAAAATGATCTAATTTCAATCTCAAAAATTCCAAACTCAACACAAATGCATTAAATTTTTGGTACCACATCCTAGGATATTTCTTCAAACCATACAAAGAATTTTTCAACTTGCAAACCAGATTTTTTTTACCTTTTACCACGTAGTGCTCTGGCTATGACATATAGATTTCTTCCTCCAAGCACTAAGTGACATATACATTTATGTTCAACTTCTAAATCGTATGTTGCAGCAAGTGATAACAAGAATCTAATAGATGTCATCTTTGCAACGGGAGAGAAAATTTTACTGTATATGCCTAAAAATGACATGACTCGGTCTAAATAAATATTCTTAAGATTTATTCCATTCTAATTCTTCTATCAATAAATAAATAAATAAATTTATTTATTCGATTCGTATTCCTCTAAGTTAATTAACTATCAAAATATTTAATTACCTCTTCTAAAGTCAAAATTAAATAAAATCTTTTATTTAATTTAATTCTTCCAAAACAATTGAATAATTCTTAATTATTTAATTAAGTCAAATTCATTCTTCTAAATTTAAATAAATCAATTTAAATCCTCCCAATCTCTAAGAATAAATATAATCAAATATTTTATTTATTCTTCCAAGTCATGCACAACAATTAAATAAATCTATTTATTTAATTTGCTTTCTTATCTTCTAAATTCCTCAAATATCTTCCAAATCCTCTAAAAATAAGTCTTCTTCTTCATGCACACACAATTAAATAATTTATTATTTAATTTCTCTCAAATCATGCAAAAGCAAATCACAAGTTGAGTTATCTATTCAATCAACCTTGTTTTTATCAATATCTCCTAAATTAGAAAAAAGTTTTCTAATTTATGAAAAGCAAATCTTATCTTCAATAAAGAAAACAGTTAACTCAAACAAGACAGCTTTTGTGTGACATGTGTCTTCTTCCCATTCACGCACGTTCTCTCAAGGTTTCTCAACTGTTGATCTTCTCATTCTTTCTATACCGTTGATCTTCTCTCTCACAAGTCTATAAGTACAACCCTATTCCTCCATTTCATTCATCCAGGCTTTAAGTAAACTTACTCTGTAGGAATTACAGCATGCCTTTGGCACCAATTCCTTCATTTCTTGCAATCAGATTGTTACCATACTATCATCATTGTTGTGAAGCTCATCTTCATGGCGAAACTATCATAGCCGTTCCCATTTGATATCTTGGAATCATAGCAAGGAAGTGCACCTTTTGAGGGCCATATTCATAGACAAGATCATTTGTGATAGGCGATCAATGGAAGCTGAGAATTAAAGGAGGTTTGCTTTGTATTTTGATTTGTTTAAATTGACCTTCTTCATTCATTATTTCATTGAGTTTTGGGTATTGATATACTATATTGATTATTCATGTTTACTCCAATTTTTCCTTAACATTTTTGGCACCCACCGTGGGGCCTAGCCCCAAATTTAACCCAAAAACTGAGTTTGTGTGTGTTAGAAAGCCATACACAGGAGGAATCTACACATTTGACCCATCCTAACACGCATTTGCTACCTGTTTCGGCGCATCCAAGCTTTCGGCGCATACAGGCTCTGTTTCAGCGCATACAACCTCTACTACGGTGCATCTACTGATTCTGCGCATATACTCTGTTTTCCTACGCTTTTGACCTCTATCTCATCACATTTGTACTTCTGCGCTTCTGATTTGTGTTTCTGCGCATTCAAGCTCAGAAGATGCGCATCTGTTTCAGGCAGTGATTTTTTTTAGGGTTTCCTTGAGGTTTTCACTAACGATTAACACCTTTCCCAGGAACACTCTTGATCTATTTTGTAGGCTAGGTACTGGTTTAGAATCATATAGCTGCAATTGTTAACTCACACTTCAATTTCTAAAAGGAAAGTAAATGGATGCTCATGCAAATCTCACAGTCTTAACTAGGAAGGTGGTAATTAAATCATTGCTATCTTGCATATCCTTGAATCATTGCTATATTGCTATCTTTCATAATTAGACACATTGCTATCTAGGTAAAATTGAACCATTGCTATGTTGTTATCACTTCAAAGTTAACAAATTTGTGCTATCTGGGTAAAATTGAACACATCATTGCTATCTGGGTAAAACTAAACCATTGCTATCTCGTTATCACTTCAAAGTTAACAAATCCATGCTATCTGGGTAAAATTGAACACATAATTGCTATCTGGGTAAAATTGAACCATTGCTATCTTGTTATCACTTCAAAGTTAACAAACTTCTGTACTTGCCCAAGTAGATAGCTCATTTAGTCTTTTCTTTTTAACTAGGGGAAAAAGAACCACTATCTTTTGTGTTTTGAGAATTATACCAGGCCTATGCTCTCCCCTATCTTGGGTGACCAAAATGCCAGACATATCATTCTCGCATGTGTTTTTGCTTTAGAGGGGCCTGCTCTTGGATATCGTTCATCCAAGTAGGAATGACCCTAAGTGGTAACAGGCTAAACGCCAAGCCCTACCAATCCGCTTTAAATAAATTGTGTTTGGAGCGAAAGCTTCAAACAACGAGTGCAGTTGTGTTATACCGATAGCCAACCTCTCCCAAAACCCTCCAAGGCGCAACCCTTACAGGCTAGGAGACTCCATAACGAAGAGTAGTGCTGCTGCATGTATAACCACTTGAACGATTATCTTCATTAAACACCTTGTTCTAGTGGCCAAAAACCCCTGTAATCCATTTGAAGCCTAGGAGTGTACTTGCTTTTCTTTTTAATCCAAAAAGAGTAAAAAAATCACAAAAAAATATAAAACCATGAAAACATTCTTTGTGTTTGTTGTGTCTTCTTGCCATAAATAAAGAAAATCAGATCAAAGGAGACCATTTTGCAACCAAAGAGACCAAAAACATTAGAAAAATGGCTGAAAATTTGCAAAAACATTGAAAAAACCAGAGCTGCACTTTTATCATTTTCTGCTGCGCATCTGTGCCGACTTTCTACGCATATACTCTGACTTACTATGCTTTTACCACCTGTTTCTACACATCTGGCCTTTACTAGTACTGTGCATCTGTGTTGACTTTCTACGCATTTATCCTTTTCTACTGCGCATCTGTTCCTACGCATGTGTAACAGTGAGTGCTTCCACGTACTTTGGAGGAAATTTTTTTGCCATTTCTGGATACCCATTTCAACTTTTTTTCCCAATTCAGAGATCAGATCTTACCTTGCAGTCGTTCTTCCCATCTATTTCGTGTCATACCCTCTCTTTTGTCAGTCATCTCATCCACTTTCTATCAGGTCTCCCTAGTGCAAAGTCAAAGTATCCTATATGAGATTAGTGCAAAACCTTTTTCAGATCATTATGGATTCAAGTAACCCTAGTAAGTCACAGAACTTCGCTAGTGGTCTTGGTTCACAACTAGTCTCTACACAGTAAGACAGGTATTGAGTACCCTTACTTGTGGCTATCATCTTGTATCGGCCGTCTTGCTTGGAATCATTGATCGAAAGAGTCCCTTGTCCAAATCTCGTCACAAGTATCCTCTTCTTAGCAATCTCCACCTTCACCTTACCAAAGTCTCTAGTTCCATCCCACCACTTCCCACGTTGCCTTGCATGGTTTTAACAAGATCTCAATACAAAGCACAACTTGAAATGGTTGGATCATCCAATCGCATTGTTACTCCTCATGATAGTGATGAGGATATCTCTCATGAAGATTATCAAGGGCACCTCCAAGATCAGAAATTTTAGTGCTTACTAGAAAAAGTGCTCCACGAGGACCCTCACAAGTACTTTATGCATCTTGCAAGTCTAGGACTCAAACTTCCCTCTAAATTTGATCTCAACACACTGAAAGAGACCATAGAGAAAACACATGAAAATCACACTGAGGGTGATAAAGGAAAGAAAGTCACGGACCTGAATATACCTATGGAAGAAATGAGGAAACAAATTGAGGGTCTAACACAACAAATGATAGATCTCAAGATGGGAACAAGTACTAAAACTTACTCTTTGGAAGACATCGCACCATACCCCTTTGATAAAAGTTTGGACATGGTGCCCTTCCCCTTTCGATTTGAATCTCCTAAGTTTGACAAGTACAAAGGAAAGGGAGACCCAAGAGATCATATTAGGGAATTTACCACCGCGTGCATGGAAGTAGCTCACAATGAGACTTTCTTAATGAGACTATTCCCTAGATCTCTAGGTAGTCAAGCCATGGAGTGGTTCTCACGACTTTCACTGGGTATCAAGACCTTTGATGAGTTAGTCAACAAGTTCATCACGCACTTCTCGTACAACATTGAACATGAAGTCTCCATGCTCGATCTATACAATACCAAACAAAAGAGTGGAGAATCATTTGCCTCCTTCCTACAAAGGCCTAGACTACTAGCGAGAAAATGCCCATATGATTTACTTGAGAAGCAATTGATGGAGCTGTTTGTCCACAACCTCAACTCCGATCTTAGCTATCAAATCCAAATTCAATGCCCTTCCTCATTCTCAAAGGTCATTGAGATGGAACTATTCATCAAGAAAGCTATGATCGTCAAAGGTTCACTTAAGTTGTACAAGGACACCCCTAACTCCAACTACACCGCAGGCAAGTCAAAGTTTTGGACCAAGAATAAAAATGTCATCAATGATGGAGTAGTTGATGCCAAGGCGGTGGCTCCCAAACAACAACCAATATTCACTCTCAAAGGAGAGACAAACAATGCTATGCCCAGCAAAATGTTCTCTCGGGAGCTAAAGCCATGGTTCAACTCAAATCCTAGGTGAAAGTTCACACCGTTGGGTGAGTCCCAAGAATCTGCATTAAGAAATCTATTGGCCAACAACAAGATCACTCTCCCACCAACTAGCAACTACGAACCTCAAATCAAACCTCACTATTGGAAAGACACCAATTTTTGTGAGTATCATAAAGGAAGAGGACATATGACCAACAATTGTATCCATCTCAAACATGTTATTCAAGACATACTTGATCAAAATCAAGGAGGTACCCAACAACATACCTCTAATGAGACGCATGTGGCATACAAAGATCCGCTTCTCAATCACGACAGGCCATACAACAACAACAACAACAACAACAGCAACAACAAATACAACCGCAATAGGGAAAATCAGAATAATGGGAATAATAATGCTAATTATGCAAGTGTGCCATTCGATTATACCATCAATTACATATCAGAGCACATACCACAAATCAATGTGGTCATGCCCAACCAATAATCAGAGCCCAACAAAATTGATTGCAGTATCATTACCCGCAGTGGTAAGGTCATGTTAAATACCATCCCTCCAAGGTCGTCACCTTCTCAGTCCAACCCCCATCAGTATAGTGTCATAGACCAACTCTGAAAAACTCCTGCCTACATATCTATCTTAGAGTTGTTGCGTTTGTCTCCTTCCCATAAGGAGATTCTTGATAAAGCCTTAGTGAAAACAACCGTGCCCATAAACTTGGCCCAAGAGAAGTTTCAAGCCATGGTAGGAAATCTAGCCTCCTCCGGTACCATATTGTTCACTGAACAGGATGACCTCTCAATATCTCAGCTGCATAACACACCCTTGCATATCGTTGCTTTCATCCATAAACACCATATCAAAATGGTTCTCATTGATGGGGGAGCCAGTTTAAATATTTGCACTCTTAAGCTAGTCCTTACATTGGGGTTCTCTGAAAACACGGTGGATCCAAGGAAAAAGATTACTATCAAATCCTATTATGAAGAGGAAAGGACTACCAAAGGAATAGTGGTATTACCCATACAGGTGGGACTAATGATAAAGGACATTGTTTGTCAAGTCCTAGACATGGAGTTAGCCTATAACATTCTCATAGGTAGACCACGGATTCATGCCATGAAAGTTGTACCTTCTACCTATCACCAATGCATTAAAATTCCCTCATAACGGCAAGCAAGTCACCATCCAAGGTGATCCTGACCCCTTCCAGCATTGCAATTCTATCCGCTCCAAGCCTAATTATATCATACCCAACAATAGAGCATCTACATCCCCTACCCTACAGCATGATTCTACCTTTGAAGCTTCCTCATCCAAGCCCAAAGAGCAGAAAATTACCATCAAAGAAATGGGAGTAGGGGAATACTCCATTAAGCACAACCTCAATCTAGCCAAAATGCCTCTATCTCCTAGATCCTTTGGGTGACCCAAGCAATTTCCAAATCCATTTTCTGATTATACACCTCCTATAGCTCCCCTTGTAAAATGGGGGACCCTATCAGATGAAATAGAGGAAAGAGATATCCTACAATGGCTCTACACAGAAGAAGAAGAAGAGAACACACAACAAGAACCACCTAAGCTCCCAACAGAAATCTATGGGCGAGGTGAGACCATCTTACACATAATGGGTTACGAAGGACAAGGCCCCATTGGCCTAAGAAAAGAAGGAATAGTAGAACCCATTCAACCTTCTTCATCCTCATTGGTGAGAAATACAAAAGGTCTAGGATACAAGGACAAGGGCAAAGCAAAAGCAAATGCTTGTCTTGTAGAAATGATCCATAGCCTTCAAGAGGACAGTGACACAGATTCCAATGAATATGAGTGGGATGAGCTAACAGAACACTCCTATGATGACAAGGAAGTCAACACCATTCAAACTTATAGCCCATACCATGAGGGACAAACGCTAATGCATAGACCGTTAGAGTGTGATTCGCCAACCCCCGAGAATACGACTTTCGAGGAAGGTTCAAGTTCTATCACGATAAATAATTTGGAGGAAAGTACCATCCCGAACCCTATCACTATCAATACCCCTAGCATATCCATTCAAACTATCAACAAATCAGATCTATCCTCTGACTCCCTCCCCCTTGTGCATCTTGAACTTATCGACTGGGATCTACAAGGAACCCCTCAACTCGACATGTTCCAAAATGATGACACCTACATTGACTACATGGAACTTAGGGACCACCTACCCACAGGAGATCATAAAGCTGCCTACGCCATTGAACTCAATACCGTGGCTTATTTTGGAGAGGGTGCCAAGCCTTCCAGTGACAAAAATATCAAAATAAAAACTAGATCTGATGGTGAAAACCACTCTGCGGTAGTATCAGATCCCAAAACAGTAAAAAGAAAGGACGCATTTGATGGTGAAAACCCAACTGTGGCACCTGATGATGGAAGGCTTGACACTCTCCCTGATGACATGCACCAGGAGAAGTCTCAGATTGTAGTGGAACCTACAGAACCTGTTAACATTGGAACTGAGGAACATCCTAAGATCATCCACTTTGCTAAGTCTTTGACTCCACCAGAGAAGACTAAGTTTGTACCATTTTTCAAGAAAAAGCAGGTCAACTTTGCTTGGTCATACACAGATATGCTAGGATTAGATCCAGATTTGATTCTACATCATCTTCCACTAGATCTGGGAGTGAAAGCAGTTAAATAGAAGCTTAGAAAGATGCATCCTCACATTGCACTGCTAGTGAAAGAAGAACTCAAGAAACTACTGGATGTAGGATTCATCAGAGCAATAGACTATCCAGAGTGGGTCTCCAACATAGTGCTAGTATCTAAACCTGACGACCGAGTTAGACTATGTAATGATTTCAGAGATCTAAACAAAGCTTGCTGCAAGGATGACTTTCCGTTGCCAAATATAGATATCATAGTCGACTTAACAGCATGACATACCATGTTATCTCTCATGGATGGCTTCTTTGGATACAATCAAATTAGGATAGCACTAGAAGACCAACATAAAATGGCTTTCACTTGTCCATGGGGTACTTTCTGCTGGAATGTCATGCCATTTGGGCTAAAGAACGCAGGAGCCACATATCAACATGCTATGACCACCATCTTCCATGATATGATGCATGTCACAATGGAAGACTATGTCGATGATATCCTTGCAAAGTCACTCACTAGAGAATCACACCTGGATGTACTAGAGAAGGTCTTTCAGAGACTAGAACAATTCAAGGCCAGGTTGAACCCAAAGAAATGTGCATTTGGAGTTACCTCGGGTAAGCTGCTAGGCTTCATTGTATCAGCAAATGGGATTGAAGTAGATCCGGCCAAAGTCAAAGCCATCATGGAAATGCCACCACCCAAGAATCTCACTCAACTACGGTCTCTACAAGGCAAGCTACAAGCAATCTGTAGGTTCATATCACAACTGGCAGACAAGTGTCAACCTTTCAGTCATCTCCTACATAAGAACATTCCATTTAAGTGGGATGAGAAATGCGAAGAGGCATTTGGCAAACTGAAGGAATATCTTATGAAGCCACCTATCTTGATGCCTCCTATCCAAGGAAAGTCATTGTTACTTTACATATCTGCCACGCCAACAGCTCTTGGGGCACTCCTAGCACAACAAGATTACGAAGGTAAAGAAAGAGCTGTCTACTACATCAGTTGTACATTAGTGGGCTATGAACTACAATACTCTCAAATAGAAAGATCATGTCTTGTTGTGGTTTTTGCTTCCCAAAAACTATGACACTACACGCTAGCACATCCAATCAAGCTTATTGCAAAAATAGATCCACTAAAGTACCTATTAAGCAAAGCAGCTCTCACCGGTCGCCTAGCCAAGTGGGTAATGCTCCTAAGTGAATATGACATTGAATATGTAGACAAAAAGGCTATCAAGGGATAAATCATTGCTGACCAGTTAGCAGAAGCACCATTACAAGTAGCACACCAATGACATTTGAGTTTCCAGATAAATCCTTATTCAATATCACAACACACTCATGGACGCTCTACTTTGATGGCTCCTATACAAACCATGGATCGGGGGCAGGAATCTTGTTGGTCACTCCCCATGGTGACACCATACCTAAGTCTTATCATCTGTTATTTCCATGCACAAACAACATAGCAGAGTATGAAGCCTTGGTCATTGGTCTCAAAATGGTAACAGAATGGAAAATCAAAGAGCTACATGTCTATGGGGACTCTCAGCTAGTGATCAACCAAGTCAATGACAACTACCAAACTAAAGATGAGAAGCTTATCCCATACAAGCGTATGGTCAATGACTTTAAAGAGTACTTTGTGATCATTTCCTTTGAATAGATACCTCGCATTGAAAATAAAGCATTAGATGCCATGGCAACCATTGCCTCACTCCTCGAGATCCTAGAGAATGAGTCACAGTATGAGTTCTTGGTGGAGACAATTCAACAACCAGCTTATGATCATCCTGAAACCCACTCCATATGCCTATTAGTCAGATCTGATTCACCTTGGTACGGTAAGATTTACACCTACCTCAAGGATAACACCCTCCCTCTTGACTTATCTTCAAACCAACGACGAACCTTTATCCACCAAACCTCTCGTTATACCATTATTGCTGACACCCTATACCGACGTGGTCTAGATAGTACTTTACTCTATTGTTTAGAATGAGAAGAATCTCAAACCGCCTTACAAGACGTGCACGAAGGAATTTGTGGAACACACTCTAGCAGTCCTTCCTTAGCTAAGAAACTCATGCATTTGGGTTATTATTGGCTAAACATGGAGATAGATTCATATCAGTTTGTGAAGAAGTGAAAGCAATTCCAGATACACGGGAACCTGATACATCCACCAGCTCAAGAGCTAAGACCTTTAATGACACCTTGGCCCTTTTGTCAATGGGGACTTGACCTTGTGGGTAAAATTCACCCGCCCTCATCCAACGGCCACAAGTTCATAATAACCACCACTGAATACTTTACCAAGTGGATTGAAGCCGTTCCCCTCACCACTGTCACAGGCAAGAAAATTTCCTCATTCATCCTCAATTACCTCATCTACAGATACAAAATTCCCTCATCCATTATCATGGATAACGGAAAACCTTTCAAAAACTAGGATGTGCAAGAGCTTTGTGACCAATTCAAAATCCAACACCGTTTCTCCACACCCTATTACCCCCAAGGCAATGGCCAAGCAGAAGCATCCAACAAAACAATCTTGAAACTCCTCAAGAAGATAGTCAACGATGTTGCTCGTGATTGGCACATCCAACTCAATCCTGCTCTATGGGCCTATCGAACCAGTATACGTACTACCATAGGTGCTACCCCTTACGCCCTTGTCTATGGGTCAGAAGCCATCTTGCCCATCGAGGTCGAGTTACCATCTCTAAGGGTGTCACTAAAAGGTCTCATAACTAAAGAGAAGTATAGTGTTTTTAGATTACAAGAGCTAGAGCTGCTAGAGGATAGGAGACATAAAGCCTTTAATCACCTCAAGGCATATCAACAAATGATGTAATGAAGCTACAACTACAGAGTTCACCCAAGAGTCTTTAAGGTTGGAGATCTAGTACTTAAATAAAATCCCCACAATCAACAGGATCGGGAAAAGAAAGGCAAGTTTGAACCTAACTGGCTTAGGCCTTATGTGATCATTGCTGCCTATGGATTAGGGGCATATCAGTTGGCAACATCAGAGGGTGAGTTGTTCGATGACCCAATCAATAGTATGCATCTTTGCCGATTCTATACATAAGAGAACCTGGTGCAGGAGCTCCCAGTTTAGTCATTTTTTGGCTATTTCCTAGTTTGTCTTCATGCTATTTTATTTTCCTCTAAGGCTTTGAAAGCCATTCTCATGTGTTGTAATAAGGACTTAGTTCATTTTGATTGACTAGTCCATTAGAGTGTTAGTTAAGGCCTATTTTCTAGGTATTCTCCTTTTGAAACTTAGTATTTTTGAAGAAAAGGCAATTTCCAACCAGATATTGGCTCTGATACCAATATGATGCAGAGGTATAATAGGTAGTAGTGGATAAAGTTCACACAATGAACTTGGATGTCAAAGCTTCCTTCTAAAGTGTTATAAAGGTGATGTGATATCAGCCTACACAAGGCTACTCAGGAGATTGACCTAGCCTTGTGTAGGCTGATATCACATCACCTTTATAACACTTTAGAAGGAAGCTTTGACATCCAAGTTCATTGTGTGAACTTTATCCACTACTACCTACTATACCTCTGCATCAGAACCCCAATGTAAGGAGGGCATAAAATACAAAAAAATCAAAAAATAAAAATAAAAAAAATCAAAAAATGAAAAAAAACAAACAAAAAAATCGTCCTTTGGTGAAAACTTGGTAAACAGGCACTTTGGATAGGTACCATGATGAAAACCTAGCAAACAGGCATCATGTGTACTTCTATATTTCGTACAAATAAAAGCAAGTGGTGAAAACTTGGTAAACAGGCGTTACTTGTGATAAACTGCCTTCTCCATCTTTGGGAAACCAATCACTTTTGTCCATTCTTCCTTCAAACTGTGTCCCATCCGATCCATATCTATTCCATAATAAAGTACCTTGTGTAACCTAACGATAACCTATCATGGCTTGATACTCTATCTCTTTTGTCACCATGTCAACCAAGGTTTTATCTAGTATCCTATCCACAGTGTCAGCCTAGCACAGTGTCTGTCGTCAGTATCATTAGAGTTTATCTTGAACTACGTTGCCTCTGCATCGTCACATAGGCAAGGCCATTTTCAATGCACCCCTGAGGCTCCACCTTTCCATCCATCCCATTTCTTGTCATCTATCCTCTAGTCTATCCATGGTCCAGGTCCCTGAATGACGTTGCCTCTGCGTCGTCACGTAGGCAAGGCCATTTAGCAATGAGCCCCCAAGGTACTAGGTCAGTCCCTTAGGGTCAGTTTTACCAGGCATGCATTCAAGCACAAGCAAAGACCACTTCCAAAGCAAAGATCTTGACGGAAGGCATCAACCTATCCAAAGGCAAAGTAACTGAATACCTAACACACTCAAACTGATTCTCTCTAAATTATGGCAAGAAAAACACATCTAAATGCAAGAATGTTTTGTGTTTGTGAGCAGGTTAACTTACAGAGTCTTGATTTTTGTTATTATGTCTTCCTTTGCTACTCGAGGATGTCAAAAACTAGAGAAGCTATGATGGGGGCATAATCATTTTCTTTGTTTGTTGTTTGTGGATTAATCTTTAGTAATGTGATGCCTTGTCTAACGACATGATCGGTAAAAAATCATTGAGGACATCAAAAAGTCTAACATGAAAGGGGGCAATCCTTGTCTATTGATACGCAAGAAATACTCAGGTCATCTTGGTTCAATTATACCTTGATGCTTGTATTAACTTGCTAAATCAAAATCCTTGTAAGCAATACTTAGGTCATCTCAGTTCAATTATACCTAGATGCTTGTATTAACTTACAACATTCGGAAAAAAGTACCAAAAAAAAATTGCCCAATTATGAAATAAGCACTTCAAAATACTTGCACCATCAAGATGTCAAAAGAAAACACCATTTGCATCCATTATACTTCCATAAAAGCATCCATACCATATCCCATGCAATAAAAGATCCAAAAATGTAGAGTATCAATACAAATGAAAGTTTGTGAATCTTTCTACCAAGTCAGTCTTCAATCAATCTTCTATCTATCATTGTGTTATCTATGTGTCGATTGAGTACATTTGGACATAACAAAAACATAGCATAGGTTACATATCATATCACATGAGATAGTCATTAACATGATTAAATAATTTGCATACATAATAAGTACATTAGATCATCCATGCACATTTTGCATCATAACATAGTATCCACAGAAAAAATCAAAAACATAGGTAAAGACATGTAGAACATCGCATCATCATATAGGTTGCATATCACATATTGCACATCACATAGCATCATGTAAACCATCTAAGTATGCATCAGATAACATCCCATAGCATCGTATAAACATCTAAGTCTGCATTAGATAAACATCACATAGACATAATCAAAATCTGGATCGCATGAGTACCATCATACAATAGAAGCACATCCATAACATATAAACATGTACAATTGCATATAGAGATCATAAATAGCTGCATCATCATATAAATAACAAAAATATGTCCAAATGTACAATATATCAAAGGTCCATCTCTGGGTTAGTGTCATATACAGTGTATACATCTCAAAAATAAATGATACATGTCTCAGGTCTATACAAAAGTGTGCACAAAAAGCCAAAATCTGTACAAGTGTCAGCTAACCCTACTACTGTGGGCCACTGCTCCCAGTAGTGTCCTCTGTGTCCCCTCCTCTACCAGCCCCGGACTACTGCGGGCCCATCATAAAGGCTCCTGACTACGATCCAACTGCTCTCTGCGAGGCTACAGACTAGCTCCTATAGCTCGGTGCCCTTTGCTCTGCTGGAACAACACTGTGGTACAACCCTCGGTAGTACTAAGTCTGAGCTTGCGCTCTGGCAAGCTCTCCCTGTACCTGCGCTAACTGCCCCTGTACCTAGTCCAATTGTGCCTGTGTCTGAGCTAGCTGTGCCTGTGCCTGTTGCACCTGTCCAACTAGGAAGCTGCTAGTACTGTCTGTGCCCAGGGCAGCAACTGTTGCGTCTCTCTCTACCCTGATCATCCGTACCCTAGCCTAAGATGCATCTCGCTCTCTCAAGATCTCTAATACTTGGCCTACATCTGACTACCATCGAGCCTCAGCCATCCTAAGTTATGCCCTCAGCTGCCTGACCTGTCCTCTCAACATAGCAATGGCCCTCTCCTGGGCATCTGGCTGCACTGGATCCTGAGGAGCCTGTCCCTGCACCTACTGTTGTGCCACCTACTGAGGTGGCGGCATCTAAACCTGCTATACAACCTGTGGTTGCAATACCTGTTGCTGGTGAGGAGATCCCTCCCTAGATCTCCTCCTCTATCTCGCTCTACCTTCCCCTCCTCCATCTCTGCCATCTCCTCCTCCTCCATCTCCTCCACCTCATCCTCCTCTCCTCCCTTGTCTCCTCCTCCTCCTGCCAGCCCTGCCCTCATCATTTGTATCCTCATCATCTATATGAGAAACCAGCTCTCTAGGCCTAGAGTATCTCAGAAATGGATGCTCTGCGAACTATGCCTCGTAGTCCTATCTCATCCCTGCGTCTGCAATCTCTCTCCTCATTGGCCAGGCAGCATACAAAATCTGTCAAAACTCTACCAGTGCCTCCTCATAAGACGCCACTAGTCCCCATCTAAACCACTCTACATGCATCCGAGTAAACTGTGCCTGCCCCTGTGGCATGCCCTGTCTCCTCCCAAACTGTCGCCTCACCCTGCTGACAATCTGTCTCTCTAAAATAAATCATGTCCTACCTATGAGCCACCGAGTCTAAAAGCAGTAGGGAAGCTCATCATCCCACGGCTCACAATCCAGGTATGGTCGCCAGATGACTACATCTACACCATCCAGGGCATGCCTCCAGTACTCTAGCTTCCCCAACCTATACTGGGAAATCACTCCTGCATATCCGTAGCTATAGGGCTCGCCCCTCTATCTGTGAAAAACACAAATCGGTCTAGTGATCACTATGTGCTCCCATAGCCAAAACTGCAACAAAGAAATGCCTGCTGATAGGCTAGCCCCCTGTAATATACCACCTGATGCATGTCATGGTATAGGTGAGCCAATACATAGACACCCCAAGCAAACCGGGTGCCCTCTGTAATCATCCTCTCCATGGTCCATCCCCATCCAATCAGGAACCCATGCGATCTCCTATCGGGGCATACAATGCCTCTGATCAGTCCTACCACTATACCTAGAAAGTAGTCATAGTCATCATGTATATCCTACCAGGAGATAACCTGACAGTCTATCTCAGGGTCGTCGAACACCTGTCTGCACTTAGAAAGTCCTACGTCTCGCTGTGGATCATACACCACAAGCTCACCCTGCATCGGCAAACGTAGTATCTTGTAGACATCCTCAAGCATCACCGTCATCTCGCTAGTCTGGAAATGAAAAGTCCCATCCTCGCTATGAAATCTCTCCACCATGGCAGCTAGTAAACTGAGGTTCACACGAACCTCGGGCATAAATTAAACGTAAGCAAGGCCCATTACGCCGAGAGCCTCTCGATCTATCTCTCTCAGCATGTAGCGCTATAACATAGGTAAGGGAAACTGCTCCTCGACATCGGTATATCTCGAATGTCCTCCTGCAAACATGCAAGGAAATGCGTCAACCTAAAGCTGCAAGTATCATCCTCAAAACATATCTAAAGAACCATATCAACTAATTAGCATATCAAATTGATCAAAATAGCACACTACATCTCTTGACTAGATTCTTGCAATCTCAGAGATAGCTTATTGATTGACGCATCAAAACAGGATGCCAATCGAGTCAATTTTGTTAAGTAAACTGACTATCCTATGCATATGCATTGAAACAAAAGGTAGATGCACCATTTCTCAGCAAATACACCACTTCTGGCAGATGGGCCGTAGCACTTCTTAAATGCGTTGATCCATATCATATGCGTAGCTATACCTAGTATATGTGTAGCCTAATCCTATGCGCCGGAAGACATCATGTATGTGCAAGATCTTCATGCATGCACCAACTTTTGGCATGCATGCGCAGAACTCATGCATGCGTAGTTTCTTATCTCAAAAGCGTCGTAGAAAGACAGATGCGCAGTTTCGCATGTCATATGCACCGAACTACCTTTCTGCGCTTTTGTTTTACCTATTTTTTCCTAGCATTTATTGCACCTATAATTGACCCTAGGTGAAATTTTTTGAGATACATACCGGTGATCCTGCCTCAGCTGGCCAGTTGAACTGTTGGACTCGCTCAAAACGGTGCTCCTTGCGCGGAATATCCATCCTAGTGCTGACTGCACTATGCTCTATGCTCTCCTAAGCTCTTAAAGACAAATCAAACAAAGCCAAGTGTACAAATGACTTGTCTTGTGGACCCAGCTCCTATTTATAGCATGCAAACCCTAAATTGGCTGTGTGGTGACTATGACTACTTCCCTAGCTTGTTTCTTCCCGTTTCTCTGAAATGCATCCTATTTTCTTCAAACCTAACCTAGTTCTCCCTTCTTCTTCGTGAGATTGTCCGTCTCATGTCCTTCTGCCCTTCTTCCCATCCAATCTCCCGAGGGGGCATCCTATCATCACAACCTGTACTAGAGACAAACTGGGGCATGTCCAATCTGTTATGGAAAGGGCTCTAAGCTCGCACCACGGTTTGTAGGACCCTTTGAGATCTTGGAGTGGATAGGACATGTTGCCTATCATCTAGCGTTGCCACCTATCCTGTCACGTATCCACGATGTCTTTCATATTTCTATATTAAGGCGATGTATATATGATTTATCTCATGTACTGGACTAGAGTGCTCTACAGGTAGAGGTGGATGGGCAATTGGCTTTGGAGCCAATTCGAATATTGGCTCGTCGGACATCGGGCCTTTGAGGTCGAGAGCTGGACTAGGTCAGGGTCCAATGGGATTGTTATGATGAGGTCACAGCGACTTGGGAGGATGCAGCTAGTTTGAGGGCACTCTATCCTCACCTTTTTGACAACTTCTAGGAGGAAGTTTAGTCTTAGGGGGGGATGTGAGGCCGATTATTTTTCCTTCCTTATTTTGATCATTATGCATTTCAGTTGATGACATTATCAGACTTTTAGAGACTATGGTTTCATTTTGCAGACTTGATTATATCTCCTGATTTTGATATGACATTGATTAGACATATGGTGATTTGATTTGATCATATTTTGATGCTAATTTGTGATCTAACATACGAGATATATTAGATGATGTTTTGTGATGTGATTTCTAGTTATTTATGTGATGATGACTATTTGACATTTGATAGAAAAATACAGTTTAATTCAGAATTATGTTATAGATGATTATTGTTGTATTCAATGGCATGAATTTAATTCTAGTTGTTTCAACTATGATTATTCATGATATGATTGACACTTGATCGAGATGTGCAGGATTTATATTCCCAGGCCATAGGAAATTGGAGGTAGAATTCACACATAAGTTATTCCCTGTGAAACCAATCCATTCCCAAGAGGGATGAGGATCACATTTGAAATTGAGTGTTGATTTAAGTGCTTGTTTAATTTTATCATTTTGGCCTAGTACCCCTTTGTTTAATTAATTAATATTGTGTGTTGTATAATTTTTATTGACTTATACCACTTGGTAATTATTTTTATTTTTGAGACCATTTAAAGTGGATTTATGACTCCTTTGGTGAACCTTAGTGTCCCAAAATTTACCCTAGGTGGATACCCATGGGTCTAGGGTCAATTTTGACTAACTAAACCTTGGGATAACTCACTTTTGGTCACTCTAAACTGAGGTTTAGTTAAAGTGACAAAATTTGAAATTAGATAAGGTGGGAGATGAGTCATGCTTTGGGAAAGACTCATCTCCCTTCTCAAAGTTTGGGAATCCCTTCCCTAGGAGGACTTGGGAGGTCTCCAAGACTTCCAAGTGTGTGGGATCTTCCTACAAGACTCTTACACACGTGTGAAAGCATCTTGGAGGGAGATGGCTCTCTTAGAGAATAAGAGGATGCCATATGGCATCCCTTATCCTCATAGAGGTTTGAAAGGGAATGCCATCTCACCACTTGTTCTCTCACACATGTGTGAGAGCACAAGTGGATAAGGTGAGGATTGAGATGGAATTGGAGGATGACACTTGTCACCCTCACACTTCCTCTCCCTTGCAAGTGGCATAGGAGGAGGAAGGAGAAGATGACAAGTGTCACCTTCTCATTCCTCAGGGCCAAGATTGATGGCCTATATTACCTCCTCTTGTTGAGGAGTGTGGGCTTCTT
Organism: Cunninghamia lanceolata; assembly: GCA_027924645.1. NCBI lineage: Eukaryota > Viridiplantae > Streptophyta > Pinopsida > Cupressales > Cupressaceae > Cunninghamia > Cunninghamia lanceolata. The sequence continues at coordinate 10,360,099 of BSBN01000321.1, forward strand.
GCATTTTGGAGTTTCTTTCTATTTTTGAGCAATTTTGGGGAAGTTAGAAGAGTTCTTGGAGATCGGAAGGTTTGGAGAAGCTTGGAGCTCATCACCAAACATGCTTCCATTATAGGGCTTTTGAAGGTAAGCCTCTTGTCTATGTTCTTTACCCTTGCATATTTTTATTGTAATGTGTTTGTAGTTTTGGTTGTTTGTTGTTTCATTTTTGTGTGGGATGGGAGTGTGGTGAGAGCACCTCCATTTGGAGGTAAGGCTCAACTTGTTTGGGGTAGGGGAAAGGAACTTCCTTGAGGTCACTCCTATATTTGTGTTATTTATGCCTTGAGGGCTTTTTACTTGTTGTGGAGATTATTTGTAAGAGTGCCATGGAAGTTTATTTTGAGATATTTGAGGAGTTGTGTATTTGGAGGTTTTGGCATGAGGCCAAAAGACTTGGTATTTTAGTATTTTGGTGTGGCCTTTGAAGTAGAGGGGTCCATTCCCTACCCCCATCAAACTCATTTTCATGAGTTGAGTTATGTGTTCATCCTTGGGGTTGATTTTTGTGTTGTTATTTTTTTTGTGCTTGTTGTGGTGTGTTGCAACCGTGTGAATCTCTACCTCCCTAGCTCGGGGGTGACCCACTTGTGGGTCTATGGTAGGGAGGAGGGCATTTCGAAGTGGCTGGGTTTTTATCCTTGTTGTGTATTTATTGCAGGTGTTTAAATAAAGAAATGAAGCTTGATGAGAAGTCTATTTTTGTGTTGTTATAATCTTTTGTTGCTGGTTGTTTGAGCCATGGCCCTGTGGCCCTATTGCAGTTATTTTTGTCAAGTTATTATGCCCTTGGAGTTGGCTGTAAAAAGATGTTGAAATGTAAACATTCTTTTATTTTATTTCTAAGCTATTTATTTCCTATGTTGTGGAGTTGGGTATTTTGAGAGAAGCATGTGAATTTAAATATACTTTTTTTTGCTGTCATTGTTCTTTCAAAAAAAAATATATATGAGTGTGTTAAATAAGTCTTAGTGTATGCAAATGAAAGAAAGAGAAATTTTAAATTAGTTTCTATTTTGTTGCATTGAGAGTTTATATTATCAGTTGATGTTTATAGTTTTATTACATACAAAGAAAAGAAGATAGAGATTTAAGAGAGTTATTTTCTGTTAGTTGCTTGAAATTTTATGTTAATAGTTGCTGATTCAGGCATATAGGTTATTAGAAAGTTAGAGGAAGGTATTACTTTACAAGCTTATTCAAAAAAAAAAAAACACATCTCTGTTATTTTATGGTTCAAAAAGAAATTTAATACTAGGTTATTTATTTATGATTCAGAAATGAAATGTTAGTATTCATAAAAAAAAATTTAGAGTTAAATGAGAAAGTTAGTACTATGCTATTTAGACCAATGTTTTGGCAAAATAAGTGCAATGGGTATATATATATATATAAATATATAAGTATACTTGGTTGTTTTATTCTTTTAAAAAAATCTATTGTTGTTCATTTTATTTTTCCTTATCACTGTGTAAATACAGAAAAATAGAAGAAAATACATATGTTACATTTTTGTTGTATATATTATAATATGTATATACACTTATATATATAAGCGCATACATATATATATACATTAACAAATAAATAAAATATATTTATTGTGAGATTATGAAAATACAATATGTATATATATCTGTGTATATATATATCAATACACATTTTATATATATTCATAAACCAAAATTTATATTGTTGAGTAAGGAAACCCATTGGCGGAACTGTGTTGACCGTAGGGTTTTTGGTAAGAAATGTGTTAAGGTGAGCACTGTGGTGGGCGTCAGCGCCCACCACAGTCCCACTGTGATTACTATTAAATACAGGGGGTGTGGGGAGGGGGTAGAAACCCCCACCCACACCCTCCCCACTAGTCACTTAAACTTCAAATAGCGCCCACTCCACGCCTTCGCCTTCCCTACGCCCCCCGCAGTCCTCCTCGGCAGCAGCAACTCCTCCCCGTGCCCTTGTTGAACGTCGTTCGGCCCTTTGCTTACTGTATAAACCCTGCAGCAAATATTTTTTAAATCATATACATTGAATATATATTGATATATATATATACATCAACCCCCCTGTCTTTTAAAAAAAATATATCACAACAACTCTGTTGTATATACCTCCGTGAGAGGTAGTGGAAAGCTCAATCCATGGCCTCCACCTCTTGTTCAAACCCTAACCTGCAAACAAGAAGAGAACAAAACAAAACAAAAGAAACTCATAGAAGCAAAACAAATGAGAGAATGTTGAGTTAGGGTTTTCCTCAAGAGAAAACAATAAAATATAACTTAGGGCTTTCTTGTAGAGAACCAATTTTAAAATGAAATTAGGGCTTTTAATTTGAAGACCAATTATTTTATTGAGAGGATTTTTGTGAGGGAATTGTTCTATTTCTTTATTTTAAACCCTCTATTATTGCCTTGCCTTTCTTTTATCTCTTGTGTTCATTTAAAATTTGTTTTTATTTTAGATGGGGTTTTGCATTTTGTTTTTATTGCCTTGTGAATTAATTTTATTTTGAAGGGATTGAATTATGTTTAAATTGGGAAGAGTATTCCCTTTGTATTAAATTCATTTTAGTTCGAATATTTATTTTATTTTTCCTAACGTGATTTTATCATTTTTAATTGTTTATCATTTTACTATTATTTTACAGGTATGAGTATTTTAATCTCTTCCCTTCTCCATTATTCTGAATTTGTTAATAAATGTAATGCCGAAATTATATTTATTAACGGACTCAAATTTGAAATCCAATTTGGCGTCTTGTTATTATTGTATTATTTTATTTCAAAATTTTATTCTTTTATGCAAGGTCGATTTATTTGACCTTGGCAGGGTATTTATTCTGTTATTTTAATTTGTTTTAAATTTGTTCTTAAGTTTAAATTTTTATTCTTAGATTTTATTTAATTTCTTATTGGAGTTTTATTTTAAAATTTTTAATGCGTTTACTGAAAACGCGTTATGCTGTCAAATTTTTCTTAGATTTTAGGGTTTTAATTTTACGTTATTTTATTAACTTTTATCTTACCATCTCACTTTAATCATGCGTCCATCATACCATTATTTTTTAATCACTATTTGATTTCATTTTGACTTAAGTTAGGGTTAGGTTTCGAAGCTGGAGAAATCATCTTCACACCTAGGAGACTTAGGGTTCGGAATTAAAATCATTCTAACCCTAAAAGCGACACACTGCATGTCGCATACCCACTAGACGGCTATCATCACGCAGGGGACTGCGTAGGACAATACACTTTCCTTATCACTGTGTAAATACAAAAAAATAGAAGAAAATACACATGTTACATTTTTGTTGTATTTATTATAATATGTATATATATATACATAAGCGCATACATATATATATATATATATACAATAATAAAAAAATATATATTTACTGTGAGATTATGAAAATACAGTATGTATATATATCTGTGTATACATACATATATATATAGATATACATATATAAAAAAATCAATACACATTTTATATATATTCATAAACCAGAATTTATATTGCTGAGTAAGGAAACCCATTGGCAGAGCTGTGTTGACCGTAGGGTTTTTGGTAAGAAATGTGTTAAGGTGAGCACTTTGGTGGGCGTCGACACCCACCACAATCCCACCACGGTTACTATTAAGTACAGGGGGTGTGGGGTGGGGGTTTCGGCCCCCTCCCCACCAGTCACTTAAACTTCAAACAGCGCCCACTCCACGCCTTCGCCTTCCCCACGCCCCCCCCGCAGTCCTCCTCAGCGGCAACAACTCCTCCCCGCGCCCTTGTTGAACGTTGTTCGACCCTCTCCTTACTGTATAAACCCTGCAGCAAATGTTTTTTAAATCATATACATTGAATATATATATATATATATATATATATATATATCCCCCTATCTTTTAAAATAAGTATATCACAATAACTCTGTTGTATATACCTCTGTGAGAGGTAGTGGAAAGCTCCATCCATGGCCTCCACCTCTTGTTCAAACCCTACCCTGCAAACAAGGAGAGAACAAAACAAAACAAAGGAAACTCATAGAGGCAAAACAAATGAGAGAATGTTGAGTTAGGGTTTTCCTCAAGAGAAGACAATAAAATATAACTTAGGGCTTTCTTGTAGAGAACCATTTTTAAAATGAAATTAGGGCTTTTAATTTGAAGACCAATTATTTTATTGAGAGGATTTTTGTGAGGGAATTGTTCTATTTCTTTATTTTAAACCCTTTATTATTGCCTTGCCTTTCTTTTATCTCTTGTGTTCATTTAAAATTTGTTTTTTAGATGGGGTTTTGCATTTTGTTTTTATTGCTTTGTGAATTAATTTTATTTTGGAGGGATTGAATTATGTTTAAATTGGGAAGAGTATTCCCTTTGTATTAAATTCATTTTAGTTCGAATATTTATTTTATTTTTCCTAACGTGATTTTATCATTTTTAATTGTTTATCATTTTACTATTATTTTATGGGAATGAGTATTTTAATCTCTTCCCTTCTCCATTATTCCGAGTTCGTTAATAAATGTAATGCCGAAATTATATTTATTAACAGACTCAAATTTGAAATCTAATTTGGCATCTTGTTATTATTTTATTATTTTATTTCAAATTTTTATTCTTTTATGCAAGGTCGATTTATTTGACCTTGGCAAGGTATTTATTCTGTTATTTTAATTTGTTTTAAATTTATTCTTAAGTTTAAATTTTTATTCTTATATTTTATTTAATTTCTTATTGGAGTTTTATTTTAAAAATTTTAATGCATTTATTGAAAACAAGTTATACTGTCGAATTTTTCCTAGATTTCTAGGGTTTTAATTTTATGTTATTTTATTAACTTTTATCTTACCATCTCACTTTAATCATTCATCCATCATACCATTATTTCTTAATCACTATTTGATTTCATTTTGACCTAAGTTAGGTTTAGGTTTCGAAGCTGGCGAAATCATTTTCACACCTAGGAGACTTAGGGTTCGGAATTAAAATCATTCTAACCCTAAAAGTGACACACTACGTGTCGCATACCCACTAGATGGTTATCATCACGCAGGGGACTGCGTAGGACAACACACTTTCCCAAACTATGTTGACATGTTTATGCCTTATATGTATTGTCACCGAGCACACAGACACATGCGAGGGGGTTCCTAGGGATAGGTAGAAATTTTTTTTGTAGTTCGTGTCATGACCACATGGCAAATGTGGACATGACACATGTGTTGTGTGTCATGACCGCATGGGAAATGCGGGCATGACACTCTCAAATCATGCAAAATCAAATCACAAGTTGAGTTATCTATTCAATCAACCTTGTTTTTATCAATATCTCCTAAATTAGAAAAAAATCTTTCTAATTTATGAAAAGCAAATTTTATCTTCAATAAAAGAAAGCAGTTAACTTAAGCAAGACAGCTTTTGTGTGACACGTGTCTTCTTCCTATTCACGCATGTTCTCTCAAGATTTCTCAACCATTGATCTTCTCATTCTTTCTATACCGTTGATCTTCTCTCTCACAAGTCTATAAGTACAACCCTAATCCTCCATTTCATTCATCTAGGCTTTAAGTAAACTTACTCTGCAGGAATTACAACGCGCCTTTGGCACCAATTCCTTCATTGCTTGCGATCAACTTGTTACCATACTATCATCATTGTTGTGAAGCTCATCTTTATGGAGAAACTATCATAGCCATTCCCATTTGACATCTTAGAATCATAGCAAGGAAGTGCACCTTCTGAGGGCCATATTCATAGACAAGATCATTTGTGATAGGCGATCAATGGAAGCTAAGAATTAAAGGAGGTTTGCTTTGTATTGTGCTTTGTTTAAATTGACCTTCTTCATTTATTATTTCATTGAGTTTTGGGTATTATTGATATACTATATTGATTATTCATGTTTACTCTAATTTTCCCTTAACATTTACCATAATCTATTCCCTCAACCTGGGAATAACCCTTCGCAACCAACCTTGCCTTAAATTTTTCAACACTACCATCTGAACCAAACTTCTTCTTGAACACCCATTTGCATCCAATAGGTTTACGTCCATCAGGAAAGGGCACCAAATCCCAAGTATTGTTTTTCTTCAAGGAAGCTATCTCTTCTTCCATGGCCTCTTTCCAGGAATTTGCATCACTCATACCCATAGCCTCCCTTATGGTCCTAGGCTCATCAATGTTAGAAATTATAGCAAAAATACAACTGGAATCATGCAATGAATAACCAAATCTATCAGGTTGTCACTTTATCTGCGTGGACCTCTTCAAAAGTTGAGGTTGAGGTTCTTCCTCTTCTTCTTCTAAAATTTTAGAGCTACTAGAGCTCTCATCATCATCATGTCCAAAAGATGTCTTAGGTTCAACTATCTTAGGGGTAGAAGGAAGTTGAACCACATCCTCTTTATTTTCTTATTTCTCTAGTTGTAGGTCAATATAATAAGGACTGAGCTCTCTAAAGATCACACTTCTACTACACAAAACTCTCTCAGCCACTAGATCCCAAAGCTTGTACCCTTTCACACCGATGCCATAACCGATGAAGCTACACTTCACTACCTTGTTCTCCAACTTAGACCTCTTCTCCTTAGGCACATGTACATATGCCTCACAACCAAATACTTGAATGTGTCTCAATGAAGGATTTTTACTAGACCATACCTCCATAGGTGTCCTATCAATGACCTCTGATGTAGGAGACTTGTTAACCAGGTAACAAGTGGTAGCAATGGCTTCAGCCTAGAACTTTTGTTCAAGGCTAGCTCCACTTAGCATACTCCTAGCCCTCTCCATCAATGTTTTGTTCATCCTCTCTACAACTCCATTCTGTTGAGGGGTATACGGAGTTGTCTTATGCCTCTCAATACCATGTTCTTTATAGAACTAGTTAAAATCTATTGAACAAAACTCACCACTGTTGTCAGTCCTCAAACACTTAATCTTCTATCCTTCTGATTCTCTACAAGAGTTTTGAACTCTTTAAATCTACTAAAGATTTTAGATTTGTTTATAAGGAAATACAACCATGTCCTTCTATTGTAATCATCAATGAATGAAACAAAGTAAATAGATTTTAAAATTGAAGGAACATTAACATGAAAAAATACATCAGAATGAATCAAGTCCAACACCTTGGAAGATTTATGAGAATTGGAATAAAATTGAATACAAGTTTACTTTTCATAAATGCAATGTTCACAAAAATCAAACTCAAGGTTACAATCATTCATACCCTCAACGAGGTTTTTTTTTTTCAGGGTCCTCAAACCCTTTTCACCAATGTGACCAAGCCTTTGGTGCCATAACATTGTCTTCTTAGCTGGAAGTTTCATCTCCATAGAATGAGAACCCTTAGGTACCCATAAAGCATGACCATTAGAAGTAGATGCAACAGTCCTCTTTGTTGTTGGTTCGAATGGTGAGGATGAAGACTTTGAAGTTCTCTTCTTTGAAACAAAGGCACTATTGCACTGAATTGTGCATGCATCAAGTTGAAACAGAGTGCCAATCCAAACACCCTTAGCTAAAACCATAGCTCCTCTAGTCATCTTGCATCCTCCATTCAAGAAAACAACCTGCACAACCACATGATTCAACTTACTTACAAATAATAGGTTTCATGTCAAACTAGGGATACGCAGAACACCATTGATCCCCTTTACTCATCCATCAGGGAATCGAATCAAGACTCTTCCACGACCAACAATCTTTAGGTGAGAGGCATCACCCAAGTACACCTTCCCACCGTCATATTCTTCATACTTCAAAAACCAACCCTGATGAGAGTTCATATGAAAAGATGCACCAGAGTCAATAAGCCACACATCTTCTGATGCGTGCATTACCAAGGCAGTAACAAACACTTCTCCATCATCTTGAGAGGACTTGTTAGAATCTGAATCATAGTTCTTCTTTTTCTTCTTCTCCTCCTTGCAATCCTTGTGGAAGTGACCAGGTTTGCCATAGTTCCAACTTAAAGCCTTGGACTTTCCGGGAGACTTGGATCTCCCATAGGATTCGGATCTTTCTTTTTCTTCTTTCTTCTTATCCTTTTTCTTTCCCTTCTCTTTGGATCTACCACAAACTACAAGAGCCTCCTTAGCCAATTCAGAAGACTTTCTCTGCATCTCTTCAAACAACAATGAAGAAACCACTTTATCCATATTGAAGGTGGTAGTGGTACTCCTAATGGCCATAACAAGGTGGTCCCATGAATATAGTAATGAACACAGTAATGTCATACATTGATCCTCCTCCTCCATCTTCACACCAATAGAGGTTAACTGGGCAACAAGCATATTGAATGTATTCAGGTGATCAGTGATAGATCCTCCATCTTCCATCCTCAAAGAATATACTTTCTTTCACAGGAATAACTTGTTCACCAGGGATTTAACCTGATAAACATCTCCAGGTTTCTTCCAAAGATCTTTTGCAGTCTTCTCTTCATGGATATTCAGGAGGACTGAATCAGCCAAATAGAGTCTTATCTGACCCTTAGCCTTCTCATCCATTAGATCCCAATCTTCTTGTTTCATGCCCAATGGCATGGAGCCAGATACTGCAAGCCACAACTCAAAGTGGCCTCTATTGAACTTCTCTATACCAAACCTCCCAGATGTGCTCGCCATCTCTTTCCTGCAACAAAGATTTCAAAATCCTCTGCACAAGCTCCCACTCAAATGAAGATCATCTCAAAAAACCCTCTACCCAACAACTAGAATGAAAGGTGATCAGGCTCTAATACCAAATGAAAGGAAGCAAGGTATGCGGAAACGCTTCCTACATTGATCTAATGAGGAAAGGTATATGCATTTTTTAATCTTTTACAATTACAAATAGGAGATGCACATTAACAAAGAGATTATAACAAATATCCAAATGCAAGAACAAATGATAAACATCCTCAGCCTACTCCTAAGATGGATAAGGGGAAATTCCCAATTGTAGTAGAGGAAACAGATAAATAGGGCTTTATCCCAGTAAAACCCCATAATAAAGGAAGAGGACAGAAAAGGACTCTCAAGGATAGACAAGTTGATGGGTTATATAACCAATTTGATGCCTTAGATGTGGGTGACCAGCAGGGGATGATTCCAAAAGAGATGAATGATATGTTACCCCCCATGGGGATGGATCAGGAAGGTTTAAGGGAGGGAAGAAATTATGATAACAATCAGGTGGAGTTTATAGGTGCTCAAAAGGAAACAGATCAGGTTGTAGTGGTTTCTAGAAGTCTAGAGCCAGTTAGAGTAGTGGAGGCGGTGGTTGGTTTGATTCAGGTTCCCCCCGACCTTCCTTCTGAGAAGGAATTTCAAATTCTTGGGGTTGGGCACAGTAGATCTCAACCATCCCTCGAGATTCAGCAAAATAATCTCAAAAAGGGAGCCTTGGAGAAGCCTCCCAAGTTGGGGTGGAAGAAAGATCAAGAGAAAGTGAAGATGATAGGTGAGACTTTGGTGGAATCAGGGTCAGTTAAAACCATTGATTCCCATTTCTCTATTTCTCAAAGATGATCGTGCTTTCTTGGAATACAAGGGGGTTGAATAACATCCTTGGACAAAAGGTTGTTCATGATTTGATTTGGGTTGATTCACCTGATATGGTTTTCATTCAGGAGTCAAATTTGTTAGTGGAAGGAATGTACAACATTGCTTCTAGGTTATGGGTTAGAGGTCAGTGTTAATGTATTGGGGCCCAAGGCAGTGCAGGTGGTGTTGCTTTCTTATGGGACTCACACAAGGTTTCTCCTATTTGGTGTCTCTCTAGTAGATCCTCTATTTCGGTGGTTGCATCTAGTTTTGAATCTAGACAAGTTATTATTTTCATCAATGTGTATGCTTGGTTGATGTTCTAAGAAAATCTTCACTTTGGTCACATATTTGCTATGTTCGTTCCTTAGCCCCTTATTTGCCTTGGATTATGGAAAGATATTTTAATGCTATTGTTAGTTTAGACAAAAACAAGGGGGGTTGGACAGGTTAGAACCTTCTTCCATGTTGTTTAGAGATAATATCCTTCTCTTGAACCTGGTAGACATAAAGCCCTTCAATGGCTTGTTTACTTGGAGTAACAAAAGATGTGGAGAGAACTGTATCTCTAAAAGGCAAGATAGGTTTTTGGTTTCTAGATTCTGAGTTGGTAGCAACTAGGTTACGAGTTCAGAGATCCTAGATTGGCAGGGATCGGACCATTGACCTATTAAACTTCTTGCCTCCTTGTTTGGAAATACTCAGAATCCTTCTTTTAAGTTTCAGCTCATGTGGCTCAGAGATCCTTCTCTACAGGATTTTATGGTAGGATGGTGGAGTAAAGGTAAGTTGGCTTATGGCATTGCTATGTTTTCCTTTGTTAAGAGGATGCAATATGTGAAGTTCCAGCTTAAGAAGTGGAACATGCAATATTTTGGTAACATCTTCTTAGCAAAGGTGGCTACCCAATCCTATTTGGACATCATTACCCAGCAGATTAGAGACTTTGGCCTCACTATGGGGAATCTTAGGGATGAAACATAAGCTATGAAGGATCTTGTGGAATGGGAATTGCATGAGGAATTTTTTTGGAAGCAAAAGTTGCGTATTGATTGGCTCTTGGAAGGCGATAGAAATACTTCATTTTTCCATAACTTTGTCAAAGACAGAAGGCATAGGAACGTGATTACTTCTTTGGTGTCCTCCCAAGGGGTTCAATTATCCTCTGGCCAGGAGATTTTGGCAAAGGCATCTCAGTTCTTCTCTTCTTTATTTTTGGAGGATTCTCCCTTAGCAGTTGATGATGAAAATATTGTTCTGGATTGTATTCCATCTTTGGTGTCTAATGAGATGAATGGGGCTATTTTCAGTCCCATCTCCTTGGTTGAATTGGAGAATATTTTGTTTCATTTGAAGAGAGGGAAAGCCCCTGGGCCTGATGGTTTCCCGATAGAATTTTATCAGGAATTTTGGGATATTATCAAATATGATCTTTTGGAGGTTGTTAAGGAGTCGCAAAGGAGCAAACAAATGTTGAGAGCCTTGAATGCTACATTCTGGCTCCTATTCCTAAGATAGAAGGAGCTAACTCATTGAATATTTTTAGGCCCATAGCTCTGTGTAATGTTGTTTATAAAATCATTACTAAGTTGATTGTTGAAAGGCTTAAATTGTGGCTCAATGGGTTGATTTCTAAGGAGTGGGGTGGATTTGTTATAGGTAGGCAAATTCTTGATGGTGTTATTGTGGCGACTGAGGCTATTCACTCCATGACATCTTCTAATGAGAAAGTGATATTCATTATGTTGGATATGGCCAAAGCTTATGACTGAGTCAAATGGATTTTCCTCTGTAAGGTTATTTTAGCATTTGGATTTGGGATTGATTGGGTTGATTGGGTTATGAGTTGTGTTACTTTGACTTCTTTCTCTGTTCTTATTAACAGTGAGTCTATAGAGTTGTTTAGTGCTTCTAGGGGCCTTCGGCAAGGGGATCCTCTGTCTCCTTATTTGTTTATCCTTTTGGCTGAAGGATTGGGCAGACTCATAAAATCTCATGTGGGATAGGGCTTGATACAAGGTTGGAGTTGGGGCAATAGCTTGCCTCCTCACTCTCATTTACAATTTGTTGATGACACTGCTTTGATGGGTTCAATGAGGTGGTTAATTTAAGAAGGGTTTTGGATATTTATCTGGCAGCCTCGGAATAGAGGATTAATGAAGACAAGTCCTCCATCTTCTTCTTTAATACTCCTTGGATTATTCAGATCAAGATTGCAAGGATTCTCAAATTTCAAATTGAGACCCTTCCTCTTGTTTATCTTGGTATCCCCATTCATGTTGGTACCTTGTCCAGGGGGTTTTGGAAAGATATTCTCAACATGGTTCATAAGTGGGTTAGTCATTGGACTTGTAGATAGCTTTACTCTATTAGGAGAGTGACTTTATTGAAATATGTGATTCAAGCTCTCCTTGTTTACAGGTACTTTGTTAAGGGTGCTCCCTCAAGCTTCATTAATAAATTTGATACTCTTTCCAGATAGTTCTTATGGGATGGTAATTTGGAGTCTTTGAAGTGGAGTCTGGTTAAGTGGGAATCCATTTGTAGGCTGAAACAAGAGGGAGGTCTTAGACTTTGTCAGGTAAGTCTTTCTAGTCAGGCCTTAGCAACCAAGTTGTATTGGAGGTGGTGCACTTGCTAGGATTAGGATTGGGCTAAGATCCTCAATTATAAGTACTTGCGGGGAGTGGAAAGTGTTGATGTTCCAAGGATTAGCCTCTCAAGTAATGGCTCCATGATCTGGGGCACTCTTAAAAGGGGTGCCAATTTAATTAAGCAGGGGTTGTTTTGGATTTATAATAGGGGATCTGAGGCTCTATTATAGTATGATTCTTGGGATGGTTGCCTACCTATCTTATTTATGTTTTTGTACTTACAACCCTTGTACAACCTCTTTCTTGAAGTAGGGTGGTGTCGTGTTGAGTATTTCAAATCTGTTTAGCTTTTGGGTCAGGAGGAGGTGTGCAGATGGAAAGATTCTTTTGAGTGACCGCCAGGGGGATTGTTGGAAGATCAAGGAGAGTTAGCTAGGATTCTTGCTAGTATAGTTTTAGTTCTTTGAGGGAGCGTGATACTCTTGCTTGGAGTCATAATCTAAAAAGTGTGTATTCAGTTGCTTTAGGATATCAGGAGTTGGACGGGTAGAAGTTTGCAGAGATTGATTTCCCTTGGTGGAAGTTTGTGTGGCCTAAATGCAACTTTTTCCTTTGGTTGGTTGCTCGTAATCAGTGTCTCACTTGGGATAATTTATGGAAGAGGGGTTTTTAGGGTCCTTCTATTTGTTTCCTCTGTAATAGTAGTGAGCAGTGTGCTTCTCATTTGTTCTTTCAATGTTCCTTAGCTAGAGATATTTGGCATCTTTGTTGGGGAGCTTGGAAACATGCTTGTGTGCATGCTTCTTCTCTGGTGGATTTTTGGAGAAGTTTGGGAATACCCTTGGCAAGGCCTGTTTCCTACAAATTGCTTGGAATATTAGTCCCTCTTTCATCTTGTGCCAGCTTTGGTTAGAAAGGAATTAGAGAATTTTTTAGGAAAGGAAGTTTGTGGTTCAGCAAATGTGGTAGAGGATTCTTAGTATGCTTTAGGAGACCTTAGCAGCTAAGTGTGATTTTTCTACTAAGTTGGATATTAGTGAGCTTGAGGTGGCTCATAATTTGAGTTTAGTTGATAGTAGCTTATGCATTTCCTTTTCCAAGAAAAGTAATCAATCCAAGAGTAAGATTCAGAGAGAAGGAAGGTGGTCTCCCCCACCTCCGGGTGTTTTTAAGATCAATATTGATGGCTTTTCTAGGGGCAACCTTGGTCATGCTAGGATTGGGGGATTAGGGAGGGATAGCTCTGGTGCTATCTATTTTTCTTCTCTATTTATAGGGGGAAATAGACAAACAATTTTATGGAAGCCCTAGCTATCTTATGTGCTATGGAAAGAGGGTGTGCTCTTGGCTAGCAAAGGATTATCTGTGAATATGAGTCCCAGATTTTGATTAACATGTTGAATGAGTAGAATATGGATAGTGTGGATTGGTAATTGGCTTCAGTGGTTAGATAGATTCTCTACCTGAGTCATTCGATGGATTTTGTTTCTTTTGTCCACATCCCTAGGGAATGGAATAGAGTGGTAGATTGCTTGGCAAAGTGGGCTTCAGAATAGATGGGGGTGTTAGAACACTCTGATATACTGAGAGGGGGGTGAATCAGTATATGCCATAATTTAATCCAATTCAACTTTATCAACAAAAACTTTCTATTGCATTAAACAGATAAATAGATAATGAAGCAATTCAAAACCCAATCACACAACCATAAAACCAGATTTACGTGGAAAACCCTAGAAGGGAAAAACCACAGTGAGCAAGTTGCTTGGATCTACTATCCAAATCCAACCTCACAAATAAAAAATAGGTTTACAACAAGTTTTATAGGATACAACCCAAAGGAAGCTACAACTCCCTAATACATTATTTTATGGGCTCCAACCCAAAGGAAGCTACAAATCCCTAATACATAGTTTTATGGGATCCAACCCAAAGGAAGCTACAACTCCCAAAAGTGCTACAACACTTACAAGAACAGGATATAACCTCCACAACAACACCTCTTCTCAAACAACTCTACTACCTTCAACACACTTCTGCAACACACCACAACACAACCTTTGTTATTGATCATACAATACAGTCACCAGATTTCCTTCTCAACTTTCTAAACACTTATCTCCTTCACACACACACACACATACTCACTCTTCACACTCACACATACATCCTCATTCACTCACACACCCACTCTTATACTCTCACACACTTTGCAACAAACTTGATCTTTCATTTATATCCTCCGCAAGTCTTCAAAACATCACCTTTGTCATCCAAGATGAAATGTGTAACATGAAATGTGCAACGGCCAAAACATGTCATCCTCCAAGTCATCAATGGTAATGTAGGAAACAACTCCCATTGAGCAGTTCATGCCAAGTGATAACCAGAACCTATTTTACCTTAGCACACATCTCCATGCTAGTGCACACTTTCAAACACACATCGCAATCACCTAAACACACCAAGTTGGCTTCACAAACACTTATTCCTTGTGCATATTAGCTCTAGACCTAAAGCAGTATTGGAGAGACAAAATTACATCATGCGGTTCATACACTAAGCATTATATGACTTGAAAAACATTCCCATACATTCCTTCTACCCACTCATGCTACTTCTTGCTGGCATAAATAATCAAACTCTGAAGCCCGTATCTCTTGCATATTTTGATTACATTGTATGGATATATAACATTGAAAATCATACTTGCGGTACTTCTCAACACTTGAAACTTAAATTCTGCACACATACAATTTATCTGAACTTATCCTTCAACCAGAAAAGCCAAACATCATAATGTAGTGAAATGTGGTGGCTTTTCCTTTCTCCTTCTGACAACCCTAATCAGCAACAAGATTTGTCCTTATTTTGCTGACTTCAGAGAACCTTTTGGGTACATTGCAAGATCTAAAACTTAAGTATATAATCCCTCTCATATTTATCTAACTATCCTCCAAGCCACAAGATCATATCTTCTAGTGCAGAGCAATGCGGAGCAGTATACTATCTCTTTGTGACTGCAACAACATTGTATCATCACTCTCTTCACTTTGTAAGCCCTGGAAAGTTATGCGATAACTTTTATGCTCTAAAATTAGGATCATGCATACTTCATATCTATCTCTATCTAACCTCCAAACTGTAATGTCATATCTTCAAATGTGGAGGTATACGGAGGAATGCAGGGAATTCTCCTGAGCTCCTTTAGTACAACTTCATGTGTCTTTGACAACTGAAACCTTATACACTTTCCTTCAAGTTTGATGCAATGATTTTCAACAAGAAACAATGAATGCAACATTCACAACACCATAGGCAACACTCATTCATCAAAAATAAGAAACCACATCTTCATGTTAGTATAACCTTCAACATGACAACTTTCACCTATCCATGAATATTAGAAGATAAGGTACAACTATGTACAGATGATACTGATCCATCAACCTAATCATGACTCCCATCACCATATCCTTCACCTCACAACTTCTCTGATCACCACTCCTTTGTCTGCTCCTCTGAACATCACTTACTTTGACAACATCTACACATCACTATGCTTTCCATCTCACAACACCACTTCTGATCACTTACTCTTCTGACATCACTGATCACCATTTTGTTGACATCATACACACCAGTATGCCTTCTCCATCACAACTCTATTGACATCAATGACAACATATGCAACAATCTCCCCCTTTGGCATTGATGGAAACACTAACTTGATATGCAAATTTTCTCCCCCTTTGACATAAAGGGCAAAGGGTTAGTGGTCTTCCTCTGTACTTGCAAAAACATACAAGATTCCCCTTGTCATCCTTCTTAGTCTCTTATCTACCTGTTCCCCCTGAGAGGTAGCCACCATCAATCCAAGGATAATGAATATGTCTTGAATTGCTCCCCCTGGACAAATGCATCATCTATGCATCTAGTTAGAATAAGAAGGGGCAACAACCCCTAACTTCTATTTGAGATATTCAAATGTGTCCTTAGAAAGTGCCTTTGTAAAGATGTTTGCAACCTGATCCTTTGTAGGTACATATTCTAATCTTATCTCTTGATTTGCAACCTTCTCTCTTAAGAAGTGATATTTGATAGATATGTACTTGGTTCTAGAATGCATCACTGGTTTCTTTGAAATATTGATGGCACTTGTATTGTCACATAGAATAGGAATGGGCTCATCATACATTACCTTGATATCCTTCAATTTTTGCTTCATCCACAACACTTGAGTGCAACAGGGTGTTGTAGCAATATACTCTACTTCTATTGTTGACAAGGAGACTGAATCCTGCTTCTTACTAAACCATGAGACCAATCTGTCTCCCAAAAAGAAAGCTCCACCACTAGTACTTTGCCTATCATCAACACTTCTAGCCCAATCTGCATCATTATATGCTCTCAGAGAAAAGTCATCACCTTTTTGACACCATAATCCATAGTACTCTTCAAATATCTAAAAATTCTTTTGACTGCCTTCACATGTGTCTCTTTTGGACCAGCTTGAAACCTTGCAACCATGCAAACTACATGCATAATGTCAGGCCTTGATATTGTTAAGTACATTAGGCCCCCAATCATGGACCTATACAAAGTATGATTAGCTTGAGGTGACTTGTCATCTTTACTCAAATGACAACCTGTTACCATAGGCGTACTCACCGGTTTGCAGTCTTTCATACCAAACTTTTTTAACATCTCCTTGACATACTTTTCTTGAGAGATAAATATACCTTCATCTAATTGAGCAATTTGGAGTCTAAGAAATAATTATAGCTCACCTATCATAGACATTTAAAATTCCTTCTGCATTGCTTCTACAAACTTCTTACACATTTCATCATTGCCACCAAAGATTATATCATCAATATACACTACTACTATCAATATTTGCTCATTCTCAATTTTGATATAAATATTTCTATTTGTGGTACCTTTCTTGAATCCTTGTTGGAGTAAGTACTTGTCCAACCTTGCATACCAAGCCCTAAGGGCGTGTTTGAGACCATACAAAGCCTTCTTAAGTTTGCATACCATGTTCTAATCTTCTGATAGCTGAAATCTATCGGGCTGCTCTATGTAAACTTCTTCTTCTAAATCACCATTCAAAAGAGAAGATTTGACATCCATTTGATATACCTTGGAGTCCTTGTGAACTACAAATGTAAGAAACATTATGATTGCCTCCATTCTTGCTACTAGAGCAAATGTCTTCTCAAAGTCAATTCCTTCCACGTGTGAATAACCTTTGCAGACTAACCTTGCTTTGTTTCTAACCACTTCTCCATCTTCATTCAATTTATTTCTGAACACCAAATTTTGTCCCTATCACATTCTTGTCCACAAGCCTTGGCACCAATTCCCAAGTATGATTTTTCTCTATTTGATTTAGTTCTTCTTCCTGTTAGGGATAGCAGGCTAAAGATATCAATTAAATGCAAATAAAGATTAAACAAAGGAATGAAAAGACACAGAAATAATAACAACGAGAGACAAGTTTTAACGTGGATCACCCAAACCTGGGCTACATCCACCAACAGAGAGTCCAATATTATTATCCAATAAATTAAACTGATTACAACCAGCAATCCTTGCAACTCAATACCGCTACAAAATACTACAATACATCAACAGAAACAATAACCCTTAGCCACTTTTATCAAGCCTTATGTCAATTACAAAAATAGGGGTTTTTTTATATCAGCCAATAGAAAAAAAACTCCCGACGTCTTAATAAAATAATAAAAAATTGTTGGAGGTTTCAGGAGCGTTGCCCCTCGACCCTGCCCTGTATCGTGACAGGGAGCGCGCCAAGGGAGCTGCCCCTAGACCCCACAAGGGGCACTGCCCTTTAACCTCTTTAAATAATTTGGGGGGAAACCGCGCTGATAAAAGTGGGGTAAATTTAACCTCCGAGTCTGATTAGGCTCCATATAACAACACTTCCATTGCTTGAATCCATCCTTTATCCCTGCTAGCATCAGAAAAAGTTTTAGGTTCTATATTAAACATCAAAAAGAAGTTTATTTGTTCATTTTCTCTTGCAAATCTTCTTCTAGTCTGCACTCCTTCAATTTTGTCTCCAATTATCTGATCTTCTGAGTGGTTCTTCTGAACATACTTGGCATGAGTCTTAGTGACCTTCTCTTGTGTTTCTTCCTTTTCTTCAACTTCTTCTTCTTCTTCTTCTATGCAAGAAGATTCCTCTAAACAATAGTATTATTGCTCATATGTGATTGGATGTGACTCTTCATCAACCCTAACATTTACACTCTCAACTATCTTCCTCAGTCTTTTATTGTAGCACTTGTAAGCTTTGCTTCTAGTTGAGTATGCAAGAAAAATTCCTTCATCAAATCTTGAGTCAAACTTTCCCAAACCTTTGATTACTAACTTTAATGAACCAAAATCTATGCAAAAGGCATTAGATATGAATGATGTAGAGTCTTAGAAATTTGCTATAGATGAAGAGATGGTAGCCTTGAAAAAGAGTGATACATGGGACTTGGTATCATTGCCCAAAGGATGTAAACCTATTGGTTGCAAATGGTTGTTCAAAAATAAAATTGGTTCATATGGCATTATTGAGAAGTACAAAGTGCGGTTAGTTGCGAAAGGTTACTCCTAGGTTGAGGGGGTTGATTATAGTCAGATTTTTTTTCATGTTGCAAAAATGATCCATTACTTAGAGGTCAAGCAAATGGATGTGAAAATAGCATTTCTTCATGGTGATTTGGAGGAGGATATTTATATGACATAGTCAGAGCACTACGTGGTTAAAGCAAAGTTTGAAATGAAAGATCTTGGTGTAGTTAAACACATTCTTGGGATGGAGATTAAAAGAGATAGAGAAAATAGAAAGCTATGGCTTAGCCAAAGTAAGTATGTCAATTTAGTTTTACAAATATTTAACATACAGGATTGTAGACCATTGTGTGTCTTGTAACATTGGGAACAAATTTATCTATTTCACATTGTCCTACATCCCCATCAAAGATGGAAGACATGAGTAGAATTCCTTACTAGATTGCAATTGGAAGCCTATTATATGTTATGGTTTATACAAGACCAAACATTACCTAAGCAATGGGAGTTTTTAGTAGATATATGTCTAATCCTGGTAGAGTTCATTTGTATGTAGTTAAAAGAGTCTTTAGATATTTGTGAGGTACCTCAGACTATTCCTTGTGTTTTTATGATATAGGAGACATGCATTCCTTGGATATTTATTATTATGTGGATTCATACTGGGTAGGGGATGTCCATAGTAGAAGATCCACCAGTGCTTATGTTTTTACTCTTTTTTGATGATGCAATAAGTTGGATGAGTAAGTGACATGTTGTGGTCATTTTGTCCACTACAAAGGTTAAGTATATGCAAGCAACTAATGCCTATAAGGAAGCAATTTGGCTTAAGAGATTGTGTTCAGACATTGGATTGAAATAGGGTGCACTAACAATTTATTGTGACATTCAGTGTGTGATATGCCTAGCAAAGAACCTGACATTTCATGCGAGAACTAATCATATAGATGTTCAGTATCATTTTGTGAGAGATATGGTTAAGGATGGCTGGGTGAAGCTAGAAAATGTAGATACCTTTACGAATGTTATAGATGCATTAACTAAGCCTGTGACCACAAAGAAGTTCATATGGTGTTCAAAGTTTGTGGGCATTTTGGCCCCTAGAAGTTGATTCATGATGGTATGTTTCCCTTTGGTCCTTGCATTGTATTCAAGAAGTGGGAGAATGTTGGAAAAGTAGATGTCTCAACCTTGCAAATTTTCCTTTATTATTTATTTATCATTTAATTTTTCCCACACTTAGTTACATATTATTGTTATTATTTAATATTTAGCTCTAACACAAATTGGGGCATTAGACTTTGATGTGGTAGTTATGCCAAGTGTTGATGCCTTGCAATGGTGGAATATTAATATTTTATTTTGACATTTTCTTTAGCAAAATGGGACACCCTAATTTCATGAAATATTATGACAGATACTATGACAAATTCTATGATGTGTAAGAGCCAAGAATAGAGGGAGTTACTTTGGAATCAATAACCAGTTGTAAGATGTGAAAGAGCATCTGTAAGAGCCTAATTTTAGACATGAATCTTACCTATCTTGGGTAGCACACCTCATGGGAGGTTTTTCCCATAGTTTTGTAAACCATAGATGGTTTCCAATTTGCCAAAAGTCTATAAATTGACAACATGTGGAGTAGTTTGTATTATGAGAGTTTTCAAGTACACAAGTGCTACTAGAATTACTTTGTATTTGAATGTTGGTGTATTACTCCTATAAAGACTTGCATTGCAAGTGTATTGTAATCCTCTATTGATTTTATAATACATTGTACAAGTTTTGGAATGTGGGCTTTTTCTCCTGAAAAGGTTTTCCTTATGTGTGTTTGTCTATTTTTTATAATAAGTTTAAATCAGATTTGAAATTATTTGCATAACACTCCTCTCATATATTAATGTACGAAGTTGTTTCGACCTACCTTACTTCATTACGCATACTTCCACTATACAACTATTGCTCTTATACATCACCCTACACTATGTATTTAGCTCATGATTAGGTTCGTGTGTACCTTTTCCCCTTGATAATTATTTATCTCAGTAAGTTGTTTACATAACCATTAATAGTTGTATAAGCATTTGCTGACACGGGGATGACTTTTTAATTTGTCTTTGCACTTGCATGAAGCAAGAAATTCATTTAATCTGAATATATGAAGTTCAAATATAAAAGGGGATTGGTCAAACTTCAGTGATAAAAGTGGTATATCGAAATCATTGTTAAAATGATTATTTATCCTCTGCTTGGTGGTCATCCATCTTTCACCTGCCACAATATGTTTTAAAAACAATAAAGGTATTTTATGTTTGCATAGATGTTATACATACACTTGAAGCTCTTGATAATAAATCATCTTACATTATCAATAAATTGAGTGTTTTTAATAAACACCATTGCTGTCTAAAATATCATTATTATCTCTTCTTTAAATATTGACCACTAAACATTCACTTGTTGTCACTAATAATCAGAAGAAACCATCATGAATGGACTGCTAACATTTGGAAGATAGTTAAGAGTTAATCCAACATCTATTCATTTTGCCTAGGATTCTCTCTCTTCTACTCTTTCGAAACCATTACTATTATATTCTCTTTTTGCCAACCTGAGCTCTAAATACAAGATTTTTAGCCAACCAACAAATCATAATAAACTAATTCCTAAGACAACATAAACCAGTAACAACATAAATCTACATTAAGAGCCACACTTTCTTTTCAGTTTTTTCAATGTCCTTTTAATTAAGGTTCACATTTATATCAATTATATAGGTTCAAAATTATCTTCAAGGAAATTGCTTTGGCTCTTATGTGTTTTCAAAGTTACATAGTTTATCAAGATTCTTCTTTTTTCAAAGTTAAATAGTTTAACAAGTATGAAATTTGAATGTTGTTGGAAGGTGTCTGAAACAAATGGCAATTTCATCATCAAAAGCTTTGCTAATTAAAGTTTATTTGTTTTATTTTTATATATATTTTTTCTTTTCAAAGAAAAGCTTTGGTTATCAATTAAGCATAGTGTAGTTGGTAAAAGCTTTATTGTTATTATAGGAAGGTTATAGGTACAAAATCAAAATGTACATTATTATTTTTTATTTTATTTTTATAAATTGGTATCACATTTAAAGTCTAATGTATTATATTTTAATTTTATTTTTTTAGGATTGGAAAAATAAACAAATTAAAAGATAAAGTTAAATTTTATCACTTATAAGTCAATAGGAATTGGGAAGTGTCTAATTATTTTAAGAGTACAAATGAGTCTAATATATATATTTTTGTCTTTTTCTTTTGTGGGATTGGAAAGATAAACAAATCAAAAGACAAGATTAAACTCTAACAATCATAAGTCAATAGGAATTGGGAAGTGTCTAATTATTTTAAGAGTACAAACTTTGATATCAACTATTTTTTATTTGATTATTTGTGTCAATAGATTGACTAAAAATCATGGTGCCTAAACACAACAAGGAAGCATATGAGGTATTGGAAAAGACCAATCAAGCCTTACTAAATGAAATTGTCCAATTAGCCTCTCAAGTACAACTTAGATAAGAAGCCTTAGAATGGAAAGGGTGACCTAAGGTGGAAATGTTTGAAATGAGGATAATCATTCCAAATGAACTAGATATCAAAATAAAAAGAAAACATGTAAATATAGATCAAAACAAACAAAAAGGAAAAGACATGGGTCATCTAATGAAATCTCAAATTCCAATAATAGTACATCTAGTTCTTCAAAATTAGAATTCTTCGAAGACACTAGTAGTAAAAGAACACAAAAAGAGTTAGACAATTTTTTCCTAAAAAGTCAAATTGTCTGAGTATAATGCAGATGTTGGTATTGGGAAAGATGTAGAGCAATGGTTAACTAAGCCAAATAGATATTTTGAATTACAAGACACCAATAGTTGTGGTAGGACCAAAATTGGCACATAACAATTAAAGAATAGTGCCTTAAATTGGTGGAAGGACACCATTAAATCCCCGAAACTATGGGCCAATGAAGTAAAATGGTCCTAATTTAAAATGTTATTTCAACAAAATTACCTTTTTGATCATTTGCTATAGGAAAGATGAAATGAATTTTTTGAGTTAAAATAGAAAGTGCAAACAATTAATGAATACAAATAAAATTTTGAAAGATTAAACTAATTCGTACCTTTTATAGAAGGGACCTAGTAGTCAAATTTCTAAATGGACTAAGAAATGAATATAAAATAGATTTGTGGTGTTGAAAACCAACAACAATTGATGAAGCAACATAAATTGCAAGTAGTTTAAAAACAATAATATTGTATGAAAAAGATGAGAGAATCATAAAAGAAGACTTAATGATGTTTCCTCTAGAATAAGAAATAGAAGGGATTGATCACATAAAAATATCTTTCATTGTCATGCAACTAATATGACCACACATAAACATGGCAATTTTTTAAAAGAAAAATACCACCAGGACTCAAATGTTGGATTTGTGAAAAAATATTATGCACGTGACTATCCCCACAAAACAAATAGTAATTTCAACATCACAACAACTTCTCTAACACTTCTACAAAACCAAAAATGAAAATCTATGCAATAATATATTTAGGTACTACATACTATTAGATATATTTAGTAGAAATTAAAGGTAAAATCAATAAGCAATATGTAGTTTTTATTGTAGATTTTGGAGGTAGTCATAGTTTCATTTCACCTAAATTGTTTCCAAACTAGAACTTACATCTAATCCTATTGAGGTAGAGGTAGTTGATGGTAGAATAATTAAGCACATTGGTGCTATTATTGAAAATCTATCTTTTCAATTAAATAATTTTGAGACCTAAGATTATTTTCATGTTTTGAATTTGGGTAAATATGATGTAATTTTTGGCATGATTTGATTAGAAATAAATACATGATTTGATTAGAAATAAATAATAGTTTTATAGGATGTGAAAATAAATAGGTGCTCCTAGGATCAGACATGGGGACTTGCAAAGTTCTATAGGGGGAGAGAAGACCATTAAACATTAAAAATATTTTTACAATACAACTTAAATGTGGTGCACATAAAAATTGTATTTTTTTTGGTGCTATGGTTGTTTAGCAAGGAGATAAATTTAAATTAGCTGTTAATATAAAAACTATGGTACAAGAGTTTAAGGATCTTTTTCTTGATGATTTAGATCTAGTGTAGTGGAGGAAAAATTACCTCTTAATTGAATATCTTCAATCAATTAAATTTTCCACTAACAAGTACACTAGGGTTCTGCTATCTATTGTTTCAAATGTTTAAGATCATACTCTAGGTTTGACAAAACCACTATGCATCCCAATCAAAGCAATGCAACCTGACTAGGTGATTGACAATGATGGAAAAATAAAAGGAATAATAAAAATAAACTACTGTAAACAAAATTTGAACAAACTAATAGCAAAAATGAAAAGAGACTGAAAAGTGGAACCTGTAGCTGAGAGATGAAGCTCACTTTCATAGATGATAGTGTGGAGTGAGGATGTCTACATTGGGCGCTGGAGTCCAAAACATGCCAAAAATAAAAACTTTAAGGTCTATACCAACTCAAATCACCTGCACAGCACAAATTTCAACACAATACACCTCCAGTAGTTTCCAAGTGACACAAAAACTGAAGTAAAGTCAAGTATGCTAGAGAAAATGAAACAAAGCAAGAATGAAGGGAAGACCCACAAAACCTTTGTGTGATTGCAAAGTCTTTAATCCAGAAATACCTATAAAAAGAGAAGGAAATTGATTGGGCTACTTAGGGGCTTACCTCAATCAAACCCCAGCTTCAGTATTTCTACCTCCACGGGCAACAATTGTTGAAGAGAATGAAATAACAAGGAAAATATATGTGTATTCTCCTACCCTAGGTGTGTCTAGGAAAATAAAAGTAGTGACAAAACAAGATTTACTTTCCTAGTCTATGGGAGAGAAACCTTCAACATACAACTAGTGTAATAAATAGGTGGTCTACACCCAATCAAATTAAAATGGTGGTCTACACTAAGAAATAAACTATGCAAAGTACAACAGATTTGAAATGAGATGATATTGAGCAAAACAATGAACAATCTTACCACTGTAAATAAAAGAGAAGAGGCAGAAAACTCCCAAGAGCTCAAAGACAATGTGCATCTTCAAACCCAAGACAAAGAGAGCCTCCTCAATGAGTATCACATAGAACAAAACCTCCAAGAGCCAGTGGAAATGATCTCACACCACCAAGGAGTACCAAAATATCAAATAGTTGTTGTAGAAGTTCAGTTCACACAAAAACAAATGCAGAGTATACCCAAGAGCAGAAGTTTTTAGAATGTGAGAGAGATTGCTTGAATTTCATTTCAAAGTTCTTCCCCATAACCATGAAGAGGGAAAAATCCCTAAATAGACAATCAAGAGATGTTCTGTGACCCTGGAGGGTGTTACAAAGAATCACCACCATCACTGAAGATGTGTGGTAATGCTAAAAAATGGATACCTGGCGGCAAATGGATGTAGGACGCTAGCATGGTGCACCAGCATCCGTACGAAGCACTTGGGTCTAGGTAAAACTAGGTCCTGGTCACACAAGACACCTTAGGATCATGTGAGTAACCAAGCATCATGATGAAATTTGAATAAAATGAGAAAAATAGACCAAATCAAGCAAACCTTAGCCTATGTGCAAAGAGAAGGCACAAACACTAAGCTGGTTGCAAAACATAGTATGAAATTGCAATGGTATGCAATTTTTGACGTTACAGATAGTTTACCTCCTAGAATATTAGCAGAACATGCCATTAAATTAGTGCTAGGGGTAGAACCAATTTCTAAAGCTCATTATCATTCGTCCATCATTAAATTAGTAGAGTTGAAAGAACAATTATCTAAGTTAATTCTAAGAAGGAAATCTAAGACCTAGTGTTTCTCCCTAGGGTGCTCCTATTTTGTTTGTTAAGAAAGATGATGATTGCATGAGATTATGCATTGACTATAGGCAACTTAATAAACTAACCATAAAAAAGAAATATCTTTTTACCCTAAACCGATGATTTTTTAGACCAATTAAATGGAGACAAGTGATTTTCTAAAATTGATTTGTGATCTAGCTACCATCAAATTTGAACTAAAGAATCTATTATTACAAAAACTACTTTTCAAACTAGATATGGACATTATGAGTTTGTTGTTATACCTTTTGGATTAACTAATGCACCTGCATCCTTTATGACTTTAATGCATGATGCTTTCCATCCATATTTAGATGTATTTGTAATCATCTTTTAAATGACATTCTAGTGTATTTAAAAGAATGAAAAAGAACATGAACAATATCTTAGGATAGTTCTAGAAATTTTAAGAAAATATAAATTGTATACAAAATTAAGTATGAATTCTTTAAATCTGAAGTACCTCATTTGGGTCATATAGTTTTAGAGATGGTATTGTAGTGAATCCTTCACTATACCTGTGGTAGATTCATCCCACCTCAATAGTTGAAGAATAAGAATCCCCTTGACATCTACGAGACTCCCCACTTCGATCTAGTTTTGATATTTTTGTAACATCCCTCATTTTTTGTCCCTTTGTGATTCTATGATATTCTATATTGTGGCAAGTTAGATATGAACTATGATTCAATATTAAGTGCAATTATCTATTTAATGCATTGTGGATAATATATGATCAAATGTTAATGGTTAATTAGCTTCTAGTTAATTGTTGATGTGATGATTATATTTTTATTGTGATTGTTATTGATGGCTAACAATACTACTAAGAATCTTATAGAGAGATTATTATTGTGTTCCAAGTACAGGTATCAAGGAAGGCGAACTAGGTCCTAGTGTTGAAGTGTGTTGAAATAATCTAATTGTGCGGACAATTAGATAATAAATTAAATTAAGATAAATAATTAATTAAAATAAATTAATTAGTGGTTTAGGTAATTTATTTGCATGCATAAAGGTAATTCTATTTATTTATATCTATTTATTTCATAATTAATTCTTAAGGTTAATTCAAAAATAAAATAAATAGATAAAGTAATAATATCATTTTAATTATTTAGTTAATGCATAGATTTTAATTTATTAATTAATTATCTAGTTAGATAATTATGATTTCTCGCCTGATAATGGGCCAAATCAGTAGCGTGTGTGGAAGGGTACGAAGAGATAATTAAGTTTTGAAGTCAAACCAATTATAATTTAGACATAGGCGTATTCCGTAAAACATAACTTTGTCTGTATGTATCGAAATTCAATATTTTTTTTGTTAAAACAAGGACATCAATACCTAGGGCATAGATATTTTTCAAAAAAAAAATTCACTAATTTACTAATTTTCCATGTGTGTAGAACAGAGAACTTGATGTTCGGTGAAAAACATACATTCACAAGAAATAAAAATAAATATAATAATCAAATTAAATATATTTAAAATTATACTTTTTGGGAAGCTTATAATAAGGACTATATACTTACAAAACATAAATTTTAAATGAATTCATTTGATCCCCCAAAAGGTAAATAAAAAGTGGTTTTTTATCAGCATTTTGATAGGTGTAGAGGAGACTCCATTATAGGTATGGTTTAAAACTAGCGGGGTTCTATCCAAGGGGGTTTGAATCTAAGGGGGTTTGATCAAACCCTCTTCAATTAAAATCCTTTAAATGGAACCTTCCAAGGCTTAAATCATTATATTTTCTAAAAATATGTGATTTCAGCAAAAATTAGGATGT
The DNA here is from genome assembly GCA_027924645.1 of Cunninghamia lanceolata. Taxonomy (NCBI): domain Eukaryota; kingdom Viridiplantae; phylum Streptophyta; class Pinopsida; order Cupressales; family Cupressaceae; genus Cunninghamia; species Cunninghamia lanceolata. The sequence continues at coordinate 10,387,601 of BSBN01000321.1, forward strand.
CCCAGAAAGTGTAACCCATTATTGTAGCGGCACCCTTACCCTTCCTTAAGCATGTGTTTCTATATGTGTATTATGTGTTGTGCTGAGGAGAGGATATGTGTGGTATGGGATGCATATTACCCTTCCTTGTGCATGTGTAAATTGTTAAGACATATGGAATTACTTGAAGAGAGCTTTCATATTATGGTATACGCGTATAAATTCATTGAGTGTTCACGTGATCTTGGATGTATTGTTCTGAGTCAAGCCTTGTAGGTTGTAAGATCTTGTTGAATTGAATGATAATCTTAGTTGTACTAGATTGAGTCATGGGTATGTGTATGTCATTGTGAACATGTGTTGTGAAATTTATCTCCATGTGGTTGCATGTTTAGGAAGTATGATTTCATGTATATGATTATGTGTAATAAATGGAATGAACTAAGGAATATAATCACTAGTGTTTTAGTGATTCACATTCTTGTATTATGGATGGTGCTTCTTCACCTTGACTGATGGATGAGGAGGAAAGAGGCATCCTCATGGTGGGTTCATTGCCTTTCTAGATCAGCTACAAAAGCATGGGAGCTTGGAGGGATCATGAAGATTCCAATTGGAGACTTGATACATCTTATTACTATTTGTATTTTTAAGACCACTTGTGTATGTGGTAATGTGTCTATTGGCCTAATATAATCATATATATGTTATTGAGGGGTTGTGGTTCTTGACCTAATGTACATTTCATTATTATTATGTACACGTGCTAATACTCATTATCTTTTTACTATATATTATACTTGATTAATTTTAGTGGATATTTATTTGGATGATCTTATATTACTTGCATTGTTTGTATCTTGTCATAATATTTGTGTATATGAAGAAAAAAATTCTAGTCACATTTTTGGGGTTGTTACAATTATAAAGTTTTGATGCAATTTTAATAAAATGATAAGTACCGATGAATGCACATCATCTAATATACCATGTAATGTAGAAGCATCCCAAGGTGTAAGAGCAATCTTGCATCAACCAAAAACATTTTATTTTCACTTTGTTTGTTTGCAAGTTTCCAATTAAAATTTAGTCACCAAAGAATCCACCACACACCACCGTAAATGCATACCTAATCTTACAGTTTGGAGAATATTCTCTATAATGTTAGATTAATATAATATCTATGTTTCAAGATATTTGGATCACCATAGCTATGTAACTTGGTTTCCAAACCTTTACCAAGCTATTAGGCTTACACAATTTCACTGTTCTTCACTTGTGCTAATTTTTTGAAAGTTTGTACCAAGAAAGAGATACATATAGTGATACATCAGACGTAGGAGAGCTTATGATGAGAACCACATGAAGATATTGCATTTTGTGATCACCACATTTGATTGGACGAATTAACCATACACTTGGCTGACTACATGTTTCATATGGCATAGAGCCTTGTGCGACCTTATAGCCAACGCATATCATTTCCAAGGCTTGAGACTGATATATAAACATTGTTCACAATCATTCAAAGATAGTTCAATTCAATTTGGAAGCAAAGGATCAAGATGATGTGAGGAGGATAATTATTTTGTAGATGAGCATGTAATTTTGGAGAACTGTAATTTTCATGTTTTATAATAAAAAAACTATGACCTAGCATGTAAGAAGATCATTGTAATAGATTGTAATCATTCATGTCAATGAAGTGAATAAAGTTTATGTTGTTATTCTATTGAATCTCCATTATAGATGTGAATTATTTATTTTTTCTGCATGGTTGGATAGTCCTTTATAGGAGTCTCCATCCATGACTACATTAAGTGATATTAGAGTGTAAGTTGGAATCTTAAGGAGAGAAAGATAGTACCCCAAAGTTTTGCTTGTGAATAGATCATCAAATTGAGGTATCCTACAAGAAACTTGTCAAGAAATCTTTGATTGAGAGGTAGTTTCAAAGAGTGATTGTAGATAGATCACCAACCTGATGTAGTTTGAACCAAATCCAATGTAAATATTTAACCATGAAGAGTCCAAGGAATTGCTTTAACATTACCGAGAAATGGATGAAATATTAAAGGAGGTAAAGGGGATGAAATTTTGATTGGAATTTGTAGAAGAAGATAGAAAAAGAGGTCTCAACCCTATAGATGATGATAAGAGCAATGAGGATCATAATGTGAGGGAATATACATAAGATCTAGAAGACCTAGAAGAGGAAGAATCAAATCAGGTAAAAAGATTGAGAGCTAAATTTCTAAAATTGACGAGAGGTCTAGAATTAAGATTCCTAATTATTCTAGTGATTTGAATCCTAAAGAATTGATTGATTGGATAAATTATTTAGATGAATGTTTTGAGTATGAGGAAATTATGGATTCCGAAAGGGTTAGATTTGCAAGGACTAAGTTAAAGGGACATGTTGTTCAATGGAAAGAAGTATACATAGAAATAAATAGGAGGGGAAAAGAAAGGATAAAAAATGGGACATAATGGTTATGAAATTGAAGAGGCAATTTATACCCATTAATTATGAATTGGAATTATCAAAGAGGTTACAAAATTTAAGATAAAGGAATAGGACTAAAAAAGAATATATAGAAGAATTTTACAAGATGATCATTAGGATAGGGCATAGTGAAGCAAGCAAAGAGAAGGTTGTGAGATACATCAATAGATTGAGATAAAACATTCACGAGGAGCTAAGTTTGGTTATGTTAACAACCATAGAGGAAGCATACCAATTTGCAATTGGGTAAGTGCAAGAAGTTAGGTCCACTTTTTGGCCAAAAAGTGGAAGTCTTTTTCCTAAAAATCAAAGTGTGTCATAGTTGGAGTAAAACTTTGAAGCACTTACACATAGAATATTAATATGATGTAAAAATATGAAATGTAGTATTTTGTTTCTAGTTTTCAAATATGTAATTTATTCTAATACCTAAATCATAAAAGTTGGTTTTGTATAGGATGTATAAAAAGTGTCTTTTTAAAAGTTGTATGTTTGGGGCCAAAACATGCACGTGTACAACCAACATAATTTGACCTAAATGAAAGTATTTTTCTAATTACTTTTGTGGAAAGATGAATATGGCATTGAGGTTTGGTCAAGATATTTTTTTGTAATTTTTTGATAAATAATTGTTTTAATTAATTTTTTACTAGACCTAATTTGTGTTTTTTAAAACCCCTCATGTATGACCAACATAATTTGAGTTAAACTAATCATAACACAAAAAAAAAAAATTGTATATAGAATGATGTCTAGATTGGTCAGACATAATTTTTTTCAAAAAAAATTCAAAATCAAAAGTTATTAAAAAATAGTAATATATGTTATTTCAAGTTTATGACAGTTTTTGTTTACAAAATAATTAATAAATAGAAAAATATATTCAACACTAAAAAAATTTACATATTTAAAAAGTAGACATTGTTATTTGTAATGGGTTTTAATTTCATCTAAAAATTCTTTAAAAAAAGTCATCATCCATATTGCCAAAGTCCATTCCTTCCAAAAATTTGAAGCTTTTTACTTAAAAAATAAATAATAAATACAAAAATATGTTCAACACTAAAAAAATTTACATATATTAAAACTAGACATTGTCATATGAAATGGGTTTTAATTTCATCCAAAAATTCTACAAAAATAATTGTCAACCATATTGCCAAATTCCATCCCTTTTGAAAATATTTTGCTTCGAGTGTTCCACTAAAAGTGGACCCAACTTCTTGCACTTACCCAATCAAGGTGGAAGAAAAATTAAATAGGAGATTTGAAAGCAGGCAAAACTAGCAGAGAAGAAGATGAGTTTGACCACAAGGGGGGCCTACATGAAGTTACCCATGAGAAAACTCAACACATCAACAAACACTTACAATACTTTCAACAAACTCTTTCTATTGATGAATTCATCCTCTTCAATACCAATCCTATTATAGGCACGATGAGAGCCATTCTTATTAATCACCTGGAGGGCCTTGATTTCTTACAAGTAATAGAACACATCATACATCATCATGCCCCTCTTACCTTGGACACCACTAAGCCTTTAGAAGAGGCTACTTCCCATCTATCGTATACCCAAATTTCTATGTCCATGCCTACCCACAACACCCATATTTATAACCTTTCTAAAGTCATTACATCATCTATCCCTCTTCCTATAACAAAAGCTTTCTTCCTCTCATCATGCCCAAGGATGTTTGACTAATCCTATTTCTAGGTGTTACTACATCCCACCTTCTCAACCTCTCCCCTTTACATACACAACCATACCATCAACCTCTTTTCCACCCATTCTCTTTACAACCATTCACCACTACTACAACTACTCCCCATACTACTAATCCAATGATTAGTCAATTCATGCAAAATATGGGGACTGTTAACAAGTGATTAGGAGTACCGCAAAAAACACCACTATACCTTAGATGACATTATCATATGCCGCAAAGGGTTTGCGGTACCATTTGGGTCATTCCTAGACCCATTTATGAGTCATATAGGCCTTAAATAGCCTTAAAAATACCCTAACATACCTAAATAAGCTATAATAAGGATAAATATCATAAAGGAAAGGGTGAATTCGTGGAAAGAAGATAATGAAGAGTGTTTATGAAAGGACATAAGGGAAAGACACCATGAAAGGGTATTAAGAGGCTATATAAGGAAAAGGAAATTGAGAGAGAAGGGCATGATATGATATGAAGATGTAAGTGAATATAAGGAATATAAAATACAGAGTAGAGACTTAGACTTGCCTTTTGTATCTATTATTGAATATGAATGTATAAGGAGATATAAGGGTTATAAACTAATGATTATGTCTCTATTAATGTATGTGACTTATAAGATGTGATTAGATATTACCATAGTATGATGTTTCCTACCGCATCTATTTATCTTTCTTTCACTGTGTCTTTTGGGGTGTAAACAGATTACATAAGAGTATTGTAGGCTCACATCTTTGGACTGTGTCTTAATTTCTCTTGCCAACATTATTTCCATTGTTGGGACCCTAGTAAGAATAGTGGAAAAGATACGAGATAGAATAAAAGAAACGAAACTATGGAATAGAAAGAATATCTAAGAACTAGAGCAAAAAGAGACAAATTTTTTAAGACTTGCAGAAGAACTCTTAGGTCCTACCCTTGTGATAGGGGGGCAGGCACTTAAGGGATGACAAATGAAAATGGGGAAAGGGTCTGAAAATATCCCTAAAAAGATATAACCATTCATAGTAAGCCAACCATGGGATACATAAGGATTAATGTAATCCCTTACAAATATACCCATGGCCAAAGGAGATAACAAAAAGTTAAGAGAAATTAGTGAAAACATAAAATTAGCAATGGAAATGAACATGGAGGAAAAGAGGAAAAAATAGACCCAGGAACATTGGGAGAGATACCACAAGAGGATGGAGAAGGCAAAGGAAATAGAAAAGGAATGTGCCATAAGGGTAGCAGTAGAAAAGGAAATAGAGGAAGTGTTTGAGCACACCAATGAGGGTGTTGTTGAGCACGCCATTGTGGGTGTAGCCAGACGACAACACACTAATTCATCAAATCCTGAGAAACAAAATGAGCACGCCATTGGGGTTGCTACAAATATGAAGAAGACAGAGATTAATAACACTCTGAAACCAATCAACTTACATATGAATAAAGCAGAAGAAATTTTGAAAAGATTAGAAGGAAGTATTACCCCATATGGGTCTTCTAGGAGAACATGGGAAGAAACATTACCGCCACTAAACATGACACCATTTATTCAACCCAATCTATCTAATATTCAAATCAAAATTGATGAAAAATGGGAATTGGTATTAAACCCTATGAAGAATCTCCAACCATTAAATTTTAATGCGGAGTACTTATAACAATTGGTGAATAAAAGTGTGAGGAAGATGAGAGAAGAAGAAACACAAGCGGTACCTAACAGAATCAATTTCATATCAAACAATACAAGTATAATAAGACAAACAAATGAAATGACACCACTAACAAATGGAATGTCATTAAAAAATGAAAGATTATCTTCGAAAACTAAAAGGCACTATGGATAAGTACAACCCCCAATCTAGGAGTCATCATATGTGCCCTATAAGTCTAGAAGAATTTCAACAGAGGATAAAATTGAAGAAGTAAACAAGCAAAATGAAAGAGAAGAGCATATTGTAAGAGATTGGAGGAAATACTAGGAAAAGAATATTTTGAGATACAGTTGAAATGAGACAAAGGGAGGGAGAATAAACCCCTACCACAAAGGAAAAACACTAAGAAACTGAAAGAACCGGTGGAAAAATCCTACGGCGAAGAAAAGGAAAAACAAACACAATCTATAATGGATACTCCTATTAAGTTGCCAATATTCGGCAAAGATACCACCGAGGCTGTAGAGCATATATTCATTTTGGAATCAATTTGGCAGAGAAATAACATAAACAGAGACCAAACTAAATTATTTGACTTTGTGGGGACTCTGAGGAATGATGCTTTGAATTGGTATAGGAAGAATTACCCACTACATGATAAGACATGGAATGAGGTTAAAAAGGAATTCTTGGATAATTTTGAATCTCCAGAAATCCCCACTGAAGGAGTGAGCAAAATGAGTGATCTCATACAAAAAGAAGGAGAAACCATCAAGTAATTTGATAATATGTTTAAAGAAGTCTCTAGGAAACTAGAGGAACCATTAACATAAAAAGTAGAGAATTGAGTGGTTTGTATCTGGACTAGCTCCGTAGATAAGAAATTCACTTGATGGCAAAGATTTTACAACTTATTCTGAAGCAGTTACCTTAGCATGTCACATAGAGAACCAAACATGGAGAAGAACAAAAAAGGAAAAGGAAAATACAGAACTAGAAAAATTGAAATTAGAATTGGAATAATTGAAGTTGAAATAGGAGATATTATCTAGAAAGGAAAACAATCCACAAAAATAGAGACCAAACATATGGTACACATATTGTACTAGAGGACACCTAAGGAACGAGTGCCCTAAAATGATAGGAGAAAAGAAGGTTGTTGCATTAAGGGTAGACATGAGAATAGTACCTAAGAATATCCAATCAATCTTTTGTTGCCTCTGTTAAGAATGGGACGAACATGAGATAGAAGATTGCCCATAACAATTGTTTAGACTAAGAGAAGAAGATGATGACCATGAAACTTGGTGCAAAATCCATCGCAATAACAAGACAGATGATCAGGACATGGTATATGTGAAAGGATTGGTTGAGAGACCACTCTATAACAAGAACCATGGGTATAAAGTCCCTAATTGGGGAAACCAAAGAAATGTAAATACACTACAAAACACAAACCCTAATCAAGAACCATACATGAATAACTACAATAATGACGAAAGAGGCCAATACAATCGTTATAGAGGTGGAAGAGGTCGCGGTAGAGGTCGGAGAAGAAGAGAGGATGCAACATGTTATAAGTGTGGAGCAACATGACATTATGTCAATGACTGTATAGAAGATAAGAAAGAAACTTGTGGATTTTGCAGTAACCCAAACCATGATTTGTTCAAATGTGAGAAAGCACAACAATATTTCAAAAATGCATCACCACCCACTAAAATTGATAACTCAGAATGACCTGATGCATCCAAAGGAGCAAAAGTGATGATAAAAATCCCAAAGGAAGAACCACATGTAGCTAGGAAATTTTTAAGAGAACACATGAATGGAGAACAAGTGAATGAAAGACAACCAATCTTGATAGAAGAAGAATTGTTAGAAAAAGAATATCTAGAGAAGAAAGAGAATCTTAGGAAGAAGGCCATTGTTGAGTATAGAAAGAATAATAAAGTTGCAATAGTTACTAGAGGGGGGATATACACCGCAAACAAAAAACTAATCTCAAAATAATCAAAGGAAGAAGAAGGTGAAGAAGAGGAGTACTTCCCCACAAATGATTTGATTATAGAGAAGACAAAGAAGATCATTACAAAATAAAAACAAAGCAAGGGTTATCACAAGGTTTTCTTCTTAGAAAAGGAAGCTCTACCACTTAAAGAACTGGCCAACTTTGTAGAAAAAGAAAATATACTGGAAAAGCTAAAACAATTTGCAAAATATTAGAAGAAGAACAAATCCAGTGACAAGAGGCCACAAATATGAAGTGTGGTAAAAACCTCTAAAAATTGGAAGAAGAAACCAGTCATGATTGAACTACAAGTTCATAATAAACAGTTCAAAAATGTATTGGTTTATCTTAGCGCAGAGTTTAGTATTATTCCTAAATGGGTATGGAAAGATCTTGGAAGACCTACACTACATGAAACTCCATATGGCATTGCTTTAACTGACGGAACCACCATTGATACAAATGGTACTTGGATGAATGTGGAATTTGATCTATTGTGCATAAAGAGAAATATAGACTTTGAAGTTGAGATGAAGAAGCCTTTTAACACCTTTAATATTCTATTGAATTTGGAATGGTTTGTGAACTGCAATGGTATTTTTGACTCCCATAAGGAAGAGATGACATTTTCTAGGATAGATCGAGTAGTGCACATCCCTTTGTATACTGATATGGTTGGTGTATATATAGAAGAGGTAGTGAAAGAGGAAGAATATAGTGAAGAGGAGAATTAGAGGATGATATATTCACTAGGAAAGATCCCTAAGAAAGAAATGGAGGAAGATCTAAATTTTGAAGGAGAGATATATGTTGAAGATAGTGACCACAACACTAATTTTGAGGAGGTTTTAGAAGCACGAATAAGGAATAAACCAACAAAAGATCAAGAAAAATAGTAGGGGCTAGAAGAGCATATAGCCGAAGAAAGATTGAGAAGTTAGCTAGTAAACATACCACAAAGAACAAGAATGCACCACAAATTCAGAAGGAGGAGAAGGATAGCTTGACCTACTACCACAGATATAAGATTCATCAAATCAATCACATCTCCATGGTTGTATCACATATCAAGCAACCGCAATACTTAGGGGTAGGATCCTATGCTTTAAAGATGTGGTAGAAGTGTTGGAATTGGATAAGCCAGAAATGAAGACATGGAAGGTTCCAAGTAGGTGGAAGATACAAAAGAAGATACCAAAGAGCACCACAAAGGAAAAAAACCAATTGCAAATAAAAAATAAGATGGTATTAAGTATGATGAAAATTAAGGGGAAAGTAGTGGAAGATACTACAAATAGAGTTCCAGCATGCATGAAAATAAGAGTAACTACTGCAGATATAGATAAATTAATGCACAAAGGTAGGATGTGCATAGAACATAATAAAGAAGATGGGAAAAAAGAAGGTGTGGAGGTTCCAAGTCTCGATGCTCTGGGAAACATCTTGTTCAGCCTAAATCTGATGATGAAGCTCCAAGTGTTGAAGGCCCACACATTCTGGTTCTAATTGAAGATGCCTTCGGTCCCATATTACCTTGTGAGATGTTTATTTGGGTTCCACAAGTCACGAGAAGATGCCACAAACTTCACATGTTTAACTGAGTGCTTGATTGTCCTGAGATGTGAATTCAACAACACTTCTGATAGAGATAACTCCATGTGAACTGATGCATATGAATCATGATAGAGTTTTGATCCATTGCCACGAGTTGAGATATGATAATGCAGTGGAATGCGGCAGGTTACACTGAGACTATTACTGACTAAAATAAATGAAAGAAATATTTTTAGTTGTCTTGAGGACAAGACAATGTTTTAGGCCTGGGGAGGATGTTAGCAAGTGATTAGGTGGTGTAGTCATGGTAGGAGGGTCCAAAGAATGCATTGTCCAAACCATGCAGCTAGAGTAAACACAATGGAAACAACACAATTATGGACAGAAATGGAAGATTCATATATTCAATATGTCAAAGGATTACAATGCTCATATGCTGACAACATGTGGGCTACAATCAAAGGGCTCACAAGCCTACCTTCTGGGTTACAACAGATATGAAAGATATGGCATTGAAAGTGCCTTCCAGAAAGAATTCCACTATCCTATGAAAAACTACCAACTGACTTCCTAATGCATCTAAGAGATCTATATATATCATCTTCAAGCTCATACAATCCTCAGTGTTGGCCACAAGAGGTTACACACTCCAATGAAAAGATGTAACGTGTAGAAACAAATAGGTCGGCCTACAACACTTGGTATTGCTCCGCAAATGAACGAAACTTGGTAAGGACCTCAAGGAAGGTCTATATGATCCTTATGTGCCATGTATGATGTTACATTAGGCTCCGCAAGTCATGGAAGTGCTCCACAAACCTTCTCCTTCAACTGTCTACCTGGATGTGCTGCTCTGTGAAAGCTGATGATCTTCTGATAGCGATAACTTTCAGGAAACAAATCCAAATCACTTGAAATATGAATATTATGTAGATGACACTATGTAGATGCTAATTGGTGCTTCACGAGCTCTGATATGAAGATGTGGTAAAATGTAGTAGAAAATGCTAAATGAATAAACTGAATTGAAAATGAAAGAAAACAAAAGGATGCAAATATTTTTGGTTGATGCAAGATTGCTCTGCAACCTAGGATGCTCCTACATCAGACACCTAGGGTTGTTGAAAAATTGAGTCCCTCACTTTGCTGGGGTTAGAGGAAAACCAAGGTGGTCTACCTTAGCTTGCGATATCCATGATGAATCTTCTTTCGGTTTGCCTTTCCACTTTACCAAATATTCTTTGTACTGCTTGCCTCTAGTACTGCATCCAACTCTGATATCCAAGATGTCCTCTATCTACTTTGGTAGTTGCTGTGGTAATTGATTCGTCAATCCATATTCAATGTTGTCCCTTGACTCTCCTTCATGATACTGGTATAAGTCTGTAATGTTGGATATAGGTGATATACCAATTGTCTCTGGTAGCTCCACTTCATATGCATTCCCTGAATCAAACTTCTTAATTATCTTACATGGTCCAAACTTCTTCATATTTAGCTTGTTGTATGTCCCTACTAGAAATCTCTCTTTTGTTAGATATATCATTACTTCATCTCCAACTAAAAACATTTTGTGCCTCCTCTTCTCATCTGCTTGCTCCTTATACTTGCTATTCATCTCCTCCAAATGCTTCTTGACCTGATTATGTAGTGTCTCCATGTATCTTGCAAATTCTTCTCCCTCTGCACTTCTCTTATTCTTCATACTAGTGTCTCTCAACTCTACAACTCCTCTAGGTTTCACTCATGTCACAACTTCAAATGGTGTCTTCCCTGTAATCCTATTCACTGAATTATCGTATGCAAATTCTGCTTGCGGTAGAATTAGATCCCAATTTCCTGCCTTATCTCCTACTAAACATCTCAACAAGTTACCCAAACTCCTATTTACCACTTTTGTTTGTCCATCTGTCTGTGGGTGAAATGTTGAACTGAACTTTAGGTCTATCTTCATCTTCTTCCACAATGTCCTCCAAAAATATCTAATGAATCTTGTATCTTTGTCTGAAACTATACTCTTAGGTAATCCATGCAATCTCACAATCTCCTTGAAAATAGGTCAGCAACATGCACTGCATCATTTGTCTTCTTACAAGGAATGAAATGTGACATCTTTGAAAATCTATCAACTACTACAAATATAGAATCATATCCTCTTTGTGTTCTTGGCAAACCTAATATGAAATCCATGCTTATATCTTCCCAAGGTCTCTCCGAAACTATCAAAGATTTATACAAACTAGTATTCTGACTACTCCCCTTTGCAACTTGGCATACTCTGCAACTCTGAACAAACTTATTTACGTCCTTATATATATGAGGCCAAAAGTAATGTTCACTTACCAAAGCTACTGTCTTATCAATTCCAAAATGTCCTGCCAATCCACCACTATGTTTCTCCTTTATCAAATTGTCTCTCATTGAACTCCTAGGTATACACAACTGATTTTCCTTAAACAACATATCCTCCTAAATGAAATAGTCTAACCACTTACTTCTATCTGTCACAACAGGTTCTTTACATGCTCTCCATGCTTCTACAAAATCAAGATCCTCTTCATACATATGCTTCAGTTCCTCAAAACCTAATACTTCTACTCTCATCTCTATCAACAAATTCCTTCTGCTCAATGCATATGCAACTTTGTTTGACTTTCCACTCCTATGCTTCAATACAAATGTGTAACTTTGCATGAACTTTACCCATCTCATATGTCTCTAATTCAACTTTCCTTTACTATTAAAATACTGCAAAGCTTGATGATCGGTGTACAACACAAATTCCTTATGCAACAAGTAATGTCTCCACTTCTTCAAGGCTTGAATTATGGCATAGAATTCTTGATCATAAACTAAATATCTTCTCCTTGCATCATTCAAATTCTCACTTAAATATGTTACTGGTCTCCCTTCTTGACTTAACACTCTCCTATTGCACTTCCACTGGCATCACAATCCACTTGAAATACTTTGTTAAAATCCGGTAATGCTAACACTAGTTGCTCTGACACCTTCTTATTCAATAATTCAAAACTCTTATTTGCTCCTGATGTCCACTTAAAATCCTTTCTGTCACCTCTCATTGTCTTTGTTATTGGTGTGTATAGAGTACTAAAACTTTTGATGAACTTTCGGTAGAAACTTGCTAATCTATGAAATGAACTTACCTCTCCAATGTTCTTTGGTGTTGGCCATTTAGCAATTGCTCTAACTTTCTCAGGGTCCATCTTCAATCCTTTTGCAGAAATCACAAATCCCAAGTATACCAACTCTTCCTTCATGAAACTACATTTCTTGATGTTTATCTGTAATTTCTCTTATCTCAACCTCTATAATACTTGTCTAATATGCCACAAATGTTCTTCTTGTCTTACTAAAAATTAGAATATCATCCAAGTATACAATAACAAACTTACCCAAGAATTTCTTCAAAACCTCATTCATCAACCTCATGAAAGGAATCGATGCATTAGTCAATCCAAAAGGCATCACTAACCATTCATACAATCCCTCATTTGTCTTCAATGCGGTCTTCCACTCATCTCCTTCTTTGATCCTAATCTAATGGTATCCACTCTTCAAGTCTATCTTTGTGAAATACTTTGCTCCACTCAAATAGTCCATGATGTCATCCATCCTTGGCAATGGAAATCTATACTTAACTGTGATCTTGTTGGTTGCTCTAGAGTCTGTACACATCCTCCATTCTCCATCTTTCTTCGGTGCTAGTACTGCAGGTACCGCACATGAGCTCAAACTTTCTCTGATCAATCATTTCCTCAACAGTTCATGTATCTATCTATTTAGCTATGCATTCTCTACTGGTGTCATCCGGTGTGCTACTTTGTTTGGAAAACTAGCTCCAAGTATAAGGTCCATATGATGACTGATACTCCGGATTGGTGGCAATCCTTTAGGCACATTATTTGATACAATGTCTTCATACTTTGTCAATAATTTAGTTATCTCCTCTGGCGATGGTTCTTCTTCTTTTCCAGTAACAATCTCTATACTTAGGCTCCACACTTCTTAGGAATCAAAGCAAAACACATATTCTCATGTCTCAATCCATCCAAAAATTTCCTTCCATCTGCCAAACAAATTCTAGCATTCCCACATACTTCACTTTTAGGCTCAACTTCCAAAGGTATCAAGATATGTTTCTTTCCATTTGATGTTATTCTATAAGTATTCTTTCTTCCATCATGTATAGCCTTTCTATCATACTTCCATGGTCTACCCAACATTATATGACATACATCCATCAGCATAATATCACACAATACTTCATCATTATAAGATCGTTTATGAAATTTCACCAAACATTGTTCACTCATGAGTACCTTGTGTTCATCTTGAATCCATGCTATCTTGTAGGGCTTAGGGTGTTTCAATCTCTTCAGGTTTAGCTTAGTCACCATCTCCTCTAAAACCAAATTATCAGTACTACCGCTATCAATAATAACCTTACAACATTTACCTCCTGATTTGCATCTTGTTCTGAACAAATGTTTCCTTTGCGGTGGTTCCTCAATTGTCTTTGCTTGAAATAATGCTCTCCTCATGACTAATTATTCTCCTTTCTCTGGCTTTCCCACTAAACTAGGTGATCCAACAGGTTCTTCTTCCACATAAGATGCTCTTGCACTGTTCTCTATTCTCTTGCTTGTACTTCCCTGATGACATTCAAATGCTCTATGTCCTTCACCTCCACACTTAAAACAAGTTCCTCTGAATGATCTTTTATCAAACCCTCTTTCATCTCTCCTATATCCTTCATTGCGGTAAGAATTATGATTCCCTTTGTTCTTGTGGTAGAAACTTATGTCATCTCTCCCTCTGTGGTATGAATTATTGTCCTTTTCTTCCTTCCAGTATGGGGCTACTTTCTTTGTTCTACTCCGTATAAGGTCTTTCTCCTCCGGAATATGTTCTACCTCTTTGAAATTTACCTCCTCTACCTCTCTGTCTCTGCTCATGCTTCTTATTCAACTTGTCTTCAACTTTCAAGGAAAACTGATATGCTTCATCTATTGTTGTCATCCTAACCAGACTTAGTTCTTCTTGAATGTTCATCCTCAATCCATTTATGTATCTTGCCACTTTCTCCTTGCTTGCTTCACTGTGTCCAATCCTTATGATCATCTTATGAAATCCCTCAGTGTACTCCTTCACAAATTTCTCCTTTTTCTTTAGATTTTGCAATCTCTTCAACAATTCCAACTCATAGTCAGAGGTATGAACTGATTTTTCAACTTTGTCACCATCCTATCCCATTTTATGATATTTTATTTTCCTCTTCTATTCCTATCCAATTGAACTTCTTTCCACCAAATAGCACAATGTCCTTTCAAGTTAGTTTTTTCAAATCTTACTCTCTCCAGATCTTTAATTTCTTTATATTCAAAGTATTCTTCCAAGTCATTTATCCAATCAATCAATTCCTCCAGATTAAAATTTCTAGTATAGTTTGGTACTTGCACTCTAGGTCTCTTCGCTATCTTAGAAATAGCTTTCAACATCTTCACCTGATATGATTCTTCTTCTTCTAGGGCTTCTTCATTTTGGTCAGCTAATTGAAATTCTTCATCATCACTTTCAGCATCATGTCTAGGGTTTAGTCCTCTTCTTCTATCTTCTTCTATAACATCCAATCTAACTTTCATTGTCCTCATCATCTCAATCATTTCTTCCATTCTTCTAGCAACATTGGCCATAGCAGGCATCCTCCTTGGCAGCATCTCTTCCTAGGATCCGATGCAACTACCTCAATTCGGCAATCTGACTACAAGGTAGCAACTGACTCACAATCGGCGCTCTGTTGACAAACACAAGTAGGCTGCCTTAGTTAAGCATTCTATTCACCATAAGATCTTCCTAAATTCCTTCACTTCCAAAAGGATTCAAAAATTTGCTTTGATACCACTTGGTGCAGTCATGGTAGGAGGGTCCAAAGAATGAACTGTCCAAACCATGTAGCTAGAGTAAACACAACGGAAACAACACAATTATGGATGGCAATGGAAGATTCATATATTCAATATATCAAAGGATTACAATACTCATATGCTGACAACATGTGGGCTACAATCAAAGGGCTCACAGGCCTGCCTTTTGGGTTACAACAAATATGAAAGATATAGCATTAAAAGTGCCTTCCAAAAAGAATTTCACTATCTATCTTATGAAAAACTACCAACTGACTTCCTAATGCATCTAAGAGATCTATATATATCATCTTCAAGCTCATAGAATACTCTGCGTTGGCCACAAGAGGTTACAAATTCTAATGAAAAGATGTAACGTGTAGAAACAAGTAAGTCAACCTACAACACATGGTATTGCTCCGCAAATGAATGAAACTTGGTACGGACCTCAAGGAAGGTCTATCTGATCCTTATGCCATGTATGATGTTCCATTAGGCTCTACAAATCATGGAAGTGCTCCACAAACCTTCTCCTTCAACTGATTGCCTGGATGTTCCGCTCTATGAAAGTTGATGATCTTCTGATAGCGATAACTTTCAGAAAAAAAATCCAAATCACTTGAAATCTGAATATGATGTAGATGACACTATGTAGATGCTAATTCCTGTTCCATGAGCTCTAATATGAAGATGCGGTAAAATGCGGTAGAAAATGCTAAAACTACAAATGACTGAATTGAATTGAAAATGAAAGAAAACAAAAGGATGCAAATATTTTTGGTTGATGCAAGATTGCTTTGCAACCTGGGATGCTCCTGCATCATTAGGAGTACCACAAACAACACCACTATACCTTAGATGACATTGTCATATGCTGCAAAGGGTTTATGGTACCATTTGTGTCATTCCTAGACCCATTTATGGGTCATATAGGCCTTAATATCCTTAAACACACCCTAACACACCTAAATAAGCTATTATAAGGATAAATATCATAAAGGAAAGGGTGAATTCATAGAAATAATATAATTAAGAGTGTTTATGAAAGGACATAAGGGAAAGACATCATGAAAGGGTATTAAGAGGCTATATAAGGAAGAGGAAAGTGAGAGAGAAGAGCATGATATGATGTGAACATTTAAGTGAATATAAGGAATATAATATACAAAGTAGAGAGTTAGACATGCCTTTTGTATCTATTATTGAATATGAATGTATTATAAGGAGATATAAGGGTTATAAACTAATGATTATGTGTCTATTGATGTATGTGACTTGTAAGATGTGATTAGATCTTAAGTCGTAGTATGATGTTTCCTACCGCATCTATTTATCTTTCTCTCACTGTGTCTTCTGGGGTATAAACATATTACATAAGATTACTTTAGGCTTAGATCTTTGGACTATGTCTTAATTTCTCTTGCCAACAAGGACTATCCAATAGTATTTGGCTAATCTTTCTACATTCTCCCAACCATTAACTGGTATGTAATTTGGATGTAATCCCCTTTCCTTAGAGATTCTAGCAAAGACCCCTCCAACCTAATTTGTGGTTCCCCTCTTTGAAAAGTGCAATGGTAAAGGGGACCCACAAACTTATGTCTCTACCTCCACAACTGATTGCAATGACTTCTTCTTTGATGACAAGATCTTAACTAATTTATTTCCTTGATCTGTTAAGGAGATAGCATTGGATTTATTTTGTTCTCTTCTTGGCTAGTCCATTACCTTTTTTGATGAGCTTGTTCACCTATTTCTACAACATTTCTAGTTCAACATTGGCCTCCATTTCAACTTCACAAACTTTTTCCACTACTGACAAGGCCCCAATGAAAATATTATTGACTTCATCCTCCAATATTAGTCTATCCTTTCTCAAATTTCATACCCACTTCTTGATTCTAATGTCTAGATGGTGTTTGTTAGGAATCTTACCAAAACATTCGTGATAAAATTATTTTAATGAAATATTCATCATTCCCACACTTATATACTACTCTCAAGAACTACGAGCAAATGTTAAACCAATTTGAAGCACTTCCTTTGGTTGCCTCACCTACTAGGGCTAACTCTTTAACCCCCTCTACATCATATTCTTCTAATATAAAAAGAATAATTTATTTTCTTTGAAACCTATTATGAACCAAGTTGGCACCACTGCATCTTCCTCTATGTTAGGAGTGTCCTTGTACCCACAACAAAATCATCAATTTTTTAAGCTAGTTGATCCCCTCCATGTCACTTTCCACCAACTTCTAACCAATAGCCTCATTTAGCTTCCTCATATTTAACCATTAGCTACTAATCTTCCTTTGCCTTAAACATATGACCCTAAGTTTTTTTACCAATATCATTGTGTCCCTAGACATGACACTGAGAGGTGCATGAGCCTAAGACATATGATACAGGATCTTATTAACTCTAATGTCATCTAATTTTTACGTGTAAATGATCAAGGTAACCAATTTGTGGCCCCTCCCAATTAAAATCTTTGAATATATACTAATCCACTTACTCAACATTCCACCACCAATTCTATGGACCCTATTGGGACTCTCATTTTAAAATCCTTAAATTGCCCAAAATCCATCATAATCCAATGTTTGTTGTTTGCCCCTGTGTGCATTTTCATGTTGAGCCTGTCGAAGAAATTCAATTTGAGACATATAAAAGTGGGTTCCTAGTCTTAAAACCTTTAGAGAATATTACAAGTTAAAATCCTAAGTGTTTTATTGTGTAAGGGATTCCCTAAGTTTGTCTTTCAACAATTTCTTAAGTTCAAGAACCCGCCGAAAGGCCTTATGTTTCGGCAATTTGGCAAGTTCTTGAACAGACAAACTCATCGAAACGGGGGGTCCTCCAAATAGAATTTTTACCAAAATAGGGAAAAGAGGAACCAAAAACAAAGAAATGAGAATGAAGGAGAAGTGGCTTTCAATGAGTTCATAAGTTCATGAACTCACTAAAGTGTCGAAACAGTGCACAAGTTCAAGGAATTGTCGAAACATCGATGGGAGTTCAATAGTTCCCATTTTCTCCAAATTTCTGATAGGTCACATTTTCTCATTTTTTCTGACAAGGTAAAAGAAGAGGAAGAAAATAAGATGAAAATGAAATGGTTCCTAAGTTCACAATTGTGTTGAAATGCTGAAATAGAGAAAAAGAGAGAAAAGTGAAAAAAGAGAAATGTTTGGTGATTTTAATTATCACTAAATCAGTTTTAAATGGATGAGAAAAGGTGTGATAATGTTGTTCCGACATCCCAACCACTACAATGAATTGCCAGGGGCACCATGAATGCAACAAGTTAGCCTAGCTACCTGCTATACCTACGTGACATCTAAGCTCTCCATTTTGAGCAGGAATGAAGCAGATGCAAGGATTATTGAATACAAAATTAAGGCGTGGCATATGGAGCCTATATAGTAAACTTTGGATTCATTTCAAAGAGTTGGTCATTGATCCATCTTTCCAAATGCTTGTAGGTGTAAGGGAATTTTCTAGGGTTTCAATACATGCCAGTTCATTCCAGTGGGAGCAACATAGATTGTAGGAGATTTGTAATGTAAGTGCATTTTTTAATAGAATGTCTCCATTGTTTGTTGCAAGCTTTTAGGGAAACCTAGGTCATAGTTGTGTGTTTCCTCTTGCCACACTTGTTGGCATGATTGTAATGTGGATTTGAAAATGTTGCAGCATTTTAATTCATTGCAAGCCTTGTAATGGTCATTTCTACATTGCATATGGATTCATGTAGCATGGGAATGGATTAATAAGTATGCTATGTTGTTTGATGACAAAATATGTGGTGTATGTTTCATGCATAGCTCATATTCCTTTGATTTCATGTTGTTGTTTCCTCACTAGTCAATTGGACTCTATTACCCCTCGGATTGGCACTGGTCTTAGAAGTTTATATCCAATCATATGCCTTCAAATGGAAATATCATTCACCAATATCTTAGGAGTAGGATTAGATTAGGTTTATATGTTGTTCATGTTTTAAAATAATAATCAAGGATAAATCTGAAGCAATGCAATACTATTTTAATCTTGTGTGAATCATGTTATGAATGTCTGCATCTTGTTATTGTGTAAATAGTCTCAAATGAATCCATTTTATGGGGATATAAATGTTGTCATCTATGGGTGAATGTACAAGATGTATAATTAGCTATATTGAGGTACCTGAGTGGCTAGTTATTCTTGGTTTAGTGACAATATTTGGATCCAAATCAATGGGTTGGGTTTAGCCACCAATTTTTAGTTGTTCATATGGTTTATCAACCCTTAGGGAATACCCAAGCCCAAGTCTAAGTTGAGCTCGAAGTGAAGGAGAGAAAACCCACTCCCCTTCATTGAAATTTAACCCTCCATGATCTATTTATGGGCAATTTTTACTTTCATGAATGAAAACCCTAGCCTTGAAAGTGAATATATGTCCTAGGAAGTGGAGTAGCGATTTTGGGACCCAACGGACCCAGTGCTCCTATCACATTTTGTACCTACTTTTTGTTGAAAGGAACAACACAACTGAGAGGGGGGGTGAATTAGTTGTGTCAAAAACTTTAACTTCTTTAACTAAAATCACATTTGCATTTACTTCCTTAACTCCTTAAATTGTTATGTAGATTAAACATGAAAAGTAGATTCAAAACATGAACACATCAACACCATACACACATGAACACCAAATTTTTACATGAAAAACCCTAAACAGGGAAAAACCATAGTGTGTTAGCTCACAATATATTATGTAGGATCAATACCAAATTACAATAAAGGCTCACTGCCCAAATAAGTGCTCACTGCAAGGGGTGGCTCACTACCGAGGTTTGGCTCACTGCTGAGTTGGTGAACTGAGATAGTAACATCTACACCATGCCTAAGTTCAGTTCCATTGACTTCTCTCAATTAGGCACTATCAAACTCTGCTAATCAAAAACTTGCTTTCTGGAGCACCAAATCACAAATGCTTGGGAATGAAGATAGCTAAGGACCTTGTAAGCTTAAGTCCAAGACTGCAAGACCAAAGAACATACTGCAGAGGAATGTGCAGCAACCTCCCTATCACACTACAAACTCTATCAGACACAGTCTTCACACTGGTGAATAGAACTTTTGTTACACAGTGATCCAAACAACCAAATTCTACATTTTGCATCTTCAAACTCTTCTTTAATTCATATCCAAATCTCATACTCCAATTTTTAATACAGAGGAAATGCGGAGCAAAACCTTAGACAGTGTTCTTGATAAGAAAACTCAATCTCTCTATAAACAGTAATATCAAAAGGCACAATTGACATCAATTACAACACAGACATGTTGACATCAATGACAACACCGGTTAGCACATACTTGCAACAATCTCCCCCTTTGTTATTGATGGCAACATTGATTTGAAAAACCATCAAGACAAGATTTTGCATTAATCACCTTCTCCCCCTTTCTCTTTACACATCTGAACTCATACTCCCCATGAGTTTTTCACATGATCTCTCTCCCCCTTTGATATCAATGGAAAAAGGCATCACTTCTCTTTTTCTGCACATACTTGCACACTATTGTTCTTGATCAATCTTTACTCCCCCTGACTGCAACAATCATCTCATATCACTACCTACTCTCCTAAGGCATAGCCATCAATAGTTTGGGTAAAAAGATGTCTTCTTCAGCCACTTCCAAACACATTCTTATCTACAGGCCTAGGGAAAAATTCCCAAGATTGATTTTCCTCAATCTATTCTTCTGCAACTCTTTTTCTTGTCAGTACACCTTTATTTTTGTCACCATTGATTTGATCTTCAGTATGATGCTTTTGCACATACCTTAGGGATCTTAAGAATCCTTCCCAGAGCTTCTTTAACCTATACTTATTTTTCTTTATCTTTCACAGTCACAGTCTCTATCCTGACTCAGACCTTGTCGCTTCAAGTTGAGGCATCAGCATTAATCCTTTGGCAAGGGAGAAAAGATTTTCAATAAGACTCCCCCTGAGCCACAACACTAATCCTAGTTCCCAGAGGGAACATCTACACCAGATTCCAGTATAGACACATCCTTAATCTCTATCACACCCTTCTTCACCCAAATCTCATTCATCTCCTTCTTAGTTTCTGTCGGATCAATCTTTTGTACCGATTTGTCTGCCAGATTATTCTTCTTCATGTTTTTGCTTCTACAGTACTTAAATGTATGTCCAGATTCATTACAAGTGTAGCAAACAACTTTTCTCTGGCTAGTATTTCTTCCATTCATTTTCAATTTGCATTGGTTAGCTTTGTGTCCAAATCCATTACATGTATAACAGTACTCATTGAAGAAATTAACCATCCTATTCTTACCATAGCCATTCCTTATGTGACTTCTGCACTTATTAGTTGTATGACCAATTTTCTTGCATGCAAAGCACTGACTAGAGAAGGATGGAACATTTTTGCTCCTGCATTGAGTAGCCTTGTGACCAAATTTATTACATGAATGACAATAACCATTGAAAGAGGGGTACCTTTATGCATTTGGTTTCCTGATCGGTGATCTTCTTGGTCCATTCCTTTGATTCTGGATTTGCCTACCTTTATCTTCCTTATTCTCAACATTCATTGTTTGACCTGATATAGGACTTTCCCATTTTTCAAACCCCAATCCCTTTTTGTCATCAAAAATGTTTTGACATGCCATTATTCTATCAAATTTGGCAGCACTCACTCTGAGTTTATCTTCTTGAATCCATGCATGTTTTAGATCAATTTTTAGATTCTCAACCTCTTGTTCAAGCTTTGTGTAGTCTCTAGTTTTTTTTTTTCAGACTTTCCTCAATTCTTGCTTTTTCTTCATTTGATGTCCTCAACTTTTCACTATCTTCTTTAAGTCTTGCTTAAGCTACCTGATTTGCTTTCTTAACTCTTTGATGTATTCATTTGCTTCTGTTATATTTTCCTTTAAGTCCATGTTTTCTTCTTCAGATTTTTCAAGGTCTTCAAGAGAAATTTTGGGTTCTTTACTATCAGTGGACAAACATCCCTCTTCTGAAGAGTTCATATCATTAAAGGCCTTAGATACTGATTTAGGTTCAACATTAGCAATTAAACACATATTTATCTGTTCTTTAGCAGCCCTGTGTTCTTTCACTTCACATTTTCCTTTATCACTAATGATATGACCATCTTCTTGCACTTCATCCTGCATTTCCTTTTCTTTAGTCTTATGTACTTCCCCCCTTTTTATATTTTCCTTTTCTTTGTAAGGGAACCTATTTGAATCTGATACACATTTATTAACTTTTGAATACTTATGTATGTCTTCATCAACCTTGACATTGGTACTTACAACAATCTTCCCTAGTCTCTTGTTATAGCAGTGGTAAGCTTTTCTCCAAGATGAATATCCAAGAGAAATACCTTCATCATACTTTGCATCATTCTTTCCTATTTCTTCCTTTCTCCTAATAAAACATTTGCTTCCAAATTTTAAAATATTTAGTAGTGGGTGTCTTTCCATACCATAATTCAAAGGGAGTTCTTTCATTATTTGCTTTTACCTATACTTTGTTTTGTGTGTAGACAACAGTCTGAATTGCTTCTTTCCGAAATA
This sequence comes from Cunninghamia lanceolata, assembly GCA_027924645.1. Classification (NCBI taxonomy): domain Eukaryota; kingdom Viridiplantae; phylum Streptophyta; class Pinopsida; order Cupressales; family Cupressaceae; genus Cunninghamia; species Cunninghamia lanceolata. Next base: position 10,410,544 of record BSBN01000321.1, read on the forward strand.
TCTCTAGTAGATTTTCTTCCTCTATCATTGTCTTTGCAGCTTCTTGAACAGTCCTGCTTTTTATTTCCATCACTCTATTCTTTCTAGGATCAGATGGTTGTCTCTTTATCTCATGAATCTCATAGAACATATTGAATTTATTAGAAGTAAACTCTTCTCCCTTGTCAAACCTCAAACATTTTATTTTCATATTCAACTTATCTTCAACCATTACTTTGAAAGCTTTAAATCCATCTAGAGATTTTGATCTTTCTTTGAGAAAACTAACCCAAGTCATTCTAGAATAATCATCAATGAAGAACATAAAGTACTTGTCATCATGGAAGATTCTTACTCTTGTAGGGCCACAGAGGTTTGTATGAACCAACTCCAATAGTTCAGTAGATGATTTTTCTCCATCCTGTCAGCTTTCTCTTGCTTGCTTTTCATCTTGACACTTCTTGCAGATGATATTGTTAGAATGTATAATTTTTGGCAAATCTTTTGCAACTTGAGTTGAACTTATCCTTACTAGATCATCAAGATTGATATGACACAATTTCCTATGCTAGAGCCAACTCTCATTGGTCTAATTCATGGATCAATGAATGTCACCTTCCCTGAGATGATAAAGGTTTTCTTCTATCCTCTTTCCAGCAGCTATCACAACTCTGGATTTCTCTCTGATTTCAAAAGCATCATTCTGAAATACAAGACTGTATCCTTTTCTGTACAACTCTGGATCAAGACATTCTTCATCACTGCAAATGACATCCTTTGAATTAGTGAAAAGGCAATCATCATCTTCATTGTCTTCAACATCATAGTATGTTCTCTTAGACATTCTACTTTTATCTTCTTCATTCTTGCTTCTCAAATTTCTTTTTGAACATCTCGATGCATAAAGACCAATTTCACCACATCTGAAGCAATTGAGAGGTAGCTCATCCTTGTGTGCCATCTCGGATCTACCTTAAGTTGTTAGGCTTTCTTCCAAGGAACCTGCTCTGATACCAATTGTTGAAAGGCACAACACAACTAAGAGGGGGGGTGAATCAGTTGTGTCAAAAATTTTAACTTCTTTAACTAAAATCACATTCGCATTTACTTTCCTTAACTCCTTAAACTATTATGCAGATTAAACATGAAAAGCTTATTCAAAACATGAACACGTCAACACCATACACACATGAACACTAGATTTTTATGTGGAAAACCCTAAACAGGGAAAAACCACAGTGAGTGTTAGCTCACAATATATTATGTAGGATCAATACTGAATTACAATAAAGGCTCACTACCCAAATAAGTGCTCACTGCAAGGGGTGGCTCACTATCGAGTTGGTGAACTGAGATAGTAGCATCTACACCATGCCTGAGTTAAGTTCCATTGAAGCGCAATAATTCTTCTCCTTCACTATCTTCTTCACACACACACTTATCTTCATTCTTACACACTTACACCTCACTCACGACTTCATTACATATATTTATACAATTCATCAACCTTGGAACGTACATCAAGGTCGGCATTACAATCATTAACCATTGGAACAATCTCCAAGGTCGGCATACATACATACATCAAGATAGGACTAGACCTCAACAAACTTGTGAACTAAATTAATGAAAGAGGAACACTTCATGCCTTAGCTTGGACTCAATTGCATCTTCACATGCTTCCACAAGTTAGGAAATTCATCCACAAAGAATGTTAACGTCCAAGTAGGTCAAACTGGTGCTATCATCAAGAACACTTTGAACATACGCTTCCTATTGGAACTAGACAACTGAGAGGGGGGCGAATCAGTTGTCCCTTAATAACTTTTTCTGCCTTTAACCTTCTTTATTATCTTACTATCAGATTAGTAATGCAAGTACTTAAACATGAATTGACAACATAAGAGCAGGAACATAATCAACATATTTGACACCAAGATTTTGACGTGGAAACCCGGTTAAGGGAAAAACCACGGTGGGGGTTAACCCACAAAATGCATACCCTATTAAAAGTACTTAGAAAATTAGAAGGTACATGCCTTCAGGTGCACTGCCCAGAGCTCACTGCTCAAAAGGAGAGGCTCACTACCTACAGAATTTATTTAGAAAGAATTAACTGAGAATTAGCATCTATTTTATGCCTGATTTAGTTTCAATGAATGCTCAAGAACTTTCACTTTGCCTCCAGCTCTTCTTCACTCTCTACACTGCTCTTGCTCCTTTCCTTTTCTACTATGCTCCTGATCCTTTCTTTGGATTTTATCTATTTTACACAAGGATGATTTCGGTACTTCTTCAACAAGTATTTATATACTTCAACAACTTTGGAATGATCAATAAGGTCGGCTAAACTTGACGCGGATCATCACACTGTTGGCCAAACATAACTGAGACTTGAATCTACTTCTACAACCACTCCACGCTTCATAAAAATGTATTTAAGGCATCCGCAATAGGTTAGGAACATCCGGTCGGCCAAGACTAGGAAGAACATTACCCTCAAGAAGAAATCTTCAATCAACAAGCTCAAAATTCAATGCAGACCTCCAACATAGTAGCTACATGATCTAGAGACCTCCACAAGCACATTGGAATCACCAATAACATTCAATCTAAACCATATTATCATAAACATTTGAATCTTCCTTCGGAACCTCAAGAACACACTCTGCCATGACTGTCAGATTGGAAGGATAGCTTGCGAACCTCCAAACCACAAACCACAAGAGTTGATGATACACACTGACTTCCCAAACATGCCTTCAGATCTGCAGATCATAATCTTATATTATCAGATCAATCCGGACCTCTTTCCTATCACTCTGTCTATCCTAATTATTACAGGAACTGGTTCTACTCAGATGGCCATAACTCCTTCAAATCTTCATGTGGACTTCTCAAATCTTGACTGGAGCAACCTCTGACAATCCTCTACACAGTCACATGATCTACATGCATGGAATGTCATTAATTTTCTCAATATTCTCAACAATCCGGTCTTCTACACAGACATAAAAATAGGATACAGTCGACACTAATGGCAACAATAATATGTTGACATCAATGACAACACCACTTAGGCACATATTTGCAACACTTCCAAGGTCTTCATTTTAGCATGCGGATCAAGCACACACCTTTAATTCATTCAAGGGACATCCACAAACATCATAGAATCATTTGGAAACCAACAAATCCAACTACAACAGATCTCAACTCACTTCACTTGAAGATGGATTACAGACTGCTCTTAATTAGGCATTGTCAAACTCTGCTAATCAGAAACTTGCTTTTCGGAGCACCAAATCACAAATTCTTTCGAATGAAGATAGCTAAGGACCTTGTAAGCTTAAGTCCAGGACCGCAAAACCAAAGAACATATTGTGGAGGAACGCGGAGCAAAATACTTTCCACACTGCAAACTCTGTCAGACATAGTCTTCACATTGGTGAATAGAACTTTTGTTGCACAGCGATCCAGACCACCAAATTCTAGATTTAGCATTTTCAAATACTTCTTTAATTCATATCCAAATCTCATACTCTGGTCTTCAATACAGAGGAAATACAGAGCAAAACCTCAGACAGTTTTCTTAACAGGAAAACTCAATCTCTCAACAAACAGTAATATCAAAAGGCACAATTGACATCAATGACAACACCAGTTAGCACATACTTGCAACACTTTTGATCCTATTGTTGATTTTTTCATACCTTCTCAAAACTGCAACTTCTCCTACCACTTTATTTTTTGAGGTTGTGGGTTCTATATAAACTAATCACTCTCCATCTAACCCTATGCCTCCTTCCATGCCATATATCACCTCTCCTAATGAGATATCTACTAATGACTATTGTAGTCCTCTCTACGTTAAAGGACTTGTAAACCAAAATCCTATTTCAAGTATTATGATGGACCCCACAAGCCCTTTCCATGTGGTTAGAGGACCATTATTATATCACTCATCTTCATTAGGACTCTTACCATCCTTCAAATATTTTCTTACACACCCATAATGGAATGTCCATTCCAACTCTTGGTTCAATCATTGTCTATTCAAGTGGGACCAAAGTGTGTGGATCTTCCCAACTATATCATCCCCACTTCTTACTAGTATTGCCTTCTCTTGGGCCATCCTTAGCTTGAGATGATGCGGTCCATCCCATTTTTCATTCACCAATTTTCAAGATCCCCTCATGATAAAAAGATCTTTACCATTCCTTGTAGGACCACTATTAGCTAGTCTCTACCTTGGGTAATTTCTCCCTTGATTACTTTTGGTCAAATCCTTCTACTCCACCTAAATCCAATACTAATACCCTATTTAGATTCTACTAGTCTTATGTATCTAGGTGAACCATCACTCTTTTCACACCCCAAATTTTGACTATGTTGACTTTTTACTGTACGTAATTAGTAGATAATTTTGCATGAATTAGTGATTAGACGTTATGTGAAAATGTCAGGATAAATCAATGATATCGTGAGTTTATGTCTATATGTTTAGAATTTAGACATGTGATTATTTGATGTCATGATTATTTATTCATAAGGTTTATGGATTGACTAACGATACACTTGTAGATTAGAAAAGCAAATGAGGGAAAAACATGAAACCAAATGCAATAAATACCTCACAATGCAAATCTAATCCCATCAAGGGAAGAAGGAGCCTTTGCACCCAAACAAGCTCCTATGACCAAGATGATCCCTAGACAAGTGGATTTCAATGTGAAATGCTCATAAGTTGGGCAACTCACTATCCTAGCTCAAGAGTGATTTTGGCATTATTTCTTTGCATAGATTTGGCTTATGAAAATGGCTTGGGAGAGGCTCTATTTATAGACTTTTGGAGGGATTCTTGATCCAAGGGTGGAGAATGCTTAGAAAGATCAAGGGTGGAGAATGGAGATGACATGGAGGGCCTAGATCTAATCTTGGAAAATGGATGGCTATGAATAAAAGTGATTCTTTTATTCATTTGGGGAAGAGGAAAGTTATGGGGGAAGATTATTCCCCAAATAAAAGATTCATGGGGGAAGATGCAAATGAATTAAAAATTCATTTGGGGGGAAATAGAGGCATAGGCATGGGAAGGGTATTTTTTTATTGTGATGTGGGATTTTAGGTAGATTTATTCCCATTTATTTATTTGGGAAATGTGGGAGAGTGGGTTAAACTAGGTTTAACCACCCAAATGAGGGATTAGGGTTAATTAATATTGATTTTATATTAATTAACCCTAAGGGTAGAATAAGTGGGGTTAAATTAATTAGTTAATATGATTTTAACTAATTAATTGGGTTTAGTGGCAAAAAAGGAAAAAATGATTTAGTAAATATTGCATATTTACTAAATTCATTTGGCTAGGTTTGAAACTATCAAATTAATGAAATTAATTCAATTATCTGGGGTAAATTGATGAGAAATGGGGAAATAAAGATTTAATTAATTGGTTTAGGCGGGGAATTGACATGATTAGGGCTATCGGGAGTCAGTTTGGTGATCGAGACATTTTTAGGTGTCTACATTTGCCCCTCTTTGACGTGGCGTCAGGACCTGGGAGGGAAGTGGCGTCAGGTTGAAGAAAAATATGCCCCAGCTGCCAGGAAGGAACAGGATAGAAAGGTGATGCCCCCTCGAGAGGTTGGCGGGAATATAAAAATTTTTCAGGTGATCTCTCGAAAGGATGTGACAGCAGCGAAGGTTGGATAGGGGACGGCGAAAGAGGATGACCGGAAGAAAAACAGAGGAAAAAGGTTAGGATCTGCACCCTGAGGTGAAGAAGGATGACATGGCCCACTATATTAGGAAAAGTGGGCCCTAAAAGTGCCACATTTGCACCCTTTAACCCTAGAGAAGAAGAAGTGAAGGAGAGATGGCTGAGCGCAACCCCCAGTTCCCGAGACTTCGACACATCGCCGAGCGGTTTCAAGAGTTTGGTCGGGCACCCGGCACTGGACCTGCGGTAGGCCCTAACCCTGACTTTGTAATTTTCTCATTTTTCATGCATGTTTTTAGGGTTTTAGGGGCTGGGATTTAGCGCGTAGCGCCAAGGGCAAAGCGGATTGGCGCCATCCTCTGGATTAGCGCCATCCTCTGGATTGGCACCATCCGCCCGGGTAGGGTAGGGCAGTTTTTTGGCCATTGGGTGGGAGTTTTAGCGCTATCTTCTGGATTAGCGCCATTCACAGAAGAAATATATTTCATGCATTTTGACTCCAAGCGGGGGTAAAAGTGGCGCTATTGTCTTCAATAGCGCCATCGGAGGAAGTAGCGCTAAAATGTATTATGGCGCTATCGGAATAATTGGCATTATTCATTCGACGAATTAGCGCCAAAATTAGGAATGACGTGATGTATAGAGTGCAGTAGCACCAAAATTATTATTGACGCTATGGAGAGAGCGCAGTAGCACTATTTTGTGGATTAGCGCAAAGAGGTATGCGCAGTGGCGCGATACTCTAGATTAGCGCCATTTAGAAGAAATTTTAGCGCCATTTGTTAAAATGGCACAAGGGTTGTGGAAGTTGCATGCCACATGATATTGGCTTGTTAGGCACTTAGAAGAAGGGAAAGGTGGATTTAGAAGAAGAAAGGTTGACATCTAACCATAATCTTGCGTATGTAGGATAGAGAGCGGTTTATATTGCAGTCGCGGGAGCGATGAGTTCCTGCTGTGATGGCTCTATTTGATGGTTTTGATGATGCCACGAAGGCGCAGTTAACAAGGTTGGGGCTACTGACAGTGTCGTCGATGCCCATGTTGCGAGCTCATAGAGCTCTGATGACCACCATGGTAGAGCGATATCAGACGGAGACCTACAGCTTTTTATTGCCTACAAGAGAGATTACCATCACGCTTGAGGATGTTTATCGCATCCTCAAGCTACCTATCCACGGTTGACGTGTCAGGTATGACACGAAGACCGGGCGGAGGGCACTGGTCAGAGTTTTTGGTGCAGATCAGCTTGTTCTCTCTCAGAATGAGAGAGAGATGGATTATGAGGCGACATTGGCTGCGGGTGGAGATCCATTTGCCTTGTTCCTGTGCGTGTTGATAGGAGGCGTGGTGATGCCTGACAGGCGAGGCAGGGGTTTTTCAGTTGGTTGCGGAGGAGTGATAGAGGCGATGGTGGTGCATGGGACTGTCTTCGCCTGGGGGCCATTGATGTTGGCACAGCTATATCATGAGATGCACACAGTGGCTTATCTGCATGATAAAGCCTTATCTGCTGGTGTGACGCTGCTACATGTGTGGACTTGGGAGCACATCCCTGTCACTCGGCCGGACTGTGGATACTATCGGCAGCAGTTTGAGACCTTTGTGTTTCTATACCGAGATGCAGAGTACACATATACGGGCTGGGTGCGACATTGGCGGCATATACTGGATGACGTGATTAGTGTGGTGTGGTGGGCTTACATCGGTTGTGAGGAGTGGCCAGATGACATTATTCATCTTCCATACACCTTTCAGCAGAGATACCTGATGGGGTAGGGAGACCGCTGTATAGAGATGTACCTACCCTCATGGGTTATGAGGCAATTTGGGTTGGTGCAGGACACCCCTCAGCAGATGGCTATATATGCGCGGACCCTGCGAGATAGACCCTACTAGCCTACACCCCTACAGCCCCAGATTGCTTTAGCAGACTTTGCAGCACTTCGGCCAGTGCAATGGGATTGGCGGAGTACAGTGAGAGATGCCGGGACCACAGTTGCATATGATATCTGGTGGCACATGCATCGGCCTACGCGGTTGACAGATCCAGTAGTGGAGGCAGTAGATTCAGGGGGGATGACTCAGATGGTGGAGATGACCCTGATGGGGGAGATCGGGCGGAGGGGGATGTGATCATCGGGGATTTCCTTGTGGAGATCGGGGATGATGGGGAGGAGAGAGTGATTGGACAAGATGGCCAGCCGATAGATGTGCTGGCGGCAGTGGCAGTAGGATAGGGACAGGGGCAACAGGCTCCTGTAGAGTAGGTAGAGGTAGAGCAGGTTCCTGCAGAGCAGGTACAAGCAAAGTAGATTCCTATACAACAGGCACAGGTTAGATCGGGGCGACAGCTGAGAGTACCCCGGTGGCGCGGAGGGCATCTGAGAGCAGAGGAGGGTGATCGACCTCCACCACAGGAGGGGCGATAGCATGTTGGTGGTCATGATGCAGAGGCAGGGACTTCAGGGACAGCCTTGGAGGCGGAGACTGAGGCTGAGAGGCGAGAGTCTCGTCAGAGGCGACGAGACGAGGAGGAGAGAGAGACCCTACGGGCACAGGTGGCCAGCCTGGAGGAGGCATTAGAGGGCCGTGAGGCAAAGTTGGTGCAGCTGCGGGGGGCCCTGGCATTGTTAGATGGTGCAGATGGATAGGTGGTGGCATTGTGGGCACAGTTGGCCCAGGCACAGGAGGAGATAGGGATGTTGACCTGAGAGCGGGATGCCGCACTTGACAGGGCACGGCAGGCAGAGGCTACAATGGGTAGTCTACAGGCATCAGGGGGTGGGCTTGCCCCAGTTATGACAAGGATGCAGTCTCAGTTGTCGCAAGTGCAAACACAGTCTTATCAGTTGCAGGCCCAGTTTAGTCAGTCTCAGATGTAGGTGATGCAGGTGCAGAGGGATTTGGCAGACGCTAGGGCACAGGTAGAGTATTACAGGGCGTTGTATTATGCAGCCGTGCCAGCAGCGCAGCGTACCCCTAGCTACAGCCAGGTCAGCAGGTCGAGGGCATCAAGATCTCATAGGTCGAGATTGATTCAGTCAATCCAGCAGACGATGCCTCCTCCCTCACATGTGCCTGCGTAGGTCCCTTAGGTGCAGGTACAGCCACCGCTGCAGTCACAGCTGCCGATAGACGTACAGGCTCGACCAGGATCAGAGTCTCCTACTCCCTCAGAGAGGGGATCCTCTATGTCATGGTCATCATGATAGCCCTTGGAGGCATTTTTGTATCAGGACTGTTATTTTTTGATGGATATATGAGCGATGTACATTTTTTTGCGATGATATATGATGTGATGATGGTTTTTTGATGGCTTATATGTTTATTTATTATGATGATGCTCTATGATGATTATGCAGTATGTTTATGGATGCAATGGGCTTTATGGATTTATATGCTATGGATGATCTTTTGATGGATGTAGTGATGGTTTACTTATGTTATATATGCATGGTTTCAAACATTTATTATGGTTTGTGAAAATGTATGTTTATCTTAATAAACACATGTGATGTATGGAAATGTGGATATGTAGCTAGATGATTTATAAAATGCAGCTAGATGTTTATGATTGGGATGTTTTTGGAACTAAATGTGTTGTACAATGTGATGATACAGATTTAAAATGCACCTATGTGATGACAGACTTAAATGATTATGATATGATTTGCAGTGTTTTAAATGATGTGTAATATGCAACTAAATGAGTCTAAAATGATTTTAAATGATTATGCAAATTAACAGCTTCTAAAATGAACCTAATTATTATGCCAATTAAATGACCTAAATGATATGCAAATTAAGCGGATAAGAATGACCTAAAATGACATGCAATGAGATGGATTAAGATGACCTAAAATGGTATGTCATTACAATGTTTAAAAATGACCTAAAATGATATGCAATTAATTTTAAAATGACCTAAAATGATATGCAATTAAAATGGATTAAAAAAAATGAGCTAAAATGATATGCAAATTGTGTGAAAAATGCATCTAAAATGACATGTAATTGAAATGGATGAACATGACCTAAAATGATATGCAATTAATTTTAAAATGACCTAAAATGATATGCAATTAAAATGGATTAAGAAAAATGACCTAAAATGATATGCAAATTTGTGAAACATGCATCTAAAATGACATGTAATTGAAATGGATGAACATGACCTAAAATGATATGCAATGGAAATGGTTTAAAAATGACCTAAAATGATATGCAATTAATTTTAGAATAACCTAAAATGATATGCAATTAAAATGGATTAAAAAAATGACCTAAAATGACATGCAATTAGATGGATGAACATGACCTAAAATGATATGCAATTAAATGATCATGACATGTAGCTAGATGATATGTCTAGATGCAAATTAGGTGATAGGTGGGATGCAAATTAGGTGATAGATGATGTGGTCCAGTCCTGATACACATGACGTTCTTTGAGTTGACCCTGAGTGGAGGCTGTGGGAGAAAGAATTAGGTGGGGAAAGGACAAGGGTGTATGGTTGGGTATGGGTAGGATTGGGAGTGTGTAGGGACAGGGGAGGGGGGGGAAGATGAGAGGGTGATTAGGTCACAAGACACCACGTCGGTTGAGGGGGGAATATCAGGATGTGTTGAGTGGAAATGCGGAGGGGGAATGGGATTAGTGGAGGAGATGGGGGGAAGTGATTATTAAATCCAGGCCGAGATGGTATAGTTGACTGAGTGATTAGGATGATGAATTTGAGCTAGTAACAGTAGTTGCACAAGATTTATTGAGAGCATTTCTTAGTTTAATGTAGCAATGTAGGATACAGTTCACGAAGGTATGAAATGACTTAGGTGATGATGTATACCCTGCGATTGCATGGACTAGACCCACAAACAATAGGTTGATTTCATGCATGCCCAATGTAGTATAATCATGTTCTAGTCGAGTAAGGGGACTATAGCGATGAGTGTGAATAGTGCATAAAAGGTTTTAATGCCTGTTATATGCAAATAGGACACATCATGCTAGAACCGACCCAGACTTCAAGATATGAATACTATTCTTGGAGTAATGAAACCAACCCACAAACACAGCATACAAAAAGCATGACGATGTCTACGCCAGGTGTTATCCGCTACATACCATGATATAATGAGATCAAGGTAGCTTTGGAGATGACTTAGAGCGAGACAAAAAAAGATAAAAATCAATAAGCAACAAGACCAACGAAAAGATACAAATAACCCTTGTGTGCTCTTGCTAAGAGACGTGATGATAGAATGATAGATTTTTGTCCATTGTAGGAAAGATATATCCTAGGACGCAGATCCATTGGTGTTGATTAGAGAAATGTGAGAAGATGGGCAAAAGAACGATTTGGCCATGTGTAGGATTATGGCTAGTATGTTGATTGATGATTTTTGCGTTTGGGGGACTTGTTTGAAGTGCATATGTGGGTTGTGTGTCCGTTTATGAGATCCAGAAAGTTCAGTAAATGGGGGACCATCCAACGGGGTGGATGGGTGCATCTTAGATACCTGAGTACTGGAAACATTCTTCATATTCCAGACTGCCTACATACCCTGTGTCCACGGGATCAAGGTACTTTTAAGATGCGGGTGAAATGAATATGTAGTTCTGGCAAGACTTGATGATGTGGGAATGGTTTGCGGTGGGTCTGATGTGTTTGAAGACTGATGGGTGTTTGATGATGAGATTTGTTGTTTTTTGGATTTTTTTGTTGTTTTTTTTTTTTTTTGGATTTTGTTGATTTTGCAATGTTTTTGGATTTTCAGATTTTTTGTATGTACAAAGGGAGCTTACAAAGATCCTCGTTCCATGGGTTAGCCTTGGGATGGAATAGGATGGGTTAGGCGATAGGACTGGATGTTTTGGAATTCCAAGCCATGGTATGTGTGAAATATGGATTGGTGTAATGAGAAGAGGACTTATTAGATGGTAGAACTGGCCATTACGCATGGCGCCTGAAATAGGTTTTCACCATGGTACTTATCCAAGGTGTCACCGAAGTGATTTTCACCATTGGAAGTTTTTAATTACACTCTGATTTTTTTTTTTTTGGTGTTTTTGATTTTTTTTTAATTTTTTGACTTGGGGTGGTAGATAGGTTACGCATAGAACTTCTTGAGATGCATGATATTCATTGGCTCATCTAGAGGCTGCCCCTCTAATGTTGCAAGCTGATAGGCTCCTGACCCATAATCGGCCATGACAACATAAGGTCCTAGCCAGTTGGGTTCAAATTTTCCTTGCTTCAGACGCTCTTGTAGGTTCTTCTGATTTTCCACTAAGACAAGGTCACCTACCTCAAATTTTTTGGTTCTGATATTTTTGTTGTCGCTTCTTCTGAGGCAGTTTTGATATGCCTGTAAGTGATTTAAGGCATGCAAGCGTTTCTCATCCAGTAGCTCTAGTTGGTGCAACCGTGCGACGCAGTAGTCCTCATCAGAGACAATGTTTTGCAATGATACTCGGAGAGATGGGAGCTCGACCTCTATAGGTAAAATGGCTTCAGATCCGAATACTAGTGAATAGGGGGTGGCTCCTGTAGGAGTGCGGATGCTTGTTCAGTAAGCCCATAGGGCGGGGTTGAGTTGGAGATGCCAGTCGCGGCCAGCTTCATTGACTGTCTTCTTGAGAATGCAAAGGATGGTTTTGTTAGATGCCTCTGCTTGACCGTTTCCTTGGGGGTAATATGGGGTGGAGAAGCGATGTTTGATGTCGAATTGTTTGCACAAAGTGCGAACTTCTTGGTTTTTGAAGGGTTTTCCATTGTCAGTGACGATGGAATGGGGAATACCATATCAGCAGATGATATAGTGGAGGATAAATTTGGAGATTTGGATACCTGTGGTGAAGGTGAGTTGTATTGCTTCCACCCACTTTGTGAAGTATTCGGTGGTGGTGATTATGAATTTATGGCCATTGGATGATGGAGGGTGTATTTTCCCTACAAGGTCAAGTCCCCACTATGAGAAAGGCCACGGTGTTGTGATCGGTTGCAGCTCCTGTGCTGGTGTGTGGATGAGATCGCCGTGCTATTGACATGGGAGGCATGTCTTGGTAAACCTGTGGGCGTCATGGTCCATGGTTGGCCAGTAGTATCTGGTCCGTAGGATCTTTTTAGAGAGGGTAGGCCCACTGGAATGAGCCCCACAAATACCTATGTGTACCTCTTCTAAGGCTACTTCAGCTTCCGTAGAGTCTAAACATCGTAGAAGCGTGCCGTCAAGACTCCTTTTATATAGTGTGTCACCGACAAGAATGAAACGGGAGGCTCGACGGATGAATGATTTGCGTTAGGAATTGGATAGGTTAGGGGGAAGGATGTTGTGAAAGTAAAGGTATGTTTCTTGGTACCACGGGGACAAGGGGTCAATGACTTCGCACACTAATTCTGATTGAGGAACATCGTATGCCGGGATGGGTAGCCCTTCTATAAGGAATTCATATTTCCTACTATCCTTTTTCATATCGACCAAGGATCCTATGGTAGCCATGGCGTCTGCTGCCTTGTTATTAAGCCTTGGGATTTGCTCGAATAGGATGTCATCAAAGTAGTCTTTGAAATCATCCACCATCTTTCTGTAGGGCAGGAGTTTGTCATCTTTGGTTTTGTATTCATTAGTGACCTGCCTAATGACCAATTGAGAGTCGCCGTACACCAGTAGCTTTTTAATTTTCCATTGGATGGCCATGCGGAGACCTGTGATGAGAGCCTCATATTCTGCTACATTGTTAGTGCATGGAAATGTGATTTTGAATGATTTAGGGATCGTGTCACCTTGAGGGGTAACAAACAGGACGCCAGCCCCTGAGCCTCTGTGGGTGTAGGATCCATCAAAATACATCTTCCATGTGTCTGTGGCTGGCGAGATTGTTAGGATAGCCTCATCTGGAAAGTCTGCAATAGTGGGATGTTCTACAGGGAGAGGTGCTTCAGCCAGCTGATCCGCTATGACCTGTCCTTTAATGGCCTTTCTCTCTATTTATTTAATGTCAAACTTAGATAGAATCATAACCCATTTTGCCATTCTGCTAGTGAGAGCCACTCTGCTTAGCAAATACTTCAGTGGGTCGATCTTAGCAATGAGCTTGGTCTTATGATTGAGCATGTAGTGTCTCAACTTTTGGGATGTGAAGACAAGGGCTAAACATGCTCGTTCAATTTGTGTGTAATTAAGCTCATACAAGATCAAGGTGCGGCTAATATAGTAGATGGCTCTTTCCTTCCCCTGTTCATCAAGTTGTGCTAGCAAGGCCCCGATAGCGGTCTCTGTTGCGGAGATATAAAGTAGGAGGGGTTTGCCTTGCCTTGGTGGAGTTAACACAAGAGGATTAGCCAGGTATTCTTTTAATTGATCAAAGGCACCCTAACACTGAGCATTCCAGACGAAAGCTATGTCTTTTCGAAGCAGATGCTGGAATGGTTGGCACTTATCAGCAAGTTGGGCAATGAATCGTTGGATAGACTGGAGTTTCCCCTGTAGGCTTCTCAGCTGTTTCAGTGTGTTTGGAGGAGGCATTTCTGTTATGGCCTGACCTTTGTGAGATCAACTTCGATTCCTCTTCTTGAGACTATGTATCCTAGGAGCTTACCTAAGGTGACGCCAAAGACGCACTTCTTTGGATTTAAACAGACATTATATTGGTCTAACCGATCAAAGATTTTGGCCAATACATCCAAATGTTCTTCTCCTGTCTTTGATTTTCCCAATAAGTCATCGACGTAGTCCTCCATGATGTGGTGGAAGAGGTCGTGGAAGATAATGGTCATTGCTCTTTGATAGGTAGCTCCCGCATTCTTTAGGCCGAATGGCATTACTACCTAGCAGTATGTCCCCCATGGGCATATAAAGGATGTCTTATGCTGATCTTCTTCAGCAATTTTTATTTGGTTGTACCCTGAGAAACCATCCATGAGGGATAACATTTCATATCCTACTGTTAGATCCACTATCATGTCAAAGTTGGGTAGTGGGAAGTCATCTTTCAGGCAGGCCTTGTTGAGGTCTCTGAAGTCAGTACAACAACAGATTCTGCCATCTGGTTTAGCAACTGGTACTAGATTTGAGACCCATTCGGGGTAATCAATAGGGCGTATGAACCCAACATCCAGTAACTTTTTTAGCTCTGCTTTGACAAGAAGGGCCACTTGAGGATTCATCTTTCTAAGTTTCTGTTTGACTGGTTTGGCATCGGGACGTACTGCAAGATGATGAACAACCAAGGCGGGATCTAGCCCTAGCATGTCTGCATAGCTCCATGTGAAATTATGATTTCTTCGTGTAAAAAAAGCCAAGAAGTCATCTTGTTCAAACATGCTGAGGGATTCTGCTCTGTATGTGATTTTCGGCTCTTCCTCTGTCCCCAGATTCATTTCCTTAGCTGGTTCTACCAAGATGGGTGATCTGTCTAGATATATTTTGTCCATTTCAGGAAGGCCCATGCTTCCATCTCCTGGCGCCTCGTGGAGGTTTTCACCAGGTGATGCGTCTTTTGTTTTTACTATTTTAGGATATGATACTGCCGCAGAACGGTTTTCACCATCAGATCCGCTTTTGATTTTTATGTTATTGTGACTGGAAGCAGGGGTTGTCTCCCTGAAATAGGCATCTGGATGGAGTTCCATTATGTACCCTACTCGATGATCTCCCACAGGGAAGTGATCTCTTACCCCCATCATTTCAGCGATGGCCTCGTCATTAGGTGCGATGTTGAAGACCGGAGGTCCCCATTGGTCCCAATCAATGAGGTCAGGGTAAACTAGTGATAGGTCAGTGGAAGATGAAGTGAGAGTGGTGACGGAGTAGATGGTACAAATGGATGAGTCGAAGAAGTCAGCAAAATGGCTAAAGGAATCTTGAAGGCCCGTTTCATTAACATCGTTGACGTCTAAGGGGAGCGTAGCGGCCGTAAATAAGATACACTCGCCGGAAGGGAGGATGCATTGTGGTTGACCATACCCTAACCCTTGAGTATAGGGATTTCTTGTTGCTTGTAGTGGTTCTACAATCCCTTGTTCATGAAGGCCAATGTCGCCTTGTCCTGTGTATCCCATGCTTTTGACGATTTCAGAACCTTTGCCGTAGATTGTTGTTGGGATGATGGGGACATCTTGTTCTGTTTCTTCGTCCTTGTAAAGCCAAGATGAAATATCTTTGAGTATATCCTGATCCAGAAGGTGTTTCTTCTCAAAGATAGGCGAGGTTTTACATTTGATGATGACTGTGTTGGCTGCCTCTGTTGTGGGGGTGCCAAAGGTTTTGGGATTGGGTAGTGTGCCTACACAAAAGTTTCTATGCAGGTTATATTCCCCACAGCCTTTGTCACTGAGTTGGATCTTGACCTCGGGTGGTGGAGGTGTTTGGGATGAAGTGGTGGCGATGTTGGCAGGGTCTATGTATGAGGTGGAAGCCGTAGGATTGATTTGGATGGTGGCTTTATTATATGGATAGAAGGTTTGGTTGTGACCTTCCAGAAAATTGCAGTATTGGAAGGGACGGGGGTCGGCATAGATAGTGACTTATGTGCCATTGTGGGGGAATTTGAGACATTGATGGAAGGTGGATGGGACGGCTTGCATGGTATGAATCCATTGTCTACTGAGAATAATGTTATAGGGGAGGTAAAGATCCAGAACCTGACATTTTGTTTCAAGGATTTTCTGTCCCACTTGAATAGGGAGCTTTATGGTGCCTTCGGATAGCCTCTCAGTGTCATCATATCCTTTGATTGTGATGCACTCGCTAGTATCCACAATCACATCTGAGTACCCCAAGTGTTTTAGCAATTTTAGAGTCCATATATTTAGGCCGGAGCCACCATCTATTAGGACTCTTTTAATGGTGTGTTTGTGAATGCGGACCTCGATGTGTAATGCATCATTATGTAGGTGTTCGGAAGCGGGGAGATCTTTTTCAGAGAACGTGAGATGGTGCGGTGTGGCAATATGACCGACCATGGCTTGAAATTGATTGACATTCAAGTTTACAGGGACTTGTGTTTCCAAAAGGGCTTTGTCAAGGACATCCTTGTGGCGGGGTGATGTGCGAAGCAGCTCAAGGATGGAGATTTGTGCGGGTGTCTTTCCTAGATGCTCTAGGAGGTTATATCGAGTGGCGGGTGATGGACGGGCGGTTGGACGAGGGGGGAGGCGATCGGATGTGGATGCCGGTGTTTGGTCGGTAGGAGGGGAGGTGTGGATAGATACACGACCCCGATAGGTTGTCACCGCGCAATCGGGTGCTTGTGCCCGAATGTTGATTGTGTTGACATGGTGGGATGAGGGTTCGATGCGGCCGACAATGGAGTCATAGTGTGTGGGTGGTGGAGTGACATTTTATGCTTGGTTGGATGATGAACCTTTGTTATGGTTGGGTAAAGGATCCTTGTAAGCTCCAAGGTTAGAGTTTGGTGATGGTTGGGTACTGTGCTTGAGGCTGACTAGGTTTTGTTCGATAAGGTCTTGGATACAATGTTTTAGTTGCATGTAGTCAGCTGTTTTATGTCCTGCAACGCAGTGGTAGTCACAGTAGTTGTTCTCGTTGTACCACACAGCTTTTAGTTCATTGTCTTGATGTGGGTGAATGGGCGGGAGTGTGACGACTCCTTGTTTGAGACATCTATCGAGGATGTCCTCGATGGGTTCTGCTAATGGTGTGAATGTTCGGCGAGGTTTGCGTGGTTTATTTGGCCCTCTCTGGTTATTTACATTTGTTGCATATGTATGCACAGGTGTTTGGTTTTGGATATGTTGGACGGCCTTCACATCCGTGACGCCGTCGTTTAGATTGTTCTTGGTCTTCCCCCAATAGCGTGATTTATCATTGGATTGCGTGTTGGTATTACTATTGGTATTGGGGGTATTGTGATTAGACTTGTAATTGTTGTTGCTGTTGTTGTGATTGTTGTTGTTGCTGTGATTGTTGTTGTTGTTGTGATTGTTGTTGGATTTGTTGTCGTAATGTTTGATAGAGCCCTTGGCAATGAGGGCCCGTTCGATGGTTGTACCTTTGTCGATGACCTCTTCAAAGGTGGATGCACAAAGAATTTGTAATTGGAACCCTAGTTCCTGATTGAGATTGGCCACAAACATGGTGACAAGTTGTTTCTCACGAATGGGCCATGGGAGTTTGCTTGCTAAGCCTCTCCACCATTGTAAGAAAGAAGTGAAAGCTTCTCTGTTCTTTTGTTTGGTGTTGCAGAGGTCTGTCGTAGACACCTCATGTTCAAAGTTGTAAGAGAAGTGATTTACAAACTTCTCTGTGAGCTCAGGGAATGTTTGAATTCCAGGTGGAAGGTGGGCAAACCATTTAGCGGCTTGGCCACCAAGGCTTCTTGGGAAGAGTCTCATAAGATATGTGTCATTGTTAGAGACTTCTAGGCAAGCGATGTAGAATTCCCTAAGGTGGTCCCTAGGGTCTCCTTTTCCCTTGTATTTGTCAAATTTTGGCGTTTCAAAATTTTTGGGGAAAGGAGGCATGTACAGTGTGCGGTCAAACGGGTAAGGGCAAATATCCTCAAAAGAATTGTATTTGCGTTTGCCCCCAGTTTGTAGGTCATCCACCTTTTGGATTAAGCCTTGCAGGACGGTGTTGAAATCATGTGGTTGTTGCGGTTGGAATGTGTAGGGTTGTTGATTGGTGAGATATTGGAGGTGGGGTGGGATTTGATGTTGGAGATTGGTTTGGTTGAGATGTTGGTGTTGCGGGTTGGGGTTCGGATGGATTGGTGCCTGCTGTTGTTGGTGCACGTAGAGTTGTTGGAAAACATGTGGTGGTATTTGGGTATTGGGATTGTGTTGATTTATAGGATTATGGGTGTACGTGATGTTGGATGTATTGGTGTTAGGTAGGTGGACATTGGATTGGTTGGATGTATTATGAGGTGGTTGTGAGAATAGTTGTCGTAGTTATGCTATGGTTTGGGGATTGGGTGGAGGCACAGTTGTGGAGGTACTTGCCTGTGTGGTGTTCCCTTGTACGCTTAGGGTGATTTGTGGGATGGAAGAGTTTGTGGTAGTAGTGGTAGTGGATGTGATAATAGGTTGGGAAACGGTAGGAGCAGTGGGATTTGTGGAAATTGTAGATTTAGTCATGGTTGAGCTTGTGGGAGTGGTGGATACGGTAGGTGTTGATGTTTGAGAGGCGGTGGGTTGGTTATGTGAGGTAGATGCTTGGGTATTTGATAGGGTAGGAGCGATTGTAGAGGTGGATGGTTGCGATGACGTCGTGATGGGGGGAAGTTGGGCACCAATCTTGAGGAGATAATCAAGATATCGATTTGGGTCTGATCTCAGGATTTTATCTAGTAGGTCCATGTTATTAGCATCTTGCATAAAGCTCAAGACCTCTAGATCATCGTGGGACATAGCAGGGATGTTTTGTGTTGGTGGTGGTGGGGGGGGTGATGGTTGTGCTTGTCGTAAGTAACTGAAGGGGTTCTCATTAAGACCATATGGGGGGATGTAGGAATATGTAGGTGGATTTGGAGTGATGGGTCTGTTGTAGCTATCAGTGTTAGGCATGCCAAATTGCCAATACTCTGCCATTTCTTGATTCTTTTTGCTTTGTGATCTTGTGATGGGCATGCACGTATATGGGGTTGATTTCTAGATGTAGGATGAGATGGTGATGGAGACCTTAGAGAATCGGATTGATTTTGTTGGACCCAAAGATGGATGGGGAGTAGAAAAGAGGATGTGGTGAAGATTGATATGTCTTTCCAAAGGTTTTATCCTAAGGGTGATATGAATGGATGAGATTGATTTTGTTTTTGCACGAATTTTGGACCAAAGATGGATGATGAAAAAGGGATTTTGAATTTAATGTTTTGATATTGATTGGGATGACTAGGATGATGTTCTTGTTGTTTCACAAATTAAGCTTTGAGATAGGACCTAGATTTTGAGTTGGCGCAAAGGGATGTTTCTCTTTGTTTGGGGTAGACTAATGACCTTACGCAAAGAGGGGATTTGTTTTTTTTCTTGAAAGGTAGACTAATGACTTTTCAAGGAAAATGTGATGTTAATGATAAGATCTAGATCAAATTTTTGGCTCAAAAGGAGGACAAGTTTTGTCTGATGATGTGTTTTGATTGGATTTTGGATTTTTTTTGAAATGATTTGTTTTGGTCCAAGGAGATATGCAAAAAGGTTTGAAAGGGGATGGATGAATATGGATTTTGGATGACGATGATGTATCAAAAGAGGTCCAACAATGGTGGTGATTAATCCTCTAAGGTCAAAGGGAAGGTGTGATTTTAGAAAATTTTGGAAGAAAATGGATGGACTGTTGTTGGATTCCTGTGAGATGGATATGGATTATGACAGAACAGGTAGTGGAGATCACAACTAAATGGGCCCTTCATTTTAGGCAGATCAATCTAATAATAGCGCCAATCCACGGGTGAAATGGCGTCACAATCAGACAGATATGGCGCTAAAACAGGGTAGATATATCTTTTGATGGCAAATTTTTGGATTTGTTGGTTTGGAATGTTATCAATTGATTTGTTTTTGTCTCTTGGCACTGTTGTTGCAATCAATTCAAGCACAATAACCACACAAAAATCAAGCTTTTGTTTTGTTTTGGACAAGGATGTGTGATTTTATTCAACAAGCACTTTGAACAACCTAAGGTGAGAATGTGACAGTATTTGTTGAATCCCCTAGCTGCGCCTATTCAAAGCGGGTAGCTCCAGGATCTTGGTAGCACCGGCTCCTCCTTACAATTGCACACACTTCTCACGCATACCAAGATCCGGGTTTCTTATAAGGCTTGTCCCTCACCAAACCTTTAGATTATCCCTGCTACCTCGGTTAAGAACCACATGAATCGGGGCCGCTTCAATGGTTTTGCCCTTTGCGTCAACAAATAGAAGGATTTTGGCTTGCTAAAACAATGGTTCGTAGTAAGGGCATCCGTTCAGGTGGTTATACATGCGGCAGCGCTACTCTCCGTTATGGAGTCTCCCAGCCTCCAAGGGTTGCGCCTTGGAGGGTTTTGGGGGAGGTTGGCTGTCGGTATAACACAGCAACACCTGTCACTTGAGACTTTCGTCCCAAACGCCTTATTTTATATAGCGGCTTGGAAGAGCTTGGCTTTAGCTTGATGCCGCTTGGGTCATTCCCACCTTTCAAAGCGGGGGTGGCAGGCCCTCTAAGGATTACAAAAGAAATACAATCATAAAAATACTTTTGATCCCCAAGATCACTCAAAGGCGCGAGGGGAGAGCATACGTATTCTAAATGATTGTATCACACTAAGCATGGTTCATTTTAGATCTTTTGGACTTAAATGGGGTGTGATTTTTGCAAGTTGTGATGAGCTTTTAATTCCCAAGATCACCAAAATGGTGCGAGGGAAGAGCATATGCTCTGTCACTTTACAAACAAAAAGAGAACAAGACACTTCAAACAATTTAGATGATTTTCTTGGTTATATGCGTGAGAGATGCAAATTGTTGCTCCTTTTAACCAAGATGTTGTATGCAAATTTGTGGTTCCTTTTAAGCAAAATCGAAGTGTTTGATTTGTTGTTTGTTAGCACACAAAAGAGTAAATTTTAGAGCACCAAAGTAAATGTTTGACACACACACACACACAAAGAGATTTGCTTGATTTGTTTGATCGATTTTAAACCCCAATTTAAAATGTTGTCTAAGATCTAACATGCAAAAGAGTTCATTTTAGATTGCCAAATCAAAGTGTTTGCTAACTAAGATATCAAACCACCCTGCAAAAAGTTTTGTTAGTATCCACTGTATGACCTGCAACAAACTTATCCGTACCTGCACAGAGAGAAAAGTCCATTTTTCAAAATAGCGCTAAAACAGGTATGCTAAAGTGCCACTACGGGCAGAACAACCCGACTTATAGAAAATGGCGATGATTAAAATTATAGCGCTAATATAAGATAGTAAAAGTGACAAAACACCAGATAGCACTACTGTAAGGTAGTTAAAGCGACAAACTAAGGGATAGCGCTAATAAATCTATTAGAAAGCGCTAAACCAGATGATAGCGCTAATAAGGGTATAGGATAGCGTCACTGCGCGACTGTCCAAAGAATCTGCTTACCCTGCGGATGGCACCGACCTGAGTGATAGCGCTGATGCGACACTAAACATGTCTGTCCTACAAAAAGCAACTTTTTTTTTCTCCACAATGTGAGAGGTCAAATGGTAAAATAAGGGTCTTGTTAGCTGAGGTAAATGGAAAACCAGATGATATCTAAGCTAAAAGTGCCTATTTGGACCCCTTGTAAAAAATTTGACATAACCCCCCCTTACAACTTCAACATCTCTGTGTAACCCGAGAGCAAAAAGACCACTACAAATGGTAGGGAGAGCTTAAAACAGCGAATGTGAGTGGGTGAGAGAAGTGGGAAATGCAGCGTAGAAATGGCGTCAAAACAGAAGATGGCGCTGAACCGAGGTAGTGATAGCGCCACTGCAATGGTATGATAGCGCTAAACCTGCAAACACCCGTATCTCACACAAAAACTCACAAAACAAGATTAGACTGGACCTTGTGGGTCCCACCGGGTGTGCCAATGTAGATTAGAAAAGCAAATGAGGGAAAAACATGAAACCAAATGCAATAAACACATAAGATTATACCTCACAATGCAAATCTAATCCCATCAAGGGAAGAAGGAGCCTTTGCACCCAAACAAGCTCCTATGACCAAGATGATCCCTAGACAAGTGGATTTCAATGTGAAATGCTCATAAGTTGGGCAACTCACTATCCTAGCTCAAGAGTGATTTTGGCATTATTTCTTTGCATAGATTTGGCTTATGAAAATGGCTTGGGAGAGGCTCTATTTATAGACTTTTGGAGGGATTCTTGATCCAAGGGTGGAGAATGCTTGGAAAGATCAAGGGTGGAGAATGGAGATGACATGGAGGGCCTAGATCTAATCTTGGAAAATGGATGGCTATGAATAAAAGTGATTCTTTTATTCATTTGGGGAAGAGGAAAGTTATGGGGGAAGATTATTCCCCAAATAAAAGATTCATGGGGGAAGATGCAAATGAATTAAAAATTCATTTGGGCGGAAATAGAGGCATAGGCATGGGAAGGGTATTTTTTTATTGTGATGTGGAATTTTAGGTAGATTTATTCCCATTTATTTATTTGGGAAATGTGGGAGAGTGGGTTAAACTAGGTTTAACCACCCAAATGAGGGATTAGGGTTAATTAATATTGATTTTATATTAATTAACCCTAAGGGTAGAATAAGTGGGGTTAAATTAATTAGTTAATATGATTTTAACTAATTAATTGGGTTTAGTGGCAAAAAAGGGAAAAATGATTTAGTAAATATTGCATATTTACTAAATTCATTTGGCTAGGTTTGAAACTATTGAATTAATGAAATTAATTCAATTATCTGGGGTAGATTGATGAGAAATGGGGAAATGAAGATTTAATTAATTAAATAAAATTTAATTAATTGGTTTAGGCGGGGAATTGACATGATTAGGGCTATCGGGAGTCAATTTGGTGATCGAGACATTTTTAGGTGTCTACAACACTAATCCCAATTTGGTGATTGTAAGTTGTAACCAAGAAATAGGTTTTTCCACCCTCTAAGAAAAGAGAGGGAGAGCATCATTAGAGAAAAGAGAATAGATGTATGGTTAGAATGGATTGGTTGTCATCTAAGTTTCTTGCTTTCACAGTTTAGTGAACCTTCATTGAGTTTGGTAAGTTGTGTTTGATCAAATTGGTCTTAAGTTTTGGGTTGACCCAACAAATCGTCGATTATCGACAAGATCCATTAAGCATAGGTTTTGTCATAAAACCAAGTCAGGATAACATGACCATCGACAAGGGATGATCGATAGTCATTAATTCTTGTGTGATATGAATATAGATTATATTCAAGAGAAAATATTTATTAGTGGTTAAAATTATCAGTAATTTCTAGTAAGATTTTCATTGTGATAATCGATCTTTTTTGGCATTTATGCAAGATAGAGAGGGGGAGAATACCTCGACCCCATTCTCATATCTTGTCGAGTGCTTGAGACAATTTAAAGTATACATAGTAGACATTTACATTACTTTGTTATACATATTTATATTTGATATGAATTATTAGTTCAAACTTATAGTATGTTGTCGAAGAGTTTCATAAGGTAATGTGGTATAGTAGCAATTAATGCAAACCACTATTATGATCTTGGTTGCTTGAATCCTTTACTCCATAACTATTTTGGAGAGTATGGAGGAGCTTTTTAACAAGTTCGAGAGTGGTCTTAATGACTAGAAACCCCACCTTAGACTCACATGCCACTATAGAGAGTTTTTAGGCTTAAGTGAAGTAGGAATCTCCACCGTGTTGTGCCTTGCACACACGCCCCATTTTACCATATGGAGACCCCCTTCTTTCTTTCACCTCATTTTTGGTTCAGTTTGGTCTCAGTTAGTTGCTTGAGAGAATTGATGTCTTCATGTCCTGATTGTGGGGTTAATTTGCACATGTTTGGGTCTGATTGCATGAACTTGGTATAATGGCCTCTTTTGGACCTTTGAATTAGAGTCTTGATTAAGTCACATAAGTTGGGTTGAGATTTTAAGTCCCTAAAGATGGTTTGTGCTAAAAATGCAGCTCACTACATTTGTGTTGATATCCTGTGACACCGGATATCAGTGCTGAGGCCCCTTATGTCGCGTTGCGCTAAAAGTAGTGTTCACTAGATTTGCACTAAATAATGACTTCAATGGACCTGTCCAAAGTCCCGCCCAAAACATAATCCCATCATTGCGCTAAAAGGTCACTTGACTGGATCAACGCAAAAATAGACCATCACTGGACATGTCCAGTTATCCCTAAAAGTTTCATAGATCTTGTAAAGGGTGAAAACCCTGCCATGAGTGCATGACACTGTCACCGTACTCAACCATTTATGGTGAAATGCTCGGGGGGTATAAATGGCTCAAAATCCCTCAATTTGCTTTATTCTACACTCAGAAGACCTTGTGAGCTCTACATTGATGAAGTGCCTGAATAATTTTGCGATTTGAGAAGATTTCTGAAGAAGCATTCACGCGATGTTGATCTCAACTTTCTTCATTTCCTTGTCTCTGCGTACTCACAAGTAGGAGGTCAGAAACTTGACTCCTAGTCTTTTGCATTGGGGTAGGTTTGATATTAGTGATTTTAATTGAATGATTCTTCTCTGCTTTGGTATTTTGATTTGTTTATATCAAGTTTTGGGATTGTCAACTTAGGAATTTGAGGATTAGGGTTTCATTTAAATAGAGATATATTCATTTATAGTATGCCACAGGGTGTAAATTTTTTCTATTAAACTTTTAAACTTTGATTTGTCCCCCATAGAAATTTATCGTGAAATCTTGAGTTGAGGAAACCTTTTGAGAATTTATAAAACAGTGAGCAAATCTTGTGACATTTGGATTCTCTGATAAACTTTTCAAACCCTAGAAGACGTTTGCGCTAAATCCTAGCCAGAGTGGATATGTTCGTCCATGCCTAAAAACCCCACTATCCACTGCCTTTAGAATCTCCCACAAAAATGAACACTCACATAAAACATGTTTAGCACTCAAACATAATGTCACCTGACTTGTGCTAAAAAGTGTTCCCATTAGACATATCCTTCGATGCCCCAAAGCTCCACAAATCCATTCGCTAGGAAAATTCCCACTAAGTGTGAAAAATTGAAGTCATTGGATTTGCGTAAAAAATATCGATCACCGGACATGTCTGGTCCTCACCGAAATCTCTGTTGGTCCCATAAAGGCTAAAAGTTTTGCTAAGTTTGCATTAAACATATGCGCTAAAGTAAGACTTCACTTGACATATCCTACCACACCCAAAAGTCCCACCGATCCATCCACCAGCAAAAGGCCCGCTAACCGAGTGTTGGACACCTAGGTTGTCTTAGCACTAGAAAGATCTCTCACCAGACATGTCCCGTGGTAGGTAGAAACTTCGCTATTCGGTGATAGGTGAAATCTCCGCCGAAGACACTATATATGCTTTGCACTAAGATTACCCTTCACAAGAGTCAGCGCTAGAAATGACCTTCACTGCACATATCCTATGACCGCGGAAATCCCCGCTAATCCAATGACCATCTAAAGCTCTGCTGGTCCGGTGAATGCCCAAATCTCTGCTGACCTTGCTGTAGCCTAAGATACACTATTAGGATGATTTTTCAAGGAAATTAAAGGTATTTAACGGATGAATTTGAATGAATGACGTGGTATTTATTGTTATTTACATGCTTCTTGATGTCATGCATTGATTAAGCAGTAGAATTGAGCATTTATTGCATATATCATGTGAGGCCCTAAAGGCCTGCTAGATTGCTTCTCCTTGCTTATGACTTATGATTTCATGTGTTGAATGCTAAAGGATAATATACTGTCAAACCTTATATTCCTTGATTTAATTTTAATGCATTTAATTGAGATAATAGATTGTTAATAATGTTTTGATAGGTGTTATCTCTGACCTAGATTTCTGACTTAGGGTGCAAACTGGGAAAACTATAAAACTAAGTTAGAAACTCTTAGGACAACAAAACTATAAGGGTTACTCATTAGGTTTTGTCTTGTAGATTAAATGTCTTCACGAGCCATTAATATGAAGTACGAATTCAAGGGCATCCCTCCAGTGACAAAGATCACTTTAGCATGGAGAAACATTGGAGACACAGACTTAGGGCACATTGACATTGAAGACTTCAGACTTAGGATCTTGGGTCCCAACCCCACACCTAAAGCCAAGAGGATTAGAGACAATGGACTTGTGTAGGTAGCTGCCTTCCCAACCTCAGTGCAATGCCCTTAACTCATTGTGGCATGTGCCAATAGCTATGATCAGGTGACTAGAACCATACAGACACAAGGAGGTCAAATACTGGTAGATCTTAGTGCCTTAGCACTGGCTGAAACTTTTGACATTCCCCCATTTCCTGTCCTCACCATGATGGACAAAGAAGAGAATGAGAAAATATAGAAAGTAGATCCAAAAACTCGTAGGAGGAAGATAAATGAGAGTTGGATGAAAAGCAAGAGGTCGGCTATGTCTAAGGTTCCCCATGTGTTGTATAGAAGTGACTTTAAGGAGGAAATTGGGGACTTGGTGACCCTTCTTAGTAGGATTATGGGGCTGCCCACTACCTCTACATTTGAAGGAATGATGTTCTCATATATTGAAGAAATTTTGCATGGAGATAAGAAGATACACTAGGCAGAAATCATTAGTAACAACATCCACGAGGCCTTTGTTTCTTTTCATACAGATGAGACCTTTAGGTGGACTTCCTATGTAGTAGATGCTCTAGCTAGAAATGTGGTATATCCTAGTCTGTCAAGGCTAGGATAAGTTGGAAATGCAGAGAATCAATTCAAAGTACATGAATGTTACACTCAATTAGAAATCTCCCAGTCTTTGGTGCCTTACAAGCGAGTTAATGATGCATTCACCATGCACATTACTCAAATTTTATAGAATGATATGGCCAGAAAGTTATCTCCCGAAGCTACCAATGTTATACAAGTATATGGGAGATGGTACATATAGTTTCAAAATTTTACCTGCTTGAGGGTCTAAGGGTTTACTGGAGCACCTTACAAGTTACCACGGTATCCTATAGACAAAGCGGTGCTTCTTGAGCCTACAAGGTAATTTCTTATATGTGCAGAAAGTTTGAAACATTTACACCGGGCATCCATCAAGTTTCTAATACTTCTAGGGAGAGAGAACTACTCTTGTACCACCATTGGGGCAGCAGAACACTCTAACACAAAGTTGCAACTATTCAATTTACATCTTTACCATAAAAGGAAACATTTTGACCCTTTTGGTATTATGGAGAGATATGTGAGTAAAAAATTGTTCCATAAAGAGCACCTTGAAGACTTTTGGGCAAACTGTATGGATGATTATGAGGTGTTGAGAAGGAAATATTCAAGACTATCCCTAGATTTTATCAAAAGGTTCAATATCATAGAGGGCCCAGACCAAGTGGTGGAAGATGATAACATGATTCAAAGGGGACCCTAGGAAGCATTGTTTAATCAACCCATTCATTTTCCTAATTGGGCTGATGTAAAGGAAAGCTCTCTGGATGAAGCAATGAGGAATCCTATCAAGTTCATCAAGAGTTAGGTAAGAGCTCAAATTGCCAATCTGACACAAGCTGAGACTGCCCTCACATATGCAGAACAACAGCAAGATAGAACAAGCAGTGATGAAGAGGACAAACCAATTGAAATAAGTGATGTTGCAGGGCATGAGTCTACCAAAGATACTGCCATGGGGAGTGCACTTACAAGGGACAGTGAAGAGGACATTCCTCTGGCTGATAAGGGGAAAGGTAAGAAAGATCCTCCTAAGATACAGAAGAAGGAGAACCCCCATCTTCAAGAATGAGAGCTGCAAAGAGAAAAGATCTGCCTAGTAGAAAGGGAGAAGCCTCCAAAGTCAAAAAGCCCAAAGCACAAACTACTACAGTTTCTCCTCCCACCACATCTGTTGGTATTCCACAAAACCTGGATGCTACCACCTCTTCCTTTGTTGTAGTTCATTCTTCATCATCCACCATTGCAATAGTATCTACTTCCATGACAGTCAGTGCAAGTGTATCCATCTTTCCTTCTCCATCTGTCACTTCCTTAGCCACCTCCTCTATTTCCTCCTTACCTTCCATTTCCTCTATTTCCATATCATTCATCTCCTCAACATTCATGAGTCTCCCCATATCCACTTCTACATCTCTGTCTATCTCTTTTGCTTCCCACTCCATCTCATCTTCTTCATCTTTTGCACCATTCTCTTTACCTCCCATCTCCACAATTCTTTCACCTTCCTTTTCCTTGCCATCACTTAATCTCTTCTCTCCCATCTCTATCCCTTCCATGTTTTCTTCTCCCTCCATTCCACCATCCTTGGGTTTTTCTTCATTTTCCAATTTATCCCAAGTACATTTGCCACCCATTGTCACTGATTCTTTTGTTGTTGTAAATATCTCTCTGGCTCATCCTTTTAATGATTTAACCCAAGTACCCTTGCCAGTTCCTCAGCTACCCAGAATAGAGAAAGTATGTACTAAACTGGATTCTCATGAGAAGGTAATCATTGAAGACATAACACATGGACCACTCATTGATCCCAATACAATTGAGGTGGTAAATATTGAGGATAGTCCAATAAAAGAGGCAACCACAGACTCAGTTTTGGAAATTTCTCAAAAGACCATTACAGAAAATTTACAATATATAGAGCAATCAAATTCTCTTCAAGGTGATACAGGGGTTGGTGAGTAGAACATAGTTGAAGACAAAGCGGCAAAAAAGGGGTCAGAAGCACAAAACATTCATGATGATTCTTTAGATAAAGGAAATAGTCACATTGACTCTCCCAAACACACTTCTATAGCTCCAAAATGGTTACAACAAAGGTTAGGCAGTAAACCTCCTGTAGTGGAAGTGATGTCCTTAGATTT
The DNA here is from genome assembly GCA_027924645.1 of Cunninghamia lanceolata. Lineage (NCBI taxonomy): Eukaryota > Viridiplantae > Streptophyta > Pinopsida > Cupressales > Cupressaceae > Cunninghamia > Cunninghamia lanceolata. Next base: position 10,439,744 of record BSBN01000321.1, read on the forward strand.
GGAAAGCTTTTTGGCTAGGTTAGAGAATCCAAAGAAATAAAAGAAGACTAAAGTCCAATCCAAGATTTATAAAGATGCCACAGGATCCCGCATTGCTGAAGTGGCAGTTCCTCCAAAACAAGCCAATAAAGAGGATGTTAGGCCTAAAGACTATACCGTCACTACAGTAAATTTGGGACCAGCTTCTAAAACTCAAGAAATTGATGATTTCAAGGGTCCAGTGTCTAACATCTTGGATATTTTGAATAAGGATGAGCTAACCAAACAATAGCTCTGGCAACAGAATGAAAAGTTAAAGGCATGTATCAGATATTTGTTGAAACCTTCTCATGTCGAAGGGGAGACTTCTGTAGTACCCACCCTTCTCTCAAAGAATGAATTAGAATATTTTGATAATATTAAAGCTACTGCCTCTGCTACAAAGAAGTGGTATCATAAGATATATGAAGAAGGGTGTGATATAATAGATGATATTGCAGAAATGCATAGGGAATTTTGTGCAGTTAAGGCAAAGTGGGATGAGGTTATTGAAGATTATAATAATTATGATGAATACTATTCTCATATACATCCCAGAGTTTTGGGTATTTGCAGATTCCCAAATGAAATTTTGATTAAGGAGAATATTTTGACCAAGGAGGAGTTGTATTTGCCTAAAAATTGTCTTGAGCTTATCAAATTGAAGAAGAAATTCTTTAACAAAGCCAAAGAAGAGGCAGGATCAACTCAAACTCAAATTATGGAGGTCATATACAGTCTGAATGACACACTTAGAGCCTACACAAATATATATATGGACGACACTGCTCCTGTTAATACTCAAGAATGCAAGGAAAAATTCAATTCAGTTATGCAGGGAGAATCACCCCCGTGTCAAGTCCAATATTTAGAAAGAATCAGTGATTTAAGGATAGGTTTCAAAGAGTTTACAAAGAGCGGGCAATCCAAGGTAGCAGTATATAGTAAATTTTTGGGCAAAGTAGATACAATAAAATTTAGAATTGGTTTTGTTTAGAATCCAGATCCTTCTGAGATAAATTTAGCTTTGTCAACTTTTGTGGCATACAGTAATAGGGAAGCTAAGAAACAAAAAGTCAATTTGGATGGTGATGAGTAATAAAAAATTTCAGCCAACATGTGAAATCCTGTCATTCCAGATCAGCTCTAATTTTTTAGGGTCAAAACACGTCATATTGACTTTCTTTTGTCTTGAAAATTGGCTCTTTGTCATATACAGCCAAATGGGTGTTAATTTTGTCTAGATTCAATTTATTTAGGGGTTGTAGTTTGTCTTTTTCTATCAAGACAATGTTAAATCCAAAAATGTAACAAATTATTGTCTTTCATTAAATGCTATGTAAATCTGGGTCGTCGGTGTTGAATTAATCTCCACCATCCATAAAAAACTTGGTATGGTGCCTTGTCTATAAAAGGGCCATCCTTTTCTCTCATTGTGATAGATTTTTGATGGTAAATTGTTGAGACTCTGCCGAATTGATCAATACAAACAGATTTTGTAGGATTGCTGGAAATTTGTCTACTATGTTATCTCTTTTAGTTTTCACGGTTCACATCAATCTAGAGTTAGTTAAATGTGCTTTTGCAATATTGGATAAATGCTAAAGATGTCTGATGAATGCCTTGGTTCATACTATTAGTACCTTGCTAATTGTAAGTTGATGTGCATAGTTAGCCTGAACCTTCACTTTGAATTTAGTTCGATTGAATTTCACCAATCAAATTACACCATAATTTGGGTGTTTAATGAATGAATGTGATTTGAAAATAATTAGTTTCCATTGGAGATTGCATCATCTCTTATAGCATTGTGGTTTCTGTAGCCTGATAAAGTAAGAGGTGGTTTCACTAAAAGGTATTTGTCTATCTGCAGTATCTCCCTTCATTGTGATTGTCACTTAGGATTTAATAATTTCTCTCAACCTTTAATCCTTTTGCATTTTCTTTATAAACATTTGTTAGATTTAGGTTATAAGCAGCAATTACATTCATAAATCTGCTGAGAATACCATAGGGTTTTGCACACTTTGCTATCATAGTTTTATAAAACCTATTAGTTGCATGTAAGTCCCCTTGAAGGAAATAGCTGAAACATTCCACTGAAGTTATTCCTGCAAGCTAAGACCTAGTTGTATAAACCTTGGGGAAGTCTTGTCTAGGATAGGATACCTTTCAAGAGAGGTGAGATAACCTACATTTCACCTATGTTGTTGTGTGCTAAAACCACCATCAACACACCAGTATGGGGAGAGTTAAGCCTTTAAAAAGGCTATATCTTCGAAGGTAAAAAAGGGTGTTGGATATGGACTATCGTAGAGTGACTCCAAATGCTTAATAAAATAGGAAGTTCTGCATTTGATAGAGGGTGATTACTGTGCAAGAATCTGCAGTATCAAGGGAATGTTGTGATTCATGAAAGATCTGCAAAGGGAAACAAACAGAGAGAGCAGTGATCAGTGTGTATACAGAGCTTAGTGCACCAAAAGTTGAGGAAGAAAAGTAGAGGTAGGAGATCTAGTTTTTAAAACAATTGTTTCATTCTTACTATGATAAATGTATCCTGTAGAAACTTGCATAGATATAGTTATGTAGATTTTTAAAGATACACAATCAGTAAAATTAGAATCTCAACGGCTATGTAAATATAGATAGTTTTGAATAAGAGTAATATTCTTTTGGTTATGAATTGAAACCGTACTCAGAGTGCAGGAGACTTTAGAGGTGGAATCGTGATAGAGATATATCATTGTTATAGTTGTTAAAACAATATAGTGTAAACAATAGAATACTATGTAAAATACTTCTCTTACTATTGTTCGATATCCTTAGAACATTGATACTTTGTTAAAACATAGAAATAATATCATTCCAACAGAGTATTATCAGACCTAAGAGAATATTTATGTTTAAACTTTGTTATTTGGTAGACTTATGTCTAGGTTTGTTAGACAATGTATTTAAGTAGACCGTATCTACATTTTTAAGATCCAATTTGGGAAATGGTTTGTCCACTTGTCAGATGACCTTGTATCATATGTCAACTGATCTAAGATGATATGAGGAGTTTTTGAACACTTAGTATAGCTGTTTGTTTCTTTTACTATCTCAGCGGTATAACAAGACAGGATGTATATATAAGAGTTGAGACTAAACTTGTTGAAGATTCTAGTATTAACCTAGAAGTAAGCTTGTAGAGGTTTAGACAGAGATAGGATTTCATTTTCCAAGATTTATATGTATAAGGGATATTGTGTACTATCAAAGACTTAGTGATAGGTTTCACTTATTCTAAGTATATAGAAATGATATAGATATCATTGGAAACACCTAAAGATTTTATATATATATATGCATTCTTCAATTATGACAAGTATATTCGTTATATGCAAGGATGATGTGCATGAGTTCATATCCTTTCTATATCTAAAGTCGGTGGACAAAAGGAGACCATTAGGTTGAAAACATTATTTTATTTTATTTTTTGACTCAAAACCTATTTAGATTGAAAGATTGAATTTAATCAAGAGTACTTATGCTAATGATAGTATTCATCAAGATTTGATATGAATGAGGATAAAACCTCGTATTCTATGTTTATACATAATATGAGAAATGTGTATTCGATCAATGCCCAAGTGGTCAAGAGTAGACTAGGGGTTATTATATTCATGTTATTTTATTACAACTTATTAACTTTGGAAAACAAGGGTATTTGATATTTCATTGCATTGGGGTCAGAGAAGTCATAACCCTAGAATCAACCCAGAAGGGTTTAAAAATCTTAGAACTCTTAAGTTGTTTTAGTCTATTGTGTGTTATGGTCGACAGTAAATGGTTGAGAAAACCATAGTTTAAAAAGTATAAATTAGAAAAGAGTCTAAGTAGTACTTTGATAAATTTAAGTGATTTCTTGATAGAGTCAAAACTTAACATATAGCACAAGAAGTGCTTAATCTTTGAGTCATTGAGTAGAATGACAAGAAGTCATAGACCCTGATTTTTGCAAGAATGCAACGAGGGGCTCTCTGAAGGGTTAAAATTACCTGAACTTGTATATAGCATGAATATCCTAGATTAAGCATCAAATTATAAGTCAGATTAACTAGGAATTGAGTTTAGCCAAGACATTTCATGTCTAGAGTTACTAGTCAAGCAAATCAAAACTGTAGGATGAGGTAGTTTCCAAGTCGAGTTAGAGGTGTGTGAACACACGACTACGTTTATTACAAACATATATTTATATAGAAACTTTGGCCAAAGTGATGAATTTATCTCTACATGCATTAGTCAGTTCATAGTGTCTAGATGGTGTGACCTGATAGAATGATCATACTTAGTTAGAAGATTGACTAGATTTGTATGGTCGATTGAGTTATGTAGAACACAGCACTAGCACTCAGATGGAAACCTTTTGGTTCTTTATTTCTATACTCTTCGTGAAGGGTAGGGTCACTTCCAGGAAGGAAGGTGTGCGGGGGACCGCCAGTCTATGGTTGGAGGTAAAGCACTTGGATGATGCTATCCCTCTGTAGCAAAAGACTCGTCGAGACTTGTGTGATAGATATCAAGATTCCAGATGCAGTGCTCTTTGTGTTATGACTTATGATTGTCAAACTTATGTAAACTTATTTATATTGTCAAGTGCAAATTATTTGAAAATGTAAAGTGAAATGATTTCACTATGATATTATATTTGAATATATTGTAATTTTTCAAGGTTGAAAAATATTCAGAAAAGATATGCAATTTAATGTGATTATGCAAATGTAAAAAAAAATCTTTCATGTTTACCATGTTCATTTACTTTCTTAGTAAATTGTTTGTGTAATTCTAAGTAATATGAGATGGCATGCTACAGCTCCTCCCCTGCACCCTCCTCTTGCTACCTTGACATCCCCACCCATTGTTATCATGTCTTACCTACCGACTACTAGTTCTTTCCATAAACCTTCACAATCAAGAGACAAATAGAAACAATGGGTTTCTAACCCATCCCCATCCATTCCCCAACCTAAACCTAAGCACTTAATAACTTGCCATAGAAAACTTGCTCCTCCACCTCCACCCCAATGTGTTTCTCATCCACCCTCCAAAATCCTACCCCATCCTCATCTATCAAAAATAGATGCAAGCAAAAGATAAGAAATTTAAAAGAATTGAGGTTTTTCTCACCCATTCAAATTTTCCCCCTTTGATTCCATGGCTTCCTAAATCTCCTAAATATTAGCATTATTCCTAAATATGTTTTAGTCACCCTTATTCCCCTCACTCTCCCTCACCATTCTTATTTCCTTGATACTCTTAAGCCCTCTATTTAAGATATTGTCCTACCTCCTCCACTTACCACAAAACATAAGTTTGACCACTATCCCACCCCTACACATAGCCAACCCTGACCCAAGATTGTGGCTTCTTCTAATCCGCTTACACCCCTAAAATCTATCCTTTCTCAAGATTTCATGGGTTCCACTCCACCTCCTCATGATTCTCACATGCATGTCTCTTCCCATAGTCTTTAGACTTCTATATCTTTGGAACATTCCTTGTTTAAGCTACCAACCCCAGTAGATGAGGAGTGTCTCTTTGGATCTGTAGAAAAATATTCCCTCTCTATCTATGATATTTACTCATTTGCTAACCATTTCAAATTATTCTAACGTTCCAAGGAATGTGGATCCTCCTGTATCTGCAAAATCCCCACACTCCAACTCACCACTAGATAACCATGATTGGGATGGTGATGACTTACTAGATAATGAATATCATGAGTAGTCATTTCTTGTGTCTTTTTTATGTACATATGTGTGCATGTGTGTTTGCATTTATGATTTATCTTTTGGTATTCTTTCTTTGTTTATGTATGTACTTATGTGCTCCCATGAGTATTTGTGTATGTCTTTTGGTTCCCCCTGAAGGACCCATGCTACTCCTATAAGTACATGGATACAAGGAGAACATTATGTGATTATTTTCTTCTATTTGTACCTCATCTTCTTCCTTTGTACACAATCCCTTGTGTTTTCTTAATTAGATTTTGAGGAGGATGCAAAGCATGGTGACATTTACGTCCCCTTTATGTTGACCCAAAATTTCTTATGACAATATTTGTGTCTTGTGTCTTATTCACATTAGCTTGTGTTCCTTGAGAACGTTGTAAAGTATTTTGGTGTTATTTATACATAATCATGTTGACCCTGTTAGACTTAGGGCACACAACTAAGAGGGGGGTGAATCAGTTGTGCAAAACTTTCTCTTAATTAAACACTTAATTCCACTTTGCAATTAGGCTGTCTAATAATAAATCAGTCATGGAAACACAATGCAACAAATTAAGAGCAGAAACATATCAACACATGAGACATCAAGATTTTGACGTGGAAAACCCGGTTAAGGGAAAAACCATGGGGTGATTAACCCAAGAATGTATTCTCTATTAGAAGAATAGAAAGAACAATATGGCACGTGCCAATTAGGGCTCACTGCCCGAGCACACTGCTCACAAGAGGCTCACTGCCTACAAGAGACACACTGTCTACAAAGAAATAAGTATCACCTACTTGAACTGGAAGATAGCATCTTCATCATGCTTGAATCAGTTCCATTTAAGCCCAATACTTATGCTTGGCCTTTTGCTCTCCTCCTTGCTACCACATACTCATCTCTTCGAGGACAACTTTGAAATGAATTTGTAACCACTTATTTATACAAGACATCAACTTAGGAATAATCATCTAAGTCGGCAAACATCTACTAGAACATCCACAAGATGTGTAACTTATCCGGTCGGCCAGTCTCAGGAAGAACATCATCATCCAGAGGTTATTCTTCAATAGCGAGCTCCAACTCCAATGCGGACCACTAACACATGCTGGACACAATCCAAAATCCTTCACAAGGTTGCCTGAATCAGCAAGAACATCCGCACTTCATCTGCATACTGAAATTCGTCTCTCTTTCATCCAGAGCCTCAAGAACACAGTCTGTCACCACTGTCACCAATGAATGGATACTTCCAGACCTTAAATTATGAACCAATCGAGTTGACACATCACAAGGACTTCCTCAACACTATCTCAAATTTGCAGAGCAGGAAACTGTACTTCCGGATCTCACCAGACTTGTCTGTGTCACTCTGTTACCTCTGAACACCTACCAGAACCGGTTTTACTTGAGCGGCCACAACTTCTTCATATCTTCATGTGGACCTCTGAAATTGCTACTAGATCACCTCAAGACACATATCTACAAACCCTTTAATCCGCATCCTCTGATCCTCTTCCTATCTTGTACTTTTGCCTTATTGTCATTTCTGATCTTCACTTTTCCTGATTGAGACTAATTTTCTCAATATCCTCAGCACACAGCTCATCCAATCCTTATCATTAATGTAAAAGGAGTATGTTGACATCAATGACAACATAGGTTAGGCCCATACTTGCAACAATCTCCCCCTTTGTCATTGATGGCAACATATGATGTGAAAAATGGTTTGGACCATCAAGACAAGAACTTCTCCTCACTATCACAACTCCCCCTATCAGCAAAAACCATTCACATGTCTTCTCTCCTTTTACTGCTCCCCCTTTGATCAACAACCACTTGTTTTTCACATGTCTTCTCTCCCCCTTTGACATCAATGGCAAAGGGCACATACTTGCAGTTCCAACACTTCAGAATCATACCTATTGCTCCCCCTGAGTAGCAGCTCCCCATCAATCCGGATCACAAGATATGACTGTGATATCCACGGAACTGATACACCACAGTGCACCTTAGTTTATCACCAGATGGGCAATAACCCCTAACTTCTCCTTGAGATACTCAAAAAAGTCCTTAGGTAGAGGTTTAGTAAAGATGTCTACAATCTGATCCTTGGAGGGCACAAACTCCAATCTGACTTCATTCTTGTTCACTTGCTCTCTCAAAAAGTGAAACTTGATGGATATGTGTTTAGTCTTTGAATGCAACACCGGATTCTTATATATATTTATAGCACTTGAATTATCACAGAAGATTGTGATAGGTTCTTCATACTCTACTTTGATATCTCTTAGCATCTGCTGCATCCATAAAACTTGAGTGCAACTACCTGCTACTGTAATATATTCTGCTTTAGTTTTAGATAGAGATATTGCCTCTTATTTCTTGCTTAGCCAAGAAACCAATCTCTTCCCCAAAAAGAATGCTCCACCACTGGTACTCTTCCGGTCATCCACATCTCCTGCCCAATCTGCATCAGTATATGCATGAAGAGAAAAATCATGATCTCTTGGATACCACAGACCATACTCAACTGTCCCTTTTAGATATCTAAAAATCCTCTTGATTGCCATGACATGAGATTCTCTAGGATCAGCTTGAAATATAGCAACAAGACCAATAGCCTACATAATGTCTGGTCTAGTTTGAGTAAGATACAATAGTCCTCCAATCATTGACCTGTACTTTGTCTGATCAGCCTTAGGAGAATCATTATCTTTACTCAATTTACATTCGGCTGTCATGGGAGTATTCATTGGTTTTGAGTCTTCCATCCCAAATTTTTTCAACAATTCTTTCACATATTTGGTTTGAGAAATGAAGATTCCTTTCTTTATTTGAGTGATTTGCAGACCCAAGAAGAAATTCATTTCACCAAGCATGGACATCTCAAATTCACTTTTCATCTAATTTGCAAAAGTTTTACACATACTATCTCTTCCTCCAAAAATGATATCATGAACAAACACTTCAACAATCAGGATGTTTTCATGATCAATTTTGAAATACAAATTACTGTCAGCAGTACCTTTGTTGAAACCAATCTTCAAAAGGTGCTTATCCAATCTTTCATACCAAGCTCTTGGGGCTTGCTTCAGTCCATACAGTGCTTTCTTCAACTTGCAGACCATATCATCATGATCAGACAATTGAAATCCATCCGGTTGCTCAATGTATACTTCTTCCAAGTCACCATTTAGGAAGGCAGACTTGACATCCATCTGATATACCTTGAAATCCTTGAAAGCAGCAAAAGCAAGAAATAACCCTTGCAGACCAATCTGGCTTTATTTCTGATTACTTCACCAACTTCATTTAGTTTGTTTCGGAAGACCCATTTGGTTCCAATCACATTTTTGTTTATAGGTCTGGGAACAAGATCCCAAGTGTGATTTTTCTCAATCTGCATCAACTCTTCCTCCATTTCTTTAGTCCAGTTTTCATCATTGCAAGCTTCATTCACTGTCTTAGGTTTAATTTTTGAAATCAGACAATACTCATCTGAGTTTTGAGCAATTTTCCTTCTTGTTTATACACCTTTGCTTTTATCACCTATGATCTGATCTTCAGAGTGATTTAGTCTTACATACCTAGGAACTTTGGGAGTTACTTGCATTTCTGCTTCTTGATCAGGCTCATTCAAACTTATCTCTTCTTCCTGATTTACCGGATCAATCTAGATCTGAATCTCAGAAGAGGCTTGGGTTCCTTGAGTCAGAACACCATTCTGATCATATTCATCATATTCATAGAATCTTGAGGGTTTTTCAATTCCTTCATCAACCTTCACATTTGTACTTTCCATCTTTCTCAATCTCTTGTTATAACACCGGTATGCTTTGCTTTGAGTAGAGTAACCCAAGAATATTCCTTCATCACTTCTAGCATCAAACTTTCCTAGATCTTCATCTCTTTTAATGTAACATTTGCTACCAAAAACTCTGAAATACCTTACAGTAGGAGTGATACCAAACCAAAGTTCATAAGGAGTCTTACCGATATTGCTTCTGATTTGAACTTGATTGAGAGTATAGACTGCAGTGCTGATAGCTTCTCTCCAATAGATCTGAGGAACATTTGCTTCCATCATCATGGTCCTGGATGCTTCCTGGATGGTCCAGTTCTTTCTCTCCACTATTCCATTCTGCTATGGAGTCCTAGGAGCAGACAACTGTCTCCTTATTCCATGTTTCTCACAGAACTCTATGAATTCACCGGATGTGAATTCTCCACCTCTATCAGACCTCAGACACTTCAATTTTAATCCGGTTTCATTTTCTACCATAGCCTTGAATATTTTGAATTTGTCAAGAGCTTCTGATTTCTCTTTTAGAAAGGTTACCCATATCATCTGGGAATAGTCATCAATTAGTAGCATGAAGTATCTATCACCTTGAATACTCCTGATTCTTGCCAGACCACAAAGATCAGTATGAACTAAGTCCAATAATCCGGTAGAAGATAGTTCCTTACTTTTGAATGTGACTCTACTTAGCTTACCCAACTGACATTCTTTGCACAAGCTGTTAGTAGGTTTCACCAATTTTGGAAGATCTCTTACAGCTTGAGTATTGCTTATCTTGATGATATTATCGAAATTCACATGACACATCCTCCTATGCCACAACCAACTTTGATCAATTTGAACAAACAAGCAACTTTTTCCAGTACCAAGCAAGTGAAAGATATTACCTTTAGTCTGAGTACCGGATGCAATCTCTGTTCTGAAACTTTCAAGGATCTTGCATTTTCCATTCTTAAACTGGAGATCATAGCCTTTGTCCACCAACTGTCCAACATTGAGAAGATTGTGCTTCAAACCTTCAACATACCTTACATTACCAGTTTTGTTCCTTCCATCAAGATAAATAGTTCCTCTACCTCTGATTCTACCAGCAGAATTATCACCAAACTTTACCACTCCTCATTCATACCTCTCCAAATCTATGAACTTAATTTTATCACCTGTCATATGGTGAGAGCATCCACTATCAATGACCCAATCATCCTTATCTTCAACTTGGGCAGCCAGAGCTCTTTCCATAGTCTTATGATTGACAAATACAGAGGACATTGGATCTTCTTCCTTGATGGCAATGAACACACATTCATTTCCAGATTTGTTTCCTATCTTTGATTCATCATCTGTTACTCCTTCATTATCATCATCTTCATGTACATAATAACAGTTCTTTTGGAACCTTGGCTTGTTGGGATTTTGCCTTGAAAACCTTTTCGAACACCTTGAGGTAAAATGACCAATCTTATTGTAGTTAAAACACTTAAAAGGTAATTTTCCTTCATACTTACCGGATCCTCTTGGCAGCCTCTTTGCAATAAGGGCTTCAAGTTGAGCAATTTCTATTTCTTCTTCCTCCAGATCTTTTCTTGCTTTTTCATACCATGACAGCTTCCTTGATGAATTCTCTCCCGGATCAAACCTTTGTTTACCTTTAACAGAGGCACTGGCTTTGAATGCAGATTCAGTCTTGGGGGGGTCATCTCCAAACTCTGTCATTTCAAATGCAACCAATTTCCAAGCCAATTGATCTCTTGTGACAGTTGTATGGGCTCTAAATTCTTCAATGGCAGCAGCCTTGATTTTGTAAGAAGCAGGAAGGGATTTGAGAATTTTGCCAACAATCTCATCTTCATCCAAGACTCCACCAGCATTTCTAATTCCACAAACAAGCTCATTTACTCTTGGCATAAAAGTAGTGATGTTTTCATCTTCTCTCATCTTTAGATTTTCAAATTTTCCTTTCAGACTTTGTAACCTTGCACTTTTGACATACTTGTCTCCTTCATGCAGAAGTTCCAGTTTTTGCCAAATCTCAAAAGCAGTCGGTAGGTCAATAACATTTGAGAGCTCTAAATCAGATAATGCATTTAGAAGAGCCTCTATAGTCCGTAGATTATTTTCAGCGTCTGTGATTTCATTTTGTGTTTTCGGACCACCTTATGGAGGTACATACTGTGTTGTAACCATGGTCCAGTACGCCACTCCCATACATCTCAAGTGACATTTCATGTGACCTTTCCAGAGGTTAAAATTGGTTCCATCAAACTTCAGACTATCCTTCTTGTAAGACGACATCCTGGATCTCCTCAAGCGGTTAAGCTCTTTTAGAGGAACTTAGCTCTGATACCAATTGTTAGACTTAGGGCACAAAACTGAGGGGGGGTGAATTAGTTGTGCAAAACTTTCTCTTAATTAAGCACTTAATTCCACTTTGCAATTTAGCAGTCTAATAATAAATCAGTCATGGAAACACAATGCAACAAATTAAGAGCAAAAACATATCAACACATGAGACACCAATATTTTGACGTGGAAAACCCGGTTAAGGGAAAAACCACGGGGTGATTAACCCAAGAATGTATTCTCTATTAGAAGAATAGAAAGAATAATATGGCACATGCCAATTAGGGCTCACTGCCCGAGCACACTGCTCACAAGAGGCTCACTGCCTACAAGAGACACACTATCTACAAAGAAATAAGTATCACCTACTTGAACTGGAAGATAGCATCTTCATCATGCTTGAATCAGTTCCATTTAAGCCCAATACTTCTGCTCTGCCTTTTGCTCTCCTCCTTGCTACCACACACTCATCTCTTTGAGGACAACTTTGAAATGACTTCACAACCCCTTATTTATACAAGACATCAACTTAGGAATAATCATCTAAGTCGGCAAACATATACCAGAACACCCACAAGATGTGTAACTTATCTGGTCGGCCAGTCTCAAGAAGAACACCATCATTCGGAGGTTATTCTTCAATAGTGAGCTCCAACTCCAATGCGGACCACTAAAACACACTGGACACAATCCAAATTCCTTCACAAGGTTGCCTGAATCACCAAGAACATCCGCACTTCATATGCATACTGAAATCCTTCTCTCTTTCATCTGGAGCCTCAAGAACACAGTCTATCACCACTGTCACCAATGAATGGATACTTCTAAACCTTAAATTCATGAACCAATCGAGTTGACACATCACAAGGACTTCCTCAACACTATCTCAAATCTGCAAAGCAGGAAACTGTACTTTCGGATCTCACCGGACCTATCTGTGTCACTTTGTTACCTCTAAACACCTACCGGAACTGGTTTTACTTGAGTGGCCACAACTTCTTCATATCTTCATGCAGACCTCTGAAATTGCTACTGGATCACCTCAAGACACATATCTACAAACCCTTTAATCTGCATCCTCTGATCCTCTTCCTATCTTGGAATTTTTCCTTATTGTCATTTTTGATCTTCACTTTTCCTGATTGAGACTAATTTTCTCAATATCCTCAGCACACAGCTCATCTAATCCTTATCATTAATGTAACAGGAGTATGTTGACATCAATGACGACACAAGTTAGGCCCATACTTGCAACAAACCCAATTGGAAACAACCTATATTTTCAATATTTTTTATGTTATATACATTCTTCCATTGTATTCATAGTTCAATATGCCTTGGGGGATGATGACAATTCCTTTTACAAATTTAATATATTCATAAACCTATACTCACCCCACCTCATATAGATCCATTCATTTGTGAGATTGTGATGTTGCCTTGTATGTGGCATTGCATTCTCACTCCTCATGTCATTGCATGGACATAATTTATGTTGTACCCATCCTTTGAAAACTAAAAACACTACCCTATTCTACCTATTTATATGGGCAAAATCACTAACCTTGGGGACATACTATTTGGTGTATGATTCTTCTCTTGGTTTCATATTCCCCTTTCCCATACCTTAAAATACTTGCCTACACTACATTTAGGCAACTATTTTAAGGGATTATATATCCAACACCTACACATCTTTGGCATGCTTCCAAAGCATCAAGCATTTGTGGTCCCAAGTATAGAGAATACTTGGACATGGCCACCCTTATCAAGATTACCTAACAATAGAGTATGCAAGTACATGCAATCCCTATTATTCTATTGATATATGAATCACCTAGCAATAGATTATGATTATGCATGTGATTCAAGGAATTTTTGTATGAATCCTAGAAATAGAGCATGCTAGACCAAGAATCATACCTACATTTTTCTAGAAGCATAGCACACTAGGAAATTTTCTATTCTTCTTGTCTGTGTATGTGGTTTTTTATGTTCATGTGTGTTGTCCTGTATATCTTTGTGCATGTTATGTAGTCTCTTTGACGTGTGTTGTGCGTATGTTGGATTATGTAGAATTCGCTAACATTTGTATGTTACAGGTTTTATGTTTTTTTATGCCTCTTTGCAATGCAATATATGTTTTTCTAATATATTTGTATTGCAAGTTTTACTTTACTAACATGTGGTTTTGTGGATCTTAGTCTAAGAGAATGAACACTTCTCTCAAAGATTGTTGTGTATCCTTATATGTATCCTCAAACATTTAATATTTTCCACATTTCATTTCTATACTTTAGCATAACTTTATCACCTAGTGGCACAAGCCCAGGGGGCAAAATGTAATGATCAAAATTGCATAACTACAATTTTGTCATTACATATTGTGATCATTTTAGCAATCAACCATTTGGAATGTTTTCTATGACTCATTTTTCCTATCCTCAACCTTTTCCCCTAAACCAAGTGCCACTTGTTTCTATGTTTTTATGTGTTTGAATTTGTCTCCTATGTTTATTTTAGTCTCTACTTTAATGTTTTCAATGACTTTTCCCTTGGATGCAGGGTAGTGGCATGGATCTTCACATAATCATGCTTCCATCTTGAGACAGTATGACCGTATGGATTCCATTTAACAACTAGTTTGGTTGACGTTTCAACTTCATTTATTCTGCAATGGACACTTCACCAACTTTTATCAAGTTTGTAACCAATATTCCCTAACCTCTTGACTAAAAATAAAACTTTGGTGACTATTGGGATTCTCTTTCATTCCCTACATGCATTGAATTGGTTATGTTTTTTTTATAATTTGGTGGTGTAAAGCTCTCTCTGGAGTCTAACGTTTTTGGATTTTGCTATAGCTTTCTTGTGTAATTCTTGAGCTGTAGCATTGTTATAACACATTTATCACTATGAGCTTTTGTTATTTTGAATCATATTGTTGCTCATGGTTATTTGTGGTCATTATTTTGAGCCTACGAGTTTCTAGAAACATTCTTTGTTCTCATTTGCTAGATTTTTCTTGGGAAGACAACTCTTAAGAACAACTTCTCCTCACCATTCATGGAAGATATCTCTTCGTAAACTTCCTGAGCTAGGTGATATTGTTGAGTCTTCAACTCTCCTATTAATGCCAATTCTTTTACTCGGTCATTTCTAGTTCATTTAGATTCTCATACGATTGTCATTGTGTTATGTATCTACTAAAAGGCTAATGCTCAACTCTTTGTCCATCTTGTTTTGGGATCTTTAAATTCTATTGTTAGCATTCTTGGATTCTCCGTTCTCTGTCTTTCTCTTCCATACACATAAGATATTTAGTATTTGTATAGACCTAATTTTCTAAGTATTCATTTTTATAAGCTTTTTTGTTGTCCAATTCAGATACAATTAGGATTAAGAACACACACTTTTCAAATTCGATTCATATTTCTATTGGATTGCCTGTGGAGGTCGAAAGACCAAATAGGGGCTTGACCATTTGGTAAGCTCCCTAACAGTCACCCAATTCTCTCTATCCCAACTACAAGCACAACTGGTGACTCAATTACACTAAGGTTTCATATTCTTAAACCTTTTGTCTTATTTATGCTATTTAGTTCATAGATCATTTCCTTCATTTGGTTCAACATATATCATTAGGATGTTGTTCAATGATTTTGTTATCATCTCTCAATACTGTTGTGCATGTTTCTTATTGTCATTGATATAGGATTCCTATCTACTACTTGTACTCTACGATTTCATGTACAGATGACCACAATACATTTGGAAATTAGCACAATCATGAGTCAAGCAAGCATTTGTACTATATCTATTTTATGAGACTTTCCAGATTTTGCATTCTTCCAAATTTCTATTTCTATTTCTATTTTTCTAGATTTTGAGATTTAGTACCTATAGAATAGGTTTGCCTTATATATCTACTTGTCTAATGTTTATTTACTCAAGGAAAAAATGGGTGGTGCCAAGGTCTAAATTTGATGGTCGACTTTGTCTATCAATCAAATTTTTCATTACGGCTATCTACTCAAACTTACCTTTTAAATACTAAGACATGTTTTTATTATAAAAAAATTATATAAACTAAATACATATATCAAAATAACTCTATAGAAATTTTGACGTTCTTATTGCAAGTATGTGTAATCGGTGTTGTCATTGATGTCAACAATCTTGTGTTGACATTGGTGTCAACTGTGTCATTTGTGTGAGTTGATTATGGTGCAAGAGTATGAGTAGTTAGTGTTGACTAGATATTGTCTCTGATATGAGATTGTTACAATGGTATGAGCTATTTGCTTGAGTTTCTTTGTTGAAGATGATGTGGTTGTTTTGAAGAGGTGCTAAAGATATTAGGAATATGTCTCTATTGGTTGGTTTCCAAGTGCTTTTGAGAAAATCTGATTAATAAAGGAAACAGCGTGTGGAAGTGGCATTTTGGCTTACAGAGTAGTGTTCTAGTTTTGGTCCGCATTTCCTCTATATTGAAGATCTATCTTTACGGTTTGGATATGTTGTCCAGAGGTGTTAAGAGTTGTTATATTCCAAATTTGGTGCTTCGATTTGTTGTGCAGAGAAAGTTGTGTTCACCAGTGTGTGGACTATGTTTCTGAGTTGTGCAGAGGTGTCTAGGAGAAATATCTTTGCTCCGCATTTCTCTGGAAAGAAGTTTTAGATCTTGCGGTTCTAGAATTGTGCTTATAAGGTTTATATCTTCCTTCTATTGAAGTTGTTCATGGTTTGGTGCTTCAGAAGTTGATTTCTAGAGATATAGTGTATGACAGAGATAGTTAAGCATACCAGATAAATAGGATAAGGTTGTAGGGCAGGTGAAAGTTGTTGCGAAGGAATTTGTTAGTTATTAGGATGTTTCAAGATGTTCATGGAATACCCTAGATTGTGTTGAAGCTTTGCATGTGGTCCGCAAGTTGTCTTTGGGTTTGAGGAAGTGTGTACTTAAAAGTTCATTGTGTTAACACATGTTTGGCTGACTTTGGGTGTTTACACTAATTGCGGATTTGCTTTGGTGATTGTGAAAGTGTGGAGTAGTGTGCTTGGATGAATTTAGGTCCAAGCTAAGATGTGTTGTGGTCCACCTTCATTCCTTTCCACCACGGGAATGTTTAGGTCCGTACCTAATTTGAATTTTATGGGTTAAGGTGATTTGCCGACCTTGGAGAATGCTCTCAAGGTTGATGACAATATAAATGAGTGTCAAGGGATTGTGATTGAGGGGGCACATGATGGATACGATGTGAGTAACTGAGTGGTTGAATGTGTGGTGCAGTACAAGCTTTCATGTGTTAGACTACTGGATAGAGTGAGTAGAAGTGTCTACTATTCTTCAATGATGCTGTGAAGATGATGTTGATGTTGTGGTGAATTTTGAGCTTCATTAGAACTGTACGCCATGCATATGTCAGATGCAATTATAACAATTCAAATCTTGGCAGTGAGCCACTTATATCTATTTCTTTTTTGGCAATGAGCCCTTTGGCAGTGAGCCTTTTGTAATTTAGTGTTATTATTACTTTATATTGTGAGCTAACCCTCATCGTGGTTTTTCCCTTCTTAGGTTTTCCACATAAATCTGGTGTTCTCTTGTGTTTGATGTTGGTTTGATTCAGTTTCTGTTATTTTCTTTTCATGCTTAATCATCATAACAGTCTAAGGGTTAATTGAATCTATGTGGATCTAAATGTGTGTGAGTGTTTTGAAATTTTAAGCTACAACTGATTCACCCCCCCTCTCAATTGTCTTGTGCATTCAATAATTGGTATCAGAACAAGGTTCCTTGGAAGAGAGCTTAACTGCTTAAGTTAGATCTGGGATGGTACACAAGAAGGATGTTCCCTAGTTCGATGGAATAGATTATGCATTCTAGAAAATAAGGATGGAAGGTTTTCTGATCTCTCTTGGTTATGAGATCTTGAAGGCTATTGAGACTGAATACACCATACCAGACAATGGTCCAAGTACTGCAGATGAGATCAAGGCTATGAAACCAATGTAAAGCGATGTATGCTCTTTTAAGTGGTCTTACTAATTCTGAGTTAGTGAAAGTCGTGGAACTGAAAACTGCTAATGAAATCTGGAAAAAGTTAGAAAGTATTTATGAAGGAGATGATAAGGTCAAGCAAGCTAAAATGCAGAATTTGAAGCTCATGTTTGAGACCATGCGAATGTATAAGGATGAAAACATTACAAGCTACTTACAGAGGGTCGATGAAGTTGTCAATGGTATCAAAGGTCTTGGTGGAAAGATGGATGAAAAAGAAGTGGTATTGAAGGTACTTAGAACTCTTCCTAAAGCTTACAGTCATAAGGTTTTTGTTATTGAATAATTACAAAATCTGAATCAATTTATCAAAGATTAGTTGCTTGGCACCTTAACTGCATTTGAGATAAGAGAATTTGGTACAAGTAGTGTAAAGGCTGATACTGCCTTCACGATTGGAAAATCTAAGAATACTGTGGAATCAGATCAGGAGGATTCAGAAGATTTGGAAGCTAATTTTGCAAGAAGAATGAAATTGGGTACTGGTAAGTATAGTGGTAAGTTGCCTTTCAATTGTTTCAGTTGTGGCAAGATAGGTCATTATGCTTCAAGATGTCCAAAAAGAATTTTGAGGAGCAAGACTATGGAGAACAAAAGTAGAATGCCTAAGAAAAGCTACTATGTTAGAGAGGATGCAGGTATATCTGATGATGAATCCGATTTTGAGAATGATGAGGATAATGAATGTCTATTCATAGCTTTAAGAGATGATATTGTTTCTACTAACTTTGGGAAATGTGTGAAGGAAAAGGCTCCGAAAGTAGGTCTTAATGCTGAAAGCACTTTGATATCTGCTTTTCATACTACATAGGAAAAGAACCTTTGGGTCATTGACAGTGGATGCTCAAATCATATGACAGGTGATAAAAGTAAGTTTGTTAAACTTAAAAAATATGGAGGACTAGTTAGATTTGGTGATGATAGAGCTGCTCAGATATGTGGAAGAGGCTCAATTAGTTTTGACGGAAAGCATAATACTGATGATGTTCTTTATGTTAAGGGTTTAAAGCATAACATCTTGAGTTTTGGACAAATGTGTAGCAAAGGATGCAATCTTGTGTTTCAAGATGGTGGCTGTGAGATCAGAAAGGACTCTGGATCTATGATAGATGTTAGAAAGAGGACAGATGGAAATGTTTATTGTTTGAGAAGGAATGTTGAGAGTGCAAATGTCAAAGTTGATGAAGATCTACAAAAGAATTTAGAAGTTGATGGATATGAATCAGATGAGTCATCTTGCAGAGAAGAAGAAAATGCTGATGAAAAGGAAGTTCAGATTGAAGAAGAAGAAGCTCCAAAAAAGACTCCTAAAACTCCCAAGTATGTGTAGAAGCATCATTCTGAATATCAAACCATTGGTGAAAAGAACAAAGGGGTGCTAACAAGAAGGAAAGCTATTGAAGAACAGGTAAATCTATGTTTGCTCTCTACATTTGAACCTAAAACAGTGATTGAAGTGTGCAAGGATGAGTATTGGATCAAGGCTATGGAAGAAGAACTAATGCAGATTGAAAAGAATCAGACTTGGGAACATGTCCCAAGACCAGCAAACAAGAACGTGATTGGAACTAAGTGGATATTCCAGAACAAACTAAATGAGAATGGAGAAGTGGTAAGAAACAAGGTGCGTAAAGGTTACTCACAAGTAGAAGGAATAGACTATGAGGAAACTTATGCTCCAGTTGCAAGAATGGAGGCTATCAGGATGTTTTTGGCTTTTGCAGTACATAAGGATTTCAAATTATATCAAATAGATGTGAAGTCTACTTTCTTGAATGGTGAGTTGGAAGAAGAAGTATACATAGAATAACCGGATGGATTTTATTTATCAGATAAACTTGACATGGTCTTTAGATTGAAGAACGCACTATATGGATTGAAGTAAGCCCCCAGAGCTCGATATGCAAGGTTAGACAGGTATCTATTACAACAAGGATTTAATAAAGGCTCTGTAGATAGCAATTTGTACATCAAAGCAGGAGATGATCAAATTATGATTGTGGAAGTTTATGTAGATGATATAATCTTTGGAGGAAATGAAGGTATGTGTAAGAGTTTTGCAAATAAAATGTGGAAAGAATTTGGGATGTCAATGTGGAGAAATGAACTTCCTTGGGTTACAGATCAATCAGACAGATAAAGGTATTTTCATTTCACAATCAAAGTATGTCAAGGAACTGTTAAAGAAGTTTGGAATGGAAGACTCTAAACTAGTATGTACCCCTATGACAACTGGTTGCTATTGTGATGTTCACAACACACCCCATTTTACTCCTTAGCAAAATGAGGACCCCTGCTATGGCTTGCTCCCTTGCTTTTGTACTCTAGGCGGTAATGGTAAAAAGTAGCTTCATTCAGTGTGTGTGTGCATCATTTCAGGTGCATTTGTGATCTTGAGGTCTTAACCCAAATAAAAATTCAAAGTCTGAATCTTCCCTCAGGAAGCCTGCCATGTGAAAGACAGTAAAATTATAGGCAAGTTTGCCTTTTACATCACCCCAAAATTCGGCCAAATGAGAAAGTTATGGCAAGTCAAAATTCTAGTCAAACCTAATATTCTTGGGGAGAGGTCATATTTCAAATATCGGTCACCTTATGTTAGATCACCCCGATCCAATTTTATCACCCGATAATCACTTGGTCCGTAAACTTCGGACATCAATTTTACGTGATAGTGGTTTTGGCCCGTCAAAATAGCTTCATATATTTTGCGAGGGTCATATTTCGAATATCACCTGATATTTCAAATATCACCCGATATTTTGAATATCACCTGATCTTTTTTTAGATCACCCCCTCGCAAAATATCACCCCATGTCAACATGATGATGATGTCATCTGAACCTGATGAACAAAGGAGATCAATATGATGTTGACGTCATCATCCTTTTACCTCGCAGAGATATGTATCCAATGATCCTCCTTTTAATGACATGACAGTGACGTCATTTTAGTGTAGTGTTCAAGCGAAATCACCCTTCCGATGGCGTCACCCTGATCTTTCGAGAGGGAGGTCATTTTGCTCGCAGGGGTCATATTTCGAACATCCCCTGATCTTAAAACATGACCCGATATATGTGTTTGCACATTCAAAGCATGATTTAATATAAATGTTTATCTTCCTGCTGGTTTATTTAAGTGATGATGTTTAACTTCTATATGTTGACCGTGGGTGTGCAGGTAAGAAAAGGAGGTGCATCGGCTAGAAAGATGGGGTCGATGGGAGATTTTTGGCTTGCCCCGATAAGGATGACCATGCCGATGATCAGGACAATGTGTGGTCGCGATACAAAAAGGCGGGAAAGCAGGGCAGGTGGATTTTGAATCCATTTCAGAACCTGATGGTGTGCAGGTGGAGATATGACGGAGCTTTAATGGCGAGGACATCCCAGGCAGCGGACCGGATCCCGAGAGGTCACAAACACACCAGGAGGAGACAAAGCTTTCAATGCGGAGGAGAATGCTAGTGGAAACATTATTGAGGGAGCGGCACTCTGTCTGGATGCTGCTTGAGATTTGAGCGGGATTTGTTTCCCACTGTCTGATGCTGTGCGCATGAGTGTGGACCATTGATTAACTTGTGGGTTTTCCTAGGCACTGTATTGAGGGGAAAACAGAGATATATATTCAGCCCCTTCACTCTGTAGAGAGGGGGGGTCAATCATAAAAAATCTGACCTAGACAATTTTATAGGAGATCGGATTACTAAGACTAGTGAGGATTGAATTGTTGAAACATCGAGGTTCTCTCTTCAGATCACTGTATATGTACTTGTTCTTTAGCATACTGAATGGAGATGAAGCTCTAGATTACATCCTGATTGTAAACTTTATGTAATCTTCATGTTGATTTCTGGATATGTAATGGTGAATCATGTGTTCAACTAGAAGCGTTTTCATTCTATTGCATGTTGTTGTCAACATTCCCTTGAAGATTTGCACTGGATCATGTGGATTTGTGGAATGTCCTAATGAAGTATGATTCTAATTTTCTTCACTTCATTTCTGTATGGGAACATGTATGTAGATCAGTGATCTTAGTCAAGTAATTTTAGGAATCTCACTCTCTAACCCTTTTTCTCATTTTAACTTCATAGAAATCACTTCCATAACTGCACATCATGATAAATATTAGGTAGAACAGAGGAATATGGTGACATCTTGTAGATAACTAAATATCATTAGCATATTTTTGAGCTAGATGCATGTACCTTTAAAAATATCATGCAAATATCAGCCTGTAGACACATCATTTGAAGAAATATACCGTGTAAGGTAACCTCCCTGTGTAGCATGGTTGCAGAAATAGAATCTACTGATCTACGTAAGGCCCCTGAATGGAAAACAGCAACACACATCAACCACTAAGTAAAGTCGGTAGATTATGAACTAATCAACGGAGACTTGGGATCATGAATTCTTTGAATTCATCGTATCTTTCAAGATGAGTAAAGGTTGTTGTGTAACTTTTATTCTATGTTTTCTTAAGAGTAACATCATGACCACCAACATAAACTGGCCCTAGAAGGAGGGCCAACAAGGAAACTGTAGATTCCTACAAACATTGCTTAAACATCCTGTCAGTTTCAAATTCTTACCATAAATCAACCAACTTTTTTTCCTAAAAATTTGAGAAATCCTGGCTTTCAGGCCAAATACCAAGTCCAGATCTAGTGGACTCTTTGAGGAACTACCTATTAGGGGATTTAGACCTAGAACTATGGACATTCATCACACTCTTGATTCTAGTGTATCAGAGGCTTCACCAGATGTGCTCCTGTAACTCCTATTGGCTTACAAACACCTACAGGACCACCCGTCACACCTCAAGTCCAACCTCAAATCCAACCTCCACTGGTTGCAATGTCATTTTTTGCTACAGAGTCACCTCTGACCTTTAATGCATACCATGCTTTGCCTAAGAATCCTGATAAAATTTGTCCTAGGTATCATCCATATCAGGATGCGGATGATCATGTCAAAATGTTCAAGGAAGTTTGTTGTAGGGCTAGGATTGAACATGAGGATGTGGTATGCCGGTTATTCCCATTTTCCTTAGGGGAAGAGGCCTATAACTGGTATATCAGTCTGGGTCAGGGTTCAGTCGGTTCATGGGATGCCTTGGAAAAAGATTTCAAGGATAGGTTCAAGGTACCTATAAATCCTTCAATGAACTATCATTTATTTGCCACCATCAAGAGATCTGAAGGAGAACCTATTGCAAACTTCAACACCAGATTCTAGAAGATGCTATCTAAGCTAGTGGCTCCCTATGTTGTAACAGATGAAGCTTCTAGGAGCATTTATTACTCAGCTTTAGATCCCTTAACTTCCATGTTCATCAGGAGAACACATCCTGGTATAACCACTTTAGCAGAAGCTTTTGAAAAAGCTATCAAAGTCAGTCAGCAATTGGCTCCTACTCCCACACCAAATATTGCGTTCCCTACACTTCCTGGTTATCCTACATATCCTATCCACCAACAAACCATTGGAGTCGTGATACCTCCAGCAGTGATGCCAGCCCCTTTGCAGATACCCCCACTCAGTATCATGCCACCACCAAATGGAAATGGCCAGATGTTGCAATATCTAGGATAAACACAAATACCCCAGACTATGGAACAATCCAACAATAACAATGGATCTTCCTTTTTCAAGCCTCAAACAGAGAATGTAGTGGCCAAGGTTCAGGAAGGGAAAGAAGAAATTAAAGAAATACCAGCTCAGTTAAGGAAACTTACTACTAAGGTCACTCATCTGAGAAATCAGAACTTCTACTCTCAACCAAATCAAAACAGAGGTTATACCAATGATAGACCTAATTATCTAGATAGGTGGTACAACAATAATTACAATAACAATAATAATGGCAACAATAATCTTCCTAGATAGCCTAGAGTGTGGAACACTAGGCCAAACAATGGTTCCTTGCCATCACCCCTAGACAATCAGCCTCCTAGTGAACCTAGGCAGACCACTAGAGTAAACCTTGTAGAGGGAGCACTTACAAACTGGTATAGGATACATAACACCAATGCTCATGCAGAGCTAGACTATCCTCAATTCAGGATTGTTGCCAGTATCTTCCAAGCTGAAGTGTCCAGTACTTCAGGAAATCCACCTTATGCAAAGGGAAACGAAATTGTCCCCTGTGAATATGATTTTGCCTTAGTGCTAGAAAGCTTCATGCACCATCCTTATCAGCAGGCAACTTCTTCTCATCAGGATTACACCTCAACATGTGAGGAATCAGCCATGGCTTTTGAATCTAACTATGTTTTTCCCTTTGAGGATGAGAATGAGCCATCGATTGAACATGAGGAAGTCAATACTTATCAACAGCAACCTTAGGGTAGGCATAACTACAACTTGAGAAATAACTCAAGCAGACCTACTGGTCCTTTGACCACATCCTTGCCTCCAAACAATTCCAATAAACCTCCTGATCCTAAGGCAAGTAATAACCCTGGATTCCCAAAGGTTAATGCTCAATATTTGGCACCACAGACCACAGCACCAAAAGCTGCAAACTTCCTGAATCTGACAAGTTTGCCACATATCTGACTGATGAAATGAAAAGGGTTAAAATTAGCCTGTCATTGTCAGAATTGCTTAAAACCCCTGATATCAGGAAGGCTTTCTTGAAATCATTAGATGATCCTGCTCCAAAGGAAGATAGTCATACCCCAGGTCTGTCTGGTAGTAAAGATCATGCTACTAGGAATGTTAATGTCAAACCTAAAACCTCGGCTACTATTCAAGCTACAGAGACTTCCCACATGACCCTGTACAAAGACAAGAGTGAGTCACCTCCTTTCCTCCTGACCATAAGGATGTTTAGTAAAAATTTGCACAATTGTTTAGTAGACTCAGGAGCATCTACCAATGTAATGCCCCTATCCATATGCAATGCTTTAGGGTTACATCCTGCTAAATCATTAAAGAAAGTGACTTAATTGGACAAAACAGAGGTGAGCGTGGTAGGAGAACTGACTCACATTCACATGCAGCTAGCATCAGATCCCAGAATCCAGCACTATATTGATATCCAAGTAGTTGATATACCTGATACATATGGGATGTTACTCAGCAGGGACTGGTCAAAAACCCTTAATGGATACATGTCAACTGATTTCAGTCATATGTGCTTGCCCTAGAGAGGGATACCAAATCAGATAAGGATAGATGTTGAACCCCGCATGAAACACATGATCACTGAATATAAGAAAACTAATGAAATCATGTATGTGGGCGTGGAACCTGGAATCTACTCCATTAGACCCTAAACTGCCAGCATAGAGGAGATCCTGATGTTTGACGTGCATGATCATGACGATGACCCTCAGGGTGATGAAATAACTTTAGAATCTGAATGTGACCCTGAAAATGAAGTAGAGGTAGACCACTTCAAGAGTTTTGAGATGCATTTGCTTAAGGAGGTGCAACGATGCCACTTGTTAGATGTACCTGTTCATGATATTCTAATCGATGGATGGTGCAGGTTGCATAATGAGGCACATTCTGAAAAGACTTGTGATGCCTATTTAGACATGTTCGAGCTGGAACAAGCATACAATGAGGCGTCTTCTTCATCATCATCTGCGGTGAGTTCTGTAGGTAGTGATGGCGAGACTAATTTTTGTTTGTCTTCTGTAGGAACAGGAGAATGTACATAGCAGGATGAGAGTTCAATTCAAATGACAGAAGAAATACTGGTATGCAACAGGAGTAATGCAAAAAATAAGAAGAAAATCACCCCAGGGAGTGATTGTTTAGTGGAGTCAGATTATGAGTTATCTGATGAGGATAGGGGCAGCAATTTGTCCAAATTCAAGGAGTTTTTATCAAAAGAGATTCAAAGAATGACATAGAAGCAAAGACCTCCGCATGACGTCTTGATTGAAGGCTAGTGCAGGTTACACGAAGCACCTCATTCAGAAACTGCTTGTTTGTTGTGTCTGCATATTTTGAAAAGGAAGATGTTACCCAGTCCAGAGGATGTTCCTTCTGATGGTAAGAGAAAAGAAGAAATATCAACTTCCCATAAGGTTGATAAGGTGAAGTCTGAGAAAGCTGAGATGCCAAAATTAAAGTGGATATCCAGTGGTGCAGTTGCCAGAGCCAAAAGGAAGAAAGAAGCCCCAAACAAGCTTTTAGATGAAGATAAACCTTGGGTCCTCAGGTTTGATGGATCCAAGTCAAAACAAGGAGATGGAGTAGGAGTGGATCTCATTGATCCATCCAGAAAATCCTACTTGGTAGCATACAGGTTGCAGTTCCCATGTACAAACAATGTAACGGAGTATGAAGCTCTAATTCATGGGATACTGTTTGCACTTAGAAAGAAGGTGAGGATTCTGTATGTCTATGGAGACTTAGAATTAGTTGTGAGGTAGGTAAGAGGTATATACTCTTGCAATTACAAAAGACTGTCCAATTATAGACATAGGGTGTGGGACTTAATAGAAGATTTTGATGCATTCAATATCACCCATGTACCCAGAGAACAAAACCACGGGGCAGATGCTTTGGCCCAGGCTGCCAGTACTCTGGAACCACTGTCCATATCTGGTCTAAAAAGATTCTTAATTGAATTAGTGTAAGTGCCTTCCGTACCTGATAATGTAACTAATCTTTAGGTATTTGATGATGATCATCATATACTGGATTTTATTTCCAACAGAGATGTTTTTGAGGCACAAATCATTGATGAAATAAATATGGAAGATCACGTCTGGGAAGAGGAAGAAATCCTAGAGTTGCCTAGTAACAAGATTCCTAAGGGAATGGTAGAACTAGAAAGAGAATTTGATCTAGACAACATGCTAAAACAGAGGGATCTCCCAAACGCTGATGAAGGACAGTACTCACAGGTTAATATTGGACAAGGTGATAAAAGAAGAAACATTCTGATTGTGCAAGTCTGCACAAAGGAAGAGTTAGAAGGAATAACCCAGGCTCTCAGAGATTATATCCATGTCATTACCTGGACGTATGATGAGCTAAAAACATACGACACATCATTCATCACCCATACAATACCTTTGAAGCCAGATGCCAAGCCTTTTCGACAGATGCAAAGACCTTTCAATGCTTTGCTGGAGCCCATCATCTTTGAAGAAGTTAAGAGGCTGCTTGATGCCAGGATCATATTTTTTGTGAGGCACTCCACATGGGTGGCAAACCTGGTCCCAATAAGGAAGAAGAACGGTGACATTAGATTGTGCGTGGACTTCAGGAACCTAAATAGAGCTTCTGAAAAGGATAATTATCCTTTACCTTCTCTGGATCAGGTCCTGCAAACTGTGAATGGTGCCAAGATGATGTGCTTCTTGGATGGTTTTTCTGGTTACAACCAGGTGATGGTGGACAAAATAGACAGACTAAAGATTGCAATCACCACAAAGTGGAGGATCTTCGCCTATAGGCGCATGCCGTTTGGGTTGATAAATGCTAGAGCCACATTTTAGCGAGCAATGGACATAGCCTTTAGAGGCTTGATTGGTAAATGCATAGTCATATACATGGATGACTTAATAGTTTTCTCTAAGGATAGAGGAAACCATGTAGAGGACCTAAGAAAGGTGCTGAAGAAGTGTGAACAGTACGGGATATCCCTGAACCCTAAGAAGTGCATATTTGGGATGACCACAGGGAAATTACTAGGCCACCTGATAACTGAAAATGGGATTATCATTGATCTTGACAGAGTGGAGTCCATCATGAAGATACAATTTCCTGGAAACAGGACGGAGCTCAAATCTTACTTTGGTAAGATTAATTTTGTTAGGAAATTTATCACCAGCTTTGTAGAGATTGTCAGACCTTTGAATGCCATGCTCAAGAAGGATGCTAAAATTGAGTGGACCCCTGAAGCTAGAGCTGCTTTTGAAGACATTAAGAAAGCCATATCAAGCGCTCCAGTCCTGATCAGTCCAGATTATACCAAGGGCTTCTACATCTACTCATTTGCTTCAGAGCATACTTCTGTGGCAGTGTTGACACAGAGAAATGAAGAAAAGGAGGAAAAGCCTATAGCCTTCATGAGCTGCCCTTTCAGAGATGCAGAGCTCAGGTATATGGATGTTGAAAGACAGGCACTTGCCCTGGTTCGAGCAGTCAAGAAATTCAGGCATTACATCCTGAGAAGTAAAGTGATTGTTGTAGTACCTGATGCAGCAGTAAAGATGTTATTAATGCAAAGTGAACCAGGAGAAAAGAGAGCTGAATGGATCACTGTCCTCCAAGAGTATGATATGGACATAACACCCATGAAGTTGGTAAAAGGACAGGCATTGAGCCAGATGATATCAGAGATTGATCCTAATATCATGAGCTAGCAGTATGTTGTGAATGCAAAGGAGGATGGAGAATGGTACTCAGACATCAGACACATCCTGATCACTGAAAGATGTCCCTCAAGATTGCAGCCCTCACAAAGGAGAGCCTTGAAGATAAGGTCACAGAAGTACATGATAAAAGGGGGAGTCCTTTTCAAGAAAAACTATGAGGTGATATACCTAAGGTGCCTGGAAAGATCAGAAGCAGATAAGGTGCTAGCAGAGTTGCATGATAAATTTGGGATTGCACATGGATCATCATTAGCCACCACTCATGCTATCCTCAGGGCAGGGTATTATTAGCCCACAATTTTTAAAGACACTGTTGGACACATCAAATGTTATCATATGTGTCAGGTTGCTGTAAATAGAGAAAAATATGTTGCTCAACCTTTGCAGCCAGTGATGGAGGTGCGCCCCTTTGCTCAATGGGGAATGGACTTCATAGGACCTATCAATCCTCCATCATCCTCAGGCCACATGTATGTTTTAACTGTTATTGACTACTGTACCAGGTGGACTAAGGCTGTTAGCAGTAAGACATGTAATACTGAGGATGTCATTAGTTTTTTGGAAACCAACATAGTGACCAGGTATGGAGTTCCATATGCTTTAGTATGTGATAATGGACCTGCTTTTGCTTCAATCAAACTATCAAGTTGGGCTTTTAATTATGGGATCATCTTGAAATTCTCCTCAAATTATTATCCCCAAGGGAATGGATTAGCAGAATCCACAAACAAGAACCTATTGAACATCATAAAGAAATTAATAGAAAAGAACCCAAGGGAATGGAACACTTTGTTGAAATATGCCTTGTGGGTAGATAGAACCAGGAATAACGCTGCATTAGGAAATTCACCTTTCCACCTAGTATATGGGGTAGATCCTATCCTCCCTGTTAACTTGAGGATTCCTACACTGTAGTTTGTACAAGAATACCTGGGCATAGATAATAAATAGGAAGTTAGGTTGCTGCAACTGATGCATGTAGATAAAAAAAAGAAGTGAAGCAATCAACCAATTTGCTAAACATCAGGTTGTTGTCAAGCGCTGGTTTGACAAAAGAGCCAGAATTAAGGCTTTCAGGGTCTCAGATCTAGTCCTGATGTGGGACAAAGCACATGAAAGAAAAGGTGATCATGGTAAGTTTGATAAACTCTGGATAGGTCCCTTTCAAATTTCTGAAATTTTAGGAGACAGCACCTACAGGCTTAAGACCTTAACCGGTGAGGATGTTCCATTACCAGTTAATGGACAGTTCTTCAAACACTATTTCCAAGCCTGAAGTAGCACCATGACAATCATGTGTATCATAGTGTACATTTGTTGTATAGTTGCTTGTTTTGTCTGTTTGTTTTGGTTGCTTTGTTGTGTTTCCTCAACAGGGATGTTTGTTTTGCTTTAGAGTATGAAGGAGAAAACTAACAACCATTGAAAACAATGGAAAATTTAGATCATTCAGGTTAATCATATGAAATTTATGCATAACTTGTTGCGACTGTCATGAATGTAGAAAGTCAGTTGACTTGTGAAATTTTGTATTCAATAAGAATGGGTTGAGTATTCAAGGAATGTTTCTCACAATGACACACCTAAAATCATTGGGTTTGTTGAACTTACCAGTGTAGATATTAGGTGAAAAATCAGAGGTCACCCTTGCTACCATTACAATTCTCAGCTTAATTTTAGCAAGTGACCACTCCTTACATCATAAAGTTACAATTGCAATATCTTATGAAGTTTCTATCAAGTGCCCAAAAAAAATTATAAAATAATAAAATGGATTTTACTGAAAATCCAGGTTAAGCCATCTAAGTAACTCTACTGGGTCTATAGACGCTCGCTAGCAGTGGGGCTCTAATTAGGAGAATTGTAACGATAACCTTGCCGGGGCTATGGACGTCTGCTAGCAGCAAGGCTCTATCCAGTTGGCTATGAGGGAACATCCTCACCTACATAGGCTAATATCAGTCACTGGTTTGTTCAATCGATCTTCAAGATGAGGATAATTAATCACATGCACCCACCTAAACTGAAAAGGAAAATTCATGCACCTTATTGAATACCTTGAGTCTCAAGTCAAATGATGATTTACAAGAAAGATAGTTGGAAGTTATGAGTCTATTTCATTCAATTTTTTTTAATGGTTTTGATTTGATTATTTTATTTGGTGGCTAGTTGTTGTGATGTTCACAACACGCCCCATTTTACTCCTTAGCAAAATGAGGACCCCTGTTGTGGCTTGCTCCCTTGCTTTTGTGCTCTGGGCGGTAATCGTAAAAAGCAACTTCATTCAGTGTGTGTGTGCATCATGCCGAGTGCATTTGTGATATTGAGATCTTAACCCAAAAAAATTCAAAGTCTGAATCTTCCCTCAGGAAGCCTGCCATGTGAAAGAGTGTAAAATTCTAGGCAAGTTTGCCTTTTACATCACCCCAAAATTCGGCCAAATGAGAAAGTCATGGCAAGTCAAAATTCTAGTCAAACCTGATATTCTGGGGGGGTCATATTTCAAATATCGGTCACCTTATGTTAGATCACCCCGATCCTATTTTATCACCTGATAATCACTTGGTCCGCAAACTCTGGACGTTAATTTTATGTGATAGTGATTTTGGCTCGTCAAAACAGCATCATATATTTTGCGGGGGTCATATTTCAAATATCACCCGATATTCTGAATATCACCTGATCTTTTTTTAGATCACCCCCTTGCAAAATATCACCCCATGTCGACATGATGATGACATCATCTGAACCCGATGAACAAAGGAGATCAATATGACGCTGATGTCATCATCATTTTACCTCGCGGAGGTATGTATCCAACGATCCCCCTTTTAATGACATGACGGTGATGTCATTTTAGTGCAGTGTTCAAGCGAAATCACCCTTTCGATGACGTCACCCCGATCTTTCGAGAGGGAGGTCATTTTGCTCGCGAGGGTCATATTTCGAACATCCCCTGATCTTAAAACATGACCCGATATATGTGTTTGCACATTCAAAGCATGATTTAATATAAATGTTTATCTTCCTGCTGGTTTATTTAAGTGATGATGTTTAACTTCTGTATGTTGACCACGGGTGCACAGGTAAGAAAAGGAGGTGCATCGGCCAGAAAGATGGGGTCGATTGGACATTTTTGGGTCGCTCCGATAAGGATGGTCATGCTGATGATCAGGACGATGTGCGGTCGCGATACAAAAAGGAGGGAAAGCAGGGCGAGTGGATTTTGAATCCATTTCAGAACCCGATGGCGTGCAGGTGGAGATATGACGAAGCTTTAATGGCGAGGACATCCCAGGCGGCGGACCAGATCCTGAGAGGTCACAAACACACTAGGAGGAGACAAAGATTTCAATGCGGAGGAGAATGCTAGTGGAAACATTATTAAGGGAGCGGCACTCTGTCTGGATGCTGCTCGAGATTTGGGCGGGATTTGTTTCCCACCGTCTGATGCTGTGCGCATGAGTGTGGACCGTTGATCAACTTGTGGGTTTTCCTAGGCACTGTATTGAGGGGAAAACAGAGATATATATTCAGCCCCTTCACTATGTAGAGAGGGGGGGTCAATCATAAAAAATCTGACCTAGACAATTTTATAGGAGATCGGATTACTGAGACTAGTGAGGATTGAATTGTTGAAACATCAAGGTTCTCTCTTCAGATCACTGTATATGTACTTGTTCTTTAGCATACTGAATGGAGATGAACCTCCAGATTACATCCTGATTGTAAACTTTACGTAATCTTCATGTTGATTTCTAGATATGTAATGGTGAATCTTGTTTTTAACTAGAAGCATTTTCATTCTATTGCATGTTGTTGTCAACATTCCCTTCAAGATTTGCACTGAATCATGCGGATTTGTGGAATGTCCTGGTGAAGTATGATTCTAGTTTTCTTCTCTTCATTTCTGTATGGGAACATGCATGTGGATCAGTGATCTTAGTCAAGTAATTTTAGGAATCTCACTCTCTAACCCTTTTTTCTCATTTTAATTTCATAGAAATCACTTCCATAACTACACATCATGATAAATATTAGGCAGAACATAGGAATATGCTGACATCCTGTAGATAACTTAATATCATTAGCATATTTTTGAGCTAGATGCATGTACCTTTGAAAATATCATGCAAATATCAGCGTGTAGACACATCATTTGAAGAAATATACCATGTAAGGTAACCTCCCTGTGTAGCATGGTTGCAGAAATAGAATCTACTGATCTATGTAAGGCCCCTGAATGGAAAACAGTAACACACATCAACCACTGAGTAAAGTCAGTAGATTGTGAACTAATCAACGGAGACTTGGGATCATGAATTCTTTGAATTCATCGTATCTTTCAAGATGAGTAAAGGTTGTTGTGTAACTTTTATTCTATATTTGCTTATGAGTAACATCATGACCACCAACAGTTGCAAGCTAAACAACAATGATGAATCTCCTAAGGCTAATTAGAGCAAGTATAGGTCAATGATTGGAGAATTGTTATACTTAACTGCTACTAGATCGGATGTTATGCATGCAGTTTGCCTTGTGGCTAGATTTCAAGAAGATCCCAGAGAGTGGCATGTTGCAGCAGTGAAGAGGATATTCAGATATTTAAAGGGCACTCCAGATCATGGCTTGTGGTATCCAAAGGATAATAACTTTTCTCTAAGTGCTTACAAAGACGCAGACTAGGTTGGTTGTGTAGATGACAGGAAAAGTACAAGTGGTGGTGCATTCTGTTGGTACTCATTTTGACCTGGAGGTTGATTTTTCATGTTTAGAGGGTTTCTTCATTTAAACCCTATATTTTCTTGGCCATCGGCATGACCTCGCAGGTGTTTTGGCGATCAGGTTGATGGCAGGGATGGTGTCATCGCTAAGACTTTGCCTATCGGGAGGGAAGCTTATTGTTATTCTGACAGTTTTGATCTCACCGATGGGGATTGTGGTGTGTTCTTTGTATGTCGCTGGTCATCGGAGAGACTCATACTATCGGTGGAGATCTGGAGAGTTGGCCCGATGGTGCATCTCTGGCCGATGGAGGGGATTGTAATGTAGCGGTCGGTAGGACAATTGAGGTCGGCAGGAGATTCGTGGGCTTGGCCGATGGTGTTGATCTCGGCGATGGGCTTTGGGTGAAGGAGCATGTGTCGAGCGTGGCAAAAGCGTTCGACACCTATTTTTCAAGTGACTATGCTTTTAAACTACTAAGGTAGTCTCCTCATCGTGCATGTGGGACTAATCTCCTTGTATAATTTGAAACTGCGATAGAACGCGTTTTGGCAGGAATTTTTTTTTTTGAGGTACTGCGACGGTTTTCAAGCGGCCGCGGGTGGTTGATGGCGACTGTAGCAAGAGTATGGGCGATGGTACAAGCGATTAAACTGCCTGATTGTGAATGAAGACTCCCAAATGGCGGCGTAAGGCTCGAGGCCTCCCTTGTCTGCTGCATTGATGGATTCTGAGCGCCATTCCTTCGAAGGATCTGTATCTGGTAGATTTTTGAAAAAGCCTTGTAATTAATTGTTGTGGTACACTTTCTGGCTAATATAAGCAGATTGTGTTACCATTGTTTAGGTTGTTGAAAGTTGAACATTTGGCTCTGTAATATAATACAGCTGATTTGGTTGCTCTGTACAGCAAAACCTGTGAGTTTATGTATCTCTTGTTGTACGTTTTTGCATGAATCCACTGATTTCATGGTTAATTCTATATGAGAAATGCTATGTTAGCATGTGTTTTGTTAATTCTGTCTCCAGTATTGCATGTATCTTTCTTCTGAGTCTGGATATTTAAGCAATGTTTGAGACTCTAGAACATAGAATTCCTGTGTTGAATGTCTGATCTCTTAACTTTTGCTCAAGGGGTAGATTAAATTGTTCTCAAATTGAACATTGGGAAGGGTACACTACAGTAGGGATGCCATAAGTATAGATAGCTTAACACTCTGTATTAGGAGATATCTGTAAGGCAAGTATCATATGTGTCCCCCTGAAATCTAGTTTTAGTTGTTCATGCATATCATTCACAAGTGTATGTCTACTGACTCCAGGCCCTGGATAGGCACCAATCTTGCTTTGTGTTTGTGTTACAACCATGTCCAGCTTTGCATCCAAACTTAAAATCAAAATCAAAATCTAAAACAACCTTTAGGACATTAGAATTAGTTTTAGGATCCTCAGTCCTCTGTCTACAACTGCAAATAGGCCCAAAGCTAGCCCCTTTGCTCTTATCTTACAGTTTTGGTCTACTTACAGGAGGACTTATCTGCTTTTTGTCAGCATCCCAGCCTTTGTATGTATATCCTCATGGATGTTGAGTAGGGAATACCCCCCTAGATTTTGCAGAGCTTGAAGAAGAAGAGGAGATAAAATATAGAGTCTATCTCCTACACTGTTGGCCCCTGGCCCAGAGATCCTGTTGATCATTGATGACTACCTTGTAGGGAAATCTGAGAATAAGCATCCAGTCTGGGAAAAAACCAACAGAAATTGGCGACTCTACTGGGGAAGGAAATTTGAGAAAGGGTTATATCTTGTGACCCATCTGAGTCACCAACAGAAATTGGTGACTCCGCTGGGGATGGTGATTTGAAAATTGTTATTTTTGTCCTCCCTGGTGAAATATCTATGTGCCCATCCCAGTCACCAACAGAAATTGGCGACTCTACTGGGGATTTGTGAAAGAACCATGATTTACAAAAGAAAACAGTTCCTAGTAATAGGTGGCGACTCCGAAGTAATCTCCCAACCGGTCAAAGTAAAACTTATATGCAGGGGAGAAGATCCCAACAAAATCCTTTATTTGAAGAGTTACCAGTAACAAGAAGAATGATGTACAGAAGAAAGGGAGCTGTCTCAGTCAATCATGAGGGTTCCCCCAGAAAAAATGATGATATGCAAGATAACCCTAGGCCATCAGGACAGCATGTACCTTACTTTTCAAATACAGAAGCTGATATTCAGGGTGCATATGAGAGGCAACAGGGTGGTAGCGTGAGAATGAGGTCAGAGGTGTTCCAAGAACGCCCATTTCTAGACCCTAGTGAAAGGTTTGAAGAGGCAGAGTCTCTGAAGATGAAGATCAGAATATGGTAAAACCATCCTCCTCTAGGCCTAGCGAGGAAGAACTAGCTGATGAAATTAGGAGCTTAAGGGCCGAGTTCGAATATCAGCAGGCAATAACAATCAGAGATGACCTGAGGAAGAAAGTACAAGCTTTAAGGGCTGCCCAAAATAATTTAATTCCTACCCTTGAGAATGCAAATGTGCAGAGACATCAACAGAGAAATGAAGTACAACATCAACATAATGATGAGAGACAAAATGTGAATGATGCTAGGATACCACTGAACAATGTAAGAAACCAGAATGCAAATAGAAATATTAATATTAATCAGTTTGACTGACAGCCCATGCAGTTAGATAGATTCAGACAGTTGGTATTTGATGGTATTCCTGGGTATCCTAACCCCATTGACAAGCATCTGAGGCTGCAGGTGCCTAAATTTTCAGGAAACAACACTGTGTCAGGAGAAGATCATCTAAAAGCTTTTCAAAATGTCATGGATAACTTTGAGGTTGAACATGAGGATGTTTTCATGAAGTCATTCATGCAATCTTTAGTAGATGAGGCAAGGGAATGGTATAAGAATCTGCCTGACCGGAGTATTTCATCATG
Organism: Cunninghamia lanceolata; assembly: GCA_027924645.1. Taxonomy (NCBI): domain Eukaryota; kingdom Viridiplantae; phylum Streptophyta; class Pinopsida; order Cupressales; family Cupressaceae; genus Cunninghamia; species Cunninghamia lanceolata. The sequence goes on from BSBN01000321.1 coordinate 10,475,759, forward strand.
GGATGATTTTAAAAGGATGTTCAAGGAGCAATATGGTGACAAAACTGACCCTAGCTTTTTTGTAAATGAGTTTACCAGTATCACTAAAGGGTCAAATGAGCAGGTTGCAGATTTTAATGCAAGATTTACTAAAGTGTTAAACAAATTGCCACATCACATGAGGCCAAATGAACCTATGTGCATAATATTGTATATCAACGCCTTTGATGCAAAAACTGCATATGGATTAAGAGATAAAAGTCCTGCTACTATCAGGGATGCTTTCAGAATTGCAGTAAATATTGAGAACAACAGGAAAGCATCAGGCAAGACTAACAGAAGGGATGATGTGAAAATTCTGCAGAATCCAAACAAGCCTCAGAACACTCAAGGTATACATCTGCCCCTGAAGATAAGATAGACAAATTGGCAGATGTTGTTAAGGACCTAAGCTACAGACTAGCTAGAAGTGAAAAAGGGATAGGTCCTAATAGGCAAGTCTATCAAAGGCAGGAAAAGAGGCCATCATTGCATGATATGCCTTATAATACCAATTGGCATAATGGTAAGCCTATATTCCCACATAACAACACAAATCAGAGGACTCAACATGTCAAAGAAACTCCTGATCCTCTAAAGAAAGCTGTAAATATTGTTGATGATACTCCATGGTGTATAATTTGTCAGATGCCACATTCACAGTCACAGTGTATGATTGCTCAGTCCTTGTGTGATAATACTACATCTTGTAGTGAATGCAATGAGCCACATTATGTGCAAGATGATGATGTTAATATGATGTCCACAAACAATGGATACCCCATTTATGATGCTGATGAGAGTACAGATGATGGAATTCGGGCCTGTCAACAGGACTTTTATGATGAAGGTAATGAAGAGAGCTATGTGTATGCTTAGAGCTCACACAATTTTCTGAGTAACTTACAACGACCTTCTGATGAGGAAATTAGGGCCTTCACAGCTGTAGCAGTTGCCCAAGTCAAGAGTAACTACAATCTCAGAGGTAAAGCTCAGATAAGCAGCTTGCGTCAACCAGAAGATGTTTTTGCAGGTCAGCCAGTGCATGGTCATAAAGGAATTGAACCACAAAAAAGGCAGTGGGGTAATAATAAACAGAATTTTAGAAATAGAACAGGTCATGAATCTCAAGGACTAGAAAATAGAATCCCTCAGGCTGAAGATCAAAGTAAAGGTTCCCAAGACAAGAATGATGATTAGGGAACTATGAAAGTAAAAGCTAAATCAGTTCAGGATAAAAACAAGATTGTGGAGCAAGCTACAACTGTTATACAAAATTATGCTCCATTTGATATAGCTCAAGTCCTCTCCTAGGTAAAAGTCTCTGTTCCACTTATGGAACTGATGAAAGTGGAAGAAATCAAGAATAGGACAATATCCCTAATTTCAGGGGTGCCTTTTCAAGCTAAACAAAATATTCAGATCCAAGGTGAGAAGCATGTCATGTGTAATGAAGAAGATGAGGCTCCTGAAGTCTATTTAGGAGTGACTATGACAAAGTGTCCTTCACAAGTGGAACCATTTTATGTATCCCTGGTTATAAATGGAAAAATAATCAGAAATTGTATGCTTGACTTTGGAGCATCTACAAATGTCATGCCTTTGGCCATCATGCAACAAGCTAGATTGAAAATTGACAAGGCATGTGGAAAATGTTATGCTATGGATGCCAGAGAGCTACCAGTTATTGGAATCATGAAGGATGTAGATTTCAAACTTGTAGCATTTCCTGAAAAGAGATATAAAATGAATATAACAATGGTTGACATCAAGCCACAGTATGGCATGTTGCTATCAAGAAGATGCGCTGCATTAATTGGTGGAAGTATGCAGCTGGACCTGTCATATGCCATGATTCCAATGAATGGCAGGGATGTTAAGCTAATCAAAGAACAAAGATCATCAGAGACAGTGGAAGACCAAGAAGCAGAGGAACAGATATGCTTTGTAAACACTGACTGTGATAACTTCAAGGTTGTCTCAGATGATAGAGAAGATATAGAGAAAAATGTCTGCAGTGAAGAGCTGGACCAGCACGGTCTGTGGACCATGTATTTTGATGGAGCTTGTGCGAAAGAAGGCTCTGGAGCTGGAGTTGTTTTCCTGTCTCCAACTGGTAAGCTCCTCAAATTTTCTTTCTTGCTGAGGTTTGTTTGCACAAACAACATTGTAGAATATGAGGCTTTAATCTTAAGCCTAAATATAGCTCTCAAACATGGAATCAAAATGCTAAGAGTATTTGGGGATTCTGAGCTGATTGTATCCCAAATTAGAGATAGGTATGCTTCAAAAAACAAAAGATTAAAACAATACAAGCATGCTATTTGGGATACCATTGAACTATTTGATGCATTTTCAATAGGCTGGGTAGAGAGATCAAAGAATGTTATGGCTGATTTCTTAGCTAATGTTGCAATAAGGCCAGATGACATCACTCTGTCAGATGTTACAAATGTAGAAGTTAAAATCAGGCCTACAGTACCAGAAAATATATGCAGTTGACAAGTGTTTAATGATGATAGGGATTTGTTAAAATTTTTGCACTGCATAGATGAATATGAGAATCAAGAAATTGATTTCCAAGCTTTTGTAGAGACTATAGATGGAAAAGAAACTCTTGTGGGAAAAGAGATAATTCAATTGAAGACTAATAAAATCCCTAGAGGGTTAGTAGCTTTGGAAAGAGCTTTTGACAGTAGAGACAAATTGGTCACAAGGACATCTCCCACAAATAAGGAAGATTTAGAAGAGATAAATTTGGGGACATCTCAGGCCCCCAAGAAGGTATACATTGGTAAACAGCTCAAACCACACATCAGGAGTATGCTGATTGCATTACTGAAAAGGTATAAACATCTTTTTGCTTGCTCATATGAGGACCTAAAAGCCTATAGGGAAGATTTATTCCAGCATGAGATCCCATTGAAGCCTGGAGCTAGGCCATTTAGACAAAGGCAAAGACCTATTAATCCTACCTTAGCTCCAAAGATGCAAGAAGAACTTAAAAAGCTTAGGGAAGCTGGAATAATTGTGCCAATTAGACATTCAACTTGGGTGTCTAACCTTGTCCCAGTCAGAAAAAAGAACGGTGATATTAGGCTTTGTGTTGATTTCAGGAACTTGAATGTATCCTCTTTAAAGGATAACTATCCACTGCCTAATATGGAAGCTATGTTGCAGAGAGTGACTGGTTGTGAACTCTTATCCATGATGGATGGATTTTCAGGTTATAATCAGGTGAAGGTAAAGGAATCAGAACAGTATAAGACTGCCTTCACCACTCCATGGGGAACTTATGTATATGTTAGAATGCCATTTTGACTAACAAATGCAGGTGCTACATTTCAAAGAGCAATGGACGTTGCTTTTGCAGGGTTGATTGATTCAATCCTGGCTATATATCAGGATGACTTGACTGCCTATTCAAAGAAAGAGGAGCAGCATTGTTTGCATCTAGAGCAGATTTTCATAAGAGCACTGGAGTATGGCATTTATTTAAATCCAAAGAAGTGTGCCTTTGGGGTAGTTGAAGGAAAACTCCTAGGGCACATTGTTTCCAAGGATGGAGTTAGGATAGATCCAGAGAGAGTGGCTGCTATTGACAAAATTCAAATGCCAAAAACTGTAAAAAGAGTTCAGTCCTTCTTTGGACAGATAAATTTTGTTAGGAGATTTGTTCCCAACTTTGCAGAAACCACAAGGAACATTTCCAAGATGATGAAGAAGGATGCAACTGTCAACTAGGAAAGTGAAGCAATCATTTCAGAGTATCAAAGAGGCAATCAAGATGGCCCCTGTTCTTAAATCTCCTGATTTTTCTAGGCCATTCCAAGTATTTTCATTTGCTTCCTTTCACACTGTTGCTGCGTGTTTGCTACAGAAAAATGAAGATGGTTTTGAACAGCCCATAGCTTTCTTCAGTATGTCCTTGCAGGCTTCTGAGTTGAAGTATGATATTATGGAAAAACAGGCATATGCACTAGTCAGAGCCATCAAAAGTTTCAGACCATACCTGGTAGGATCACATATAATTGCATATGTACCCCATGCAGCAGTCAAAGACATATTCACTCAACAGGAGGTGACTGGAAGAAGGTGCAGATGGATAAACAAACTGCAAGAGTTCAACATAGACATACAAGTTACCAAGTTGGTAAGAGGACAAGGATTAGCCAAGATGATGGCACAGTCAAACTTGGAAGCATGCCAAGTTAATGCAGTCCAAAATGAGAGTGTAAATGTATCAAGATCTAAATGGTACAAGGATATTATCTACTACTTGCAAAATCTGAATTGTCCTTCCCATTTCAGTGACAGTCAAAAAAGGACTTTAAAGTTACATGCAATCAGGTATGTTATTGTTCAAGGTGAGCTATACTGGAAAAACCCTGATGGTGTGCTGCTGAGATGTGTGGATGAGGATATGGCTAACAATGTTTTCATTGATATGCATAAAGGATTGTGTGGTGGACATTATACTACCCAAACAACAGCTCATAAGACTCTCAGAGCAGGATATTGGTGGCCCACTCTCTTTTAAGATGCACAAAGGTTAGTAAGGAAGTATGACCCTTGCCAAAGATTCTCAGGAAAATTGAGATATGATGGTGCTTTACCTCTCAGAACTATAACTGTGGATGCTCCATTTCAGCAATGGGGAATTGACTTTATAGGGGAAATTGCAGACAAGTCAAGTGGGGGACACAGTTGGATTTTGGTGGCAACTGATTACTTTACCAAATGGATTGAGGCCATTCCAGCTAAGAGAGTTACAAGTAAGGTGGTGATGGATTTCATACTGGAAAATGTTATCATCAGGTTTGGGGTACCATTCAAGATAGTCACTGATAATGCTATGTGCTTCAGATCAGGTGAATTTGTTGATTTTTGCAACAGGTATGGGATAAATCTATGATATGCATCACCATACCACCCACAAGGAAATGGTCAAGCAGAATCAAGCAATAAAAGCATCATGAAAATTATCAAGAGGATACTGGACAAGAACAAGAGAGCTTGGGACTCAAAATTAAAGTTAGCAATATGGGCTGACAGAGTGACAGTAAAAAAGGCTATTGGAATGTCACCCTTTGAGCTAGTATATGGTGCATCAGCCAGATTGCCCATAAACAATCTCCTACCAGTTTACAGATTCATCTAAGAAAATGATGAGGAGATTGAAGACTCCATGACAGAAAGAGTGAACCAGCTGGTTGCATTGGATGAAAACAAAAGGAAAGCACACCAGATCAACCTCAAGAGACAACAAGATATGAAATATTAGTTTGACAGGAGAGCTACAAAAAGGAAGTTTCAAGTCAATGATCTGGTGCTCATATGGAATGCAAAAGGTCAAGAAAAGGGTAAACATGGTAAATTCGAACCCTTATGGATGGGCCCATATTAGATTTGCAACACTCATGGGGAGGACTCTTATTTCCTCTAGGCCCTAGATGGTGAATTTCTGGAATTGCCTGTGCATGGCCAATTCCTTAAGTTCTATTTTGCATAGATGACTTGTCACTGTGCACATTTGTAAAAATATGTATATGGTGTAAATGTTATGTACATGTTCGTGCCTTTTTGGTTTTTGCCTGGTCTGCCCGGAGATCTGGTTCTCGCTGCAGGTTTTCACCTGCACGTCCCCATTCAGAGCCAGTGTTGGTACTCATTTTGACCTGGAGGTTGATTTTTCATGTTTAGAGGGTTTCTTCATTTAAACCCTATATTTTCTTGCCCATCGGCATGACCTCGCAGGTGTTTTGGCAATCAGGTTGATGGCAGGGATGGTGTCATCGCTGAGACTTTGCCTATCGGGAGGGAAGCTTATTGTTATTCCGACAGTTTTGATCTCACCGATGGGAATTGTGGTGTGTTCTTTGTATGTCGCTGGTCATCGGAGAGACTCATACTATCGGTGGAGATCTGGAGAGTTGGCCCGATGGTGCATCTCTGGCCAATGGAGGGAATTGTAATGTAGCGGTCGGCAGGACAATTGAAGTCGGCAGGAGATTCGTGGGCTTGGCCGATGGTGTTGATCTCGGCAATGGGCTTTGGGTGAAGGAGCGTGTGTCGAGCGTGGCAAAAGCGCTCGACACCTATTATGCAAGTGACTATGCTTTTAAACTACTAAGGTAGTCTCTTCACCATGCATGTGGGACTAATCTCCTTGTATAATTTGAAACTGCGATAGAACGCGTTTTGGCGGGAATTTCTTTTTTGAGGTGCTGCGACGGTTTTCAAGCGGCCGCGGGTGGTTGAGCCATCAATGGCGACTGTAGCAGGAGTATGGGCGATGGTACAAGCAATTAAACTGCCCGATTGTGAATGAAGACTCCCAGATGGCGGCGCAAGGCTCGAGGCCTCCCTTGTCTGTTGCATTGATGGATTCTGAGCGCCATTCCTTTGAAGGATCTGTATCTGGCAGATTTTTGAAAAAGCCTTGTAATTAATTGTTGTGGTACACTTTCTGGCTAATATAAGCAGACTGTGTTACCATTGTTTAGGTTGTTGAAAGTTGAACATTTGGCTCTATAATACAATACAGCTGATTTGGTTGCTCTGTACAGTAAAACCTATGAGTTTATGTATCTCTTGTTGTACGTTTTTGCATGAATCCACTGATTTCATGGTTAATTCTATATGAGAAATGCTATGTTAGCATGTGTTTTGTTAATTTTGTCTCCAGTATTGCATGTATCTTTCTTCTAAGTCTAGATATTTAAGCAATGTTTGAGACTCTAGAACATAGAATTCCTGTGTTGAATGTCTGATCTCTTAACTTCTGCTCAAGGGGTAGATTAAATTGTTCTTAGATTGAACATTGGGAAGGGTACACTGCAGTAGGGATGCCATAAGTATAGATAGCTTAACACTCTGTATTGGGAGATATCTGTAAGGCAGGTATCATATGTGTCCCCCTCAAATCCAATTTTAGTTGTTCATGCATATCATTCACAAGTGTATGTCTACTGACTCCAGGCCCTGGATAGGCACCAATCTTGCTTTGTGTTTGTGTTACAACCATGTCCAGCTTTGCATCCAAACTTAAAATTAAAATCAAAATCTAAAACAACCTTTAGGACATTAGAATTAGTTTTAGGATCCTCAGTCCTCTGTCTACAACTGCAAATAGGCCCAAAGCTAGCCCCTTTGCTCTTATCTTACAGTTTTGGTCTACTTATAGGAGGACTTATCTGCTTTTTGTCAGCATCCCAGCCTTTGTATGTACATCCTCATGGATGTTGAGTAGGGAATACCCCCCTAGGTTTTGCAGAGCCTGAAGAAGAAGAGGAGATAAAATATAGAGTCTATCTCCTACACTGTTGGCCCCTGGCCCAGAGATCCTGTTGATCATTGATGGCTACCTTGTAGGGAAATCTGGGAATAAGCATCCAGTCTAGGAAAAAACCAACACATTCTTTCTTGGAGGTAGAGTGGTGTCTTGGTTAAGTAAGAAGTAGGATTCAGTATCTTTGTCTACTGCAAAGGCAGAATACATTGCAGTAGCCTCTTGTTGGATGAGGCAAACCTTAAAGGATATTAGAGTGGTATATGATGAACCTATTCCTATCTTCTGTGATAATACAAGTGCTATCAACATTTCAAATAATTCGATGATGTATTCAAGGACAAAACATATATCAATCTGATATCACTTTCTGAGAGAGAAGGTTGCAGAGAATGAAGTGAAGCTTGAGTATGTGCCTACAAAAGGTTAGGTTGTTGATATATTCACCAAGGCTCTTCCTAAGGATACATTTGAGTATATCCGAGAGAAGTTAGGGGTTATTGCCGCTCCTTTGAACTAGATGCATAAGGAGATGCATCAGTCCAGTGGAGTTCAAGTTTAATTCCTTATTCTGGACTGATGTTGGAGGCTACCTCTCAGGGGGAGCAAGTAGTGGTTGTGATGGTTGTTGCAGTCAGGGTGTGTAAGTTCTAATGTTGGCTGCTTCTAAGGGGGAGTATGCAAAGCAGTAAAAGAAATGATGTTGCAGAGCAGTAGTAGGCAGGTACAAGTTTGAGCAGTTGTCTAAAAGTAAGATTGAAAGAGAGATGTGTAGCCCTTTGCCATTGATGTCAAAGGGGGAGAGAGAGCAATGTGAAAAAGAAAAGAATCAGTAGTCAGGGGGAGAGAGTAAGAGTTGTAAAAGAAAGAAAGGGGGAGAGGGGGAGAGTAAGAAAGAAAAGAAGTTTGGTGCAGAGTTGTGTCTTGATGGTTTTTCACATTATGTGTTGCCATCAATGACAAAGGGGGAGATTGTTGCAAATATATGTAAACGGTGTTGTCATTGATGTCAACAAGCTTGTGTTGTCATTGGTGTCAACTGTGTCATTTGTGTGAGTTGATTATGGTGCAAGAGTATGAGTAGTTAGTGTTGAGTGGATATTGTCTCTGAGATGAGGTTGTTGCAATGGTATGAGTTATTTGGTTGAGTTGCTTTGCTGAAGACGATGTGGTTGCTTTGAAGAGGTGCTGAAGATGTTAGGAATATGTTTCTGTTGGTTGGTTTCCAAGTGCTTTTGAGAAAATTTGATTAATAAAGGAAACAATGTGTGGAAGTGGCATTTTAGTTTACAAAGTAGTGTTCTGGTTTTGCTCCGCATTTCCTCTATGTTGAAGATATGTCTTTGTAGTTTGGATATGTTGTTCAAAGGTGTTAAGAGTTGTTATATTCCAAATTTGGTGCTCTAATTCGTTGTGCAGAGAAAGTTGTGTTCACCAGTGTGTGGACCATGTTTCTGAGTTGTGCAGAGGTGTCTGGGAGAAATGTCTTTGCTCTACATTTCTCTACAAAGAAGTTTTAGATCTTGCGGTTCTGGAATTGTGCTTATAAGGTTTATATCTTCCTTCTGTTGAAGTTGTTCGTGGTTTGGTGCTTCGGAAGTTGATTTCTAGAGATACAGAGTATGACAGAGATAGTTAAGCATACTGGATAAAAAAATAGGATAAGGTTGTGCGGCAGGTGAAATTTGTTGCGGAGGAATTTGTTGGTTATCAGGATGTTTCAAGATATTCGTGGAATACTCTAAATTGTGTTGAAGCCTTACATGTGGTCCACAAGTCGTCTTTGGGTTTGAGGAAGTGTGTACTTAAAAGTTCATTGTGTTAACAAATGTTTTGTCCGACCTTGGGTGTTTACATTAATTGCGGAGTTTCTTTGGTGATCGTGAAAGTGTGGAGTAGTGTGTTTGGATGAATTTAGGTCCAAGCTAAGATGTGTTGTGGTCTGCCTTCATTTCTTTCCACTGCGGGAATGTTTAGGTCTAGACCTAATTTGAATTTTCTAGGTTAAGGTGATTTGTCGACCTTGGAGAATGCTCTCAAGGTTGATTACAGTGTAAATGTGTCAAGGGATTGTGATTGAGGGGGCGCATAATGGATACGATGTGAGTAATAGAGTGGTTAAATGTGTGGTGCAGTACAAGCTTTCATGTGTTAGACTACTGGATGCAGTGAGCAGAAGGTGTCTAGTCTTCTTCAGTGATGATGCGAAGATGATGTTGACGTTGTGGTGAATTTTGAGCTTCATTGGAACTGTACTCCATGCATATGTCAGATGCAATTATAACAATTCAAATCTTGGCAGTGAGCCACTTCTTCTATCTCTTTCTTTCTGGGCAGTGAGCCTTTCTTCTGGGCAATGAGCTCTTTAGTAGTGAGCCTTTTATAATTCGGTGTTGTTACTACTTTATATTGTGAGTTAATCCTCACCGTGGTTTTTCTCTTCTTGGGTTTTCCACGTAAATCTGGTGTTCTCTTGTGTTTGATGTTGATTTGATTCAGTTTATGTTATTTTCTTTTCATACTTAATCGTCATAATAGTCTGAGGGTTAATTGAATCTATGCAAATCTAAATGTGTGTGAGGGTTTTGAAATTTTAAGCTACAAATAATTCACCCCCCTCCCCTCTCAGTTGTCTTGTGCATTCAACAGTTCTATCTAAAATCTACCCTTTCATGTGATACAATCTTCTTAAAATTTTGATTGTATTTTATGGCAAAAATAGCCAAATACGATCATACAACCATCAAATTTAAGCCCTGGGTGGTGCTCAAAAGCACCGTTGGAACTTCCTATAATAATGGGGAATAGTGATCAACTTTATTGTTAGCAATTAGGACCCAAGAATAATTCAATAATGATAGAAACGAGTATTAAAAAAGGTTGGACATTAATGTAGACAAAATAGTCGATAATTGAAACACGCAAGTGTTAGTGAGAGATTTGTGAATGTTGTCTTGATTAAAGGCTCTCCAATGATCCATTTGATGATTAGAATGACTTAGGGTGATATCTTTAAATACAAACTCTAAACACAATTTGAAACCTTTGGTGCACTAACCAATAGGTAACAATCATATTTTAAAAGAGTTGGTGGGGGAATAGTGAAATTTGAATTTAGAAATAAAGAGATGAGTTTAAGTCCAAATCCATAATCTAATTGAAAGTATCCAATATTTTAAGAAATAGATCAAAAACAATTAAAACTAAATAATGCGAGATAATAAAATATACAATAAAAACTTAAGTCAACAAATGGACCAAAATAACTACTTAAATACTGAAACATTATATTAAAATATCCATATAGAATAATATAAAATTAACTTTAAAACATCAAAATAAGCACTTTTTTCTGTACAAATAAGTTGAAAAGATTTTTAGATGGGAGAGGAGAGGAGTGACTCCCTTGGGGGACCATGATGCTATATTCCAAGGCTCCCTTCGTACATGTAAAATACCATCAGTCAACTCACACTTGAGACAAAATAATCTAAAACTATTTCCATCCCATCCCCAACTCAACAAAATTTAAATTTAAGAAAGAAAAAAGAAAAAAAGGTCATTTATAGAAAAACTCTTTCTAGTCGCACGTTGGATGCTTCATCATCTATAATCCACGTGTTCAAAGGTTGAGTAGATATGTACATCCGATCACTTTCTCCCATGAAACCGTGAACCGGAATCCTCCTTTAACCAACATATTTTTTTTTTCAAAATACCGGAAAACTTCTCCAAAAAGTTAAAAAGAAAAAGGCCGACGCCGACAAATCCATATCTACAATGTACATCATCCAAAAACCCAAAAATGATGTTAGGAATCATTATACCCAAAACAGACTTGCCGTTGACGGCCAGATAAAGCACAAAGATTAAAGTACCCAACAAGCAATAATTTTACAATTTAAATTTTTCCCATTATGTTAAAAAAAAAACCGCGGTCGAACACTTACATTACACGATTTTAAAAGAAGAGGGCGCAGAATAAATTCCTTTAAACTTGAGCCGATACTAACCTTTTTTTATTCTAAAGAATATGCTGCCTTAATCCTTACTTCAAATAAAGCTTCTAAAAGAATTTTAATCTTTTATAAAAGAAATTTAATAAAAATCCCTGAGCCCACGCCATGGAAAGGAAAAAATATATTCTAAAGGAAACACTAAAAATAAGCTCATAGTGTTTTGGGAAGCAAATTTATAAATTAACCCAAACACCAAAAATGTGCCGAGTTCGAGTTTCACGGGCTTCTACAATTTTTATTTTTATTTTTTCCTTGGAAGAAACAATAAACGTAGATGTGAACACAAATAGGACTAACTTTTTAAACAAAAGTAAAAAGTCGTTTTTTGGAGGGTTTTATATCAAATCCACAGAATTGTTTAGCTATTAGGTATCTGTCTAAAATTCAAACCTCTTTTGAGAATGGGAACTGGAGCTTGAAACCTACCAAAATACAAGCTTGAAACCTAACTTCTTCAGCTGAGAGCCAAAGACTGAAGGGTACCCATTCCACCAAAGTCACCCGCGGCAAGATCCCAGCCTCAACCCTTATGGTGTTAGGGCTTGCACTCCACGAGACTTGAACTTTGGTGGATTCGGAACCATTCAACTTCCCTAATAGACCAAAAGCTCATTGAAAAAATTAATATTTTGAAAAAAAATGTTAATTTTAAAATTAAAAACTCTGTATAAGTCACAAGGGCTGAGCATGAGAGTGTGCCAATCCTACATTTGACTGTCAACTTTACTTTTTTAACAGTTTCAAAGGTGCTCTTCAAATTTCAATTGTTAAAATATATTTTATTATAAATAATTATATCATAAATTAGACATATATTATTAAAATTTTATAACATTTTTTGGACCATCTGTCCAGAATCTCCCCTTTATATAACACATTCTATCTTAAAAATAGTTAAATACAACCATTCAGCCATCAAATTTTTTGGCCCTAATGGCATGTTATATCATCTACCAAATTTTCAGATCCAATCTTTCTTTTAATAGAAAGCAGATTAAATTTTTTAATAATTTTAATAAAATGGATCTTTTTACCCATAAAAACTTAACCAAACAATTTAATATAAATATATACATAATATCTATATAACCTGATTGCTTAAAGGGAAAAAATTAATCACCGCATATTATCTCTTCGCCTTGTTTCGCTAATTGTTTGTTAAAACAAACAAAACAAATTCAATTTCCTCCAGCTGTGCCTTGAACGGCCCTCTGCTCTAACACGTCTACTGTCCCGACTGCCGAGACATTGACATGCATATTAACATTAACGGCCTCCGTGACAGATTTCGATTTTGCATTGACTTCAAAATTGACTTAACAAAACTTTTGGCTGTAATTTGTGCTTCCACCATTTAAGGATCAAAACACCTCATAAACAAGATAAAAATAAGTAAACTTGAATCGATTTAAGATTATACAAAACATCCTACTGGCAACCCAATTACTTGCAAAACATGAATCACATTTGTCAAGAGTTTTGTCACTCTTGAGTAATCAGAGTGAAGCACAACAATAAGTGGTTGTGCAAGTGGGACATTAGTTTGCAAGATTGTCTTAATAATAAAGAGGAAATGAAAAAGTTTGTGTTAAATAAATTCAAGACAAAATATTATGTTAAAAAGTTCAATCTCACATGGGAACGTGGTGAAAAAGACTATGTGCGAGCTGCACTCAAGGGAAAGGTTGGTATTTTAGTTGCTTAGCTAAGGACAAGGTCCCATCATCTTAGATGTGAAATAAGTAGATGGACCATACCCAAGGAAACTTGGTTAGAAAAAACTTGCATTTTCTGCAACAAAGAGGTGGTTGAAACTGAAAGGCATTTCATCAAGTGTGTTACATATGCACGAGCTGCAATGAAGGGAAAGGCTAGGATTTTAGTTGCTTAACTAAGGACAGGGTCCCATCATCTTAGATGTGAAATAAGTAGATGGACCATACCCAAGGAAGCTTGGGTAGAAAAGACTTGCATTTTCTACAACAAAGAGGTAGTTGAAACTGAAAGGCATTTCATCAAGTGTGTTACATATGCGGATAAGCTAGAATGTGAACAGTTGGAGTGTGGACAGTCTTAATGAGTTATTCAAGGAGACAAGGATTCACAATTCAAGTAGTTTATTGATCAAGATTCATAACAAAAGATCCAACCTCAAGAAGGGTTTGAAAATTCTATTAAACATTTTCGAAGTCCCTTAGACTACCTGGTCTCATGGACATTATTAAAATCTTTCATTCCTTCATTCATCCCAAGTATCCAAGGATTCAAAAGAAAAGAGAGATCAATGAAGTATCCTACACACAATTGGATCAATTAAATATTGTGCATGCAAATTGTTTGTTTGCAATTTGTCTTTAACATGGTTTGTTTGAAGTTTTTATACTTCAAAACATAATTTATTATCCAATGATCCCATAGACTGCTTGGCCTCATTCAAGCTATTAAATAGCTTCATTCATTTCATTCAATTAAATAGCTTCATTCATTCAAGCTGATATTTATCAGATTTTCAACATGACATTCAGCTGGTAAAAGTAGTTCAAAAACCATTTATCTACTTAGAAGTCTTTTCAGATTGAGTTTCTCACCCCTGTACCTTATTATAATCAAACCGTAATGTCCATCCAACTGGGCAATGACAGGGAAAATCATTGCATCAACTTCTAAAATTGTCCGTCCATACAGTACCAACTACCAATGGAACCTTCATTACCAAGGTATGAAAAAATGCCAATTCCAAGGCATTAAAAACCTCGTAGACCAGAAAGTCAACTTATACAATTTCTTAGTCGATAGGAATTGCATTTTAAATTTAACGAACCCAAGGAACGATTTTAAAAATCATGTCTCCGTATAGCTAAAGGCCGGAGCATCAATAAATAAGACAATAATAAAAACCATGTCTCCGTATAGCTAAAGGCCGGATCATCGATAAATAAGACAATTATAATAAAAATATGAAGCCAAAAAATGTTTAAACCCCATAGTTGCCAAATTTAGGATTGTCTGTACAGTCCTAAAAACATAAAGTTAGGCACCAAATAACAGAGCCATAAGATCAGACAAACTGTGAATTAATTCATACAAATCTGGAATACAGTACAATAGACTTCCTTTTCAGAGTTAGAGCGTTACAAGGTCAACTACTCTAACAGCCAGTTTGAAATACAAATTGATTTTTCCCATGGAAAAAACAGATCAAAGACATGTTAATGTTAACAAACAAGTAATGAGAAACTAGCCCTGAAACTATTGAGGGTCAATGTAACGAATTTCTGAGTAAATGGTGGTGTTCACAAACACCATTAAATGTGTGAAGAGAAAAAAAAAAAAACAATGTTTTTTTCCTTCACTTTTTGGCCTTTTTGGCAGGTGGGCCTCTTTTAGGAGTTTTCCGGGCGGGGGTCACAGCTTTCTTTGGAGTCGCCGCTTTCTTTGGAGTGGCGGCCTTTTTTGGAGTCACAGCCTTTTTAGCAGGAGTCTTTGCTTTCTTTGGCGTCGCCGCCTTTTTAGCGGGGGTTGCAGCGGGCTTCTTTGGCGTAGGAGCAGGAGTTGTAGGCTTCTCCACTTTAGGAACCTTTGGAGCAGCTTTAGCGGGCTTCTTAACAGGGGCCTTTTTAGCGGCAGGTTTAGCGGCAGCCTTCTTCACGACCACTTTCTTTGCAGCTGGCTTAGGCTTAGCCGCAGCTTTAGCGGCGGGTTTAGCCGGAGCTTTCGCCTTCGGCTTTGGCTTGGGGACCGAAGCAGCCGGTGCTGCGGGCTTAGCCTTGGGCTTGGCTACCGCCTTGGCCGGTTTCTTCTTCTTCTCTCCTTCTGCCTTCTTTGGCTTAGGGGCAGCGGGCTTTTTAGCAGCTTTCACAGCAGCGGATTTGAGACCTTCAGACAATTTGTAGGAGCGCTTCAGCTGAACAAGCTTGCCAGATTTGGTGAACTTTCGCAGCTGAACAAGGAGAATCTTGCCATAGTTAGCAGGGAGATCTTTCTTGTATTTCTCTCCGATAAACTTGGCGATGGCCGGCTGGCTTGAACCAGTCCTCTCCTTCAGCGTAACAATTGCCTCTGAAATCATCTGAGAACAGACGAAACAGACGAAAATTATCACTATTTCAGAACAATGCTTTGAAAAAACGAAAACTGAAACCCTAGAAAACATTTTTCTTAACCTAGATAAAATAAAACGATGAAGATTTTACATACCTGTATGTATGACGGATGTGCAGGAGGAGGCTTGGCGGCCCTGGGAGCCTTAGCCTTCTTGGCGACCTTGGTTACGGGAGTAGCCATTGCAGAATTTTTTTTCCTTTGCGAACAGAGAGACTCGAACCTTGGACGCCTAAGACGTTTTCAAACTATGCGCGAAAATTTTCAAATATGGGACATACACAGTGAGTATACGCCACTATATAGGATAGAAACACAATGAATATACTTCGGCCCCAAAATGAAGAAACTGCTTTGATTCGTTGTGTGCAGTAGGGGTGAGGAAATGAGAACTAAGTAGCCACCAGGCGTGGGGCTTGTGGGCCCCATTAACTCCAGATCAACGGCTTGGATTTAATCGATTGTGTTGATCTGACGGTATGTGTTATTTTGAATGTTTTGCCACGGATTGAGTTTAACTAGAGTCGTTAGCTTGGAGCCGTTAGATTGCGGCTTATCAACGGCCGGCGGTGTTTTATTTCGTTTCTTTTTTATTGAGGATAGGGAAAAGTGTTTTTATATTTTCTTTTTCTGTCTAGCTTGTGTTTTCCATTAATCTTGTAAGCTAAATATCTTTGCCATGCATGGTCTGATTTTTCTTCTTGTTCCTTTCCTAGAGACCTTGAGATCTTCTTATGATGCCCATCTGTCCTTTTGGTGGGTTGTAAAGTTATTTTTGCATAAAAAGATGTCAAATTTAAGGGCTTAATTAGGTTTTATGAGTTTGTTTATGCATGTGTTATAGTGATCATATTGTGTATGTTTAGTTGTGTTTGTTGTTTACAAGGTTCGTCTTATATAATTTTGGTTCAATATTTTGAGGAGGAAAGAAATTTTGAACTATTGTTAGTTGGTATATTAGCATAAATGTGTTTGTTTTGTATTTTTGTAAAGTGGGGTGTTGAACATTTATATGTGGAGCTTGTGTATAACATGTAGAATTTCTAAATCATGTTATATGCATTGTGAGGATGTATCTATATGAATTACAAGCAACCAAAAAATAACTAGAAGAACACTTTTTCGTGTGTGTTTTTATGTTTTTTATGCAATCAAAGTCTCTAATCATATGTTAGGTTAGTTCGTATATTAGTATAAATGTGCTTGTTTTGTATTCTTGTAAAGTAGGATATTGAACATTTTATTCTTGAGCATGTGTTGGGTTATAGGTTGAACGGAGAGCCATTTAGATTCTTGAAATCATGTTATATGTATTACATGGAATTTCGAGGATCAAACATTTAAGCTCTCCTTCTTTACATGTTCACATTGAGTTCCCTTTCCTTCATAGGCTCAACCTCGTTTCTCCCTCCCTCAACCTTCCTATGCATCCCATACTTCTTTTGCTCCTTCTCTTCCCTTGTCATTTTCCTTTCAACCTATATCCTATTATGCTCACATTTTTTCTTACGTTGATCCTTATCTTACTATCTCGTCTTTCCACCCTACATCTATCTAGTAGCACTTGCCTATTTCTATACCTTCTCATGTTACCTGTGCATTACTCTTGAGTCCTTTGCCTTCCATAACTCTTGTACTTTTTCTTGCCTCTTTTGTATGGCTTCTCTCTTCCTCCCTTGCCTTCCCCATAGTTTCCTTAGTCTTCTAACCATATCATACCTCATGTTTTGCACCATCTAAGGGTGATGTGACAAAAGCTCAATTCTCTCCCAACTATTTCTTGAGAAGTTACTATGGACTTACATCATAATCCCCTCTCATTTGACATTTTTTCTCACCCCGTCCCTCTTGCATTTATTGCCCCACTTTGCAATCTATGACGGTAAAGTGGATCCAACAACACATGCAATCATTCATTATTTATGATTGTATATTAGCTAGGCTCTTTCTTGGGACACTAGAGGACCATGCGTTGAAGTGAATCTATTCCTTTCCTTGTAACTCTTTGTTCTTTCACTTAGCTTTCTTAGGCTTTTGTGAACCACTTTCAAGTTCAAATTGGCTTGAAAGTTAAATTCACAAATATAGTCCATTGCAATCAAGGCCCTATAGAATAGGCGAGTGATTTTGTTTTTCGCTTTTAATTTATCCTTATGAATATGCATTATCATTTGCCTAACATTGAAATCCAATACATCTTCATGGAGAACTTGTTGGCGCCAATTCAAGATAAAGTGTTCTTTCAATGATATACTAAATTCTTATATTCATGTGTTGGCCTAAGAGATTGTGAGACCAACAAGAAAAAGTAAATCAAATGTCTTGTGATCTCTCCTCTTCTTCTACTCATCCTACTACTTCTATTTCTACTTCTAATACTTTCCCTTATAAGTTCTCAAAACTACCCTCGAGAAGAATAGTTCTAGTACCAACTTCTCAAAGATAAAATAAAAAATGTAATATCAATCATGTTGATTTGTCTCCCTGTTCGTTTGATTCTAATGCAATTTCTTTCGAGCCTTGTTCTAATCATTGCTTTACTAGATTGGTTGACTCGCTCTTATAAATTTTTAGTAACCAATATCCTTACACTTCCTCTTGTTTGGTCTTTAGACGCTTCTCTTTCTCTACCTCAGGGATGTGAAAAGGCATTCTACCAATATCACCATGTGCTTAGTCATGACATTGAGAGGTGTATTAGTCTACAACACAAGGTACAAGATATGATAGATTCTAGTGCTATACATGTCAAGGGACATAATGATCAAGGAAATGGATTTATGGTTCATCTCAACCAAAACCCATAAATGTATATGATTTTGTTTCCTTGACATAATTAGGTGAATAATATAGATCATGTACCTAAAGTTGTTGCTCCCCCTTCTTCTTGTGAGGAGCCTTCTTTGGTACTTCCTTCTTCTCCTTCTCCTACATCGTTTCTTATATTCTCTTTTGATGATTTTGTTGGTGCTCATGATACCCAACTTTCTTCACCCTCTTTTATTACTTCTCTTCTTACCTTATCATCTTATGAGATTCTTATGAATAAATATCATGGGCCTCTCTGTATTGGAGTTTAGCTATAGACCAAATCAATTGTGGGATTCTTTTCGACCTAAACCATGGCTTCAACATATTTACAAAAGAGAACATGTACACCATCATCAAGTTTCTTATGATGTCTTTGGGTTATCATTAAAATGTTATAATGGCACTTTCATTGATGCACTGGGACGTGTTATTCTTCCCATCAAATTTAATTTGAAGTATCTAGAGGTTTTATACCATATCATAACTCCTTTATATTGATCTACCACTCACTCGTGACATCCTTGAAGCCATACTTTTATTGATTTGCCAATGCCTCGAATGTATCCACAATGACAATGTGATCAATTCTCCATCAAAGCTTGTGAACTTTTGCATTGGTTCTTTTGTTCCTAGGCACATGAGTCCTCCTTATAATGTCATGATAAGTTGTTTAGTTTGTATGAGTTCTATAGGGACCTAAAAGCCCATATTCTTGCAAATAATCATGACCACACTATACATCCTTCTAAACCCATTATTCTTAGCAAATGTGGTTATAAAAGTTTCATGATATATGTTCTCCTACACCTATATTCCTAACCTTATGGTGTGTCTCCATCCTATGTCTGATCCCATTAGTCGTCCTCCTAAACCCCATTATCAACCCAAAAATAATAAACCCCAAATTCTTCCTTGGACTGAGCCTCAACCTCCTCCCTCCTAATGTTTAATAGAAAAAAGTGATTCTAACTAAACTATCTTTAATCAGAACAACTTCCTATTACACATTAGGATAATAGCCACCAAATATGTACACACCTTGTTGCTATCCAATTTGGAAGAGGAAGATTATCTGGGCTACATCCCTTTGTTGCAATCAAAATTGAAATGATTAAACACTACTAACTAAAACTAATTAAGAATAGGGAAAACAAAGAAATATAGAGATAGAAGCAATAATTCATAGAAACAAATACAAAAATGGAAACAACAGATCACAAAGAACCTGGCACCAGGCGAGCAACCTCACTACATAGGACAACAGTGTGCGGCACAGACATTTGTGCTTAGCGTTGTGGTCTATACGGCACTGGAAACCAAAAACCCCGATCTATACGGTTTGACACAAATTTCAATGAGTTCATGTTGTTAGCAAATACAAATCGTTATACAAAAATCGACAAGTGAAGTAAGTAGATAGAAATGATATGAGAATAATGAAATAATGAAATTGACAAGGGAAAAGGAGGTGCAAACACTCGTGTGTTCGAATCCTTTTCTCACGCAACCTACAATCACAAACATGAGAGAAGGGTTGGGTTGTATAGAGTTTTGCCTCAGTCAAATCTTGTTTTTTGCGTTTCCACCTTAACGACAACCAGATATCAATATATTGATAAAAGGGCATGTGCTCTAAATTCTAAATGTGTCTAGAATTGTGGCGAGTAGTGACAAAACAATATTGTAATATTGATAAATGAATAAATACAAAATTAACAAAATAAATACTAATCTAATTGATTTGACAAGAGAGTTGAGAAAGAGATTACAAGGATCTCACTGGAAGACTGTCATGTAGGAGAACAAAATGGATTTTGTTATGAAGGATTGCAATTTCAAATGATAACCTCTCAGATAACACAAAACACACAAGAAAATCACATCAATTGATTATTCTCAATGACATGCAATGAAAAGGGGCATGCAATAACAATGATACAAGCAAGATGATGGTTCAGTAGTGATTTTAGTAGAGCTTCGCTATGAAAAAGAATTGATCCTTTGAATGGAAAAGTGACAAGGTTTTATAGAAGAGGTGAGAGATCAAAAAGTTGGGAAAGGAGTCGTTTGGGCATGAATAGACATTAGGAAAATCTCGAAGTGACACACAAGTAAAAATGCACCTTCTAAAAATGGTTTGCGAACTGAAAGACACTATCGGGATGCCAGTGTGTGGTGCAGATGTCCGCACTTAGTGATTTGGTCCATGCAACTTCAGTTTTTAGAAGGTTCAGATTACTCAGGGCACTACCAAGGCTAAGGCACTTTTACAATTTCTAGGCAGGACAAGCAAAAAAGGTCGAAGTAGCGTTTGGAAAGCACGCTAAGGGAGCAGGCACTAAAGTGAGTACCAAATAGAGCGTGAAATTGTGGGTGAGCATAATTTATGACGCTAAACCTAGTTTAAACCTAAGTCACCTCCTACCTAACAAAATCCCCAACTATTCCTTCTACCTCCACTCTCCCCCCTCTCTTGATTTGTCTCCCACTTCATTTGATTATAATGCAATTTCTTTTGAGCCTTGTTCTAGAATCATTATTTTACTAGATTGGTTGACTCACTCTTATCAATTATTAGTAACCAATATCCTTACACTTCCTCTTGTTTAGTCTCTAGACACTTCTCTTTCTCTACCTTGGGGATGTGAAAAGGCATTCTACCAATATCACCTTGTACCTAGTCATGACATTGAGAGGTGTATCAGTCTACAACACACGATATGAAATATGATAGATTATAGTGTTATACATGTCAAGGAACATTATGATTAAGGAAATGAATTGTAGCTCATCTCAACCAAAACATACAGATGTATATGACTTTGTTTCCTCGACATGGTTAGGTGAACAATATAGATACTATGCCTAAAGTTCTTGCTCCCCCTTCTTCTTGTGAGGAGTCTTCTTCTGTACTTCCTTCTTCTCCTTCTCCTACATAGTTTCCTATGTTTTCTTTTGATGATTTTGTTGGTGCCTATGATGCCCAACTTTCTGCACCCTCTTTTATTGCTTCTCTTCTCACCTTATCTCCTTGTGAGATTCCTATGAATGAATATCATGGTCCTCTCTTTATTGGAGTTTAGTTATAGACCAAATCAATTGTGGGATTCTTTTCGACTTAAATTATGGCTTCAACATAGTTACAAAAGAGCACATGTACATCATTATCAAGTTTCTTATGCTACCTTTGGGTTATCATTTAAATGTTATAACAACACTTTCATTGATGCACTAGGATATGTTATTCTTCCCATCAAAATTATTTAGATTCTATGCCACATCATAACTCCTTCATATTGATCTAGCATTCACTCATGGAATCCTTGAAGCCATACCTTTATATATTGATTTACCAATGCCCCAAATCTATCCACAACGTTGAGGTGATCAATTTTATATTAAATCTTGTGAACTTTTATATTGTTTCTTTTGTTCCTATTGTCGTCAGGGTAAAAATCAGGTCTGAAACTAAAACAAGATATCAAACCCTAACTAACAAACTAGCATGAAAATTGAAATAACAAAGCAAAGCAAATTGAATCTTCCATGCTATACTTGATTTATCTCCATTGCTCTTCTCAACCTCACATAAGAATGCAAGATTTTGAAGGATGATTGTGGGAGGAATGGTGGTTGCTCACTATTTCAATAGCATAACAATGGGATGAAGATGGATGAGAGATGATTCTAGAGGAAATTCGACAGCATAAGGCTACTCAAAAACTAGATGTCCAAATGGCTTGATTGATGGTTGATTTGAATGAAGGGTTGAGATCGAAAGTTGTTTTATGTTATGTGGACGACTAGGATCGATTAGGTTTACCCACTCCATGAGGAGTTGTAGCCATGTGACAAGTGTGCGAAGGAGAATAAAGGAGACCTAATTCAAATATTTTATTTGAATTAGTTTGACATGTGAAGTGTATTGAATGAGAGTTGTACTACCACACATGACTCAATGAGAGGTGGACAAGTGTTTAAATGTGATGAAAGGTGAGGGAATAATTCAAATATTTTATTTGAATTATTTGGGACATGTGAAAGGGGGATTAATTAAATAAATATGATTTATTTAATTAATTTTCTAGGTGATTAGGATGGGATTAGGACAAAATGTTGTATGATGTCTTTAATAAAGTGTTGACTAGGTGATGGTCAAGACAGACAAATTTAAGTGTCTACATTTTGCCCCTTTTGAGATGATGTTTGAGATGATGAGATTTGTGTCGAGTAACATCATTTCAAATAAGCTAAGGTATGGATAGAGGAAAAGGATGATGAAATGGGATGATGATGCCCCCTTGAGAGGATAGGTGGGATGGACAAACACGGGTAGGCTCTCGAAATGAAAGGGATTGGTCAAGGAAGAAAGATAAGGGAATGGATAGAAAAAAGAGAAGGATGAGTTATGCTGCAATGAAGGTGAGCAACCATGAAGTTTGATATAGCACTAGAGGTTATGCACCAAGGTATAAGGACCAAGGCGACGATATGTCTCGTGCCCTAGCGTAATACAACCTTGTCTAGATACAAGATATGAATATTAGCTAGGTCAGATTCGGATTTGATACAAATGCAAGTTGAAAATAATAACACACACAAGCAAGCAAGCAAGCATGCACAGATGATTTAAAAAACAAACAAGGTATTGCCCCTGACAAGCTGTAAACCAATGATTAATTGATTGATTATGATTATGGTTGTGTTTGGTTTCAGAAAATGAAACATGTCGTCTAAGACACCTAGCCTAGTTTTGACAATGCAACATCCTGTCTAAGACAATTGATTAATACTAGTGTTGTTGGCCATGCGAGCAACACTGAGTTTTGATTATGATTGATTGATTGAAATGATTTGGTTTACAACAAGGGTAGGATCAAGACCATTGATGTAATTGGATAATTTGACATGATTTATTAACTTGATTGCATTGATTGAGGATGTCTTGCATTTGGATCATTGCTTGTAATGATTTGATTTGATGATTTGAATGATAGAATTATTTGATTGAAATGATTTGAAGAAGTGAATGGTTTGATGATTTGATTGATTTGATGAAGTGATTTGAAATGAATTGAAGAATTGATTTTGATGAAATGCCTTGATTGAAATGATGATTAATGTGATTGATTTGATTTGAAGAATTGGGAGATTGATTTGAATTGAATTGATGAATTGATTTGATTGGAAGAATTGATAGATGTGAAGGATTGATGTAATGAATTGAATTGATTTGATTTGATGATTGGAAGGAGGAATTAAATTGATTTTATTGCTTGGATTTTTGTTGCATATTTAATTTTTTTGTATTTTTGGGGATGTTTGGATTTTTTTTTGTATTTTTGGGATGTTTTGATTTTTTTGTACTCTTGAAATGTTTTGATTTTTTTGTATTTTTGAAATGTTTTTTTTTTTTTTGTATTTTGAAAATGTTTTGGGTAATGGCATTGGATGACAATTTGAGTAGCCTTTGTGATGGATACTAATGACAAGGGGAAAACGAAGTCTAGGTGCAAGGAGGTAGGATGGATAAAATGATAGGTGATAATGGATGGAATGGATGTATGCGTAAGAGAGCAGGGATGTGATCTCCAAGGACTATGTCGCATAGGAATAACATGCCCCATTATTGGTGTAATACTTAGGATTTTTCATGAAAAGGCTTATGACAATAGGATGATGGATGGATTGGCAAGGATGAGGTATATCAAGAGATAACCAAAACATTTGTCAACATTTGCCCCCAATCTTTATCAAGATCAAAAGGAGGAAGAGAGGATGAATGGATTCAATAGGATAGGTGTATGTATGTGGGTGTGTGGAAATGGCATAATAAGATAGGATGGGAAATGGTAGGATGAAAATGATATGTTGGATAAGACAAGGTGCCCCCAAGTGTAAGTGACATAGAAGATCAACATACACACGACGCTTGTTTTCCAAGTTTTCATCATGGTACTTATCCAAGGTGCCACCAAGGGTGGTTTTCACCGTTGGATGAAGGGATTTCTCTTTACTTTTTTTTAAATTTTTTTTTTTTTACTTTTTTGACCTTGTGAATGGGATAGGTGGAATATGAAAAGGAGGGACCCAAATGTCTAGTGCCATGAAAGTGATAGTTTCCCATTAGAGATGTATGTCGTCGCATGTACCATATCAAGTCATTATGCTCATAGATGTTGGTAAGGGGATTTCATGAAAGTGAGATGGAGTAGGTAGATAGTGGATTATGGAAGGAATGATAGTGGATTATGGAAGGAACGATAGTGGATTATGATGTGGATTATGTATGGAAGACAGTGGATTATGTAGGACTTATGCAAAAGGATGGATGGAAGTTTTATCCAAAAGCATGGACCATAGGGATAGGATGGGGAAGATACGTAGGATAATGAATGAAAGGTGGGGAGATGGAGGTATGTGGGGATGTTGTGGAATGGAAGGGAACCATGACCAACAGTTGCACACACCATGATAAACATTGAAGCTTTTGACTTGGTGGAGGTGTAGGAAGCAATGGCGATGTTTACTTAGGAGATGGTTGACAAAGTGATTTAGGTACCCACATAGATAGTATTTTTATGACTTGTGCTTGACTTGTGGGATGAAGGAATTTGAGACTTTTGAATGGAATAGGACTTTTGGATGGAAGAGAATGGTTGGGATTTTTGAGAGGTGGATGCCTCTTTTGACGTGATTGTTTTTTTCTCAGGGACCCATACCATTTTAGTTTTTGACTTTGCTTTTGGAGGTATGGGCTTGGATTCATTTTTGAATGTATTTTTCTTTGACTTTTTGCATTTGTACCCTAAGGCATTAGGACCCTTAGGATTTTTGGCTTTATGAGTGAAGGCATCTAATTTTTGTTTTTGAATCCCTTAGGCATGGTGGAATGAGTGGAAGCTTCATGTTTAGACGATGTGTGCATTGATTGGTCATGATTAGGAGTGTAAGGGAATGTGTAAATGGGTGGATTTGGCATTGGGAGAAATGGTGGTAAAGTGGATGGAGGGATATTTGGAGTCAGAAGAAGTGGAGGTAAATTGGATGGTGGAAGGTGTATGGTCACATGCTTTTGACATTTGTAGAACAATGGATGGGGAATGGCAACATATGTTTTAGGGGTATGATAGGGTTTGTGATGGAAAGTGGTGGACTTAGGAGGAATGGAGGAAGTGCCAACATCTTTTTATTGTTTACCTTGGGGTGTATATCCATGGCCATGTGAGTGTGGAGAGACATTGACATGTATGGGCTCCAAAATTCCTTGTTCATAAAGGCCTGAGCCTTTACCTTGATAATTCATGTTTTGGATCATGTGATTGACAATAGGACTAGGTGTAGATTGGACACTAGACTTGAGCTCACGATTAGATGGAAAAGGTGAGGTGGTAGACAAAGGTTGTTGTTGTCCTAAGGAAGAACATTCATGGATGAAAGTGGATAGACCAATAGGATATGTTGGTGGATTTGAAATGGGATCAATAGTGGATGAGGATCATTAGGATCTTGATTAGCATTGTGTTCACTAAGATCCAAGGTATTGGTTTGATCTTCTATGTGGGCTTGGGAGGCATGTGTCTCATCATGACAAGTGGATGTTGGTGGATCATGGATAGGTGGAGAAGTTTCTTTGCTTTGAAGGAAGGCCGTTAAATGGGGTGACTGCTCAAGTAGGTCAACAAGATTTTCATTAGATGGAGGATGTAGGTCTTGGGTGTCTTTCTCATGAATGGTTGTGGGGGTATCGATAAGTTTAGGTTGCTCATGGATAGGTTCATCACCATAAATAATCTCTTGACCATGGAAAAGATAAATGTTATGGATAGGTTGAATGAAAGTGATTTGATCTTGATTAGGATGAGGGCTTGATGTTTCCCCATACTTAGGATACCCTTGACATAGTTCTTGATTTTCTTGAATGGAAGTGGAAGGAGATGACTAGTGGATGGGCTTGGTATGTTCTAGATGGTCAACAACATGGAGACATGATGGAGGTTGACTTGGGCTCATGGGGGGAGACTCTTGAATAGGGTCAAGGGGTAATGGACTACATGATGGGGTTGTAAGAATGGGCATGGTGTTTGAGGACTCTTTGGTAAGTTCAAACATGTGTTGGATGACATGGAGATGTTTGATTCCTTGCTAGTAGCCCTTGGATCACATCCTTTGTAGGTGGATGGGTGGATTTGGGTAACTCCATAGGTTTGATTTTGTAATGCTTGAATTTAGGGCATGGAGTTGATGTATTGGCAAATGGATTAGAGGATGGTAAGGGAAATGAAAGGGTTGAAGGGTTGGAAGGTGCAGGGACCAATGGATTAGGACTAGGACATGGTGTCTTTAGGATAGGCCTTTGATTGGACGGCAGTATAATATACTTATAGGAGAGATAAGCTAGACTAGTGTTTCCCTTGTCAAAGGTGGCATTAGAACATGGAGGCATTTGACCTTGTTTCAAAGGTGGAGTTAGGCTCACATGTGTTTGTTGTGGGATGATATGATAGGTTGATGTGGCATTGACATGGAAAGAGGTAGTATTGGTTGATGTGGCATTGACCTGGAAAGAAGTGAGATTGGTTGATGTGGCATTGACATGGAAAGAAGTGGGATTGGTTGATGTGGTATTGACTTGATGGGTGGATGAACTAAGTTGGTATGAAGTGGAAGGGGATGACACATAGGATTGAAGTGGACTTTATTGAGGTTGAGGTTGAATTTGACAAGTGGCCATGAATTGTTGGGCTTGAACTAGGAGGTATTGGATCTGAGGTGATGTGATTTGTTGAAATTTTTGGAAGAGGGCTTGAAGTCATTGTATGGTTGCTTAGTTGAAGGGTTGGGGCATTTGGTGAAGTGATTGGATGAGGTCTCGGAGTTCTAGTGCTAGGACCCTCTTTTTGAATGTTGGCACGGTGTCACACATGTGTTTAAGTCTTTACATTTCCTCTTGTTCTTCAAGGTATGCCACATGATTCATGCCTTCATTTGAAGTAGGTGGAGGGGCCCCTTGAAGTATGATTTTAGGTCTTGCATTATCTTGATTGTTTGAACTAGAGGGATATCCCCCTTGGATTATGACTTTGGGCTTAGGAGTGGGCTTGTTTATGATCAGGGTCCCATTTTGTCTAGTGTTGATTAGGACTAAGATGATGATGTGGAGATGATTTGGATATGATTAGAATGAATATGATTAGGAATGATTAGGATAAAGGTTGAATGATGAAGATATTATTAGGATGTGATTAGGATTGATGTTGTTTGGAGATGATTGGATGATGTGTAATGATTAGAATGATGCCGATTGGATGATGTAGAATGACAAGGATATGATTAGGATGAAATTATGATGACTTGGATATGATTAGGATATGATGTGGGATGATGTTCATTGGAAATGTGAAATGATGATTAGGATAATGATTAAGATGAAGGTTGATTGATGAAGATATGATTAGGATGTGATTAGGAATGATTAGGGTTGATGTTGTTTGGATATGATTGGATGATGTGTAATGATTAGAATTATGTCGATTGGAAATGAGTGTGTTGGAAATAATGTTTAGGAATGACTTGTATTTATGTGTTTGGTGTTTATAGCTTGATTTGGCAATGTTCAAACAAATGATCATACATGTACACACATGAATCACTCACGCAAGACACATAAGCAAGTTTGAATTTTGAAATTTGAAGAATGTGATGATTAAGCAAGCACGTGAAGACACATCAACAAGACCTATGACTAGTCAAGTGGGGTATGGCCAATTAGGTCCTACTCTAGGTTGCACAAGGTTGACTAGGGATGTGAAATGAAAGTGAAATCTTGCCACACAGCTGGGAGAAAGGGGTAACCCACCCTTCACCTTCACTTGCCAATAGTATAAAGTTCTTTGGGGCTTAGCCCAGAGTGACAAGATTTCTACTTCCAAAGAGGGTGTCTTTTTATTCACACCTCAGTTGAGGTCATCCCTTGGAGTGGTGTGTCTCCAAGCAGGCCTCCTTGGAAGGGTATAACAAAAGCAAATCAAGTGAGGTGTTTTTGATCTCCAAGATCACCTTGCAGTGCAAGGAGAGAGCATACACATGCACACTTGATTCACACTCGCACTTGTTAATTTTCCTTAGAAAATTGAAATGTGTGGTGTGAAATGAATGGATGAGAGGTGTTTTTGATTCTCAAGATCACACGAAGTGCATGAGAAGAGAATACACACGTCTAATCATAATAAAATTCACCAAGCAATGAAAACACTTGTTCTTTTTAGCCCCAAATCAAAATGTGATGGAAGACACTTGTTTCTTTTATGCCCAATTTCATTGTGTGAATGAAGACAAGATGTTCATTTTAAGAGCCCAAATCCAAATGTGTGACAAATAAGATTAACGAGAAATGAAAGATTAGAATGAATGCACCTAAAATTTTCACTTCCAATCTACTATGTATGACTGATCTTGATGTTGTTCCAGCTCCTTAGATGCACCTACAAGCCACCAAAACAAGAACAGGACAAGTAAACTTGCATAGAAGTGTATTATGTGAAAAAAAGATAAAATTTGATGAAAATTGATTAATATGAGAAGATATAGAAAAATAGATTGCATGAACATAAAGTAGACAAAATTTTAAGCACTTTAAAAAAAATCGTGAAAATCGGATCAAATTTGCAATAGATATGAGCATTTGAAGTTTAAAATCAAGTTTGACTTTGACAAAGAAAAAATTCTAGTAAAATGACACGGTCACCTAAAATGGTCTTCGTCACTGCGCAGTTCGCTAATTCAGCTTTCCAACGAGTCCTTTCACACCAAATTTCGCCTCTGTATGGCCAAGTTATGAGAAAAAAAGCCCTATTAGGGCATGTGGAGGCAAAGAGGGCAAGCTAGCAATTTGTACAAACCACTAACAGTTTAGCAGTTGTGGTCACATGTGGTGGTCTGGGAAAAACTGATGATTAATGGTTAAACTAGCGGTTAGAGGCTATATAGTCCCCTAGTCACCCATGTGACCAAGGGGAATCTGTGACAAAAAAAAAAGATTAAGAAAAACAAATGAAAGCCAATGGTGCCACCCGCTTAGTCACTGATGTGACCACAAGCGAAATAGAAGGCATGCGGGGGTCATCGACGAAGTCAAAGGGGATTTGAGTTGAGGGTTTCTAGGATTTTAAGGTCGACCAAAGGATTTGGGATGCCGACTCAAGGGTTTAATGTGCCAAACAAAATCTAAAGACAAGCTGACCACCAGGGTTTCGGCTGGGTGGAAGGCTTAAAGATTTAGGTGGCGGGAGATAAAAATGAAGTGGTGATGGAACAAAGGTGGAAGATGCCAATGGGTTCTCTATGGGGTTGCAGGGTGTTAGGCCAGGTGGAGGAGGATTTGGTCACCACTGATGGTGGCGATAGGATTAGAAATAACAACGGTCAAAGTGTATGGAGCGGGAGAATTTTAGTAGAGGCAGAAGGTTTGAAAATGACGGTTGACAAAGGATTAATGGTGGTAATTAGAGCATGAAGTGGTGGTGACGACTCAGGTGGGTAGCAATTAGGAGATGTGAGGTGTCGACGAGCATAAAACAAAGAGCAACAATTATGGTTTAGGAAGAAAACATAGAGCGACATGGTTTTCAACTGTGAAGGTGGAGGCGACCAAATAACTAGGTGGCGACCAGGGAGATCTATGAGTATCGACAACAAAGTGCAGGTGATGCTAGGGTTTTTGGTTGGTGACAGGGAATTAGCAAGGAGGTGACTGTGAAATTTTTGGAGCCACTAGGTTTTGTTTTAAAACCTGCAACAAAGGAAATCTAACATTAAACTTGCAAAAGGATTCAAAGCCTTAAACCCATGATGATAAACCTGCACACAAAAACCCATATGCAAATTAATGAAAAAGACTGCGTAGGGGGTGAAGGAGGGTCTGTATGGTATGAATCCATATAGAACCGTATTATATGGATCTGCTGCCCCTAAAAAAAATCAAAAATAGACAAAAAAAATTTGGAGGCCAAATCTGATGAATTTTATGTCGTTTTTCATCTGCGAGGCCTCTTGGACTCAACGATGAGGTCCGTTTGAGCTTCAGAGGTCACCTGCAAAAGCTAATTTTTAGAAATCAACAAAAAACATTAGATTTGCATGGATTCACATTAGGTTCACCATTAGTCGTCAGGGCAAAAATTAGGGTTAAAATCAAAACAACAAGATATCAAACCCTAACTAGCACAATAGAGCATGAGATAACATGGAAATCAAAACAATAAACTCAAATGCAAACCAAATCCACACTAAACTTGATTTATCTCCATTGCTCTTCTCAACCTCGCATAGGCATGCAAGATTTTGAAGGTTGAATACGGGAGGAATGTTGGTTGCTCACTATTTCAGTAGCATAACAATGTGATGAAAATGGATGAGAGATGATTCTAGAGAAAATTTGACAGCATAAGGCTACTCAAAAACTAGATGTCCAAATGGCTTGGTTGATGGTTGATTTATAGGAAAGGCTGATTTGAATGAATGGTTGAGATCAAAAGTTGTTTTGTGTTATGTGGACGACTAGGATCGATTAGGTTTTCCCACTCCATGATGAGTTGTAGTCATGTGACAAGTGTGCGAAGGAGAGTAAAGGAGACCTAATTCAAATATTTTATTTGAATTAGTTTGACGTGTGAAGTGTATTGAATGAAAGTTGTACTACTATACATGACTCAATGAGAGGTGGACGAGTGTTTGAATGTGATGATAGGTGAGGGAATAATTCAAATATTTTATTTGAATTATTTGGGACATCTGAAAGGGGGTTTAATTAAATAAATATGATTTATTTAATTATTTGTCTAGGTGATTAGGATGGGATTAGGAGTGGGATTAGGACAAAATGTTGTACGATGTCTCTAATAAAATGTCGACTAGGTGATGGTCAAGACTTGGACAAATTTAAGTGTCTACACCTAGGAATGTGAGTCCTTATAATTTCATGACAAGTTGTCTAGTTTGTATGAGTGTTATAGGGACCAAAAATCCCATATTATTGTAAATAATCATGACCACACTATTCCTCCTTCTAAACCCATTATTCTCAACAAACATGGTTATGAAAGTTTTAATATATGTTCTTCTGCCCCTATATTCTTAACCTCGTGGCGTGTCTCCATCCCATGCCTAATCCCATTGGTTGTCCTAAACCCCATTATGAATCCAAAAATAATAAAACCCAAAAAATTCCTTGGGCTAAGCCTCTACCTCCTCCCTCCTAGTTTAAACCTAAGCCACCTCCTACCCAACAAAAATCCCCAACTATCCCTTCTACCTCCACTCTCCACCCTCTCTTGCTTACTCCCAATATTGCTCTTACTCCTCAGCCACCATCCCATCACCACCCTACTTTACCCCCACCCAAAAAAAGCAACAATTTGCACCCCCTCTGAAGGTTTTTTCCATCCCATCCACACCTACTCTTCATGCCTTGTTTGATTTGTCTACCTCCACTGCTACCTTGTTCCCACCTATCACAGCTTCCTCATTTCTATACATTGCTACTATGGAGTCCTTACAGCCTTTTGTGGATCCTTATGCTCTTACGTGATGTCATTTCTTCCAAGGATCTCAATATCCCCACTATCATTACTACCATTATTCCTCCTTGAGTTTCTCTCATGCCTTGTATGGCTTCCATTCACTCTAAGGATACCATTCCATTCCTTTATAGTTCTAGTATTACTATTGTTTTCCTATTCCCTCTATATTTTCATTTATTCCTCCTCCTCTCAAGGTCTCCATGTTCTAATCTACAATAGACAGACTGTTACATCGTAAAATGTGTACACTAGCATTTTACACTTAGTTTAGCACATAGGTGGACCTAAAACATTTACACTTGTTAATCATGACCTATTTTAACACCTTTTTGAACATTAAACAATTAATTCTTGATTTGGATGATAAAACCCGACAAAATAAATTTGAGACCGACCAAAGAACACCTTAAGTGACTTATGCCGAGATTTTTAAAGCTAAAGGACAAGGGCACCCAAGCGCACCGGTCCCTCATTGAGCCCTAACCTATTTTATAGGAATGTCAACTCAAGGCATCTTAAGTGGTTCCTCTTGTCGGCCTTATTTGGTTTTATTTGTTGTTGGTGAGCAGGAATGAATATAAAAGCAAGTTAATGGTAGGGAAAATTACAGAAAGCAAAACATATGTAATATTAATTTCATTGAGTGATGTTACAATGCAGTGCATTAGCTTTTTAAAGCCTTATTATTCCCATGTATAACTTCTTACGGGAAATAACTTCCTAAAACTAACATTATTTTATTTATATAAACTATAGACTAACTAAATGTAAACCTTATATTACATTTATTCTAACACCCCCCTTAAGGTTTACATGTAATAAAATCAACATTCCCCACCTTATTACATTATCTCAAACAAATAATGGAACACTGTAATAGTTGATCACATCAACCCTTCTGGAGACTTTGATGAAGCACCTTCACCAATCCTCCTCGCTCACCTAGGAAACACCAAACTGACGACATCGATCTCCTGACTGTAGAACCTGCAAAACTCTGCACAACATGAGATAACATAAAGTGTCCCCAACCTCCTTGCATAATGAGACAACTTTCCTCCAAAAGTCCACATCTCCTCCGAGTGTGTCAAAATGCCTCCTCTAGTGCTGCACATGAGAGAACAACTCTCCTCCAAGAGTCCACATCTCCTCTAAGTCTGTCAATATCCCTCCTCCAGTGATGTGGCAACAATCCCTCCTCTATTGTAAATAACCACTGTGAATACACTAATCCCACCTATTTCAGAGATTACACTATCCACAAACTAAGTAAATGTAGATACATAACTCCACCTATTTCAAAAGTTACACTACCCACATATACTGCCACAAAATGCCAAGCCCCCCTTGCTCCATGAAGGGACACAAATGGAAATGGGTGCTCCTCATGCAATGAATCATCCCTGAGTGAGAAGATAGCTCGAGAGGACAAAAATCCTCTTGCCTCCGATGCCTCTTGCCTCCAATTTGACCTTGTTTTAACTTCTAATAAAGATATTCCTCCTCACTATCGGGTTGCGAAGATTCCCCCTTATGCATTGAAAAGTCACATTTATCTTCCATGGCTTCAACAATAGTCAAAGCATTGTTTGTTTTTAATTTGCCAGAAATAAGATCTTTAGCACACTTAATACAATTTATTTGGACATGTCCACTCTTCTGACAATAATAGCATTTGAACCCTTTCCCTGTTGAAATGTTAAATTTCTCCTTAACGAGCAAAGCAGTTTCCTCAATAATTGAGTGACCCTTAGTAACTCTATACTTTCTTCATCAATCAAAGAAGAAATCACTGTTTCCAAACTCGGATTAATTTTATTTAATGTAAAAACAATATGATCAAAATTTGAAGGCACGCTACTCAGTAAGATTGTTTTAGCATCATCATTATGAATTGTATCTTTTACACCTACAATTTGATTAAGAAGTGAGCGAAATGTACTAATATGTTGTACAACACTTTCACCCTCTTTCATCTTTAGCCCAAAAAGTTTTTGTTTGAGTGTCATCTCGGCGCTTGAAGTTTGTGAGCCAAATAAGGAATTATGACCATCCCATATGTCCTTTGAAGTTTTTGAAAGATCAATATGATGCAAATATGCATTAGACAACCCCAAACTACTTAATGTTGTGGCTTTGCAGTCTTTTGATGTCCATTTCACTGCTTCATCAACGTCTTGTGGGTTTTTGATAATTCCACTCACAACATCCCACAAATCTTTTTCTATTAAAACAAGTTTTACCTTGACTTGCCATGTATGAAATTCATGACCCTCAAATTTAGGAAGACCATATGATTTCTCCATATAAAAAAAAAACTTATATCTCCCTAAAAATATATTCAAAAAACACTTTTTTCTCCATTACAAAAAATTAGAAAACCCTTATTACTCCATTTCCAATAGTTTCAAAAAACTCAAATGACAAAATCCTTTATTCTCCTACACAAATGATATTTATATAACCTTTTCAATTTCATCACCCTCTTGTTACTGTTTGATTCTATCAAACAATTCAGACACTTCTTAAATGTTAAAAAATCCACATTTCATTTCAAAATAAAAGGCATGGTAATTTTTTTACGTAAACCTTTCCATACCTCCACTTCAAAATACTCACGTGCAACTTCAAAGTAATTTTAAACCTTATAACTCTTATCATCAATGTACTTGAACCATATTTTCATTATAACTGTATATTGTAAATGTTTTGGTAGAGAATAATAAACTCACTGTTTGTTTAAACTGCAGTGAGAATCAATAACATTCAATAGTTAACCGCTCATGGCCTAAGTAAGCCTTGGATCACAGCTCCCAAATACATCGAATAGAAATTGAAGATTACATCACATTTGTATGCAATTGGCTCTTGATAATGTTTTTGTCTGGTCCGAACCCTAATTCTTACGCTTCTATCTTCTACTTCCTGGGTTGGAGTCAAACTCATGCAGTTGCAACTACTAGCCACTTCACAACATTATAGGGGTTGCTAAAGAAAACACTTTGTCTTTACTCAACTTGAAACGTCAACTTTAATAGAATTCAACAAGATTTAAGAATAGACACATGAAGCACACATTCCAACATCCTTATAAACTCGTGGCCTTATACAATAACTCTTTATTTGTCTAGCAACGTATGCAGGGATTCTTCCACACAGGTAGATATATCCTTATGCAGCAACACATGAGTCCTTATGCAGTAGATGGATGAAAGTCACCTTCTACCCTCCACTTACAATGTATAAATCAAAGACACCAAAATAGCACATGCTTCATCATTGTGTCCATAGATCTCCATACCGTTATCACCAAGTAGTCAAACTGCCATCCTTCTCATGTTGGTCTGCATGTGGGAATCCACTTGGGGTTCTCATAGGATGAATGACTTCTTTCACTTCCATAGTCTCCACCATCAAGTCCGGCCTCAACGTAGAGAACACAGGAGCACTTAAAAGAATTATGAAACAACGCCTTCAAGATACAAACATCATCTTGGGCGGCAAAACTTTTATCACGCCTTCTTGTACATTTAAAACTCCTCCAAATTGGTTGACACCTCTCTAGATTGAACATGTCACATTAATGTAGATACCTCAGCACATTTGCATCAAATTTATCTATTTCTATCGCTTTTGCTAATATCAGAAAATGATGTCATACGTTTCACACAAGTACATGATTAGATTGCTCTGATACCATATCGAATATAATAGGGCAAATTACAGAAAGCAAAAAATGTAATATTAATTTCATTGAATGATGTTACAATGCATTACATTAGATTTTTAAAGCCTTATATTATTCTAGTGTATAACTTCTTACGGGAAATAACTTACTAAAAATAACATTGTTTTATTTATATAAACTATAGACTAACTAAATGTAAACCTTATATTACATTTATTCTAACAGTTTATTCATTTGAACATCTCTAATTTCTCTAAGCAATCTAGGCACTCTTGCACTATCTCTTTCTCTCTCATGCTCCTTACTCTTCTCTAAAGCTCTCTATGGTGGATTATTATTGCAACACTAACTTATTGCAGGTCTTGTGAAGATATTTCTACTTCTTTGGGCTACAACAACTTCTTGAGTCAAGTTGTGATGCTGCATCAAGCATGCTATGGTTTCCATGCTCATGGTGACTTCTTTCATTCATGCTTTGTTAGATAGCATTCCATTCTACTTCAAATTTGCCTCTGCCCTCCTAGGGAACGCGCTCGTCATCTATCATCTTTGCTATTGTGGAGGTGCAAACACCATTCATGGAGCTTGACTTAGGCAATCTCTTAAATAGCACCAAACCATTTTCCTTCTTGTGTGTGTGAAGGTCAAATATGAAGGAATTTGTAGGAATCAAGCTACAGGAGACAGGAGCACAAAAAGGTGAAGACACTAAAATTATCATAGTCTGCAAAACCCTAATTAGGGTCTAAGGCACCCAAGTGCCCTGGTCCTTTGGCCTCTCAAATTAGGATCTAGGTTCTCCTTGATCCCTTGATCTCTGCTATCTATTTAGTTTATGGGTTTCTGCTTCTGACGGTCGGTTATGCTTTGATCTTGTTCAATTAGGGTTTCTTGTTTTGACATAGTTTGATTAGTTAGATTTGGTTGATTCTCCTCTATTAAACAAAGGGGAAAATCCCCTATATTTTTTCTCTCCTTTTTGGGTAGAAGCCAAGTTCGTCTTGTGTTTTAATGTTGGATAGAAGAGGGTTTTACCTAGTTTGATCTCGTAAGCTAGTCTCTCTTTTCTATCTAACATTTTAGTGAACCCATCATTTCTTGCACTTTGGCATCCTTATTGCTTTAGATATGAGCTATTTTCTGCCCTATATCTGATTATATTACACTCATTTATCATTTTGCATACTTTCATAGATTAATTTTACATGGTTTCATTGTTAGGGTTTGAAAAAACCTTACATTTCTAGGAAATCTAGCTAATCTTCAACCTAGGGTTTGTAGATTAGTGTGTTGTTTTAGATCTTGTTCCATTGTTGGGTTGATTAAAAGGATTTTAATTTTCTGTACCTTATCATCCTTGTTGTTTTAGGACATTCTTGCATATTTGCATTGAAAAAGATGAAAAATCAAGCATTTTAGGCTTAGAAAAAGGCACATTTATTGCATTGTTTTCATTGCATATGTTGTAGATCATCATGGAAAGATTAAATTTCTGATTTTTGCATCATATATGGTTGGTATTATATTATTTAATCATTTCATGGTGTTTCATCTTGCATTTAAAACTTCCATTTTCTAGGGGTTTGTCAAAAAAATTGCATTTTTGGAAAACTTAGGGCTTGTGATTATGATCTTGTTTCAGATTTTTCTGCTATCATAAACATTACAAATCTGATCTTTCATTGTTGTAGCATGTCATAAATATCATTTGTTTTCAAAAATAATTCTTGCATCGAAAAATTGTGATTTAGGGAGTAAGTATTCAAAATCTAGGGTTTTGATAATAAACCCTAGCTAGTCTTGCATTTAGTGCACCTTCATCAAAGAAAAGTTCCTCAATCTTTGTTGCATTCAAGTGGATACATCATTTAGGAACTTCTTTTTCACATGCTACACATATTACATTTGCAAGACTTAGTTGTTGTGGTTACCAAGAATATCACATCTTTGGAAGACCCCGCTTCTCTTGCAATTGTAGGTCTTTGATTATAATCTTATGTTCATATTGGTTGTACTTGATTAATGAATAGATATGATATTTAATTTATTTCCCATATCATATTCTCATATATTGATAAGACATTTCATTATGGATGCTCCTAGTTGTTCATCTTTGGAATCTTTGTATGCATACATTATAGATTTTGAAACTTTTTATAAATTCATTAATATGCATCCTTATGTCTTAAATCACATAGCTTACATGTATTATATTAACATTTATAATTGTTCTATACATGAAATCCTTTGTTATATATCTGATTTTGATAGCTTCATAACTCTCATGCGTATGTACCCTTTGATATTAGAGGACTTTACTAATTTCATCTCCATGAATTGTCATGAGAAAGATGATCATGATAGTTCTTCTTCTACTTCTACTACAAGTCATGATAATGCCATGACTATTCCCATGGATCTACTCTCTAATACATGTGACAATGACCTAGCTTTGTCTATCTCACCCTATTATTCATATCCCTCTCCCAAAATTGTTCCCACTTGTGAAGATATTTTGGCGCAAGAGGATGAAATCATTGACACATTCCTTAACATAACTCTACCCTCTCTTCATTCCAATTCCCCCCCTTCAAAATATCAAGCAATAGTGAATGAGGGGCCTTCTCTCAAAAATTATCCTCCATGGCTAGATAATGGGCATTCATCTCATCATTTTAAATCTTCTATTTCTACCATAGTACATGAGCTTTCTATGGCTCATCCTATATATCTTCTACCTTTAGTTGAATGTTCAAGTACCATGGATATCACTAAGGATGTGAAGAC
This sequence comes from Cunninghamia lanceolata, assembly GCA_027924645.1. Classification (NCBI taxonomy): domain Eukaryota; kingdom Viridiplantae; phylum Streptophyta; class Pinopsida; order Cupressales; family Cupressaceae; genus Cunninghamia; species Cunninghamia lanceolata. The sequence continues at coordinate 10,514,054 of BSBN01000321.1, forward strand.
CCTTGATCTTCCTCCTTTGATTGAATATTCAAGTACCTTGGATATCACCAAGCATGCAAAGACCCTTGATATATCTCCTTTGGTTGCATGTTCAAACCCCTTGGGCATCACTAAGGATACCATCACCAACAATTTTCTTAACAACACTTTACCCTCCCTTCATTCCAATGCTCTCCCTTCAAAATATGAAGCATTAGTGGATGAAAAATGGTCTCTCACATTAAATCCCTTGGGGATGGATGTTGAGCTTACTCAAAAGGAAAATAATGTCAATTGAATCATCATTAATAAATTAGTGATTATGGTTCGAGGTGATCCAACACCACCTCGACCCCCAGGCTACTTTCTCAATATCAATTCAATCATCATTAATAAACCGGTGATTATGGTTCAAGGTGATCCAAAAAAAGGCTATCCAAATGCAATCCAATGCAATCATCTCACCAAAAAACAAAGAAATAAATCCAATTGCAAGAATTCCTTAATCCACACCAATCTAGCCAAGTAATCTAAGAAAATAATCCATTGGTTTTGTTGTCATCCTTTCTGTAAACCTTATCAACTCAAATCATCATCATTGGGATATATGATTCCCAATCCTCACATTGTTTTTAGGATATATCATTCCCACATCAACAATGTTATGATCATCATCAATCATCATCAGGATATACCATTCCTAATCCTTGTGTTATTCTCAGGATATATCATTCCCACATCAACAACACTATTCTCATTGTCAATCAATCAATCATTAGTTTTTCAAAACAAATTACTCAAGGAAATCAAGGTGTTCAAAATGTGTTGCAACATCATACGATCACTCACACATACAACACCGGTAATAACAAGCAAAGTACGCATGCACCGAGTGTGTCCATTTTTCTTCCACCTTCTCAACCTACCCTACCTCAAGCATCTCGTCTTCCTCCACATATTGGCAAAGAATACGATCTTGTTGAGTAGATTCACGTTACTCCGGCTAAGATCTCTATGGGATTTAATACAAACATCATGTATGTATACCACGAAATGCTCCATGAGGCTCTACAAAAGGTAGTGTTCCACCTTCTGTTAGATTGAATGATGTAGCATCTTTGTTTAGTTGTATGCATGTGACAATATCATATATATCATTTCAACAACATGAATTACCTCCCATAGAAGTTCAAAACCAATACGAGCCTCTTATGATATTTGTTATGATTGTTAGAATGAGAGTAAAATGCACTTTGATTGATGGTGGATTAGGTCTTAATGTTTGTGGAATGGACTTGTTACATAAACTCAATGTTGATACATCTTTCATTAAACTAGATAAACTCAACATTCATGGCTTTGATAATGTTGGTAAGAAATCACTAGGTACAATCACCTTAGACATTACGGTTGGACCTGTGACATTGCCTACCCTTATCCATGTCATGCCTAATTCTCTTTCATATAATCTTCTTCTTGGTAGACCAAGGATTCATGACATGGGGGTAGTTCTGTCTACCCTTCATTATTCAATAAAGTTCATATTTGAAAATAATTTACATACAGTTAAAGTTGATCCGATTCTGGAAAGTTGCTTACAAATGGAAGAACGATATCAAATTCCTCTAAGGAATTTGATCCCTTCTTCAACAAAAATCAAACTACTTTCTCTGCTGCTAACAACAGTATTGGTTAGGATAGTGTTGGTCCTTCAAATGTATTTTCGGTAATGATTGGGGTTCGTTACATTTTACACCCTCCTTTGTGGGTGAATATAAAGTCGTACCCTCACACCCAAACACCTTGAAGGTAGATGAAATTTCTTCGACAAAATATCTTACTCCTACAAAGTTTAAACTCAAGATTAATGATGATGGAACCTTTAAAATTGATGAAGATCTGCCTTCTTCTATAGAAATGGCAGCCATCCGTGATAAAGTACCATCTAATTCTAATACATGTCTTGGTATGGACGAGGTCTCTTTAGATTTCAACCCCCATTGGATGGTTGAAACAAAGATAGACCCTCCTCACCATGATGAAAAGAATTATCCTTCTTCTTCAACACATGATGACAATTCTCATTTCAACAAAGATAGTCATATGACCTCTCCTCTTCCTTCAGATTTGGAGATCATTATGGGCATGGATTAAAAATTCTTCCAAAACAAGGATATAATGGAAATGGGTTAGGATGCAAATAACAATGAATTAAGGAACCTATGGAACCAACACCCCACTCGTCTAAAGTAGGTTTAGGTTTCTGACCTTATCCTACATTCTCTCCACCATGTTCACAACAAAAAGGATTGCTTCCTACTCCACCTATATCTTCTCTTTTATCTCAACAAGATTGTATTTTTTAGAGTCTACTCAAAGACTGTTTAATCACTCTTCCTTCTCCAAAACACAGAAAGATTCAACAAAGTAATCATTCATCACTTCATTATTGTGCATATCATTGAGCACTTGGCAATTCCACCAAGGAATTCTGAGTCTTGGGTGACAAAATTTAACATCTTCAAACAAGGTATGACTCTAGCACTCTTCACCATGCTTGATGTAGTCCCTAGGGCACCTTGTCCTCCATCCATTTTATAATCAAGTTGGGGGAGGATAATTTGTTATAGGTTGACCTGCAAGTGTGGTCCCTCCATCTCATTTTTGTTATGCTTGTATGTATTATTGTGATGTTTTATTGATTGTTAGTTCTCGGTTGGCACCCTCAAAGGTATAAGAAGGAATAATGTGTTGTGTCATTCCTCTATGTGTATATTCATTCTTCTATATATATATCGTGATGTACAATTTTGTTATTTTTGTTGGATGATTTAGCATCCTTTCATGATTCAATTTATGTGTAATCTACTCTCATGTGATCTCTCTTCCATCATCTTCATATCTACGTGACACCTTGTTGCAATGCTTGGCATCATACCATGACTACACAAGCCATTGCATATCATGCCTGCAAGCATCGCCTTGGTTTGCTCATCCTTGGGGCAACCCCTTGTTGAGATGTAGCTTTTGAAAACATATATCATTTAGGCATGTGCTTTTAGAAAATCTCTCGTGCCTATTTTATGTTTCTTCCTCACTCTACCTTAAAGGAAATTGCTCCTTTATGGAGTTAGAAATCACTTTAAGGTGGGGTCATATATCATGTTATGAGCCTTATTCTCTTCATTCTATCTAAACACTAGTTGATTATCTTTGTTACTACTCTCTCTTGGAAAGGATTATGGAAATCTTGGAAACAAGATCTTGAGTCTATCTTGTTCTCCTAAGTTGAAGCTCCTTGCATGTTTGGGAGAAGGGTTGTGCCACCAACTAGAGTTTTGTAGTAAGGTTGCTTCACCTTCTTATTCTATAAGGCCTTGTGTAATTCCTCTTGCTGGAGGTGGATCGTGTATTCCCTTGAGTGGAAACACTTTTCTTAATGTGGATTATGTGTATGATGTGTTTGTACCCCTCTTGTTCTTCTTATTTATAACTAACCCCTTAGCATTCTTCTTTTATTTCCATCTTGGGGAATTATGCATGGTGATTGAGACAACATTTAGATTGAGGTCTCCTTTGTCATGCTGACTCAAGGTCTTTTGTTATGTGTTTATTGTGATTGATGTATGATGCATGTATTCTCCTCATATATTCTTATTCTCTATATATTATTCACGCCTTGTGCGTGCCTCACATATATTCTCTCTATGTGTTCCTTATGTATTCTCCTTGAGTATTTTATGTGTATTCCATGTGTGTTTCATGTGTATTCTTTGTATACTTTATACCTTATGTGTATGCTTTGTGACAAGCATGTATACTTCATATATGGTGTGTATACCTTGTGTATTATGTGTATACTTTGTGTATGGTATCTATGCTTTGTGTATTGCATATATACATCATAATTTCTCAAGTGTATGCCTTATGTATGTCTTGTATTATCTCATGTTTTCTAAGTGCTTCATATATGAGTGAATTATGTCATGTGTCTTATGTGTACACCAATAATCATAGACTCCTAAAATCCCAAACTTGGGGGCTTGATCACCCCTCAATTTTGGTGACATTCTAGGGTTTCTATGGTGTGTTTGAAATGTGTCTTCTCCATCCTTTAGTGTGATTTCAAACGTAAGTTTATACTCACGCTAAAGTGGGGGCTAAATGTTATGTCGTAAAATATGTACACTAGTATTTTACACCTAGTTTAGTACCTGGGTGGACCTAAAATGTTTACACTTGTTAATTATGACCTATTTTAACACCTTTTTGAACATTAAATGATTAATTCTCGATCCCGATGATAAAACTTGACAAAATAACTATGAGACCGACCTAAGAACACCTTAAGTGACTTATACCAAGATTTTAAGGGCTAAAGGACAAGGGTGCCCAAGCGCCCTTGTCCCTCATTTAGCCCTAACCTATTTTATAGGAATGTCATCTTAAGGTATCTTAAGCGGTTCCTTTTGTTGGCCTTATTTGGTTTTATTCATCGTTGGTGAGCAGGAATGCATATAAAAGTAAGTTAGTTTATTCATTTGAACATCTCTAAGTTCTCCAAGCAATCTAGGCACTCTTGCTGTCTCTCTCTCTCTCACTCATGCTCTCTTCTCTTCTCTAAAGCTCTCTATGGTGGCTTATTGTTGCGACACTAACTTATTGTAGGTCTTGTGAAGATCTTTCGACTTCTTTGGGATACACCAACTTCTTGAGTCAAGTTGTGATACCGCAACAAGCATGCTAGGGTTTCCATGCTCATGGTGACTTCTTTCCTTCATGCTTTGTTCTAGCATTTCATTCTAATCTAGATTTGCCTATGCCCTCCTAGGGAACTCGTTCTTTATCTATCATCTTTGTTATTGTGGAGGTGGAAACACCATTCATGGAGCTTGACTTAGGCAAGCTCCTAAATAGTACCCAACCATTTTCCTTCTTGTGTGTGTGCAGGTCAGATTCGGATGAATTTGCACGAATCAAGCTATAGGAGACAAGAGCACAAAAAGGTGAAGACACTAAAATTACTACAATATGCAAAACCCTAATCAAGGTCTAGGATGACCAAGTGCCCTGGTCCTTTGGCCTCTCAAATTAGGATCCAAGTTCTCCTTGATCCCTTGATCTCTTCTATCTAGTTAGTTTATGGGTTTCTACTTCTGATAGTCTATTATGCTTCGATCTTGCTCAATTAGGGTTTCTTGTTTTGACCTAGTTTGATTGATTATCCTCTATGCAAAAAGGGACAAATCCTCTGTAGTTTGGCTCTCCTACTTGGGTAGAAACCAAGCTCAACTTGTGCCCTAATGTTGGATAGAAGAGGGTTTGACCTAGTTTGATCTCTTAATCTAGTCTCTCTCTTCTATGTAACATAGACATACCTTCCTTGTCATTTATTTTAAATTTTATTCACTAGAATTGCACATCCATCCAAGCCATTGATCTAGCACATCTAGTTGAGAGCTCTACCAAGGATATTAATATTGATGGCTTCATAGATGATTATTATACAAACATCATTGATTGAGTACTAATTAGTTCTATTTATGTATGACATTCTCTCTCTCTCATCTTGTTCTCATTGTCCCTCACCATCGATGAATGATGTGTGTCACCATTGGGTACATGATAACACATGGTGGGGCACAACATTTGATGTTGATATGTGTGTACCTTTCTTCCATGTGAATAGAATATTTGGGTATGTGCAGGATCATGACGGGCCAAACTATACCTCTAAGTGGCAATGAAAATACTAAAAAACATATTTAATCAAGTTCATGTGAAAATTTGAATGGATTATCTACACAATTTGAAAATTATGTAAGAACAAAATTTGTAGAGAATTGGATCTAGTTTATGGGCTACTATTTAATAAAAAAAAATTACTTAGTGAAAAATGAATATTTCAATGAACAACTATTAAATTTTTTAGAAAAAATAAAAAGTGGGTGTCATTCCAGCCAACCTAACTATGAACATTTTTTTTAATCTTTCAACATAAGTAAAGGACTCATGCCCAGATGTGACGCATGCTTTTTTGAAATTTTTTTCCAATAAAATAATTAGTTATAATTTTCTACCACGACTTATTTTAAAAACTAAAAAGTAATTTTCCAGCCAACCTAACTTGATAAAAAAAAATTGGAATTCAATTTTTTTTAAGCCTATAGCCAAAAAAGTATAGAGTGTGATGCAGCTTTCGGATCTCAAAAAGGTGAAATGGTTTGAAAGTTATGGATGTTTTTCAATCAGTGTGTCCATCAAGATTTTAGACAAACACTATATAGAAAAAAATATATTAATAGTTATTTAATAATATGATAACCAAGCAAATCTTATATTTTTAGAAAGCTGATAATTTTTTCAATAAACCCTTTTCATTTTATCAAATTTGCATTAAAAAAAGTCATCAGCACGAAGGGTGAAGTTCAAAGAAGAAAGTGAAACCTGCAAAAATGTTAGAATTCAGGGAAAGTCAACTATGATAGTCCTAAGCCTAAATACAAGGCAAAACTGAACCAAAATAGATATTCATTACTAATGGATATCCATTTTGGGCAGATAGAAATGGATATCCATTCCTAGGAAACAAAAATGCATTTTATTCTTCTAGCCATAAGGTCCCTTCAATGAGAAGCTATCTCTCCATCTCTAAATAGACTTTCACATGTTAAAATAAAGTGGCACAAGTTCCCAAGCGTGTGCATTCTCCTTTTGGATGTGTTTCCATATAGCAAGGTCATCCTCATGTACTATTAGTTATAGAATAACTTCTAAGGAAGCAAGTCTTTATTTATAAGAATTAACTTATGTGGCATATCCTAGTAATCCCCCAAGAGCGTAAGTCTCCAACTCAAATGAAGATTTTTGTGTCAATCATCTTGAATGATCCCCAAATAAATCCTTCTCAACCTTAGGTGGCATATAGATAGAAGATTCTCTCCATTAGGAAACCAAAATGCATGGTTTAGAATAGATCCACAACCTTCCAAAGTGGCTATAATGCCTTCTTTTCACATCACCAAAGCATAAGTTGCAGTTCTTTCAATCTTTTATCTACAAACAAGAATTGTAGCAACAACTCCTTATGTCAACCTATTGTCATATAGTTTATCTCCTTCATGGATGTGTAGATTAGACACACACTATATAGAAAATTATTAATAGTTATTTAATAATATGATAACCAAGCAAATCTTATATTTTTAGAAAGTTGATAGTTTCTTCAATAAACCCTTTTCGTTTTATCAATTTTGCATAAAAAAAGTCATCAGCATGAAGGGTGAAGTTTGAAGAAGAGAGTGAAACCTACAAAAACATTAGAATTCAGGGAAAATCAACTATGACAGTCCCAAGCCTAAATACAAGGCAAAACCGAAGCAAAACAAATATTTGTTACCAATAGATATCCATTTTGGGCAGCTAGAAATGGATATCCATTCTTGGGAAACAAAAATGCATTTTATTCTTCTAACCATAAGTTCCCTTCAATGAAAAGCTATCTCTCCATCTCTAAATAGACTTCCACATGTTAAAATAAAGTGGCACAAGTTCCCAAGTGTGTTCATTCTCCTTTTGGATATGTTTCCATATAGCAAGGTCATCCTCATGTACTATTAGTTATAGAATAACTTCCAAAGAAAAATTAGGAAAGAAAAATGCATGGTTTAGAATAGATCCACAATCTTCCAAAGTGGCTATAAAACCTTCTTTTCACATCACCAAAGCATAAGTTGTAGTTCTTTCAATCTTTTATCTACAAGCAAGAATTGTAGCAACAACTCCTTGTGTCAACCTATTTTCATACAGGTTATCTCCTTCATGGATGTGTAGATTAAACCATCACCTTGCCAAAAGCTCTCATGGCAACACCATCCTTATAGACTTCAAGTTCACTCTTCACTTCAAATGCAAAGTAGCTAATCAAGAAGGGAATTTTATGGCAATAGGAGAAGATTTTAATTTCAAATCAACAATCCATTTCATTCTTGGTGGTGACAATTCCACACCAAGCCTTCATGATCTCATGTATCTATCTCATGTAGCAACTTTAAGGAAGCAATCATGTTTAATTACCATGTAGTCCTACAACCACAACAAAAAGCAATATCAAATTCTTCTAAATGAGGAAACCTATCGGTCTAAAAGCATTTATCTATAACAAGTTAATTCAACAACATTTTAGTCTTTAAAATATACGAAGCATTATCATTGCCTTAACCTACACCTATCCTTGTATATATCTAGAAGATCTTCACCTATGATGTTTAGGACTATAGATATTTTCAAACCATAAGACTAAATTACAATTCAATTCACCTAAGCATATAGAATGGATAAATTATTCATAAGAATACAAACAACCATTTACTACTTAGCCTATCTTCAAATTTCTCTCTTTTCCCTTATAATATCAAATTTTGATGTTGCTATGGGCAACCTCATCAAATTTTACAAAATTTATCATATGAATGATTTCAATCTCCCTCCAAGGAGGTGATTATCTTTGTAGGCCTCTTATTTAGATTTTTAGATCTGCATGGCGCTTGAGGTGGTCCATATTCTCCAAGCAAAGCCCATTTTTATGGTATTCACACCTACAACCTTAGGGTTTAGAGATGATAGTCTTATAGCCGCATTTAGGTTTTGTGAACCTCCTTTTCATTCATGTCAAGTGGATAAGCATTTTGTAATCTTCTAAATGACCATCCTACTTGCATTGCTTTACATACTTCTTCTTTGGCCTAACTATATCTCTCTTTGACTTGAGATAAATCACTCCTAGCACTAACCTACATACACATGGAAAGAAGAATATTTAAATTCATTTAGCTAAAAGTGGATAAACATTCATATGTTATGACTAAATTTAGCAACAAATCTTATGGCATTAAATCAATTTTGAAAATCATTATCATACACAAATCAACTTTGAATAGATTATTTACACATTGAAAAAAAATTTCTCTCAAACTTAATTCGCTCTTGACTACAAAATATTTTGAATTTTGGTAAGAAAAATCACCAATAGTATTCCATCCCCTTGTCCAAGGATTGACCTATGTGTGTCTTTCATGTATATACCCTACAACTTTATACCCTACAACTTTATGAACTCATGGAACACTTGTTTGAATTTATGGTTTGAGAGTACTTTGTGTCCTAATATGTAGATTTTCGTGTAGACACTAGCTTTGAGACTAAAATATGTGTATTTCTTTGATCTTGTGGTCAAATTAAAACTATTAATTCTAAACAATTGTATAAATCATGATAACTTAGTGCATGAATGCAAGGATATTATTGAGGAATCAAACCTCATGGTATGTGTGTTTACTAAGCATTGTAAAACTATGTAAAAACCCTAGATAGGTGTTTCTAAGCATGACAAGTAAAAGACAGGTGTTCCTAGATCCTCATTTAGAGAGTTGTCCACTTGGATCCAACTTGGGCCCTAGATTAGTGGTATTAGAGTAGATCAGCTTCATCTTGCATGACCTATCATATAGATTAGGGTATTTGACCCTTATCATTAAACCTTGAGATCCATCAGACTACCTATTGACTCATTTCAAAATGACCAAACCAACACAAGAGGAGATACACATGATGACCAAGAGTGAAATCAAAGAAGAACTTGTAGACCAATGAAATTTTTTGTTCAATTGATAAGATTGTTAACATAGGAAAACATAACGGATATCCGTTTTACAGAATGGATATCCATTTTGTAGAAGGGATATCCATTACTATTTATCCGATGCCCAAAGAATTGGGCTTTAGGTAACGGATATCCATAATGTAAAAGCCAAAAAAAGATAAAAGAAATGTTGTTGGGTCCGACAACCGTGCCCACAGACCTTTTACTATCGAAAAACTTGTGATCTCTACCTATTATAGTCTAAAAAACACTTTTATGCACTTTCGGACACACAATTTGCTTGTTACAATCATAAGGGTAATATTTTTGTTCCTCTAATGGGGAGCAATAGTTGTAATGAAATAACTTGCACAATGGAAGAAGATAATATGAAATATTCTGAAAATACTTGATAATAACTGAGAATAACAGGCCACTTCGAGGGGGCAACCTCCAAATATCTCCAATGAGAACACACTTCACAATATATGATGAAATAAGACTCATATCCTCCCATATATACCTAATTATGCTTAGGATGAATAGACACACCCCTATATAACACCTAGTCCGACGTATCTAACTAAATAATAATATAATAATGATAACATGACTTAATTAGGAGTTAAGATAGCCTAAGCTAACTATTCATAACCCTATGTACACTAATATTAAGGGCGTAGCATGCCCTCCCTCTTCAAAGAAGCATTGTCCCCAATGCTAATCAAGTGTGGATTCTTTTGAATGAACTCCTTGTCCTCCCATGTGGCCTCTTCAACTGGTAAATTCTTCCATTGGATGAGATAATTAGTGAGGGTTCTATTCCGCAACTTCTTTGTACGTGTTTGAAGAATGCACTCTGGTTCCAATATGATTCTTCCTTCTTCATCAAGCTCTGGTAACATTGTCGTGAATGGACTTTTGAGTCTACTAGCATTCTCCAAGATAGAGATATCGTAGAAAGGTTGTATGATTTTTGATTTAGGTAACCTCAATTTGAAGTCGATGTTGTCAGTCTTTGTTGAACCTTTATGAGGCCCGTACAAATCAAGTTCCCCCTTGTGATCCGAAACTATAACTACTTTCCTAAAAGGTGAATTAGGAATCTTTGGCTGTTGCACTTCCATTGACAATAATTGACCCACACATTTATCCACATCCCTTTTTAGTGACATTTGGTGTGCACTTACCAATTGTGGACTCTTTGCACGTAAATCCTGTAGCTCATATTTTTTATCCCCAGAGTAGAAGCGCATGAATAGTTCCTAGAAATTCATCTCAATTGTGCCCACGGTAGTAAGCCATTGAACTTCCAAAACAATGTCTGCTCTAGCCATGGGTATAGCAAACATAGGCCTGTCTATCATGTAGTCCCCCATGGTGAGTTTAATACTATGGCATTTCCCTGAACAATTGACTGTACCACCATCTGCAATCATAACCTAGAATTCGGGGATAGGGTAGACAAAACAATTTAACTTTGTTGCTAGTTGCTTGTGGTGCAGGAGCACCTACCTGACAGCTGGTCATGATAAGGCAGTTAGTAGTTTAGGTCTTGTTTGTGTTTCCAAGAAGGTCTGTTAAGACCAGATGCATGTAATAAGGTCATGCTGATCAGGATAAGATCATGCTGACCAGGCTTTTGCTATTTTTAGCTAGTTAGTTATAACAGCTGTCATGATGTATGTTCGGTGGGATCTCCCAGCCGCCTGGAGAGTTCCCAGCCGCTTGGAGTCGGGTCAGTAGTACTCATAGGGAAATCTTTATAAGCATGGGATCGGTTGATTGTAAATCATCGATCAGACTTTGCGAGAGTGAGACAGAGCGAGAGGAACATCATATTGTAGTTGCATCTTTTGAAATCGAATAAAGTATTCCTGTTTGTGTTCATCCTCTGTTGCATTCCATTGCTTGATCGATTGCTGGTTTGAGAGGTTTTCATGGATATACTGATCCATTCCACCGGTTGACTCATCTGATCGGTGGAATGGCAATGTACAGTAGGTTAGATTGTAGGTTGTTTTCTGTTTGCATGCAGGTGTGCAGGATCGCGGTCAAGAGATGTTGAAGACCCTAGCATCCTCATGTGCTAGGTCAAGTTGAGAAGTTTGAGTTGGAAGATCACCCTGAGACGGGATCGGGTCATCCCTGGAGGATCGGCGAAGGGAGATTTCGCTAAGTGCAGAAGTTCGCGAAAACAGCATCATCAGGATATTTCTGCAAATATCCTGCAGTCGGGTTAGACACCATCATCCGGATAAGGGGAGGAGATCGGCATGATGTTGTCGATTGCATGAAGTGTGAGTTCGTCGGGGTGATCATCAGCAGGAGGAGCCGAGGAGCGTATCGGCACCAGGATCATCATATTGGGAGTGCCAAACATCCGCATATCGCGAGAAGATGCGGGAGAGAAAGTTCGGATTTTTGACTAAGTATTGAGAAGGTCATCAGGATATTGGGTGACGTCATCGTCATCAGGATATGACGTTATCGTCATCAGGATATTGAGATATCCCCCTGTGCGAGTTTATCCTGCTGTCGTCAAGTGTTAAGGTATCGGCGGAAGTCCGTAGCAGGAAGTTGTGTTAACATCATCATCAGGAGGTTTCGAAGAGAACCGGATAATTTATATCATGATGCTGTTGCTTGTGTCGTCGGGTAGCGGAGCATCGAAGGTAAGCTGCTGAAGGTGAACGTCATCAGGATATTTGGGACAACCGGATGTTGAATATCCTGCTGACGAAGGAAGTGTTGCATATGATGATGACGATGGAGTTCGGAGCCCGATGAACAGTGCAACCGGAGGATGTTTGCGCCCGCTGAACATCATGATGATGATGTTAGGAGGAAAGCGGAGGTGAATAGTAGTCGGCAGGAGGATGATTGCGAGTGTCCGCAATATGATGATGCTGTTGGTTTTAAGAAACATGATGCTGACAGAGTAAAGCCGAAATATGATGATGTTGGTAGTTTTAGGGAATATGATGATGATGGCGAAGATGATGATGATGAGGTTGGTCTGCAGACATTCATGCTATATGCGAATGTTATAGTCTGGATGCCTCTGCATCATAGTGGTATCAGAGCTCAGCAAAAGGTCTGGGCTGTTGTGTGTTGATTCTGTCACCGAAAGGGCAGAGGTAAGAGATAGAGTTGATTGTGTTGTGATTGAGAGGTTGACAAAATGCCTCCTAAAGGTAATGGTACTGCAAGGGAATTGCAGGAAATGAAGGAGAAACATGCTAGAGAGATGAGGAAGATGAAGGAGCTTGCTGAAGCACTTCAAGCCAGGCTGACAGCCCTGGAAAAGAACAAAAAGAGGGAAGTGGAAGACAGTGAGTCTGAAGAAGATGCAGATACTGTTGAAGAGTATGAAGAGGTAGCTGAAGATCTGGATGCTGAAGACCAGAGGCTGGCAAAACTGTTAAAGGCAGTACAGAGTGAAAAACCTAAGGTAAAGGTTGATGTTACCAAGTATACTGGAAGCTTGAATGAAGATGAGTTGTTAGATTGGATTGCTGCACTGGATAATCACTTTGAATGTGAAGATGTGGCTGAGGATCAGAAGGTAAAGATTGCAAAGACCAAGTTAGGAGGTCATGCTTTGGTATGGTGGGATTATGTACAATCTGAGAGAAGGAAACAAGGGAAGTCTAAGATCACTTCTTGGGATAAGATGGTAGCAAGGATCAAGGGGAAATTCTTGCCAAGGGATTATGAAATCCAGATGTTTAAGAAGTTGCAATTTTTAAAGCAGAAAGACAGGGATGTGAAATCATATACTGAGGAATTTTATCTGTTGAGTATGAGATCTGGTCATCATGAGAATGAGGTAGAAAAGGTGGCTAGGTACTTGGCTGGTTTGAGGTTTAACATATAGGATGAGTTAGTTTTAGCTAACCCTAAGAATGTGGAGGATTGTTATCAAATGGCAATTAGGATTGAAGAAAAGCTGAATAGAGGACATGATAAGTCCATGAGAGGAAGAGGAAACAATAGGGGAAGAGGAGCAGCCCCTACACAAAAGCAAACCAATGAGGTTCAAGAAGACACTGGTAAAGGACAGGGACAGTCTGATTTCAGAGGTGGATGGAAAGGTCATAGAGGAAGATTTGGAGGTGGTAGAGGTTCTACTACATTTTCAGGAAAATGTTACACCTGTGGAGAGTTTGGTCATCCATCCTTCAAATGTCCAGAAGGGTTCATCATCCAGAAATGATAGAACAAGTGATAAGAGAGTACAATTGGTACAAGAAGAGAAGGAAGAAGAAAGTACACAGAGTTCAAACAAAGGTCCTGAGAATTTTGGATATCCAGAGAGTGGAGAATCACTGATGTTAAGGAAAATTAGTTTGCAGGCATCAAAGGATCTGATGCAAAGAAGAGCTCTTTTCAAAACCACATGCAAGAGCAAAGGCAAGGTATGTAAGGTTGTCATTGATACTGGTTCAACAGACAACATGGTATCTCAGGAAATGGTGGATAAACTGAAGCTGGAAAGGATTCCACATCCACACCCTTACAAGGCATCTTGGGTGAGTGATAGGCAATCACTTTTTGTCTCTGAGCAGGCATATGTGGAGTTCCAGATTGGACCATATCAGGATAGAATTTTGTGTGATATATTGCCTATGGAATGTTGTCACCTACTGTTGGGTAGACCATGGCAATTTGACAGAAGGGTACTGTATGATGGGTATGCTAATACCTACACCATCAAGAAGGATGGGAAGATTATCAAGTTGATGCCATTGCAGGCAAAAGCTGCAGTACAGAAGGCAGCTCAAATCATTTTAATGGGAAAGAAGGAGTATGTGCAGATGCCTAGAGGAGCAGGCATGAAGGCAGTTCAGGACACTGCAGAGAAAGGAGTTGTTACAGACAACAAGCTGAAGAAAGTTTCAGTTGTGACTGACAGAGGTCAGCAGCAGGTTCAGAAACAGGGGTGCAAACAGCCACCAGTTCAGAGGAATGACAAGGATGTTGTCATAGTTGGGACTATTGTTTGTCCTATAAGAGTTGAAAGGAAGATAGACTTGAACACTTCAGAAGTTCAAGAGGTAGTTCAGCCAGAGGTTCTGGTTAGGCAACCTGACAAACACAGGGTATGTGAGAAGAAGGCCTACATCAACAGGCATGATGATTTACTTGCCAGAAAGCAAGTTACAGTTCAGAAGTCTTGGAAAAGCCAAGAGACAGCAGCAGACACAGCTGGAGCAGGTCAGACGACTGACAAAGCAAAGTGTAAAGGTGGAGGACTTCCACATGCTAAACTCATGGGACATGAGTTCTTTTCTTTTGGGGAGTATGGTGCAGGAGCACCTACCTGACAGCTGGTCATGATAAGGCAGTTAGTAGTTTAGGTCTTGTTTGTGTTTCCAAGAAGGTCTGTTAAGACCAGATGCATGTAATAAGGTCATGCTGATCAGGATAAGATCATGCTGACCAGGCTTTTGCTATTTTTAGCTAGTTAGTTATAACAGCTGTCATGATGTATGTTCGGTGGGATCTCCCAGCCGCCTGGAGAGTTCCCAGCCGCTTGGAGTCGGGTCAGTAGTACTCATAGGGAAATCTTTATAAGCATGGGATCGGTTGATTGTAAATCATCGATCAGACTTTGCGAGAGTGAGACAGAGCGAGAGGAACATCATATTGTAGTTGCATCTTTTGAAATCGAATAAAGTATTCCTGTTTGTGTTCATCCTCTGTTGCATTCCATTGCTTGATCGATTGCTGGTTTGAGAGGTTTTCATGGATATACTGATCCATTCCACCGGTTGACTCATCTGATCGGTGGAATGGCAATGTACAGTAGGTTAGATTGTAGGTTGTTTTCTGTTTGCATGCAGGTGTGCAGGATCGCGGTCAAGAGATGTTGAAGACCCTAGCATCCTCATGTGCTAGGTCAAGTTGAGAAGTTTGAGTTGGAAGATCACCCTGAGACGGGATCGGGTCATCCCTGGAGGATCGGCGAAGGGAGATTTCGCTAAGTGCAGAAGTTCGCGAAAACAGCATCATCAGGATATTTCTGCAAATATCCTGCAGTCGGGTTAGACACCATCATCCGGATAAGGGGAGGAGATCGGCATGATGTTGTCGATTGCATGAAGTGTGAGTTCGTCGGGGTGATCATCAGCAGGAGGAGCCGAGGAGCGTATCGGCATCAGGATCATCATATTGGGAGTGCCAAACATCCGCATATCGCGAGAAGATGCGGGAGAGAAAGTTCGGATTTTTGACTAAGTATTGAGAAGGTCATCAGGATATTGGGTGACGTCATCGTCATCAGGATATGACGTTATCGTCATCAGGATATTGAGATATCCCCCTGTGCGAGTTTATCCTGCTGTCGTCAAGTGTTAAGGTATCGGCGGAAGTCCGTAGCAGGAAGTTGTGTTAACATCATCATCAGGAGGTTTCGAAGAGAACCGGATAATTTATATCATGATGCTGTTGCTTGTGTCGTCGGGTAGCGGAGCATCGAAGGTAAGCTGCTGAAGGTGAACGTCATCAGGATATTTGGGACAACCGGATGTTGAATATCCTGCTGACGAAGGAAGTGTTGCATATGATGATGACGATGGAGTTCGGAGCCCGATGAACAGTGCAACCGGAGGATGTTTGCGCCCGCTGAACATCATGATGATGATGTTAGGAGGAAAGCGGAGGTGAATAGTAGTCGGCAGGAGGATGATTGCGAGTGTCCGCAATATAATGATGCTGTTGGTTTTAAGAAACATGATGCTGACAGAGTAAAGCCGAAATATGATGATGTTGGTAGTTTTAGGGAATATGATGATGATGGCGAAGATGATGATGATGAGGTTGGTCTGCAGACATTCATGCTATATGCGAATGTTATAGTCTGGATGCCTCTGCATCAGCTTGTTGATGAAGTTATGTGTACTCCCTGAGTCAATCAATACTGTCACTATTTGTTTTTTAAGGAAACCCCTTACCTTGAGTGTTTGTGGGTTATTAATACCTGATAGTGCATGACAAGAGATAGTTGGTTGGACATCTTTAGAGTCCTCTACCACCACCACTGGATCTTCTTCATCCTTATCTTCACCATAGGTAGCTTCAATGTAGAACAACTTCTTCTCATCACATTTATGTCCTTTATGATATTTTCTATCACAGTTGAAACATAACCCTTTGGCCTTTTTCTCTTCCAATTGTTGAGGTGTCAACCTAATAGGATGAGTAAATGATGATGCAAGAGCCTTGTCAACTTTGTTACTAGGCAATTCTTCCCTTCTATTAGCCAATTTTTTTTCCTCCACTTGTCTTGCCATAATCATTGCTTCAGAGATAGAATTTGGACAGAACATGCGTACTTCATGTTGAATGTGATCCTCGAGACCACACAAGAATAAATCATTCAAGTTCTCCTCTGTAATTGTATCCACTCTTAAGGATAGATTTTGGAATTGTTGAATATAATCCTTAACTGATCCTATTTGTTGAAGTTTAGCTAGTTGGCTAAAGAAGTTGTCTGTCACACTATTGCTATATTATGATTGGAGTTCCTCCGTAAAAATTCACCATGAGACAGTGAGACCCTTTTTCCTTCGATGAGTACAAAGCCAACAATACCAAATGAATTGGTCTGGTTCTAGATATAGGGAAGCCATTGTGACCTTTTGTCCATATGAGATTTGATGTATTTCAAAAAAATTCTCCATTTGGTTTATCCATGTTAGAGGATCCGTGCCATCAAACTTGTGCATATCCACCTTTGGAAACAAATTCCTAGATCCCATAGGAGTATTAAAATTTGTGTTAGTATTAGCCGACTTGAAGGTTTCACCTTGGTTGCTTGAGAACTCCTTTCTTGGTTCATTCATATAGGCACTTAACATGCTTCGTATATTTGATATATCTCCTCTTAGGTCACACATATCCCTCTTAATTGAGGACAACTCTTCTTTAACCTTACTTATTTCCTCATTGGGATTACTATCCTCTATTGTTTCCCCCTCCTTATCAGAGGATTTCCCTGGTGTGACAACATTCTTTTTGCCTCTTGTTGCAGGCCCCGTCATGATGGAAACCAATATTTTTGAAATAAATCACACAAATTAAATATAAATTATCTGAAATTTTTACTATAACTTACTAGGACCAAGATACCACTTACCCAGAAAAAACTCCAAAAAATTAGCAAAGTTTCAGCCTTGAAAGTGAATTTGTTGGAAAACCTAATTTTGCAATAACTCGCTTATTTTTGGTTCAATTTATCCAATATTTGGACTGTAGACTCCTCTAGTATATATTCAAAACCCCAATACCAATTATTCTCTAATTCATCAGGATGTGAGAGATATGTAGATCTCAAATAAATTGTGCAGAAATCATAATTCTGTAATAATTCGCTCAAATCGGCTCCAATTCCTCTGAAATCTGGACTGTAGCTTCTTTAACATGGACTTCAAAAACCCTTTAAATATTTTTAAAACATTCTCTAAAATCTGAAAGTTATGCTCTTCTCAAAATCGCCTCCAATGTTGAGAAAAAAACTTGTCTCTATGGTGCCAAGATCATGCTCTGATACCAATTGTAATTAAATAACTTGCACAATGGAAGAAGATAATATGAAATATTCTGAAACTACTTTATAATAACTGAGAATAACAGGCCACTTCGAGGGGGCAACCTCCAAATATCTCCAATGAGAACACACTTCACAATATATGACGAAATAAGACTCATATCCTCCCATATATACCTAATTATGCTTAGGATGAATAGACACACCCCTATATAACACCTAGTCTGACCTATCTAACTAAATAATAATATAATAATGATAACATGACTTAATTAGGAGTTAAGATAGCCATAAGCTAACTATTCATAACCCTATGTACACTAATATTAAGGGCGTAGCAATAGTCGTCGTAAAGAAAAAAGAGAAAAGTTACATTGGAGGAAATCGAAGTAATTAGGGAAAAGGATAGAGCAAGGAAGAGGATCGGAAGACCAAGTTTGGTGGATGCTCATCAAGGTGAAGCTTCTTCTTTACAATCTAATGACATGAAAATTGAAGGTGTTAATGTTGAATATAATGAAATGTTAGATAAGAATGGAATTGACCATGATATTGCAAATGAAAATGTTGCAAAATGTTATGAAACACCAATTGATAAGAGAAATATCATGGACAAAGAAGAAGAAGAACGCAGACATTTTCTTCAAGAAAGTGGATATGAATCTCATGATGTTGAATGTGCACTCCATAATCCATTTGTTGATAAAATTGATGAGGTTGATAACATGGATAAAACAATAAAAATCAATGTATCTCCAAATTACATAAGAAGAGAGGATGTTTGTCAAGAAGAGAATGAGCATGATGAAATTGTAAAACATCCAAGAACCCCAAAATGGTTACTTGAAATTGATGAGAACATAATGGAAAAACTTGAAGACAAGAGGTTGTCACGAACAGTTTGGTTGTGGGCTTCAAAACTCTTCAATGAATACTTTGAGAATAAAATATTAACCGAACAATGCCAAATTTTTGTGCAATTACTAAAGATGTACAGAATGAGACATTTACTAAAGAAATTAAAGATTCAGTTAAACAAAGTGTCCTATCGGAATAAAATTATTGTTAGAAGCCTTTTTAATGCACTTAATTCTATTGGAAAGAGTAGCAAGGAGAAAGATAAAAGAGCTACTCATAAAGTAATAACAACCTCAATAGTGAGCAAACAATTAAGAAATTCTTGATTAACGAGGCAAACTTGTGTTGACTTAAGATTGAATCGTAAAACATTGTCAAAAGCACTAGCATTAAGATCAAAACTAGATAGTCCTCTTGGAAATGATACTTGGGCTTTCAGTGGTAGGCTTCCACAAGTTGATAAGAAGCTAATAAAGAGAACAAAGGAAGAAATTGAATGATTTTGGCACACTAACTCTAGGGTATCATTGAATGTAAAATATGTTTTAAAGTTAAGAATTGGTGATAAAGACCACACACCACATCCTAAACATTATTTGGAATGTAGCCAAACAGCATTTTACAAACAATATTGTGAAACACACCTAAGTATGACAATCTCACAAAGATTATTTGAATCTCTTAAGCCATTTTATTGTGTTCCTCTTAAAATTTGTAATACATGTTGCAAATACCACGTAGAGTTTTCTATGTATCGTGAATTATTATGCAATATTCGTTCTACTTTGCACACTAACGAAATGTTGTAGGAGTGTGGTGAAATTCAACTACCAAAGTCATCTAGGGACTTATTGGATTTATTTCTATGTATTAGAGACGATGGTTGCATTTTCTACAAGAGTGATTGTTTAAATGAAAAGTTTTTACAATGTGGTGGGTTATCAAAGATTATATTATGGTTTCATGAGGGCAACAAGCATGATTTTGGAAAGAGAATGGTTTAGAAAAAGAGATATGAGATAGTGAAATACAATTTGAAAAGTGAAGGTGAAGGTTCTAGATGTGAGTTGATTGTAACAGAGGTAAGTATTGCTAATTTTATTGATGATTTTAAGAAAAATATTTTCTACAAGTATGCCAGACACAGCCACAAGTCTCGATGGTTAGATCAACAGTTCAGGATGTGTAAAGCCTTTTTCCCAATTGGAACTATTGTCTTTGTAGTTGATTTTATAGAAAAACTACATGTTGCAACCCCAAAATGAAGTGCAATCCCAGTACTACAATTCTATTCAGGTTGCTATTTCTGTTGACATCACATACAGACATGCCCTCGAGAGTACATAAGAGAACATGAAGATTGTCAGAGAATACCCTTTTTACATGAGTGATGATTGATCTCATTCATCAGAGTATGTGCAATATAATTTTCAACAATTTTATGGGTTCTTGCAAGAAAAAGATATTAGAATGGATCAACATCTCATTTAGTCAGATAATTGCACCGGTCAATTCAAGAATGCTCATATGTTATATTGGTTGAGTAGAATGCATGCAGAGAAAGGTATACCTCATATTTGGAATTTTTTTCAAGATGGGAACAGAAAAGGGGAACATGATGGAGTGGGTGCATGTGTGAAGAGAGCTCTTTTTAAAGAACAACTAAATATTAGAGATAGTGCTACATTTAGTGATGTAGATTCTATTGTTAAGTGGTGTAACTATGCATTGTCACAAGGAGTGGCTCTTGATTCAGAAGTGCGCAGGTTCTTTTGGTTGGCTGATGAGGGGATAGCGAGAGAGAAATCGAATTGTCAGAGAATCAATGAATCATGAAAGATGCATTCATTTCGAGGCTCATATGCAAGTGCATGGACTATTTAGACACGAGAATTAGCTTGTTTTTGTCAAAGTTGTATTAAATGTGATTGGGATAATTGTGAGTCAAGTGAGTGGGTAGATGCATGGATTCCATGATATTTAACCCCTTTATCTCAAGGTCAATCATCTTTAGTCAATGACATGGAGAGCTCATTTGAGTATGAACATCTTTTAGACCTTGTACAACTAGGTCATGTTTATGCAGTTGTTGCACCGCATGGAAATGAAGAGAGATCAAACTATTGGTTGGCACAATGTGTATAGGGAAAACAAAAGCTAACATGACCTACGACAAATGATGATGGGTTCACATATCCTACAAGATTAGTTGTTATTGTTGGGACTTGGTTGCGAACATATATGATTAGAAAGAATGACATACTTGCATTTGAAGACTTTGAGAAGCATAAAACCATACTGATGTATTCACACCTAGTTGTAGCAACAAATGTTAAGTTACTAAAGCATCATGCAAAACCAAAAATAAAACAACTATGGGCAATTAGTAATGCTGACCATGAAGCAATATTGGATACTCTGAAGGTAAGAGATGACCCCTTAGGTATGCTTGACTGACATTTAAACTTCCAGATGGACAGGTATGACAATTTTTATCTTAACTTATTCTTGTTTTTTCTATTTTTTAGAATTGTTTTATTAAAAATCACATTTTTTTAACTATAATTCATTCTTTTGACTATATAAGACTACGAATGAGGTTATTTTGCATGGCATCGTAGACATGAGGTACGATTTTCAGTGTTCATTTGTATTTCTTAATATTTTGCTTTATAGATTTTTCTACATACTAATTTCTAAATTCATTTTGTGCATATCCTGCAATCAAGGCATTCCATGAGATGACATGTATTTGATGTGTTCTGCCGAACAGTTCATGTGCCTTGTCTATGCTTCCATATTTTACATACATGTGTCACAGGGTAATTGCAACTACAACATTTGACAAAATTCTCATATCCTTAAAGCAACAAATCTATTTTGTGCATATCTTGCAATTATTGCATTCCATCAAACAACATCTCTTTGAGTTGTTTTGTCAAATAGTTCATGTGGCTTGTCTATGCTTCTACACTTTGCTTTACACCCGCCAATTGCATTTGCTTGAAATTTTCTAAAGCAATAAATCCATTTTGTGCATATCTTGCAATCATTGCATTCCATCAAACAACATCTCTTTCAATCATTGCATTCCATCAAACAACTCCTCTAACAACATAGGTTCCTCAAGAATGCAATTTTCAAGGTGATGACTTGGTTAGTATGGCATGTGTTGATCAAGAAACTTCTTCAAACCCCATATGCCATGCCTACTTGCCATATGTCAAGCATAAATAACAAGATAGCTAATTTTGTTATTAAGATTTCCTTTGTAGCATTAGGTTCTCATGTTTCAAGCATATATATTAATACACAACTATACTATGTGTAGTTTTAGCATCATGACCTTCATGTGTAGCTTCTTGTTTTCCATTTTCTCATCATTTCATCCACAAACAAACCTTCATCCATGCATTTCCATGAAATGATCAATCTAGACTGTAAGATCTTCATGATTGTCCTAGCTGAAAGTGAACAACCACAAAGGTCTTAAGATGATTTTCTTTTTGAACTTAGGTCTCTTCACGATCCTTGTGTTTGATCTTTGCATGCTCTAAGATAACCTCTTCAACCTTCTCTAGAGCTTAATATAAAAAATATTTAGGGACATCATGACCATGTTCATATGGACTAGTATAACAATCCTATTCACCACCATGACCATGTTCATATGAACTAGTATAACAGTCCTATTCACCACCATGCTCTCATAAAATAGTGCCTGCACAAAGAGGATAATATTTCTTGCCACCCATGGACAAGATGTCAATATTTTATGATTTCAACATGGACTGATCCCAAAAGGACATGGGGAGAAAAGTGAGTTTATAACAGTCTTAGAACTAATTTTCTTAAAATTTTGTAAAACAATAAATCTATTTTGTGCATATCTTGCAATCATTGCATTCCATCAGACAACATCTCTTTGAGTTGTTCTGTCAAATAGTTCACATGGCTTGTCTATGCTTCCACACTTTGTATACATGTCTACCAAGGCAGTTGCAGCTAGAACATCTAACAAAATTCCCATATCCTTTATGCTTTGGTGGATATCCATATCCTATTCCAAACATCCCATTCACTATCTACTGAGGCAGTTCCAAACATCCCATTTGTGAAATTTTCCCTGCTTTCCTGTTTTGGGATATTAAGAGGCTACCATGACTATTCGGACCCTTCATGGCTATGTTGTCATATTAAGAGGCTACTATAATCCATTTAGTAACATTGTTTTATGTTATAAATTTAGGTTGTGGTCTTAGTAGGGTATCAAATTAGCATCATTCATGACTACCATCTTCTAAGGGGACATTGTTAATATTCACATGATGATCATTTTGAATTTGAAGAAAGAGGGACCATCACAGTCCATACAATAGTCCTACTTCTATTTCATGTCATCTCATAGGACTATTATTCCAAGAAGAAGCACTCATCCATTTGTTAGAAAACTCATGGGTTC
Organism: Cunninghamia lanceolata; assembly: GCA_027924645.1. Classification (NCBI taxonomy): domain Eukaryota; kingdom Viridiplantae; phylum Streptophyta; class Pinopsida; order Cupressales; family Cupressaceae; genus Cunninghamia; species Cunninghamia lanceolata. The sequence goes on from BSBN01000321.1 coordinate 10,537,547, forward strand.
TAGTTCCATTGTATCATTCATTTAAGATAATTTGAAGATATCATCAACTAGAGATAGAGAGGACAGTCCATGTAAAGGAGAAGAAGATAATTTACATAAAGGGATTTAAGACTATTTTCCATTGTGATAGTCATTTATGATTTGTATCATGCCCATTATCTAAGAAATATCCATGAAAAAGAGGTTTAGGGGTTGTCTTAGGGTATATACAAGATGATACAAAGGGAGTTATAAGGAGATAAAACACTAAAAAGGAGGTTTTCATGAGTTTAGGATAGTCACAAGTCTATATAACAGTCCACTATCATATTGTGACAGTCAGAGTGCAATCTGCCTAGCTAAGAACCCAATACTTCATGCCAGGACCAAGCACATTGGTGTATAATATTATTTTGTTAGAGATATGGTCGAGGATGGTAGGGTGAAGCTAGTTAAGGTAGAGACTTTAATGAATGTTGCATATTCATTAACTAAGCCTGTGAACACAAAGAAGTTCAGATGGTGTTTAGAGTCTATGGGCCTCTCAGCCCCTAGCAATTAAATCATGGTGTTGATACTCCCTTTGCTCTTGCAAGGTGTTTGACAAGTGGGAGAATGTTAGAAAAGGTGTCTCAACCTTGTAACTACAAAAGGTTTCTATTCTTCCCAATTTTGGTCTTTTTGAATACCCTTTATCTCAAAGAATGGTTTAGAACTTTCAAAGTTTCAAAAAGGGGCTAAAAATGACAGGGATTACTATTTTTATTAACTCTACATTTGAGCACGGATGGACCCAAAATTTTCCCAAAAGGTGAGGAAATTCCAAGTAAACATCTTAGGCGAGTTTCGACTCAAGATCATACATGGATTGCAAGATATCAAAGTTTTCATTTTTCAAACTCCTAGAAAAGTTTTGAACTCATATTTGAGACACTTAGAGGTCCCTAAATGATCTGAAAGTTGTCATAACTGATGAAGTGGGTTATAAATTGATATATCTCTTCATGATCTTTCCAACACATCAAATGGTTCGTCAATCAGACACCTGGATCAAAAGTTATGGCCTCTGGAAGTTGGACCTCCTATTTTGGGAAATGTGAAAACATGTTGGACACTTAAAAGAGATATAAAAGGGAGAGTTATACATGTTGGTGTCTGATTTGGAACACCACAAGGAATTTTTAATTGGAGATAATTTGGGAGCCACTTTTGGGTGGTTTTGGCTCATGGTTTTGTAATTACCGTTGACAGTTTACTATATTGTATCTCCTATATATCAGGAGCTTGAGATGGAGGTTGTGTAAGAGTCTTATAGATGTTGAATTGCCTCCAGATCTCAGGTTGGTTATACTCCCATGAAAGCTTACTCTACAAGTATATTGTAATCATCTTGATTCCTGAATAATATATATTGAGAGGCTTTGGAGTGTGGGGTTTTACTCATGAAAGGGTTTCCCCACGTAATTACTATGTCATGGTATGATTGCTATTTGTGTTTATTTCTATATCTGTTGTAAAGATTTGAAACTTTCTACATATCCCTCCCCTCAAGATTAGTGTAGGATGTTATTTCGCTACCTTAGCTTCCTTACAAGATATTGTTTGCACTTGTTGGTGTGAGACTTGATTGGTTGAGATCTATATGTAGCTTAAGTCAATATCTTGTACTTCACTTTCCTTCTTGTGTATACGGTTGGCTAGAGATTTTATTTTTCTTATGAGACTGCATACCTATGATGATCACATATGGATGATGCAATTTGTTTTTTTTCTTTTTATGATATAAATGAGATGTAACTTTGTTTGGATGTGATTCACAAATATGAAATGTGAAGTACCATGTTCTAAGTGCTATGAATGCCATGATGTTATGACATGTTTTATTGCTTTTAATTATCTATGATAGCATGTAGGTGGAACAAACAATCTGACTGCTCTTAAGTAGGTATTTTGACTCAGGGGATTGCGAGTTGACTTGGTACAGGGAGACCCTATTGAATCTTGAGATAGGATTAGGGACTCAAGTGGGAATAGGGAGGAGATGGAATGCTTCTGAATTTTGGACTTTGCTAAAGGGTGAACACTGATACTTGTCTAGACAAAACACTTTGAAAAGCTTTCAACTTAGACAAACAATAAATTTTATTAGCATTCGCTAGACTTAGATCAAAGGATAGTCAACAAGATAGACTCAAGAGGTAAAGGAAAAAGGCTCCAGAATAGAAGATGGCCCTAAAAGATAGCTAGACTCCTAGTATTGCTCAGCTGGTGCATGTGTGTGCTTTTTACCTTACTTTCTTTGATAGATTGTCACCCTTGTAGCTTTGAGCTTAGATTTATCTCAACTCAAGAGTACAGACAATCAACAACCTTCTCTCTTGCACTCTTTTTTGTTTTCTTTTTTGTATTTTTTCTTTTTATTTTTTATTTTTTTGATATTTCTTTGAGATTTTCAAAATTCTTTTGATATTTTGATGCTTTGTTGCTTCTAATGATTGATCATATATATTTTATTTTTGAATCACTCATTTTTTTGCACTCTATTTTTTTGATTGCTTCCTTTGGAGTTATGATCTTCCTGGTGTTTTTGGCCAGGAGAGATAAGGGCCTAAGCATCGCCAAATTTTTTCACTATCTAGTTAGACTTCCCTTCTACTAAGGAGAAATGGGGGAGGTCTACTTGAAAGCTTCCATTGAGTACTTTAGGTTTGAAGATTGAATTTATTTAAACTTAACATCATGGATTGTTAAGACCAGGATCAATGTAGAGCTAAGAGCTAGGATTTGATTAGAATCATTGGGAAATGTGAATATGGGATGAATAGTAAACATGATTTATTATAGGATATCAAAGGCTAAGAGGATCAACTATACCTAAGTAATCTTAGGCTCCTTACTGAAATGAAAATCAAACAAGAGTATGTCACTCACAAAGATGTAGGATGATACAAAATGATAAAGAAATGTAGACTTTTAATTTTTCATGACTATAATTTTTTTGTATTTTTAGAATATTTGAATTTTCTTGTGTTTTTATGTTTTATGATTTTTTTAAGATACTGAACTCTTCACCTTTTATTGTGCACAAGAGTTAAGTGTTGTTTTTGACATCTTCTTTAACTATGTATGGACCTATCCAATTTGATCTAAACTTTGCTTGAAAGTTTTTTGCAAGGACATTCAAAGACTTGGTGTAAAACTATATTTGCATTTAGTGAGGAGTTTTGTGTACTCACATGTTTCATTGTTTGATGATTTGCCCCTTAGCTTTATCATTATCTGTTCTTGAATAGTTCGTCAGTTTTGAACTTTTGAGGGGAAATTTGAATTGATGATGACTCTCTTGGTTTCTGTGTGGCTTCTAATTCTCCTTTTTGTTTAGTGGTGCTCTTGACTTTATGAATGCTCATATCTGGATTGATAGGAATGACTGCTAAGTTGAATGGAGCATACAACTTTTTTGAGAGGGGATTGGAGGGGAATTCCCTTATTTCCCCCTTCCCTATACATTTTGAGGTCTTAGCTATGTGAAACCCAGAAAATCATGCAAAACAATAACATAAAGATAAACAATGCAAATATATCTTCAAACCTTGAACAAAATTGAATTTATGATAGGACGGAATGGAGTGCACCCAAGCTCCATTGATTTGTCATGTGGATGTATTGTGGGATTCTCACATAACCAACATAACCATGATAGAAAATGATAGAAAATATGAAATGATATGAATGTGTGTACCAAAGTGTGTGAGGGTTTGAAATGGAAAAAGAAGTTCAATTTATAGAAGGAGAGGGAATCAAATGTATGGATAGGATTAGAAGGGTGAGGGATGAGGTGGATGGATATGATTGAAATTCAAACTTAGTGATTATGACACACCATAAATGAGAATGACAGGTGACCAAAATTAGGAGGGGAGTGGTAATAAATAGGATTTTTAATTGATTTTGGAGAGGAAGTGCTTATGACGCACAATGAATGAGGTTAAAATAGGGATGTGAGTGGGGATAAATAATTTAAATAATAAAATTATTTAGACATGTGGAATCTAAATAAATATTTAATTTATTTAAATTGGATGATGGAGGAAAATAGGATTAAATAAATAAGATTTATTTAATTTGGTGCAAATGGAGGACAAATGGAATTAAATAAATAAGATTTTTTTTAATTTGATGTAAGATGAGGATAAATGGAGAAGAGGGATTAGTTAAATAAATGTAATTTATTTGACTAATGGGAATGATGGAAGGGGTCATGAAAGGGGCCTAGAACCAAATGTGTCACAAGGTGATGTCAAAATGCAATGCTGTAAGACATGGTCAATTTTAGGTGTCTACACTATGTTTGCAATTTGTTTTGATGTCTCTTTTTTAAAAGTGTTAATTTTGGGGTAATTGGTGGTTTCCATGGTCTTTCCCTTCCTTTTGACTTGTTCAACTCTATAAAGATTGAAAGGATCAGGATATCTTTTGATGATGTGGGTTTGTCCATGTGTGAGAAGTGGATTTATTGAAATAATGTGGAGGGAACAACCCTCATCCTATGGATCCAAGGCCTTCCTAGGATCATGTTGTAAAGTGGTTTCTTCATTGATGATATAAAATTCAGTTGGGAGAGTCTTGGGACCTAATGTAATTTGAATATTGACCTTACCCATAGTTTGAATGTTTGGGTTATCATGATATCTAAGGATGGAAGTTTCTTTTGTGATTTGAGTTTTGTCATAACCCATTCATTGAAGAAGATAAAAGGAGACCATGTTGATTGCAGACCCATCGTCTATTATCACACGTTTAATGGGATAGTCATGAACTTGGACTATTAAGAAGAGAGGGAGATCACCTATTTATCTATGTCAATTTCTGAGGGTAACTTTTCAAAATTGAATGTTGAAGAAGAACACTTTTCATTTGGAGTGTTTTGAACTAGATGGCCTAGCTCTAAGGCATTGAGGAGAGCATTCTTGTGTATAGGATAAATCTTGAGAAGTTCTAACATGTAAGAAAAAATTGAATTGTTGGAGGTGTCATCTAGTCTTTTTGGTCCTTGGGTGACACAAATTTCTTGATCTTTATCTAATTGCACAAGGCCTAAGGTGTTTTGCTCAAAGGCATTTTGATGGTTTTTAGGACTATTTCTTTCATCTTGTGAGAATGTGTCCATGAATTCTTGTCATTTACATTTTGGGAGGTTTGATATGAAGCGATGGTATTCCCAACATGACTTGATATCATGCCCCCTTCTCTTGTGAAATGGATAGTATTTATCACGATTATAATCTGGAGGTTTATGACGATTGTTGTATGATTGAGCTTGTTGATTCTAAGGGGATAGTTGTTGACATTTTGGTTCCCTAAATTTGTTTGATTGTCATAGTCATAATTATTGTTATTTCTAGATGGTGAAGTGTTTGTTGACCCATTTATGTCTTGTTTATTTGTCAAAGATTCATTATTGCCATCATGGTTTATCAACCTTCTATTGACATCATACTCCCTTCTTCCACTATTAATAATGGCTTGGTCAATTCTAAGGGCACTTTTGAGTGCTTATTTATATGATTTGTAAGGGAGTTTTTGAACTCCTCATATGTCATTGTTGAGAGCATGTAAGAAGAGATCAAAAATCTCCTTATGATCCATTTTTGGTGTGCTAGTTAAGATATATAGAACTTTCCTCCATCGTGTGATAAAGTGTGCAACCGACTCGTTGGCTTCTTGTTTGATTGCTATCTTGACCAGTTTGTTTATGTTGAAGGCCACCACAAATTGATCAATGAGTTGCCTAAAAGAGTGGATTGATTCTTCTAGAAGTCAATAGTACCAATCCATAGTGATACCCTCCAAATTCTTTGGAAAAATCTTTGTTATCACTCCATCCTAAATAAGGAGTTCTCGCACTACCATGATGTAAGATTTTATATGAGAGTTTGGATCACCCTCTCCTTTAAATTTTGGAAGCTTAGGAAGAGGATGTGGTAGTATGACTTGATGAATGTTGTAGTCAAGAGGCTCCTTTAAATACTTGATGTATGTTCCTAAAAGCAAGTTATGTGCATAGAGTATTGTTCCTCCAAATATTATCCCTTTAGGTGGAGCTTGCTGTGCTTATTGAAAGGGTATGCTAGATTATTGATATTCTAAAAAAGTTGGATGAATAGATGGTGTCATGTTCATGTTTTGAAGATTGGGTGGGATAGTTTGTGGTTGATTTTTGGTTATAGGAATCCAACATGTTCGATCAAGACTTGCCTGTTGGATGATGAGGGAAATGGAGGCATGAATGTTTCATGGAAGTTTAAATGAGGAGGATTTTATGTTGCTCCCTAGTTTGATTCAATCTTGTCAATGAAAGGATTTCCCTGTGGCCTAGGTTTTTCCTCAGTTTTGTTTTGGCAATATTGTTCAACAATCCTAGCCTCAAGGATCTTGATTTAGTTGACCAAAGTTTCTATAAGGTCTATGGGTGAGGCTTTGTCTGTTCTTTGGGTTTTTCCACCTTGTGGTCTAGATTATTTTTCTTTAGGGTTTGAGCAATGCTATTTGTTCTTTCTGATGACACTTGACATGTCCTTTTGTCTTGATGTAGTATATGTGGAGTCATTTTTGTACCTCTTGAGATTCTTGTAAGTTCTTTTGATAGCACACTTCATTGTCCATTTGGGTGGCCATTTTTGTATGGATTGTTATGGGTTGATCATGTTGATGTATCTTAGAATGAATGTTCACATGTGTTTTAATTTGATTGAATTTGTAGGGGTTTTGTTGGATCCCCTTTGAATTTGTAATTTCACTAGAGGGGACATTCCCTTGGACTTTTTGCACGAAACATCATGAAATGTGAAAAAATGTGAAAGAACCCATTCCAAAAGGATTTGTCCTTCATGTTGGGTTCACCAAAACATGTGTGGTGAATCCAATGTCAGATGTGAAAATGGTCTATGAATGAATTTGAAAGTGGAAATGCGAACAACTCGTCTTAGAAGGATTTGTTATTCACGTCAGATTCACCAAAATATATACTCTTCAAAACATGACATAGCACACAAGCATAGATGAGTTAGCTTTGACACAAGCACATGGACCCTCTCCTTGCCTTAGGTGACCTCCAAGTCACTCTTTCTCTCATGGTAGGATCTAGTCGAATGGAGGCGAGACCCAGGGTAGTTCTATTTTCTTGGGAGTAGAACATTGCGAAGAGCAGTTGGCTAGTACTATGGCCTATCATTGTTTTCTATGTGTTGTTCAATGACCATTGTGGTGGAGATAGTAATATGACCTAAAGGGTCACTAGTTATCGATCTCTGGTTTGGGTTTCTAGTGTTCCAATGCCTAGATGGATGTTTATTGTAATTGTTGATAATCATAGTTTGTTGTAATCTTTCCTCTATGGCTTGAACACACTGTATTTGTTTTCTATGTTGAATCAATGTAAGCACGTGATCTTGTTCTCCTTGTGTTTGTGTTAGTTGTCATTGCACCAAAAGATTGACCTATTAATGCCCGATACAACCACTTGACTTAACAAGCACAGGAGGTGGTTAAGCCCTTGTCACAAACCACCGCAACACAGTGTTGAACAAGGAGACCAAGGGTCACACCTTGCAATAATCCCCCCAGCGTAAGCGCGGGGTTTGAACCCATGACCTCGGCTTTGATACCAACTATTAGTTACCGTTGCACCAAAAGATCAACCTATTAATGCCTGATACAACCACTTGACTTAACAAGCATGGGAGGCGGTTAAGCCCTTGTCACAAACCACCGCAGCGCAGTGCTGAACAAGGAGACCAAGGGTCACACCTTGAAATAGTTTGTTGTTCTAGTTGTGGTCTAGGATGTAATTCCTTAATCTGCTCTAGGATTGCCCTCACCCTCTCTCCTCTAATTCCAAAGCCCAACTGAATGCTTGGATTGAGAGAGTAGATTCGAGTTGACCAAAAATTGACATTGATTTAGTGGCATTACCTAAGGTTTTGTTTAGGTTCTCTTTGGCTTTTGTTAACCTCATGATGAAATTGAGGAGTTTTGTGAATGCTTGTTTTGAATTCTACATCGTAATCGAATTGAGGGTTTCAACTTTTTTAAGTTCCTAATAATTTTGTATTTTTGGGTTTCATGTATGTATGCAACTAGTTGACAAGGGTCATTGTACCTTAGCATTTAGTCATGTTTATTTATCAAATCCAAGGTTGTGTCCATGGCAGTTTGCAATAGAAACTAGTAATTAATAGTCCTAAAACTACCTACCAAAATGAAACTTACTTATTCAATCAAATTCATGTTTTTAACTAACTCCTGTGAACTAAATCTAATCTAGGAATTGGAACAATATGATGCTGAAATGATTTATCTGATAACAAGAACTGGAAAAGACATTAAAACATAATTAACAACAATCTGATTTATCTCTATGAAAGTAGGAAAACTAAATCAAGGAATCTATAGTAATGGAAGAAAGCAATAAACTAATAATGATACTAGCCTTCCTTCTGTTAGTGGGAGTGGGCCCTTGCTTCACACCTCTAGAATTGAAGACTAAACAAAAATTCTAGAACACACAAATAGAAGAACCACCTTCCTTTAATCTAGAATTTCCAAAATAGAGTATTCTTCAACAGGGTAACAATAAAAGTATATATGCTTCTGAAAAATATATGAGACTTTTTTATCCTACTGCCTCCATATAATATATATTAGATGTTGATATCATATCTCTAGAGTTTATTAGTCTACTCCTAGTTATACTTTAGATACAAAAGGTCTTTATTCTAAAGACTAAACATGCAACTACCTATATCAAAATATAATCATGCAAAATTGAAAGAGACATAAGTGACATTAGGGGTGTCCTTAAATCTAGAGTTTTGACTCTGATAAAACATGCCATAGAGGCCTTGATAAAAAGGAATCAACTTTAAAAAGAATATACTACTATAAGTCCCTAATTCATGAAAAAAATCAAGTGATATGTGTCCTTTGTCTCCCACGAGCTACTGCAATTGACTTCTTCAAAAAACTCTAGCCTTCACATGTGGAACTCTAGAGCTCTGTAGTAGCTCTGAAGATTTTGTGTAGTAAAATAGCTCCAGAGATTTTGTGCATCTGTAGAGATTCTATGCAGGTAACAATAGCTCTAAAGATCACCAGATAGCTCATCAAGACACAACTCCAGAGGTATCATGATTAGAAACCCTTGTTGTCCTGATAATCCAGCTCCAGAGATCCTCCAACCATTCTACAAAACATTGGAGTTCTTTGTAATGTATCTTCTACTCAGCTCTAAAGATAGTTAGGAAGATCTCTGGAGTCTTCAAAAACCTTTCCTTGTTTGATAGATGGACCCCTATGATCAAAAGAAGACATTTCTACACAGTTTTATCAGTTCAAATCCAAAACATGAGTCTTTTCATCACAACAACAACTTCAATATTTTATCTTTAATTAACATAATTTGAACAAGGTATTATAGTTTTCATTGTGTAATCAACAGATAAGGTCGTGTATGAAATGGAAAAAGGGAACATAAGGGTGTGTTTTAATGGGTTCTACTTGCCACTCATCATCCTCCTGAGCTTGAGGATTTGTAGGTCCTCATGCACTGTTCAAAGCTTAGATTTGTTTAGCTTGTACAACCTTTCTGAAATGTTGTATTCTTGTTCATAGGTTGTCCAAGTTCCCTTGTTGGTATCAACATTTCCTTTTAATTCATCAATTTGCTTTATCCACACCTGAAATCTTATATCTTCTAGTTGTTCAACCCACATGGGCAGGGGATCAATGATCAAGGGTGGCCTAAAGCATCGCCCTATCCATTATTGTTTATATTTATCTATCATTTTGACACAACCCTTACCTTCCTCATAAACCATTTGAGGTTAGATGGAGATATTAGGTCCCTCATTTTCTTCTCCTGAGTTAAGGTATTCCACAAATTGTCATAATTTGGTCAGCTGAGGAGTGCATGAACAAACCAAACACTCTAACACATTCTTGTAAATGTTGTTGATATAGGGACAATATTTTGGCTCTGGGAGAATAGACTGCTAACTTGAATTGAATTTCATAGGCCATTGGATTTGGGCATTCTCTTTGAAGAAATAGGACTATTTCTACCACTTTTACTGTATATGCCTCCATTCTCTCATGCTAGATTTGTTGTTATATGGAGCCTAATCAGACTTGGAGGTTATATTTACCCCACTTTTATCGGCGCGGTTTCCCCCCAAATTCCTACGGGGTCAAGGGGCAGCGCCCTTGGCGCATTCCCTGTCGTGATACAGGGCGGGGTCGAGGGGTAGCGCCCCCGTGGGGGCTCGAGGGCAACACCCCCGAAACCTCACATGGTTTTTTATTATTTCATAATGCACCGGGAGTTAATTTTTTCATTGACCGACATAAGAAAATCCTATTTTTGTAACCGACAAAAAGCTTGATAAAAAGCGGCTAAGGGTTAAGGTTTTGATATTGTATTGTAGCATTTTGCAGCGGTATTGAGTTGCAGGGATTGCTGATTGTAATCGGTTTGATTTACTGGATAATAATATTGGACTCTCTGTTTGGTGGATGTAGCCCAAGTTTGGGTGAACCACGTTAAAACTTGTCTCTCATTGTTATTATTTCTGTGTATTTCCATTTCTCTGTTTGATCTTTATTTGCATTTAATTGATATCTTCTACCGGCTAACCCTAACAAGATTTGGTGGTTTTTCATTAAGGAAGTGAATGCCCTTAACTGGCATTCCCCTACAAAAAGATTAATAAAGAATGTATGGTCTTGAATGAAGAAATTATGTAAAAACAATTCATAGAGGAAGTTTTTATCCTCATCACTACTCTGCACACACACCTTAATGAAATCATTCCCATCCTTTATGGTCTCGGTGAGGTCAGAGAAGTCCAATGAGCATTTTCTTTGAAGGAACAGTTCTTTTAAGAACATTGCATAACTACCATTGGGTGGCCTACATGAGAGTATCTCTAAAGAAATATTGGCTACTATCATTACCTTTTCTTCCAAGGTTTTTAATTTGTTATTCATTATAGAGACTGCTCTTTGTAGTTGGAGCATGACAGTTGTACCAAACAACTCTTGACACCTCCTTTCCCAATTCATGAATGCCTAGGGACATTGAACTAAAATGTCACCAAGGAGACCTTAGTTTGTGTGCCTTGATCAACTGTTGTAAGTGGAACAACTAGTTCTTTAATTAGCTCTGCTTGGTCATCAACTTTGTTATTGGTCTTTGTCAACTCCCAGGTCTGACTATGTAATTTCTCAATTAAGGCTGAGATTAAAGTGATAATGTTATCCCTAGCTTTGATAGCATCAGAGATCTGAATGTTCCTCTTTATCATCTCTGCATCCTTCTTCTCAATCTTAGTTCCTTTTTCTTCAATTACCTTTTCTTTTCCCTCTATTTGTTTCTTTAGGTCATTGATCTCCTGGTCCTTTGTTGATTCTTTTTCCTGCATGACATTTTAAGGTCTGTAATGATCATCTGTTTGCCCCCATAACTATCTTTTAAAGTTTTCAATATCTTTCATTAGCTGTTGTTCTTTAGAGATTTAAATATCCTCATGTTCAGAAGGATGGGCAAAATTTCCTATCTCCAACCCTTCTACCATTTTTGTCTCCTGCTCTCTAAAATCTTCTTGCTCTTCAAAATATCCTCACTCTTCTTCCCTCTCTGCCTCTTCCATCTGAATGGATCGCTTCTTTTCTTCTATTCTTATTCCTTCAATAGACCCTTGGGCATGTGATGGCCCAGCCTGATCCTTAAGAGGGGTAATTGAGGTCTAGAAGCTAACAAGTACCTTAGCAAGGAGCTCAGTGTCTTTCTCCATTTGAGTTTTTGGTATTTTTGTTGGCTTCTTTGAAGCAGCTGTTGTTCTTGTGTCTCTAGTGCTTGTGTCTCTTCTTTTGAATTCGAAGAAATTGTTTGAGGTTTGGTAGGTGCAACCTCAAGTTCCTTAGAAGTTTATGGAGCATGGGCCTCTAGAGTGCCTCCCTTAGTTACTTTTCCTATTTTGCTTCTTCTCAAAATGGGAGGAGTGTCTACACTTGTCAGCTTCTCATTCTTCTTCTTCTAATGTTTTTGGGGTTTTGGAGTCTTTTTAAGCTCCTATGTTGTTTCCTCTTCACCTATCCCTTCTAGAATCTAGGGAGAACTTTTAACACCCCTTTTCTTTTGTGCTTGGGTGGATTCCTCAGCCAATGTTAATTTTCATTTTTTTTTGTGGGATATTTGGGGGAGATTACTCATCAGGTATGACTTCTTCTTGCTTTGGTGCAGAGGATGGTTCTCCCAAAATTTCCTTACCCTTTTTCTTTTTCTTAGCAGTTGGGGAGGAAGTGGATGGAGCTAGCCTATCCTCCTCTACTTCTTGAGTGGTAGATGTTGACTCTACTACTATCTTCTTTCCCTTTTTCTTGCCCTTGTGAATTTTATCTAGAAAGTCTTGCCACAGGGCCTCCCCTCCCCTCTTAGAGATGAAATGATGCTTGACAATGAGGTATATAAGGCCATGATGTTTAAGTTGACCCTTCCCCTGTTGATATTTTTCAGCTACTGAGGTAATTGTAGAGAATAGAAAATTGGGTAAGTTTATCCTATATTCAAGGTGAGTGTGGCCATGCCTTAAAAAGATCAACATTTTCATAATTTGCCCTAATACGAGGGAGAATTGGCATCACAGGCAAAGTATTTCATTAACCACATAGCCAAGGACTACTAAGACTAAGGAAGGGTGTTCTTGATAATTCCTTTTAATTCTCCATTATTAGTATGCATTTGTATTTCAGCTTCATTGTCTATAGAGAAATTTTTTATTAAATCAGTATACAAGCTTTTTAGGTGGTAGAACCTCTCACCTTCTTCTAGAAGTCTAGAGAGACTGCTGATGATGGATGGAGAGATGGGAATGATGACTCCTCTTACTTATATTTTTCTATTCTGTAGGTTGGAGATGAACTCCTCCATAGTGTCTTCCTACCCTTCATTTTTTTCCAGGAACTTGAGCCATCTTGCAACCCTCAGTATATTAGCTGATTCTTGATCTTGCAACAATCATTATGCTGCCTCCAGTTCTGATTCTTCTTAACCCCCATGCCTCCAAGTAGAACTGTAATTTGCTGGTGTTTATACCCCTTCATCTTCTTAACCCTTAGTATTGCCTACCTATCCTTTTGAAACTTCTCACAACATACCTATCCCACTTTCGGAGCTCTCTAATTCCTATAATTTGGAGTTTAAATTTTTGCTTGAATTTTTGAGAATTCTAGATGATGATTAGCAATAAGGTGTCTTTGATTGTATTGTAGGCTACTGAGTCAGTTGTGAGGGAATTATGGCTTTCAAAGTTAGAAATTATGATTTAGTATGTATGGCAGAGGGTTATGTCATTTTGGAGCTATGAAGCTGATGTGACGGGTGGGTAGCAAGGGGTGGCATGTGTCAAGATTTATTTGGGAGTAATGGTGGTGTACAGAAGTCCATGTGATTTGCACAAAATAAAAATTTAAAAGACTTTCTATAATTAGTTAATTAAGATTAATACCTGGATTACCATTGCAATAATTAGGCGTCATGCTAAGGTTTCATGTTGCCACCTCTGCAGGATGTGATTCAACATTGGTTTTCATAATGTTCATAGGGTGTGAAGTGAGAAGATCTTCATCTAAACTTGTGATTGATAGGACAACTCCTGTCATCAGCAGATAGCATCAGTGAAATGATTGGAAATAGGGGTTGTCGATGACTGATGTCATGAATACCTGAGACCTGGTCTCTTTTTGAGGGTAAGGTTGACAAGGTCATCATGACGTCATTACCTTTTTTGAGTTTCCTCTCTTAGATGTTTGAAGAGGTAGGGTCCGGAGGTCTAGATCTTCCTTTATTGTGTGAGCATTGGAGGTGCTCCTAATTAGCTCTAGAGGTGCTCCTTGTTGATACCTGCATGAAGAAAATAACCACCATTTGCTGGTTTTGAACTCTCTTGGTGAGGAAGAGTGCCATTTGACTAGTTTTCAACCTTCCTCTTTTTCATTTTTTTGAGAAGGGTTGCCATATTACTGGTTTTAAACCCTTATTATTATTATCATTTATTCTTCTTTTTTATATTTCAATTGTGCAAGAGAGTGTGATCTCTCCCACATAGCATAGATCCTTGACAAATTCTTCCTTTGTGGTTGGTCGTTGGTAGAGGTGAATCCTATGACCCTTCACAAGAAATTTAGTTTCCCCCCCATCAATAGGTGCCAACTGGATTGTTCCATTGTCATAGAATTATTTAATTTCATAAGGCCCCATCCAATGGGTTTGCATTTTCCCTTTGAATTCCTTGAACTTGGAATCATACAAGAGAACTCAATCTTCTTGCTAAAATGTCTTCCTTTTGATATGTTGATCATGCCACTGTTTCCTTTGGTGCTGAATGTGTTCTGTCTGCTATATAGCCTCCATCCTGATCTCATCCAACTTATTGAGTTGTAAGATCTACTCTTGCTGTGCTATGGACAATGGTAGTCCAATATCAAGTGATTTCCTAAGTGTTTGTAGTTCAAACTCTATTGATAGGATAGGTTTCTTTCCATAGACATACTTTCATAAGGTGAGAACTTTGCTGTTGATTTCCATGTTCTGTTGTAAGCCCATACTCCTTCATGTAGTCTACTAGCCCAATCTTTTATATTCATTGCTACTGTCCTTTTCAATATGTTTTCTAATTCTCTATTTGTCACCTCCACATGTCCATTTGCTTGGGGATGATAAGGCGAGGGATTCTTGTGCTTGACCTGATACAAATCTGTGAAAGCTTTTATCACTTGAGAGGTAAATTTTGGACCTCTATCTTAAACTATATCTCTTGGGGTTCCAAATCTTAGGAAAATTCTGTTATACAAGAAATCAACAACTTTTTCTTCTCTAGTGAACTGCAATGCTTAAAATTCTACCCATTTGGTCACATAGTCAGTACATACCAAGATGCATTCTTTCCCTGTGGATGCTGGAGAGATGGGTTCGATAAATTCCAAACCCCATTATTCAAATGGTTTTAAAACCACCTAAGGGTTTAGTTTCATCTCCTTTATGAAGGTTGGTTGAACCATCTATTGTGTAGTCTCACAACACGCCCCATTGTGCGTTGGCAAAATGAGGACCCAACATTTTTTTGCCTTGTTGATCCTTTTGTGTCCGCTTGGGCGGTATTGGTAAAATGTCATGTCACTTAGAGCTAAAATTCAAGCCAAATTTCAAGTTGAAGTATCTTCTACAAAGGTCATAAATGGATAGAGGACAAAATTTTAGTCAATGTTGTCTCTTGAAGCTTGTGAAAATTTGTTAAAATGAGCAAGTTATGCCCACTGGACATTCTAGTCAACTGAACACTTTTAGTCAACCGAACATGGACCTTTGTGAAATGTTTAGGTCATGTTAGGAATCCATATCAGGTTCTAAATCCTTCACGAAGAACACCTGGATTTAAACTCAAAATCAATTGTAACTCATTAATCATCCAACCTGACCGAACATTAGCGCGTCCATGAAGTCCATGGCCAAATCCTATTGAAACCATCAAAGTTATCCTCATAAGTACTAGATATTCTCACTGGACATGACATTTCAACCCTATAGGACCAAACAATTGTCATGTCCAGTCCTATCCAAAGATCCATATCCTGTGCAGGCTATCAAATTTATCCTGACTAGGAGACATTTCCACTAGACTAGACATTTTTGCACTAGATATTTTACACTGAACATTTTGCAATGTCCATATCCACATCCATGTCCTATCCAAAGAAATGTAAGCTTTGTGCGTACCCACAATCTGTCAACTTTACACTGGACATTTTGCACTGGACACTTCTAAATGTCCTAATCTTCCTAAACAAATATGAAGATCCACTCATCTAATACTCTAGTCAACATAGTTTGACCACGATAATAATGACGTCACTTGATGGAGTTATCACCATACTTTCTTACCTGACTTCAATCAAAGTCAATTGAACATCTCCATTGGACATTTTGAATAGGATATGCAAGGTCTAGATCTCTATCAAGTCTAGTCTACATTTAATTCCCATACCATGAATTGATTTTTTCATTGGAATTTAAATTTAAAATGCAAACCTATATCCAACAGTCGCTTTCTCCCGCTCCTCGAAAGTAATTGCTCACCAACTATAGTGAGAATTCAATGTGTTTTTATATTTAGCAAATTTCATGAAGGATAAAAGTAATTTTTGACTGATTTGTTAATCACAAAGCATTCATAAGAGATCAAAAGAGTAAAATCATAGAGAACTATCCTAAAGGTGAATTTGTAGAAAGCAGAAAACAAACCCAGCTAGACATTGCGAGATTAGCTCAGTGAATGGAATGCTCGAAGGTAAATGAATATTATTATCACAACATAACAAAGGTGATTTCCTGTTTGTTTGTATGTATACAATAAATTTTCCCTTTGCTCGTAATTACAGTAACTTTATTTTACAGAAGGTTAATTTTGTTTACTTAGGGTAAACTAATTGAGTCATTTTACCACGATACACTTTATATTATTTTGCAATATTAAGAAAGATTGCAATCCCTAAACCCCAATGCAAGAATTAATTACGTGTTTGCATCATGTGGGATATGATGATGAAGCGATTGAAGCAAGAGATGATGAATTCAAGGATGAACTAGGTAAAACCCTTACGAAGTCTGGTGCAAGTTCGCTCAAGTCATTGATACCCATGTCAGTAATGTCGACATGGATGCATTCCATGCAAGATGCCAGGCACCAGATGCAAAGAAACTACTCAATAATATAGTGAAGAGCATGATGTTTAATGCAATATGCTTCCCTGTGACAATGGATGCCATGGAATTGTTGACAGAATGTGCACAGAAGTACAATCCCATGAGTCGAAGGGTAGAACACCAGGGTAGGGTATATGCATATTTCTCGTCTAAAGGCATCTGCAAGACATTTAATCTCATGGGAAGCTGGGATGTCTTTGAGATTGATATTAATTCGTTGATGACACAATATAACTCTAATGTAGTAGGGTGCAATAAGGTGATGCACACCTCATGGATGGATGTGGAAACCAAGCCAAAGGAAGTTTCCAAGATGCCACAAAATATATATAGGTTTGACTTCTACAAAGAAGTCCAATACATGATTATATTGCTCCACCGAATGGTTGGGAGCGAGAATGTCGAATCCTTTGAACTCTGGATGTATGGAGTGATAAGGTCAGTCAAAGAAGATGGTGGTGTCATCCACTGGGCCCAGCTGATCAATGACTCCCTGCATAATGAGATGATTGGTTGGAAGAAGAACAAGAGGTTTTCCATGCCTTCCTATGTAGTATATTCATGTGCCTACAGGTCACAATTTGATGGGTTGCACATAGTGCGAAAGTTGGGGAACAAGCTAGGGGAACAACTAGTATGGCAATTTTACCCACAACTGGAAAGAAGCCAGTCAATAGTACATTACAGAAGAGTCAATGACTGCTTCTTGATGTGGCTGGTCCAACTAATGGAGGGAGACTAAACGAAACGAATATCAAGAGATGCCCGAAAGGTTATTACAACACACGGGTACTAGTTTATCCAATTCTTGACTTTCACCTACATCCAGATGGAGGGGTTTGAGGGCTTTCCTTATATGCTACCCAAATACCCAATAGACAAAATCCTACTCCTGGAGATAACTAGGTAGATTATCCAGGCATGTGAAGCATATATCTAGAAGCACGACCAAGGGACTATCAAGTTCCCATTGGATATTGAATGGTACCATTGCATGGAGCTTAAAGACACCAAATTATTAGAGGCCGAGCTTCAAATGCTCAACTTGCAACCTTTCCCTCTATAGCTAATGTTTAATCCATACAATCGGATGGAGAAGTATGTAAACAAGAAATTGTAGCATGTGCCTCATATGGAGGACTATTGGGCTAAATTCAATGATGAGGAGGATGTGTGAAAGAGGGGATATCAAAGGCTAACCCTCAACTAGATAAGGACCTTAGGATATCTAGAGGTGCCTCCATAGGTAAAGTCTAATGATGGTCTAACTTTGGACCTAGACTATGATAATAAACAGGTATATAAGGAGACTCTGCCTCTCCCTGACTGAACTAAGTTAGAATAGACATCCATTGATGTCATATCAAAGAATATCATGGGTGCCACTCAAAGATGGTTTGATCAGAAGATAAATGAGCTCAAGGCTAAGGGAGCGAGCCTAACATATGACAAGAAGAGGAAGAGGAAGGACATGATATATGCAGACTATGATGACTTCCTCGTTGTTAAGAGGAGAGTCATGGAAGATAAGTTAGCTCAAGAAGGAGCATCTACATTTAACAACCTTTTAATAGCAGAAGGCATAAGCATCACCACAATGACCTCACCTCTAAGGGAGCAGCTGATGTCTGTTATTCTGATGACATTCGTAGCTCCAGAGGAGCACTAAGCTACAAACATATTGAAAGGGGTAGGAATCCCCATACAAAGGAGAAGGATGCTAACTACACCTATGAGGGGTGCCATCTCAAAGCCTACTAATACACAAGTTGAGGCGTCAAGACTAACCCTGGTGGAACTCATGTTTGCATCAGGTCAGCCTCAGGCAAGATTGCCGTCACCACAAGCTGCAATCCAATCTCATTTAGTATAGAAAGTGGCAGTCCATCAGGTAAAAATTGGAGGTTAGGTGGTGGAGATTCCTAGAGGCCAAAAGTTCCAATAGATCATCCAATTTAAACAAGAAATGGTTGAGGAAGCAAAGGTGCAACAACAAGCAAGGGTTGAAGAATTGCAGTTGCCCTTAATTTAGGTCATGGACCTAACTAATGATGAGGTCACCAATGACATGACCAATGATCTAGTCTCCTTCTTACTCACACATCAGGCATTGCAACCAGATAAACCTCAATCAACACATGCCTAGGTGGAGGAAATAGGAGCTCTGGAAGTAATAGAGGTAGAAGAGATTTATAACATAGAGATGTCAGGATCTCCAGATGTGTTAGTAGACCAACAGGACATTCAAAGTGTGGGTACTGTGACACAAGAAGAGGTAGGTCCATCCCAAAAAAGTGAGATGGAGAAATCAAGTGAGGACACTACCCTTTCGAAGGACCAATAAAAAGCTATTTAGGATATACCCAAGGAAGGGGACATACAACAAAGTGAAGAGCAATTAGTAAAGGATTAGGATAAGGAAGTGTAGAAGATGCTATTGCTTGATGAAGGTCATAAGGACCAAAGAATTGAAGAGCCTCACACTAAGGTAGGAAATACTAAAGATTAGCCTATGGAGGTAGATACAATGGCCATGGAAGAAGAAGCTCCGCAACAAGAAACTCTGCCACAAAAAGAAGTTCCCTAGTAGGAGACTTCTCAATAGGAGAAAGGACCGGACAAAGGGACATAATTGGCAGACAAAGATGTTCCTATTGAATAGTTTGGTCAAGAAGGACCTTCACCTAATGTATCTAATTGGTTAGACTCAGAGGTAAGTGATTCTCCTATTAATTGGATTCCATTCGATTTTAAATCATTATTTTCAGTGGAAGGATTAAATCTCGGGAGAAAGACAAGGGTTATGTCCTCTATTAGAAGAGTTGACACAAAATATAGGACAACCCAATTGTTTATGCCTATGGTAAGGAAGGCCAAGGGTGAAATCACCATGGATGAGTACTAGATCACCACCCTTGATCTAGGACATGTGCAACTGCAGAGTAGGAAATTGATGAGCTCATGGGAAGTGCTGAGGCCACAACAACTAGAATCTGTAAGGATAAGCTAAAGAAACAAGAGTTGAAAGAGCACATTACCTAGCTCAAGGGATTCGTCAAGGGGTTATTCACCCTAGGAATATCAATAACAAAAGTCCCAACCAATCTAGCATTCGTGACTCAAGATCAAATAATTGACCTAGATGTAAAGAAGCATCAAACACAGGTCATGGAGGGTTGGTTTTAGAAGTTCTTGAAGGATGGGGAGGAGGTCATTTGAACCACTTTATCGAACTGGGGCACCCTAATATTCATTAAAAATAAAGAATATACCTTGAAGGCAGAGTGCATGATGAGGTTAGATCAAGGTGATTAGGTTCTTAGAAAATTGAAGGTCATCCAAAGGCTGCAAGATAAGGTGTTGCTAAGCAAGAACATCATGATGGTTTAGACCATGCCAAAAATATCCATATGGATGAAGGACCTAAAGTTTGAGGCTGAAATCCTAAAAGGGTGCAGACACAAGGTTGTTGACATCAACACCAACGCACAAGAACTCTTATCTAATGAGATGGAGATTTTAGATGAGGTCTTGGGAAATATGGTCGATGAGAAGGAAACCTATGAAGAGCAAGCCTCCATTGCAGAGTTCAAGGCTAGGTACGAGCTAGATTTGAAAGATCTTGAAGGGCATTTTTCATAAGACACCATTCATGAGGTCATGGATTTATCAGCTAAGATAAAATCATATAAGGGAAAACTAGATATCCTGACCAATAAGTGGATATCATTGGGCGAGCAGCTTGAGATGTAGGAGTATGCAGGAGTATGCTAAGGTCAAGGCCCAAAATTTTGAGAAAAGTGACATCAAGAAAATAATTGCAGCCTATGATAAGTATAAGACTCTAGAATCTGGTAGTGCATTGGTTGAAAAGGATACAAGATTCGATACAAAGTAGTAGAGTATTCTAGTGGTGATATTTTTGTAGAAATAGGATATCGGTATAAAGATGCATATCAAAAGGGATATCCAGATGGTTGGCAATGCAAGCAACAGAAGATGCATGGAAATATTCTAGAAGATATTACTTTGAAGATGCTAGGGAATATGCTGGATTCTAGTTGTCATCCACTCTCGATTGCCAAGCTGGAAATCACGTGCTCTATTTTCTGACCGTTGATGTTTGAAATGAGATCTTGACCATTATTTTTGTAATTGATTCTGGATCCTTGTCTTATAAAAGGATCCAAATCATTTGTAAATAGGGATATTGAATTGATGAAACTAATTAAGCATTAAGTTTGTATTTTGCAACTTCTTGACTTACCTCATGGTTTTTTCTCACTCAGTGAAGACATTTGTATATACTTGTGCATATAATGAATTTGAAGAAGCAAATTACAGCCCAATCGTAAATCCTGAGTAGTCTTTTGATTGATTTCTAGTAATGGAATGTCAAATTATTGAGTCCTTTTGGAGTGCATTTGAAATGTTGCTTACTGTCATCAATTTTCCATTGAAGATTTGCATCTATTATACGTAGCTATGGAACACCTGGTGAAGTATAATTAGATTAACTTCAATTCATGAAAGTGTCTGGATGTACATGTGGAATCACTAAATTTTTTAGTTTCTTAGAACTTTTCCTTTCTCAACCCTATCTTTTGCCTTTTATTCTACAAATCATTATAAATAATTCCATATAATGATAAATCCAAAGAAAATAACTAGAAATAGTGATGAATTGCACACTTTAAAGAAGATCTTTAAGTGAATTTAGAGGAACTTTGTAAAGATTAGTTAATTAAGGATAATTCAGAAGAACTAATCAAAGTTATTTCCAAGCCACAAAAATTTGCTCAAAGTTTAGTCGTTCACTGGTAAATTTGACATGAAACATAGAAGATATTGCAGATTGTATAGGATATGCAGTATATTTGCAAAGGTTGACTACATCAAAGGAAAATCATCTCTAGTCATGTAAGGCCCCGAAGTGAAAACAAAAAACACAACGAACCCTGGGTGAAGACTAAGCAATCAAGACTTGACAATCAGAGACTTGGGACTTCAAATCCTTAGGGATCGTGAAGCCTTTCAAGATAGATAGGGGTTTCATTGTTTAAAGTTTTATCTATGTGAATGTGACTTAAAACCACATCAACACCATCCTTTGACACTGTTCACATTGTTTCACATATCTCTTCACATCTCTGTGGAGAGATGGCCAATAATAACTAGCTCCAAGAATCTTGTGGATTGTCCTTTGTGAGGAGTAATGTCCTTGGTGGGTTCATCATGGAATGCTCTCAACACATCAAAGATTTCATCAGCCCTTAAACACATGCACAACACAAATTTAGGGCCACATTTGAACAAAAAACCATTTAACCATTTGTAAGGCAAGCTTTCCTTTACTAATCTCTTTTTTTGTTTGGAAGTAAAGTGGGAACGAAAAAAGCTTTAGCCAAAAATTTATCTATATCAACAAACCAAGGTGTGATAGAAGAAATAGAAAACATATTTTCATTTGGGAACCCATCTTCCACTAGTTGGTTTTCTCCACCTGTATCCAATCTTGACAGAAAATCAACAACCAAATTAAACTTTCCTGGGTTATCTATGATAGTGATATCAAATTATTGCAATAGTAACAACCACCTGATGATTCTTGCACCTACTACAAGTTTTTTTATTAAATATTTAATGACCACATGATCAGTGTGTACAAATTTTTTGTATCATGTGATGTAATGTCTAAATTTGTTGATGGCACAGATGAAAGCTAGGAATTCTTTTTTAGTTGGGTAATTTTTCTTAGAAAGGGTAAGGTTTTTACTTATATAACAAATTGCATGCATATATTTCCCCTTCTTCTTTTTATCCTAAGACTGCTCCTATCAATTCATTTGATGCATCTGTCTGAATGTGGAATGGAAAATTCCAATTAGGTCCTCTTAAAACATGTGTGATTGTGAGTTTTTCTTTGATGGTCTCAAATGTTGTTTGGCAATCTTTTGTCCAATGAAATTCAGTAGCCTTGGTTAGCAGGGTGAACATTGGGGTAGCTATCTTGCTAAAATTTTCTATGAACCTCATATAGTATCCTGCATGACCCAAGAAACTCCTAACATCAGTTTGGTTTTTAGGTGGAGGCAATTGTTTAATCACTTCTACCTTGTTTTGATCTACCTTGATTCCTTCTACTGATATATGATGCCCAAGAACAATACCTTGTTCCACCATCATAAAACATTTCTCATGGATTAAGGACAATTGATTCTTTTTACAACATTGCAATACTTTTTCTAGATTTTTTAGGGCTTCTTCAAAGGTATTCCCATAAACAGTAAAGTCATCCATGTAAACCTCCATACACTCATTAGTTAGTTTAGCAAAAAAGGCTAAAATAACCTTTTGAAAAGTAGCTGGAGCATTACACAGGACAAATGAAATGACTCCTTATGCAAAGGTGTCCCGTGAACATGTGAAGGTGGTCTTGTCTTGGTCTTTTGGTGCCACTTGGATTTGATTGTATCCACTAAACCCATATAGGAATGAGAAGTATTTCTTTCCTACTAGGTTATCTAGTACTTGGTCAATGAATGGAAAGGGGAAATAGTCCTTTTTTGTGGCCTTGTGCAATTCCCTATAATAAATACATACCCTCCATTTCCTATTCTTTTTGGGTACTATAACCAATGGGGACACCCACTGGCTATCTGAGATAGGGTAGATGAATTCGGCTTGCAACAATTTTTTTATCTCAATTTTTACAATTTCTTTGAGTGCAGGGTTTAATATTCTTTGAGGCTTTCTAATAGGCTTAACACCTTCTGTATATATATGGTGGGTGAAAATTTTAAGGGGTATTCCCTTCATGTCTTTATATTCCCAAGCAAAAGCTTCTGAATGGGATATAAGAAGATCAAGAAGTGCTTCCTCCTTTGTTGTCAACTAAATATTGATGTTAAGTGTTTTTCTAGGTAAGACCATGATTTTTGTTGTGATTTGTTTTATAGATGTTCCTACTCCATATTCTTGACTCATGGTGTTAAGAGGGAAAGAATGTGGGAGTAGTAGATAGAAAGTTGCTAGGTATCTATAGAAAGTTTCTCCACAAGGGATGACATTGGCAAGGGTACAATGGGATACAATCAAAAGTGCTTGCCTTAAATCTTGAGCTAGGTCCATTGAGTCTTTTTCAATGAGGATGTGAGTTATGTCTTTAAGGGTGTCATGATTTATCTCTTCTTCCAATTCCCCTAAGTGTTCTATAATGGTGACCATAGCTAGGGAAGCATTGTTTTCTATGTTATTGGGCTCATCTATCCATACTTTTTCTGAATAATGTATGGATGGCTTAGCTGGGGGATACAAAGAGAATTTTTTCATATATATGCCATTAGATATGACCATATCCTTAGTTCTATAGTCAATGGATGCTTCTACAATATCCAACCATGGTCTACCTAAAATCAAAGGGTAAGCATTCCTTTGGTTCCTTGGCTCTAAGATCAAAAAATCAACTAGGAATTCCCATGATTCTACAATAACTGGGACATCAGTCAACACCCCCTTTGGAATTACTACTGATTGATCATCCAATTGTAAAATTGTGGAAGTGGCCTAAATGCTTGTAAGAGCCAACTTATATATCCAAAGTGCGAACTGTCATGACATTTATTGCTACCCCTAAGTCAACTAGGACATTGGATATTTCTACTCCCAAGATGTGGACTGTGATGATAGGATTTCCAAGATCCCCATACTTTGGAAGGAGCATTTATCCCACTAGTAGATCCACCACTTTCCCCTCTACTTGAATAGTGGCAGGAAAGTTTTTCCTCCTGCCCTGAGTTTTGACACAATTTTGTTTGATAAAATAGTTTAGTTCAGAAACATCTCTAATTACCTGAAGGAGTAGAATATCAATGTTTAGTTGTCTAATTTCTTGAAGCCGTTTAGATTCAGTTGTGGGTTGGACTTGTTTTTGTGGCATTGGTTTTTGGGAAACATGCTATTTGAGCCATTCTGGGTATGATGCCTATTTTTTAGTTTTTGGAGCAACTTTAGAGTGTAGTTTTGAAGTAGCTCCAGAGGTGATCTTCGGAGATGTTCTTTAGGAGGAACTCTTTTTTATTTTCCTAGTGGGTTAATTATTTCCCTATTTCCTAGGTTTTTCCTACACTTTTATTAAGCTTGATTAGGTTTGTTATGTAGAAAAAGAGGGATGTTGACTGAGGTTAATAGTTTAATTAGGTCCTCCTTTCACTACATACATTCAAGGACATTAAACTGAGTTGAATCACAACTTTTGCAAGAGGACCCAACTACAGGTTTGGTGTCATTTGGAATGAGAAGGAAATTTGGAATTTGTTGATTAATTTGCTAAACCCTAGTCCTATTAGGCCTAAAACCCTAATTATGCAAAATCGTAAGCAAGCGGATGAATCCCAATAAATGCTCACACAGGAAGGCACTAAATACAGATTAGAAACATACCAGGATTTGAATTTTAGAAAGCAGAAACTTTGGGGATGAAAGAGAGGGATTTAGTGTCTAATGTGGTACTTTTTTTTAGGGCTTTGGGTTAAAATGTGCTTCAGCCTGTAACTTGCTCAGATATTTCTAACAATGCTAAATTAGAGGACAAAAGAGCGGGTGCCCTTGTTTAATTAGGGATATTTTATGTTGTTTTCTTCAGATCTAGAATCTTTATGCTCTGCAATGACCTCCTACAACTCCTCTGTGCAAGATCCAACACCTGTAACCTGCAATTACAAGAGAGGGGTTGGGGGTTGTTGTGTTTAGGAGCTTGCCTCAGTCAAGCCCCAGAATGACATTCAAGCCTTCCAACACCATTGTTAGAGAGAGTGCATGTCCTTGGTGGACAGAGGCAAAAGCAAATGATATGATAAATTGATTGAAACACCAAATAGATTTCACCTCAGAGGTGAATCTCTCACGGGGAGATGAAGATCTTTCATACCATGAGGAGATGGATTGATGAAGACAAATCTGCAACAAACAAGTACAAACACAACACAATACTACTTTGCAACACAACGAAAGCCTTGAATATCCATAGCATAAGATTACAAGTTCACATTATCCATCTAGGTTTAAAATGAAGTCCTAAACATGTTTATATATGCATTCCCACTAAACTTTCGTAATTCAAATTGAATAGGCTGACAAAGGGAAACCTTTTAATGGTCACTTTGCCGACATTTAAAACTTGGGTCCTAACAAAATAGGTTTGGACTAGGGCATAGGCGCCCAAGTTTAGGGTCTTATTTTGGGACTTGATTAAGCTTTAAGATGTTTTAGGGGATTTTGGTCAAGTCCCTAGGCCCCATTTGACATGGGTTTTAGGGAATTTTGCTCCTTGATTCATTTTAACATACACAATAAACCTAAGGGACCTGGGAGCTAAACTTAGGAGGTAAAAGTCCTAGGGTGACATTTTATGACATAACATTTAGCCCCCACTTTAATGTATGTATGATCTTATGACCCACACATGCATTAAAGTATAGTCGAAAACACATTAGACACGCCAAGCACTTGAAGCTAAGGCATACACAAAGATCAGAGGACTATTTCTAGCCCCCAATTTTAGGTAAGCACTAGAAGACACATCACAGACACACAAAATACAATGAAGATAGTAGGAAGCACACAAGACACGGAGAAGACAGTATTAAAGACACACAAAACATGAGAGAAGTCACACAGAACACAATGAATACATTGATATAGCATTTTCATAACATTTTCATATATATAATGAAATCCTAAAAATCACGTAATACAAAACCCAAAGTGTAGGGGGGACTCATCGCCACACCCTTTACTCTACACCAGGGGGAAAACATGAAAATACAAAACCTGAGTGTAGGGGGGACTCATCGCCACACCCTTTACACTACACCAAGGGGAAAACATGCCATACAAAACTCAAGTGTAAGGGGGACTCATCGCCACACCCTTTACACTACACCAAGGGGAAAACATGCCATACATAACCTGAGTGTGGGGGGGACTCATCACCACACCCTTTACACCACACATGAAGGAAAACACATAAAAGACACATGGAATACATGAGTGTCGTATAGCATGCCATAGACATACTATACGTCTTAAACATGACAAACACGGATGATGGAAGGAGCTTATTGCTAAGTCCCACCATCTCAAACATGCTGTAGACACACTTGACGGTTGGGCTTATGCCACAACAACCACCAAAAACACGTTTAAGAGAGGATAGTCTCAAGATCCAACGCTACCTCTGCAAAGGACTTTTGTGATAAAAGGATGTGCACTAGCTCAAGAGATACACCATCCCACCTCGTGATGAGGGCTCTTGAATAAAAGGATACACACTAGCTCAAGAGATACGTTATCCCGCCTTGCACAAAGGGCTTCTTGATAAAAGGATATGATATCATGCCTCACGAAGAGGGCTTTTTTCTTGAAATTTAAATAAAGATGTACACTCGCGTTAGAGATACAACATCCTACCTCGTAGAGAGGGCTTACAAACATGCTTCGTTAGTATCAAAATCATCAGACATATATCATTATATATGCCCCCACCTTAATGTGGTTGATTTCATGTACCAATATCAAGCATGTTAAAGTAGAGAGAAGACACACAAGGGAACAAGAGCTCTCACAAAGCCCATGCCCCCAAGGTGACATGTGCTTATGATCATCAAATGTTCCCACAAACACATCGATAAGACATGCTAAACAACAAGATGGTTAAAAAATCTTACTCTAAGATAACAACCATATTACATCATAAAACTATGCATGAAAACAATCACATAAAGGACCAAGGCTATACTCATGAGTTTGGAGCCGAGTATAACCATTGGGCTATACTGCAGGTACCTCAAAACTGAGTGTAGCAACAAGGTGAGATACCAATCAAAGTGTACAAGAGCAGATTGAGTGGATTGTAAAATGTTAGTCACAATAAATGTCACAGGATGATACATAACACAAAGTGATTCTATTAGTCAAGCATCAGATATATATAGATCAACCTCATCTTCATATATGTACTAGGTCCATTTTTGCTTTCTCATTGAAGGGACACATGGTTCGTATTAGTATTTGTTTGTTTTTGTCATCTGCCCACTAGGTAGAATCACTAGAAGAAGGTAAACAATAAAATGAGAGGAGAATGAGTGCCTTAGGAATACCACGTAGGAGGATGCTCCCAAGTCATCAACCACAATGTTATGCCCCTAAGGCACAATACACAACACTAAAATAGAGGAGAGGCAAGATAGAAGAATGATGAAACAAATAGAAGAATGGCCACAATAGAGATGGTCTCCCAATATCCTTGTCCTTACAAGAGTATCAAGGGTCATCCAAGGAGACCTAAACAACACATAACACATCATGGGGGAACACAACACATAAGAGGAGGTCACATATGAGTGAAAGTGTGTGACGACAAAGGTGACCAATAGGGTTAGAAATACTTACCTGTGTATACAACCGAACTAGTTGTTGTCATCGAGCAAATCATCTTCCTACCAATCTTGAATGCAAAGGGAAACATAAAGTACAATTGAACGACTAAAGTTATCATCCTTTACTTATTCAACCTTAGGATATTCTTTCTTTGATTCAATGTTAGATGGTGAAATGTTCTCTTGTTGTAGTGGTGTATTATTTTGAGCTAAGTCTTGTCTTTTCTTCCTTCTTTCTCTTGCTTGTCTGTTTCTTCGTTGTTTATTAGTGATGTTTTCAAAACGGATCTCATGTTTTTCTATAATTTTTGACATCTTAGAAGAGGAAGAAAACATATGATGATCTCTTAATGGTGCATTGCTTTGTTTTCTATGGGTATCTCCCAATCCTTTTTAGGATGTTAGAGGAGGAACCTCAGCATAAAATCCTTTACATTTTGGTCTAGGGGGTTCTTAAAATGTAGGTTGTTCTCTATTTTTTGTTTCTTGAATAGGGGTTCCGACCAATTTTGATAGTACTTGTGCTTTATAATGTCGATATCCCAAGAAATCTTGGTCTGTTCATGGTTCAAGTTCTTTAGTAGGTTTGGTCCAAAAGTAATCAAGGATGATGTTCTTCCACATAACCATAGGTTTCCATTGACTATGGTGAACAGTTCGGATAGACCCATGGTGAGGAAAGTTTAAGCATTGATGAAGTGTTGAGGGGATAGCTTGTTGAACACCTAGAATACTAAGAGGGGGGGTGAATCAGTATTCTATAAAACCATTTAGATATAAAACATCTCAAACCATTTAGCATATTTAATTGCAGTGAAGTAAGTAATGCATGAACACATGAACACATGAACACATGAACACCAAGATTTTACGTGGAAAACCCAAAAAGGGAAAAACCACGATGAGTGTTAGCTCACAATATATTATAACCAGTTAAGGTAATACATAAATGCTCACTATAGGTGGACTCACTGTCCAAGTGGACTCATTGCCCACTGAGATAGAAAGAGAGAGAAGAAAGTGCTCACTACAAGTGGACTCACTATCCAAGTGGGCTCACTGCCCACAAAGAAGGAATGAGAGAGAAATAAAGAAATAAACTATTACAATTATATCTGCATATGCATGGAATACAGTTCCATTGAAGCACAAACAATATCTTCTTTCACTGTTCTAAAACTCAGTTCTGCTCTACTCTACAATCACACAGTCTGTCTTGTTCTTTCTCATTTCACATCTACAACACTTGTCACATCATTCAAAACACAAAAAGCATTTTAGACATCAAAACTAGATCTCTACTTATATATCTGCTTCATTTACAATCATCAACTAGGTCGTCTTAAAAATATGCCTCGAACTTTACCACAAACTACGTGTCAAGATTCAAACTAGAAAAGAGGTTGGGGTGGAACTAAAATAGATCTCACTTAATTCAATACATCATTTTTACCTTCCCTTTAGAACCCCTTTACTCACAACACCAAATAGGTCGGCCGGCTTGAGTGTAGCGTGTAGAATAGCATGGGTTGACCTCAAACACCAATGCGGACTGAACCAGAGCATAAACACATTCTCCTAGGTCAACTTGGTTTATATAACATGTTACTAATTTTTCACTTACAGCTCAAATTGGCAGAGCTGAAATAATTATTCCATTTTAAGATGAAAGATTCTTAACATTTTCTGCTATGTTATTTTTTGCATAGTTTAAGATGCTTGAAAAGAGAAGGTTCAGTTTTATCATGCTCCTGTTATGACAGAATAGAGAAATTTAGTTCATCATTCATTGCTTTGTAGAAGATTCATCATGGATAATAGATATTTCATTTCATTACAATAACATTGAATGAAAGCAAGAAAGATCAAATGTCCCACACAAGCCATGGGGAATAGCTGAACCAATGTATCAGCAGGAATATACTATGCATCTAGAAAAGATAAAGAAATGAAGCAGATAAGATAGGCATATCTATCATTGCCTGTTGAAATTTTGGTTGATCTTCACTGCAACTAGCTCCTCCTCGCTCTTGATCTTTGAATGAACTTGTACCATGATAAGAAGGATTGTTAGAGCTCTGGATATGGTTTCCTATGTGCCTATTAATAGGAACATAATTTATTGCCTATGATGTACTATATTAGATATCAAATCATCCATAGGCAAGAGATATTGAAGAAATGAAACATTGAGCTTTGTTGTTTTAAACTAACATGTTTGTTTCCTATGCAGGTATAGAAGAAGTTATGTTGTTGGTTTGAAGACATTTCAGCATGTGGTGCAAAGTGGGCTCCCACAAGGGTAGAGCCCAACATGCTGCCCTTGAATCTCAAGGGGAATGGAATAGGAATACATATTCATATTATGCAAATAGAAACATTTCAACTAAAGGAGTAATTCATAAAGTGTTTACAAGAGCCTCAACATTAGTGTTCATTCATGACTGTTAGCTCAAACAAGATGAGATGAGAATCACAAATGAGTAGTGAGCTCATTCAAGGCTGCCCAATGAGATGTGAAACTAAGTAAAAGGTATTTTCAACATTAGAATATCTATTATTACATCTATTTGTTGTTACAATATTATCTATTGTCTTTTGTATGCATTCAAATCACTATATTGGAACAATAAAAACCATGGAACAACCAAAAGATCTTAAGTTATAGGTACAACTATAGTGATTATGCCCAATGAGTTCAATCATGAACTACATCATCTCATGATATATATTGCAGCTATCAAGAAAGCAACAATTGTAAAAATGAGCATCATTATCATACATGAATGATCAAACTGATGCCATAAAGATATAGCTGCAAGTACATAGAATGTCCATGCCTCAGCCAGTAAGATAAAGGAGTCATTATAATTAAATATGATGTGTATGTGGATACATTTGATGTGATACAGTGAACTAGACTGTAAGTGATTAATGCCATGTCATAGATTGAGTGCGATCACTAAGTGTATACAGAATAGATAAACCAGTCATCAAATGGAGCACACAAGTGTATAGCTATATAAGCTCAAGACATCAAATTCACTTTACCATTGTAAAAGGAATAAATTCTCAAGGTTCATATTCATCTACAGGTGGTACAGAAGAAAATCACATGTATGTTATCACTATAGAATGTAGTTAGAGCAGCAGAAATGAG
The DNA here is from genome assembly GCA_027924645.1 of Cunninghamia lanceolata. Classification (NCBI taxonomy): domain Eukaryota; kingdom Viridiplantae; phylum Streptophyta; class Pinopsida; order Cupressales; family Cupressaceae; genus Cunninghamia; species Cunninghamia lanceolata. The sequence goes on from BSBN01000321.1 coordinate 10,568,943, forward strand.
GCCATAATCTGTCTCTTATAATGTCTTATCTCATAAATGAAATGTTAAGAGCAGATTAATGTCTTGTTTCTACAGTGAAGATCAAATGGAGGTTATGGTTCATCATACATTTCTGTTCATGAAGTAATCCTTATGCTGTTGCAGAGACAGAGAGTTCAAACAAAGTGTCAAGGAACAGTAATGCCTTATGGCAACAATGAGACAACTAATGATGGAAGAATGCAGAAAATATCATATATATTATGTGGGTTCTGTTAGTGCCTGAATTGACTGACAGTTTTTGAGCAATTTCCATGCAGGCACTCTCCCTAAGTATCCAAAAAAATGTTCTAAGTAATGGACCTCCTTAGCATTTTTCAGCTGCAGCATCATTTTTTCTTTAAGGAGGAGGTCATCATCATCATATTTTCTTCGATGGTGGTCAGCATCATCATGTTCTCCGTCGACCGGTTTCTCATCGTCATCATCATATTTCAATATCGGGTGATGTTTGGTTATTATCCTGATGATGCTGATGAGTTACAGTGCGCCCTGTTTTGCTTGCGGAGGTGGTTTTTCAAGTATCCGGTGATCTTCCATTTATCACCTTGCCCAAACATGATGATGATGTTGCCCCGATATTCTGAAGGGGTTATTCTCTAAGTTGTTCGACCTGACTTGTTCTTTCTTAAGGGTCGTCATCATCATCATCATATTTCCAGTTATCACCGTGTTGCTTGCGGGGGTCATCATATTTTCTGCCTTCATGATATTTCGCCGGGGGTGATATTTTTATCATCGGGTGATCTTGGTTATGATCATCCTGATGATGTTGTTGAAGAGTTCTAAGTGCGACCCGATATTCACTGGGGTCATCATATTTTGAACGTCAGGATGATCTTAGTCAATATCATCCTGATGATGTTGTATCACTTCTTGTTCGTTGTTTTGTCATCCTGATGATGCTGACGTCATCCTTATATCAGGGTGATATCTTTTTTTCTGCCTATCTGCATCATGATATTTCCGAAGGAGGGGGTGATGTTTTCATTTTTGAATATCACTCGGGTGTATGTTTGTTCCAGCGTCATGATGATGCTGATATCAAGGAGATATCCGCCTGTCGGCTTCGTGCATTATTTAGTGGGGGGTGATCTTTTCAAGCATCATCATATTCGTCTATCGCCCTGATCTTATAGTGGAGCTACAGTGCAACCTGATATTTGTGCATCAGGATGATATTTCCAAATATCCAGTTGTCTTCCGAATATCATCCTGATGTGGATATGATGATGACGTCATCAAGGTCCGGGGGGGTCATATTTCTAACATAGATCATCTTGTGGAGATCCCCCGATATTTGCAAACATGATGATGACGTCATCCGGATATGAGGAGGTGCGCAGTAGGCAGATATGATGATGACGTTAGCAGGATATGATGATGACGTCAGCAGGATGTTCATCGGCCAGATTTTTGGTATAGGCTCATTAGGAGGATGTTCCTCCGATGGATCAGGTTGTGCCGATGAAGGCGATTATCATGCAGGTTGTATTGCGAGATGATGCTGACGTCAGGGTAATTTTTCAAGCAACAGGATATCATGCTGCTGGAGGATGATGATGATGATGAAGTCTTATACTAGTGTCGTCAGGAGCAAAAGCACCGACATGATATATGCTCATGACCTAGTATATAAAGTGTTAATGAGGTTGCTGCGGGGTGCATGTGGGATAATTGATATCCTGCATTTTCAAATATCATGATGATGAATCTCGGTGGGAAATGGTTGCGATAAACTGTCTGATGTTCTTCCCAAGGCCGCGGGTTGGTGCGCCATTAATGGCGATTGTTGCAGAGGTATGGGCGATGGCGTGGGCTGATCTAGTACCCGGTTGAAGATCTGGATCCCTAGGCGGTGGCGCAGGGCTCGAAAAATCTTCCTGTCTCCTCCCCTACCTGCTGCATTAATGTGTTTGAGCGCCATTTTTATGATACTGTGTATCTGGCGGGATTTTTGGTCAACCTGGTAGTTAATGCTGAATACACCCTCCTGCTATATAATGCAGACGGTGTTATTCATTCGAGGTTGTTGAAAGTTGAGGATCTTTGGCTCTGTAATCCATAACCAGCTGATCTGGTTGCTCTGTACAGTCTAACTTGTGAGTTTATGTATCTCCTGTTGTGCGATTTGGCATGAATCCACTGATTTCATGGTTGATCTTATATGAGTAATGCTATCTTAGCATGTGTTGTGTTAATTCTGTCTCCAGTATTGCATGTATTCTTCTTCTGAATCTGGATATTTGGGTAATATTTAGATTCTAGAGCATAGAATTCCTATGTTGAATGTTTGATCTTTTAACTTCTGCTCAAGGGGTAGATTAAACTGTTTTCAGGTTGAACATTGGGAAGGGTATACTGCAGTAGGGATGCCATAAGTAGAGATAACTTAACACTCTTCATTGGGAGATATCTGTAAGGCAGATATCATGTGTATCCCCCTGAAATCCAGTTTTTGCTATTCATGCTGATCATTCACAGGTGTATGTCTACCGACTCCAAGCCCTGGATAGGCACCAATCATGCTGTGTTCTTGTGTTATACACCATGTCCAGCTTTGCATCCAAAATTCAAACTAAAACATTTCATACTTCCACCTGTTAGTTGTAGGAGTAGGATTAGGAACCCCCTGCATGCTCTCATACCCAACCAGACATCATGTCCAAGAATGTTGCCAGCCTTGTGATCTATCATGCAGATCTTGGTCCATACATGAGAGTATTCTGCCTGTTGTTGTCAAGTTAGATCTTTCTATCTTTGAGCTAGTCAAGGTTACATCTTGAGTTATAGGGATACCCCCCTTGGTGCGGCAGAATCAGAAGTGAAGGGGAGGCAGCTCACGCAACCTCCTGTATTTAGTTGGCTGAATCTGCCTGTGCATTAGAAGTGGCAAATCCTAATGCTGATTCAGAAGAAAAACCAACAAATTGGCGACTCCGCTGGGGATTGAACAGTAAAAGTATTATCTAATCATCTCCAGTAATATATCTTGTGACCCATCCGAGTCACCAACAAATTGGCGACTCTGCTGGGGATGTTGATGTAAAGTGATATCCTGCAGTCTCTGGTGAAGTTTTGCTCTGCTGGTGGAATGAACTCAGAAACATATTTGATTAGCTTTCAGCTGCTGTAAATTTTGTCCTCTCTGGAGAGGTGGCGACTCTGCAAAAAAGATCTAAATGCACATGAAAGATAGATGTATGTTATTGGTTGAAAGATGTACATATTTCTGCATCTGTATGAGAAAAGGTACCTTGTTACTTCCCCTTTATTTGCTGTTTTACTGCATAGGTTAGATGCCAGGGGAAGCCTTAGGTCTTAGACAGACAAAGGATGTCTAAGAGTAGGGTTTTTATGAATCCAAGTATGAATTATCCCATACTCAGTGGTAAAATGTTGGATAAAGGAATAGAAGAGATAAGAAATAGGTTGATATTCTTAGAGGCTGAGCAGGCCCAGTTAAAAAGCAGTAACCCTGTTGTGTCTGCTTGTCAGAAAGCTAAACCTCCTGTCAGCCCTTTTGATCCTTTGTATGACCAACTAGATTTGTCATGGGTGGATTATAAAGTAGAAACTATGCCTGCTAGGATATACTGTCAGATGCCTAGATTTAGTGGTCACAATGTATGTGATGGGAATGCACATATCCAAAATTTTCAAAGTTTTATGGGAAAATATTCATTCAGAGATGAGGACATGTGGATGAGGTTTTTTGTTAGGTCCTTTGATGCAAAAGCAAAAGACTGGTATTTGAGCTTTCCAAAGAAATCCTTTACCTGTTGGGATGAGCTTGCTGACTGTTTCAAGGAAGAATTTGCAAAAGAACCGGCTGATCTTGTTGCAGAATTGATGAGAATCAGAAAACAAGATGAAGAGCCATGTGTTGATTTCAGTCATAGGTTTGCAATAGCCCTTTCACAGATCCCAGAAGTCTTCAGACCTGATATTTCAGCCTGTGTTGGCATATTCTTTGAAGCTTTTGAGGAGGGCTTTAGTGCAATACTGAGGGATTTCAAGGTGACAAGTATGCAGATGGCATACAGGTTCATAGAAAAGATAGAAAAATTTAGAAATGTATACCTGCTGAAACCCCTGTCCCCAGGCCTTGGTGTGAGGAATGGTTATGAAGCTGCAAATGACCAAATGATTATGGCATCATATGCAGATAAAAATGAAAATAAAAGCATAGAGGTTGAGACTGCTGTGTTTGAACATAATGCTAACAATACTGCTCAACTGGATTGTTCACCAGTTGAGGATGCCAGTGAAAGGACTAATGAGGATTCCCATTGCAATGATGAGGTAGCTGACCATGAAAACAATAACGAGGTTGTGGACAGCAATGAGCAATTTTTGGAATGGACCTGTGGAGACAATTGTGAGTATTGTACTCAAGACAGAGAAGATGTAAGCAAACAGAGAAGCAGTCCTATGTGTGACCCATTGCCTACCTTTCAAACATATGGAGATCATGAAGAGCAGTCAGAAATTGAAATAAGTGCTAGTTCAGAGCATGATTGTTTTTCATTTGATGGCTGTTTTGCTTATGACACACAGGCTGATACTCCTCCACAGAGTGAATCCATTGGTGATGAAGAGGTGTGCTCTGCTGCCCATGAACAAATGGCATACTATGATGAAACTGATGCACCTGGGTCACCCATTTATGACACATATGGTGATGAGGATCTGTCTGAGTATGGTGAGGATCTAGACACTATTTTTGGCTTGGATTCTGTTTCTCATCCTGATGAAAGAGGAAACAACATACATCAGGTAAGTGACTGTGAAGATGTGCCTGATTTGAAAGAGATGCCAGAGCCTGATCTTTTCCAGCCTGGTGCTGCTGATTGTTGTGTACATGATGTGCACAATTGTGATTTTGAAAGCTTTTCTTTTGATGTGCCAGCATATAATACAATGAGCCCTGATCTTCCTAGTTGTGTGGTGGACTCCGAGTGTTTCCTATTTGCAGTCCAGCTAGGAGATCATGTTGCAATGCATGATGATGATACAGATGATAACCTGTGTTCTATACCATTTGAGTATGCATTGCCTGATACATTCTGCACCCACATGTCACATGATGTTGAGGGTTATCTGCACAGGGGTGATAATGACAAGCCAAATCAGAGGGTTGAATATGCAGATGACAAGATTTGTTTGTGGGTGGATGTCTGTAGTATCTCCAAGCTTGACCCAGTGCATGCAGATGAAAACAAGATATTTGACAAAGGGAGATACATGTTTTTCTTTTCTTGGTGGCCTTAGGCCATCAAGTGTGTTTGGTGATGCAGGTCGGTGCAGTATTTGACTCTGTGCCCGATGGATAAAGGACTGGTCTGCATCCCAGAGATCTGGGGTTCTCACTGCAGTCTTGCACCTGCACGTCCCCAGACAGAGCCACTGTTAGTGCCTGAATTGACTGACAGTTTTTGAGCAATTTCCATGCAGGCACTCTCCCTAAGTATCCAAAAAAATGTTCTAAGTAATGGACCTCCTCAGCATTTTTCAGCTGCAGCATCATTTTTTCTTTAAGGAGGAGGTCATCATCATCATATTTTCTTCGATGGTGGTCAGCATCATCATGTTCTCCGTCGACCGGTTTCTCATCGTCATCATCATATTTCAATATCGGGTGATGTTTGGTTATTATCCTGATGATGCTGATGAGTTACAGTGCGCCCTGTTTTGCTTGCGGAGGTGATTTTTCAAGTATCCGGTGATCTTCCATTTATCACCTTGCCCAAACATGATGATGATGTTGCCCCGATATTCTGAAGGGGTTATTCTCTAAGTTGTTCGACCTAACTTGTTCTTTCTTAAGGGTCGTCATCATCATCATCATATTTCCAGTTATCACCGTGTTGCTTGCGGGGGTCATCATATTTTCTGCCTTCATGATATTTCGCCGGGGGTGATATTTTTATCATCGGGTGATCTTGGTTATGATCATCCTGATGATGTTGTTGAAGAGTTCTAAGTGCGACCCGATATTCACTGGGGTCATCATATTTTGAACGTCAGGATGATCTTAGTCAATATCATCCTGATGATGTTGTATCACTTCTTGTTCGTTGTTTTGTCATCCTGATGATGCTGACGTCATCCTTATATCAGGGTGATATCTTTTTTTCTGCCTATCTGCATCATGATATTTCCGAAGGAGGGGGTGATGTTTTCATTTTTGAATATCACTCGGGTGTATGTTTGTTCCAGCGTCATGATGATGCTGATATCAAGGAGATATCCGCCTGTCGGCTTCGTGCATTATTTAGTGGGGGGTGATCTTTTCAAGCATCATCATATTCGTCTATCGCCCCGATCTTATAGTGGAGCTACAGTGCAACCTGATATTTGTGCATCAGGATGATATTTCCAAATATCCGGTTGTCTTCCGAATATCATCCTGATGTGGATATGATGATGACGTCATCAAGGTCCGGGGGGGTCATATTTCTAACATAGATCATCTTGTGGAGATCCCCCGATATTTGCAAACATGATGATGACGTCATCCGGATATGAGGAGGTGCGCAGTAGGCAGATATGATGATGACGTCAGCAGGATATGATGATGATGTCAGCAGGATGTTCATCGGCCAGATTTTTGGTATAGGCTCAGTAGGAGGATGTTCCTCCGATGGATCAGGTTGTGCCGATGAAGGCGATTATCATGCAGGTTGTATTGCGAGATGATGCTAACGTCAGGGTGATTTTTCAAGCAACAGGATATCATGCTGCTGGAGGATGATGATGATGATGAAGTCTTATACTAGTGTCGTCAGGAGCAAAAGCACCGACATGATATATGCTCATGACCTAGTATATAAAGTGTTAATGAGGTTGCTGCGGGGTGCATGTGGGATAATTGATATCCTGCATTTTCAAATATCATGATGATGAATCTCGGCGGGAAATGGTTGCGATAAACTGTCTGATGTTCTTCCCAAGGCCGCGGGTTGGTGCGCCATTAATGGCGATTGTTGCAGAGGTATGGGCGATGGCGTGGGCTGATCTAGTACCCGGTTGAAGATCTAGATCCCTAGGCGGTGGCGCAGGGCTCGAAAAATCTTCCTGTCTCCTCCCCTACCTGCTGCATTAATGTGTTTGAGCGCCATTTTTATGATACTGTGTATCTGGCGGGATTTTTGGTCAACCTGGTAGTTAATGCTGAATACACCCTCCTGCTATATAATGCAGACGGTGTTATTCATTCGAGGTTGTTGAAAGTTGAGGATCTTTGGCTCTGTAATCCATAACCAGCTGATCTGGTTGCTCTGTACAGTCTAACTTGTGAGTTTATGTATCTCCTGTTGTGCGATTTGGCATGAATCCACTGATTTCATAGTTGATCTTATATGAGTAATGCTATCTTAGCATGTGTTGTGTTAATTCTGTCTCCAGTATTGCATGTATTCTTCTTCTGAATCTGGATATTTGGGTAATATTTAGATTCTAGAGCATAGAATTCCTATGTTGAATGTCTGATCTTTTAACTTCTGCTCAAGGGGTAGATTAAACTGTTTTCAGGTTGAACATTGGGAAGGGTATACTGCAGTAGGGATGCCATAAGTAGAGATAACTTAACACTCTTCATTGGGAGATATTTGTAAGGCAGATATCATGTGTATCCCCCTGAAATCCAGTTTTTGCTATTCATGCTGATCATTCACAGGTGTATGTCTACCGACTCCAAGCCCTGGATAGGCACCAATCATGCTGTGTTCTTGTGTTATACACCATGTCCAGCTTTGCATCCAAAATTCAAACTAAAACATTTCATACTTCCACCTGTTAGTTGTAGGAGTAGGATTAGGAACCCCCTGCATGCTCTCATACCCAACCAGACATCATGTCCAAGAATGTTGCCAGCCTTGTGATCTATCATGCAGATCTTGGTCCATACATGAGAGTATTCTGCCTGTTGTTGTCAAGTTAGATCTTTCTATCTTTGAGCTAGTCAAGGTTACATCTTGAGTTATAGGGATACCCCCCTTGGTGCGGCAAAATCAGAAGTGAAGGGGAGGTAGCTCACGCAACCTCCTGTATTTAGTTGGCTGAATCTGCCTGTGCATTAGAAGTGGCAAATCCTAATGCTGATTCAGAAGAAAAACCAACAGGTTCTCAGGAACAACCAAGAATGTATTTTTTTTCTCACAAAAGTCAAAACCCATATCATATTTACATTATGAAAGTCACAGATACAAAAGTCATAGAAGGGTTTATACTTTGCAAATAGAAGAACAATATGATTGCATTATCTTCTACATATAGAAGTGGAGAGAGACATAGTTCGTGCTGCTACTAGAGAGTTATTTTCTTTTACAAAACCCTTACCATGGAGAGAAAAGCATCTACAGGAGAAAATAAAGAGTTTTGAGCTTATGAGGGTTTGTATTTTGCAAACTTAGAAGTGAAGAAATAGTATAGTCTTATTATTTTCTACATACAGAAAATAAATGAAAAGACCATTTTTGCCATCAAAATCGTGGCCAAAGGGAGTTTGGAGAGATTTTTCTCACATGGTAAAACCCACATGGGTTTTTTGTACAAAAACTCAGATGCAGAATGATAGAAAGAGTTTCTTCACGGAAGGTCTAACCCACCTTGGGGTTTCAAGCAAAATCATAGATATAGAATGATGGAGAAGCTCAAACTCATATAAACAAAAGGAGTGCCCAGAAATAATAAAACTGGTAAGTATGGCCGTGACCTCTAATAAGGAGATAATATACAAAAGTTTTCTCATAAATCTTTCATAGAGTGGAAGATATTATCATGCTTGACAAAGAGAAAGCTTACCTTGTTTTTGAGTAGAGATGTATGGATGTGGCTGTGAATTTTTTGCCTTTGCAATGGCTCAAGAGAGCTCAGATAAATCATTCATGGAGGCCTCAAAGCAGAGATAAGGAATATTGACATAAAGAAACAAATGCATCAGAGAAATACATGAGAGCATGTTCATTGCAACTAAATACTTCCCTCCTGTCGTGTCTTTTCATGTATCATGTCGACAACTCTTCCCAGGTGCGTTGATTTATGACTTATGTCGTCCTTTGTTTTGCCCTGTCGTGTGATTTACAAACCCTGCTCTATCACGCGATGCACGTAATCAAGTTGTCCTTTCTCTGTTGGTTGTGCAATGTACTTATCAATGCCAACCTTGAATTACTAAACACTTTTTCTATCCCTGTCCCTTCTAATGATCTAATCACAAACAACCTCAAATTTGAAACTACGGTCCCTTGTTCTTTTCTAAGCTCTGTATACTGAGTGGCCTTATTTCTCTCTCATTGCCATCTTTGAATTACTAAACACTTTTTCTATCCCTTTCCCTTCTAATTATTTAATCACAAGCCGCCTCAAAGTTAAAATTATGGTCCCTATTCTTTTTTAAGCTCTCTACACGAGTGACCTTTCTCTCTCAATTTTGAAGAACTAATTATTTAGTTATTTTTAGAGCCATTTCTTCCAAAAGATTTCAATTTATATTTCCAAGTAGATCACTCTTTGCACAAATTTTAGATTTGGTTATGGCAATAGTGATGGTTGCTGTAGGTAGTTTTGTTGGCACTTTATGCATGGAATTTTACTCATTTTCATAAGAGTGCATTGGGGAAGGTTTTCATGGTCGGTTGGATAAGGATAGGTCTTTTTTGACAAAGTTTTTATGATTGGCTTTATATATTGTTTGGGATGCTATTGACAAATGTACAATGGTTTTGTTGTATGCTTTTGACCTGAGCAACCTTGGTCCTTATATGGAGTTGTTTGAGTTATACTGAGTTTTGCAGTCAGAAAATAGAAAAATGGAGCATATATGTGACTGAGTCAACTTACCTTTCGTTCTCTATGAAGATTCTTCAAGAAAGTTGCAGTGATATAGTGAAAATTGAGTGTTTTTTGCCTCAAACCCTAACCTCATGGCCATAGCTGGGCAGTAGAGCCTCATTTCAAAAAAATTGCAAAATGAAATGAGCCCAAAAACTAGGGCATAGTTTGTTTTGTGTTAGGGTTACTTTGAAGCCCTAGTTTGATTGTGATTTTTATCACATCAAATTTATTTTCAAACGCCTTAAGTTAATACCCCTCGTGGTATTGTGTTTACTTTGCATTTACCTAGTCCTCATGACTTAGGATGTCATATGCCTTAGGTCCCTTTGCTACATAGGCCCATATGCCTTAGGATTTTATTTGTAGATCGAATGGAGGACAAGTCCTAGAGGCTTTTATTTTTTAACCATTTAATATGCTTTCATATTTTATGATTTTTATATAAAATCAAAGGTCCATAGAATGTAGTATACTTGGCAAGATAAAACCAAAGGCCTTGTATTTTTATTTTTTGCAAAAATCGAATCAAATCAAATCGAGAGAATAAAACTGCGAATCTTGTAAAACAATATTTAAAGCAATAACTTATAAATTGCTTTTAAATATTTGTTATTTATATGTAGTTAAAGCAGAGAAAAAGTAGACAAAATCTTTCTTTTGGATTTATTTTTTCTTCTGGGTGAGATTGGACAAATATGGGCAATTTGGAGCTTTTTCTGATTAGGTAAAGCCTGATTTTGAGGGGTTTTTGGTGGGACCATTTGGGATGACACTTTGGCAACTTTTATCTTCAGTTTGAAGTGTGCTTTTTGGTAGCTTTTTAGTGGATCTCAAAAATGATTTTGAGGTTGGCTTTCAGAGAGTTTTTTGGCAGTTTTGTTTTATTTTTCCATCTTGGAAAAATTAGAGGCAAATATTGGAGAAAATTTTAGTTTTTCTCAGTCAGTTCAGATTATTGTTTCTTCCTCTCTTGTTCATCTGTAGAGATCTTGTAAAGATTTCTTATAGTCAATTTCTACTCCTTTCAGATTAATAAAAATAGCAGCGTTCTCCTCTTTCATGTTTTATGCTTCATTTTTACAATCAGTGCTTTGATGTTCAATTGTGATTCAATTTTTGAATCCTTTTCCTATGTCTCATTGTTACAAGATTGAGTGTGGGAGTTTCATGTAATGTAGGTTGCATGTTATGTTTAGCCTAGTTAGTGGGTTGAAGTTGTGATAAAACTTGTGTTTGTCCTTCATGCAAACCTCTAGCTTTCAAGCTTTCATGCAAATTAATTATGTATTGCATTATTTTAGTGAAATTGTGAGGATAAAAGGCTTCATGAGGCTGATTGTGAGTCAAGTTAGTGAATAGATAAAATTATAGTAAAATATCTCTAGGTTTTAGAATTTAATTTGCAAGTTATCCTTCTAAACCCTTTCATCAGAAAGTCTTTTAGATTAGGTGATTTACCAAGGGAACCAACCCTCTCTAGAGATTCACTCTTGCCATAGGTCACCCACAACCTAAGAGTGTTTCCATGTGTCAACAGGTAGCTAAGTTGATAACTTAGCACTGGGTGCATACTTTGATTGACAACAAAACCACCTTAGATAACATTACAATCTTTGGAATGCACCGCATAAGTAAACTTCTTCAGGTCGACTTGCATGAGCTGAGTAACAAAGATGCACACTAACTATCAAAGTATAATTCAACAACATGAAATTAAAATCACCTCAAACTTGGAACTAACCACCTTTAGACATCTACAATCATATCCTCAGAACCACAAAGAAAAATGTTTCCATGCGGTGAAATGCAGAGTACTGGAACTCAGTCTCTGTCACAGTTAAACACTGTCTGTTCATGTAGCGATACTCAGACAAATTTATCTCTCTCTGAAGGTCTTCAAACTCTAAAACTTTAGATTTGGAAAGTCCAAACATATGTCAACAATCCCTTAGAATCACAAAAGAAAGTATTATCACAGTGGAGATATGCGAACCAAAACAATTAGGCACTCTGCATTGCCTGAGAGTACACTCCGTTAAGCCAAACTTCTTCAACAAGTAGCCAAACTTACAGAACACATAGGAAGATGAAATCATGGAATTAGATGCTTCTAATAGTCCTCAATAACATTCCAAAATTGTAGACAAAAATTTTCAAACTATGAGAAATGTGGACCAGAAAACTATATATCTTGTGCACTTGGACGACAGTCTAACACAACCAATTTTACACCAAGTTGTCTTCTGGATCAAATTTTTTTGCATGAGTAACATTATGAGTATAAAAACATCCTATGAAGGATATTTCTATAACCTCACAACCCACTTTAGGTCTCTTTACCTTTGTTGCCATCTAATCATTACTGCTCTAAACATTGTTGCCATCAATGACAACTTCAACACTTCTTGACTATCATGCACCTTGGTATGCCAATAGTGTTTATAACATTGATATGTCTAACTGATGTAGGAGCATCCCTAGTTCAAGAGCAATCTTGCATCAACCAAAAACATTTGCATTTCAGTTTGTTTCTTTTCAGTTTTCAGTTTAGTTCAGGTAGTTCAGTCAGTAGCAGTTTCTATATTTTGGTCCGCATTCTACCACAGTTACATTTTAGACCTTGCGGAGCTAGACTTAACATCTAGATTCATTCATACACATCATATCCAGAATTTAGAGCATTTGGATCAAGTATCAAGAAGTTATCACTATCAGAAGATCAATTATTTTCTTAGTGTAGAGCATCTTGACAGTCTCAGATAATCAATTGAAGGAGAAGACTTACGGAGCATTTCATGACTTGCGAAGCTAAAAGGCACATCATTCAATATTTATTAACTCATGGTCAACCTTCCCTGAGATCCACTCATCATTCCATTCATTTGCAGAGGAGTTCTATTCATTTAGGTCTGACCTATTTGTGTACACACGTTACACCTCTTCATCAGAGTTTGTGATCTTCCTTGGCCGACGCAGAGGAATCATATGTTCTAGAGATGATATAAAATGTTGTAATAGATGCCTAGGAAAGTAGTGATGATCATTAGAATAAGTTCATAGTTTTAAATTTGTGTGAAGGAGCTTCAAAGCTATATTTTGTGCATATTCTGATATTTTGTAATCCTACCTGTGAGCCCTAATTATAAGCCCACATGTTGCCAGTGAATTTGTATTTAAATTCTATGATATACTGAATGACTGAACCTGCATTGGATTCATATCTTTGAGTTGTTTATGTTGTGTTTACTCTAGCTGCACGGCCTGGATAGTTCTCTTTGAGGACCCTTCTAACCGTGGCTGCACCAAGTGGTATTAGAGCGAAAGTTCAAATCTTTGAGAGTGAATTGAGCAAAGTTGGTGAAGGAATTCCATAATATCTTGTTGTGGATAGATCACTAAATATGAGGCAAGTTACTTATGTCACAACCGATCACTGATTGTGAGGTAGTTGTCACCTTGTAGCCTGATCACCGAATTGAGGCAGTTTGCACTTGATCCTAGGAAGATGCCACCGAGGAGAATCCTTGCTATTGGAACAATGGTTGGTAGGATGGATGAGATGATGAAAACAATGCAAACTAGACTAGATGCTATTGAAGAATATAGAAGAAAAGGACTAAGCCCTATAATTTATATTGAGAGTGATGATGATGAAGAATTTCAATCTACTGATCAAAATGGAGAAACCATAGGAGGTGATGAAGAAGAAAATCAGATCAAGTCAAGATGTTGCGAGCTATTTCAAAGATTGGAAAAAGACCTAGAGTTGATGTACCAAACTATACTGGTAATTTGAACCCTGAAGAGTTGATTGACTGGATAAAAGACATGGAAGAATACTTTGAGTATGAAGAAATTAAAGATCTAGAGAAGGTGAAATTTGCAAAAACAAAGTTGAAAGAACATGCTGCTATATGGTGGAAAGAAGTCCAATTGGATAGAAATAGAAGAGGAAAAGAAATGATTATAAAATGGGACAGGATGGTGACAAAATTAAAGAATCAGTTTATACCTGTTGACTATGAGTTGGAACTGCTGAAGAGATTGCAAAACCTGAGACAAAAGGAGAAATCTGTGGAGTATATTGAAGAATTTCATAAGATGACCATAAGGACAGGACATAGTGAAGCAAGCAAGGAGAAAGTGGCTAGATACATCAATGTACTGAGATTGAACATTCAAGAAGAACTATGTTTGGTAAGGATGACAACATTGGAAGAAGCATAACAGTTTGCCTTGAAGGTTGAAGAAAAGTTGAATAAGAGGCATGATAAAAAATAGAGAGGTAGATGAGGTAAATTTCATAGAGTTAGAACTTTTTATGGAGGAGAAAGATCATAAGTGGAGTAGAATAGAAAAGAAAACACATTCAAGGAGGACATAAATAACAATGCATACTAGAGAGATGACAAAACTTTCTACCACAGAGGAAACCCTAGTCCATACCAGAGTGAAGGATACAGAAGAGAAGGAAGAGGACCTGATAGGAGAACATTCAGAGGAACTTGTTTCAAGTGTGGAGGTGAAGGACATAGAGCATTTGAATGTAATCAAGGGAGTACAAGCAAGAGAATAGAGAACAGTGGAAGAGTAGCCTATGTAGAAGAAGAACCTATTGGATCACCAAGTTTAGTTGGTAAACCTGAGAAAGGAGAGTCACTTGTCATGAGGAGAGCACTATTTCAACTAGAGACAAATGAGGAACCACCATAGAGGAAAAGTTTGTTCATAACTAGATGCAAATCAAGAGGTAAATGTTCTAAAGTTGTAATTGATAGTGGTAGTTCTGATAACCTAGTTTCAGAAGAGATGGTAACTAAGCTGAAGTTGGAAAGATTGAAACAACCTAAGCCCTATCAGATAGAATGGATTCAGGATGATCATAAGGTACTAGTGAGTGAACAATGTTTGGTGAAATTTCATATTAGATCTTATCATGATGAATTTTTGTGTGATATTATGCTTATGGATGTATGTCATATTTTGTTAGGTAGACCTTGGCAGTATGATAGAAAAGCTATACATGATGGGAGAAAGAATACATACACTATAACATAAAATGGAAAGAGAATTACTTTGATTCCTCTGGAAGATGATCCTAAGAGTGAAGTATGTGGAAATGCTAGCATCTATTTATGGAAGAAAAATTCTAGATGGTTTGAGACATGAGAACATGTGTTATGCTTTGATCCCTAAGAAGCCTGAAACATTGAAGGAGATTGAAGAATCACAACCAGAGGAGATAAAAGAGTTACTGACAGAGTATGTAGACATCATATCAGATAATGTACCTAAAGGATTGCCACCAATCAAGAGTATCAATCATCACATAAATCTTATACCAGGAGCTAGTTTGCCTAACAAAGAAGCATATAGAATGACACTGGCAGAGAATGAAGAACTGAATAGACAGATACAAGAGTTTTTGAGAAAAGGTTTGATCAGAGAAAGTTTGAGTACTTGTGTAGTACTTGTAGTGTTAGCACCTAAGAAAGATGAAGAATGGAGAATGTGTATAGACTCTAGAGCAATAATCAAGATCACAGTTAAATATAGATTTCCTTTACCTAGGATGGATGATATCATGGATTGTTTGAGTGGGGAAAAATATTTCATAATGATAGACTTGAAGAGTGGGTACCATCCAATCAGAATCAGAGAAGGAGATGAATAGAAGACTACTTTTAAGACAAATGAGGGATTATATGAGTGGTTAGTGATGCCTTTTGGATTAACAAATGCACTAAGTACTTTCATGAGATTGATGAATGAAGTCTTGAAGAAATTCTTGGGTAAGTTTGTTATTGTATATTTGGATGACATTCTAATTTTTAGTATGACAAAAGAACATTTGTAGCACCTTAGACAAGTATTGTAGAGATTGAGAGAAGAGAAGTTGTTGATAAACATCAAGAAGTATAGTTTCATGAAAGAAGAATTGGTATATTTGGTATTTGTGATTTTTGCGGAAGGATTGAAGATGGACCCTGAGAAAGTGAGAGAAATTGTTGAATGGCCTACACCGAAGAGCATTGGAGAGGTTAGATGATTTCATGGATTGGCTAGTTTCTACCAGAAGTTCATCACAAATTTTAGTTCAGTTTGTAACCCTATGACAGAGACAATGAGAGGTGACAGAAAACATTTCAAGTGGACATCAGGAGCAGATAAAAGTTTTGAGTTGTTGAATTAGAAAGTGACAAAGCAACCTGTTTTGGCATTACCAGATTTCAATAAGGTATTTCAAGTAGATTGTGATGCAAGTGGGAATGTAATATGAGTGGTGTTAAGTCAAGAAGGTAGACCTGTAGCATATTTCAGTGAGAAGTTGAATGATGCAAGGAGAAGATATTCAGTTTATGATCAGGAGAAGATATTCAGTTTATGATCAAGAGTTCTATGCCATAATTCAAGCCTTGAAGAAGTGGAGACATTACTTGTTGCCTAAGGAGTTTGTGTTGTATACAGATCATCAAGCTTTGCAGTATTTGAATAGTCAAGGTAAGTTGAATCAAAGACATATGAGATGGGTAGAGTTCATGCAGAGTTATATATTTGTATTAAAGCATAGGATTGGAAAATCAAACAAAGTTGTGAATGCATTGAGAAGGAGAAGGAACTTGCTGCCATAGATGAGAGTTGAAGTGTTGGGATTTGATGAGTTGAAGAACATGTATGAAGAAGATCTTGATTTTGTAGAACCTTGGAAAGCATGTAAGGAACCTGTTGTGACAGATCGGAGTAAGTGGTTGGACTATTTCATTGAGGAAGATATATTGTTTAGAGGAAATTAGTTGTGCATACCTAGAAGTTCAATGAGAGACAATTTGATCAAGGAGAAACATAGTGGTGGATTGGCAGGACACTTTGGTATTGACAAAATAGAAGCTTTGGTGAATGAAAATTACTTTTGGCCTCAGATACAAAGGATGTTAGGAAATTTGTGCAGAGTTGTAGAGTTTGTCAAGTTGCAAAAGGGAGTAGTCAGAATACTAGATTATATAAACCTTTGATAGTACCAGAGAGACCTTGGGAGGACATAATTATGGATTTTGTAATGGGATTGCCTAAGACACAAAGATGACATGATTCTATATTTGTAGTGGTGGATAGATTTTCAAAGATGAGACATTTCATACCTTGTAAGAAGACAACTGATGCAGTGCATGTAGTTGACCTATTTTTCAAGGAAGTTGTGAGATTGCATGGATAAGCATAATTTCAGAGAGATACAAGATTTCTTGATACTTTTGGAAGACACTTTCGAAGAAGATGAAGATAGATTGGAAGTTCAGTTTAGCATTTCATCCATAGACTGATGACAAATAGAGGTAGTGAATAGGAGTTTGGGAAACTTGTTGAGATGTTTGGTCAGAGAGAAGGTAGGAAGTTGGGATTTGATTCTTTCACAAGTAGAGTTTGCATATAATAATTAAGTGAACAGGAGTACTAGAAGAACACTTTTTGAGATTGTTACTGGAGTAAACCCTAGAGTAACAGAGTTAAGAGATATCAGTATGGAAGAGAAGAGAAATGCATAAGCATAAGAATTTGTAGGACACATGGTGATAGTGCATAATCAAGTGAAAAAGCATTTGGAGGAGATGAACAAGTATAAGGAGCAAGTAGATGAGAAGAGAAGACATAAAGAGTTTGAAGTTAGAGATGAAGTGATGGTGTACTTGAGAAAATAAAGATTTCTAGTTGGGACATATAACAAGTTGAAGATGAAGAAGTTTGGACCTTGTAGGATACTCAAAAAGTTTGATTCAGGAAATGCATATGAAGTGGAGTTACCCGAAACATTGGGCATATCACCTATTTTCAACATTGCAGACCTATATCAGTATCATGAAGCAAAGTTTAGTGACAACATTGAAGAAGATTTGAAGAAGCAGTTACCACAACAAACACTAGAGCAAATTGAGGACATTTTGGACAATAGAGTTAGACACAGCACCAAAGGAAGGAAATACAAGGAATATCTTGTGAAGTGGAAAGGCAGACTGGCAGAAGATTCATCATGGATTTCTCAGGCTGAGGTGGACTGTCTTGGTTTTCCTCTAGCCCCAGCAAAGTGAGGGACTCACTTTTTCAATAACCCCAGATGTTTGATGCAAGAGCATCCCTAGTTCAAGAGCAATCTTGCATCAACCAAAAACATTTGCATTTCAGTTTGTTTCTTTTCAATTTTTAGTTTAATTCAGGTAATTTAGTCAATAGCAGTTTTTGTATTTTGGTCCACATTCTACCACAGTTACATTTCAGACCTTGCGAAACTGGACTTAGCATCTAGATTCATTCATACACATCATATCTAGAATTTAGAGCATTTCGATTAAGTACCATAAAGTTATCACTATTAGAAGATCAAATGTTTTCTTAGAGCAGAGCATCCTAACAGTCTCAGATAATCAGCTGAAGGAGAAGACTTGAAGAGCATTTCACAACTTATGAAGCTAAATGGCACATCATTCAATGTTTATTGGTTTATGGCTGACCTTCCCTGAGATCTTCTCATCATTCCATTCATTTTCAGAGGAGTTCTATTCATTTAGGTCTGACCTATCCATGTACACACGTTACACCTCTTCATTAGAGTTTGTGATCTTCCTTGGGCAACGTGAAGGAATCATATGTTCTGAAGATGATATAAAATGTTGTAATAGATACCTAGGAAAGTAGTGATGATTATTAGAATAAGTTCATAGTTTTGAATTTGTGTGAAGGAGCTTCAAAGCTATATCTTGTGCATATTCTGATATTCTATAATCCTACCTGTGAGCCCTAATTATAAGCCCGCATGTTGCCAGCCAATTTGTATTTGAATTCTATGATATACTGAATGACTGAATCTTCATTGATTCATATCTTTGAGTTGTTTCTATTGTTTTTACTCTAGCTGCATGACCTAGATAGTTCTCTTTGAGGACCCTCCTAACCATGACTGCACCACCAATATAGCTTTCATAGCCTTTAGCCATGGGTGGCCTAGTTTTAAATAGAAGAGGCCAGATGTAGGGATGATATCGAATAATTGTTCTAAAGGTTTGTCAAGCAATTTGATCATTAAATTAATCTTTCCTAAGGCCAGGAGGAAATCTACATTATGTGTTTTTATCATCATGTCTGTAGGCTCATAGGTTTCTTGTATCAATTTATGTGAATAGAGGAACTCTTCCATAACAATGTTAGTCATGCAATTTGGATCAATAAGGGCTCCTCTTATCGGAGTCCCATTATGTTTACGGTGATGTAAAGAGGACCTTCAATGTCTCCCACTATTTTATCTCTTGGTGCAAATGTTATTTCAGGTTCAGGGGTCTTCCTTTTCTTATCAAATTGGGGATAGACCATAGTGTTGTTTTGATGATGAGAGGCCATAGATGTGAGACTGTTTCACACTAACACACTTGTTTGAGGGAAACGAGTATTAAAAGACATATGGAGTCCAAAAAAAACACTATGGAAAAGAGGAAAGATTTCTACACAACAAGGCCAAGTTAATGATTTTAAAGGTTTTGATCAAGGAAGTGTGAACGGAGTGTAAAAACACCTAGTGTTGAAATACACAATGTGTAATTAAAAATGTGGCAATTTTCACAAAATGCTATGAATTGATGAAATACTTTCAAATGACCAATGGATGTATGTTTAATAATGAATGCAAGATTTGAAATGAATGATGTTTGTGACAAATGCAATGAAACAAACAAAACTATGCTTGCTTATGCACCTAAAATGCTTAATTTTTTTACTTTTTCCAATGTAAATACACAAAACAAATTTTATGAAATTATGCACAATGATGGATGAACGAGATATAATCTGATTTAATGTGTAATATAACTCAGATCAGATTTAAAAATGATGCTAAAATGCTACAATGCTCAATGCAAAGTCAAAATTAAGGTAAGATGAATGAATATGCTTGTTTTTGTTGAAATACACAATGTGTAAATGCAAAATTTAAAATTTAGATGCAAAAACACACGATGATGAAACACTACAGTCCAAAATCAGGTTTGAATGAGTGTGAAAATGAGTAATAACTGAAATAAGATTTTAATTACAAACCCTAGCTTTTGAAATTACTAGGTTATATGAAAAATGCAAAATTTCAGCCAAAACCCTAGCAAATGAGAGATGCAAATGCAAGGTAAATGATCATGAAAATATGAAATGCTGCAATTTATCTCAGATTTGATGTGGATATCAGAAAATTAAATGTTTTCAATGATATGCAAGGAAAATAGTGCAAACTATATCTTAATGCAAGCCAAAAATGCTCATTTTTTTTTTCAAAATTTTCAATTTTTATGCAAGATTTTCAAGTGTATGAAGATGAAAATGATATGTATGAATGCAAATCTGATGTAAAACACTCAGAAAGGTGCAAAATTCATCAAAAACATGGGTTCACCAAAATGTTATGTGGAAAAAGAGGGATGTTGAATGAGGTTGATAGTTTAATTAGATCCTCCTTTCACTACATACATTCAAGGACATTAAACTGAGTTGAATCACAAATTTCATAAGAGAAATCAACTACAGGTTTGGTGTCACTTAGAATGATAAGGAAATTTGGAATTTGTTGATTAATTTTCTAAACCCTAGTCTGATTAGGCCTAAAACCCTAATTATGCAAAATCGTAAGCAAACAGACAAATCCTGACAAATGCTCGCATAGGAAGGCATTAAATGCAAATTAGAAACATACCAATTTTTGAATTTTGGAAAGCAAAAACTTCAGGGATGAACGAGCAGGCTCTAGTGTCCAATGTGGTACTTTTTCTAAGGGCTTTGTGTCAAAATGTGCTTTAGGCTGTAACCTGCTCAGAGATTTTTGACAATGCTAAATTAGAGGACAAAAGAGCGGGCACCCTTGTCCAATTAGGGATATTTGATGTTGTTTTCTTTAGATTTGGAATATTTACACTCTGCATTGACCTCCTACAACTCCTCTATGCAAGATCCAATACCTCTAATCTGCAATCATAAGACAGGGGTTGGGGGTTGTGGTGTTTAGGAGCTTGCCTCGGTCAAGCCCCGAAATGACATTCGAGCCTTCCAACACCATTGTTAGAGAGAGTGCATGTCCTTGGTGGATAGAGGCAAAGGCAAATGATATGAGAATTTGATTGAAACAAAAAATAGATGTCACCTAGGAGGTGAAGCACTAATGGGGAGATGAAGATCTTTCACGCCATGAGGAGATGGATTGATGAAGACAAATCTACAACAAACAAGTACAAACACAACACAATACTGTGCTGCAACACAATGAAAGCCTTGAATATCCTTAGCATAAGATCACAAGTTCACATAATCCATCTAGGTTTAAAATGAAGTCCTAAACATGTTTATATATGCATTCCCGCTAAACTTTTGTAATTCAAATTGAATAGGCCGACAAAGGGAAACCTTTTAACGACCACTTTGTCAACATTTAAAACTTGGGTCTTGAAAAAATAGGTCTGGACTAGGGCACAGACGTCCAAGTCTAGGGTCTTATTTTGGGACTTGATTAAGCTTTAACATGCACCCCTAGGCCCCATTTGACATGGGTTTCAGGGAATTTTGCTCTAGGATTCATTTTTAACATACACAATTAAACCTAAGGGACCCAGGAACTAAACTTAGGAGATAAAAGTCCTAGGGGGATATTTTACGACATAACAAGGTTAAATAAAGTGAGTTTAATTAGTGAGTGGGTGATTTGATGTGTCAGCATCCTACAAGGGAGGTGGCATTTGCTATCTTGTGAAGATGCTCTTACAACCTTTAGCTTGTATGGTGGCCTCTCCTTATTGGTCGATTTTGGCACCTCTCCCCTCTCTGGTCTATATAAACTCACTACCTAGCTTGTATTTTGTATCTTGAATGCATTATCTAGTTACTCTACCATTCTTTGTATGATGCTTTGATCTCTTAATGCAATTCTATCACATCGACATTTGCATATCTCTTGGAATCACTTGTTTGCTTTTGCTTTGCATTTTCTAGTTTATGTAGCTTAGAATCTCTATCATAAAGTTCCTAGTTTTTACATCTTGTTCAAGATTTCTAACAACTTGAGGGTTATTCTTTAGGCACTTTTTCAACTGTAATCTCCTCCTGGGGTTGTTGATGGGATGGATTTTTAGGTTCCAATTCATCTGTAATTTCAACAATAAGTGGGGGAGATGGTCTTGGGGGAGCTTCCCAGAACATAGCTAGAGGTTATTCAAATGAATAGCATTTATACTAGCCATATTTTCTTACTCAATCATATATACAGTTGGTCCTTGTTTATTGTGTGGGTTTGCTATAGGTTGAGCTGATAGGGATGGCTAACTAATTGGTTCATTTTGAGGCTATTCCTGTGTGTCTGTTGGCCTAGTTGGAAGTGCTTGTGGTTGGTTTAGAAAGCGTCTTGGTTGACCTTGGAATTGTTGGTTATAGTTTTGTTGAGGACCCCACTGTGGTTGCATATTTTGTGGTCCCAATTGAGATGGAAGTTGTGGCCAATGTTGGTTGACCCAAGGTTGATTTGACCATTGCTAGTTTTTCCACTGCTAGTTTGGCTAGTCTTGTGGTCCCCATGGAGGAGCATTTTGAGGTCCATGCTATGATGAATGATATTGGTTAATACCCCAATTTGAAGGGCCTCTATGAGAAGCTTGAGTTGGATATTGGTTGTAAGGAAAATGACCAATTATTTTCTGCCCTACATAGTTCAAATCATCTTCTATTTGAACAGTCTTTTTGTCATTTTCTTCAAAGATGAGAGTTGATCATAGTGGCTAGTAGGATGATCTTTATAACAGATCTAGCAGATCTTAGATTTATCAAAGGGGTATTCTCTCAAAATGTGTTTATTTATGCACCTAGCGCAGTAAATTGACAGTGGTTTACTGGTTCTATTTTTTGCTTGGATCCCATCTAAACTAGAATGTCTATTTTTAGGTTTGCAAACTCTTCCATCAATTTCCCTAAATCATCTTTCCCCTTGAGAGACCTTGGTGCTCTTACTCCATCTTGTGTTCTTGAATAGTTTCTAAAAATTTCCTCAATTGAGGGCATATCCAACTTGTTTATATTCCCCTTTCCCATCAGATCTAATGCTTGCTTTGATTCTTTATCTAACCCTCTTATAAATAAGGTTTTGGCCAGATTATGTGCTATAGGGTTTCCATACCTTCTAGGGGTAAAATTGAACCTATCTAAGTAGTCTTCTAAGCTCTCCTCATCTTTCTGCTTAGTTCTAAATAGTTCTTCCTTCCTGTCACTAATTCTGTAGTAGTCTTGGTATTTATCCAAGAACTCTATTTCCATTTGTTCCCATGTGTGTATAGAATTAGGGACCAAGCCCATAAGCCATCTCATGGCATAATCCTTAAGTGTAGATGGGAAGAGTTTCAATTTTTGGTTGTTTGATCCATAGTCATATGTTTGACATAAAACTTTGAATTCAAAGAGGAATTGATCTGGATCCTTAGAAGGGATTCCCCTAAATTTTGGAAGATTTGAGGGGGAGATGTTTTTCATAGGTACATTTTCCTCTGGATTGAGGACTATGGGATATGAGAAAGTCCTTGCATTATCTTGCAAAGGATTTGGATGGTCATGATTATCCCCCATGGTTAATGGATCTTCCTGAGGTACTACTTCTTCCCAAAATTTAGGTTAAGTCTCTTGGAAGGTGGATCCTTTTAGAAGATCTATTTGGTGTCTCCCCTACAATTCTTGGATGTATTCTAAGCATGTAAGGTGTTGAGGGCTTGTTGGAATATCTGGTTGTTGTATGATTTCCAAGGTGGGTGTTAGATGATCTTCCTTATCAATAGGGTTTTAACCTACCCCACTACTTTCACCTATAGGCTGTGGTTGGGGTGTTTGTTTGATATATCTACCTCTTGGGCCTCTAGGTCTAACCATGCAGAATTGTTCTAACCCTCACTAGGATTGCTAACTAGAATTACTATTTACACAAAGTGTCCCCAACAATGGTGCCAAAAATGACAAGGATCATTGTACCTTGGCATTTAATCATGTTTATTTATTAAATCTAGGGTTGTTTCCACTGTAGTTTACAATAGAAACTAGCAATTAACAGTCCTAAAACTACCTACTAAAATGAAACCTACTTATTCAATCAAATTCATGCTTTTAACTAACTGTTGTGAAATAAATCTAATCTAGGAATTGGAATAGTATGATGTTGAAATGATTTATCTGATTACAAGAACTAGAAAAGACATTAAAACATAATTAACAATAATCTAATTTATCTCTATAAAAGTAGGAAAACTAAATCAAGGAATCTGCAGTAATGTAAGAAAGTAATAAACTAACAGTGATACTAGCCTTCCTTCTGTTAGTGGGAGTGGGCCCTTGCTCCACACCTCCAGAATTGAAGACTAAACAAAATTTTTAGAGCACACAAATAGAAGAACCACCTTCCTTTAATCTAGTATTTCCAAAATTGAGTATTCTTCAATAGGGTAACAATAAAAGTCTATATTCTTTTGAAAAATATATGAGACTTTTTTATCCTACTACCTCCATACAATATATATTAGATGTTGTTGATATGATATCTCTAGAGTTTATTAGTTTACTCCTAGTTCTACTTTAGATACAAAAAGATCTTTATTCTAAAGACTAAACATGCAACCACCTTTATCAAAATATAATCATGCAGAACTGAAAGAGACTTAAGTGACACTGAGGGTGTCCTTAAATCTATAGTTTTGACTTTGATAAAAAGGTCGTAGAGGCCTTGATAAAAATGAATCAACTTTAAAAACATCATACTACTATAAGTCCCTAATTCATGCAAAAAATTAAGTGACATGTGTCCTTTGTCTCCTAGGAGCTACTACAATTGTCTTCTTAAAAAAACTTCAGCCTTCACACATGGAAATCTGGAGCTCTGCAACAGCTCCAGAGATTCTGTGTAGTAAAATAGCTTTAGAGATTTTGTGCAACTCCAAAGACTCTGTGCAGTAAAATAGCTTTGGAGATTCTGTGCAGCTCCAAGACTCTGTGCAATTAACAGTAGCTCTAGAGATCACTAGATAGCTCATCAAGGCATAGCTCCAGAGGTCTTGTGATCAACAACCCTTGCTATCCTAATAATCCAACTATGGAGATCCTCCAACCATTCTACAAAATGTTGGAGTTCCTTGTAATGTGTCTTTTGGTTACCTCCAGAAATAGTTAGGAACATCTTCAGAGTCTTCAAAAACCTTTCCTTGCTTGATAGATGGACCCCTATGATCAAAAGAAGACATTTCTACAGAGTTTTGTTAGTTCAAGTCCAAAACACGAGTCTTTTCATCACAACAACTTCAGTATTTCATCTTTAATTAACATAATTTAAACAAGGTTTTACAGTTTTCATAGTGCAATCAATAGATAAGGTGGTGTATGAAATGGAAAAAGGGAACATAAAGGTGTGTTTTGATGAGTGCTACCTGCCACTCATCACTAGAATGTATGCAAGTGATTTTTTTTGGTTCTTTTTCTAGAATTGAAATTTATGATGAACTAATTATCCAAGAAATTGAAATATGAATGCATACTAATATTGAAATTTACCTAATGCAATTACACTATGTTTTTGGTATTTTTGAAGAGATTTTGTACCAATATACTAATTGAAAGTGTGAGACAAGATATCTAATATAAGATTGCAATTTATACTATGAAAGAAAACTAATCTAATCAATTCAAAATGAACCTATCAAGGAAATTGCAATGTATAATTACCATCCCCAAGAGAAAATTGTGAACTAATTATCTAAGAAGGCATAAACGAACCTAGAATATGAAATACACATGTGTCTCTAAACTACCCTCAGGAATCCTTGTTCAACAACCTCTTCGTCCTCTTGTAGTAGCAGGTTTCTCCTCTTGGCGGCAATTGGGAAGAGAGAAAATGAGCTTAAACAAGCTATGAATTGAGATGAGATTTTGGAAGCTATGAAGCACATGGGCTTGGGAATTTGGCTAGTGTAATGATGCTATATGAAGACTTTGAAGGCTCACGCAACAAAACAATAAACAGAAGACACCTATGTCCTACATGAGCATAAGAATGCTCATGGAGAGCAAAACAAAGCTTGAGAATTGGATGAAACAAATGATTTGCCTCCTATGGAAATGCTTTGATGTTTTGAAACAATGAAACTACTGAAATGAAAGCTTGGAAGCTTTGAAAAACTAAAGAAAGAAATGAAGAAAGTAGCTCAAAGGCCTATGAAGAAGCTTGAAAAAGCTTGTGAAGAAGGGAAGAGCATTATCCAACTTGAGAAATAATGGAGAGGTGAGGGCTATTTATAGTTTGGAAGGGCACACAAGATGGGGAAATTGATTGAAGAATTAACTCCTTTGATTTAAGAGTTAAAAAAATTGATTGGGGAGTTAATTCTCTTGATTGGAGAGTTAACTAACTTGAATGATCAGAGGGCTAGGTTGATTGGATAGTGAACTAAGCTTGAAATCTTATCACTTATGGATGAATAATAGTCATGAAGAGTTAGAAATGAGATGAAATTGAATCACATGGCTAAATTTACTCGATTGGGAGTGATAGTTGGATTGAGAATGGTCTACTCCATGTTAGGCTCAAATTTCCTTGAAAACTAGGTGAAAATAGAGCATTTTTTGGCTCAATTGAAGGATAAATTCACATTTAAAGACACGAAAGGGTCACCAATTTCACCAGTCCAAATCTCTAGTGGTGAGCCAAGTGGTCTCCTGTGGCGACCCAGGTGGTCTCCAGTGGTGACCCACTGGCGACCCACCGAGGAAGGGGTCTGGGTGAAAATTGAAAGTTTCAGAGGGGTCTTGGAGTGAAAAGAAGGCCATCTATCACTGGAGCTAAGCCAAATAGGTGAGTTAAACAAGATCTCTAGTGGAGATTTGGAAATAATAGGTGGAGATCCAAAATTAACAAAAGTTACATTGATTCTGAAAGATGGGTTTGGTCCAGGAGGTCATTTAAGGCCTCCTAAGGGTGGAGTGAGATGAAATGAACATGTGAAATATGAAATTATCTTAACAAGATGAAAAATGGCTATAGAGACAAGGTCGACAATGTAGAAGAATGATGGTTGACAAGAATGAAAGTGGGGAAAAGTTAAGAATGAGAAGAATCAATGAAATAAGAAATTGATGTCGACGTGTTGCCAAGTGAAGCACTACTAAGAGGGCATTATATTCATGCTTCCATGTACATGATTAGGATTTTACATCATTGTAGGGTCTTTGTGGAAGCTCATGCATGGTTTTAGTGCTTACAACATCCCTACACTTATTTTAGTCCTTGATTCATAGGTCACTTCACCCAATTTTAGCCCTTGAATTGAGAAGAGACTAAGGCGAAAAAACACTTCCTACACTAGTCTAAGAGGAGAGATGAACATAAAATATGATCTTAATTAATTTATAGGAAATAAAGAACATAATAAAATCATTCACCATAACATAATTATGTATCTTGGGAAAACCCCCTTGAAAACAACCTAGCCTCCAAACTCTAAATCAATGTATTAATTAGTAACAATATTGGTTACAATACAATTCACGCAAGGATCCTTTATAAGAGACAACACCAACACCTATATTTGGAGTAATATGGATAGCATAACAATACTTACAAAATACATTATGTAAACTCCATCCCAAGCACCCATTAAATAGAGAAACCAATACATGAAACCATCGAAGGGGAGTTACAAAACCATGAGATAATACTGCCCAAAAATGGCACCCAAATAACCTAGTCAATTTCCAACCAAATCCAAAGAGAATCCTTATATGAATATATCATAACATGTAATAGTTATCCTCTCAACTTGGGTGCTCTAGTTTATCTTATTAAAACCCTCCAAAGATGCTTTCTAGTAGTCCTGATGACATATCATAGGCTGGTGAATTTTTTGGTCAACACATGTAACTTTCTCTCATAGCTTGAGATTATGCATCTTAGATGATCTTACAGTCTTGAAATGAGAGCCTAACTTCTGGAGGCCATACTTTTTTATTTGAGAACTTGATTGAACCTATTTTTTCAATTAAATATCTCAAAGAGCTCTACGATACATTAAGCTCCTTTTGTAGGTTAAAGATCATTTCAATATAGCCCAAAAATTTACATTTAAACATTAGGATGCAAGGTTGAGACACATTTACTAACATCTTCCCACTTGTTGAACACATTGCAAGATCAAAAAGAATACCAAAACCCTCAAAACTTTTTTCTATGGGTCAAGAGGCTTATAGATTTACTACACCACCTAAACTACTATGTGCTAACTATTGTTGGTATTAGGTGATATCTATCTTGCAAATCCTTATGTATAGTATATTTAATTTTACAAGTAAATGGGAAATTAATGTATTTGCTCCTTAGTACATGGAATGGGTGATTTTGGACACCCATGTGTGGTGAGGACAACAATATTAATTATTTTTCTCCAATTATTTGGGATTATTATTACAAAAAGACATGGACAGAGGAAAGGGAAGATGAAAGGTCACATTAGAATATGAATAGTCATGCCATGTAACTATTTACTTAATTGGGCACTTGGGAGTTACAATTGACTTTTCTAGCATTATGGTGGAGGTTACATACTTGAGAGTCATTTTTAATTCTTAGAAGATGCTTTCCATGAATTGAGGTTTATGATAATTCATACCATGGTATTTTTGGACCTTGTTTGGGCCGACGATATTATTTTTTGGTGGTTTTCTAGGCCTCATTAAGTCTATGTATTGGAAGCATGAGATAGAGGTATTGTAGAGGTTATTTTCATGTAATATTATGCTACCGAAATGCTACTAGACTAAATAATATAGAGTGGATTGTATTGTTGTAGAGTTTCACTCTTGATTAATACAAATTTGATATCTCTTTGGTGGAGTTTTTCCTGAAAGGGTTTCTCCATGTATATTTGGTGTCATATGTGTTTTCTGATTATAATTTATTGTTATAAGTGTTTATCCTTGTTACATTTTAGATTTGATGGTTAATCAGATGTCTATCATTTTATGATAATTAGATTTGTACACTATATGTTATATTCTCAAGTTATAATTACTCACCAATTTTTCTTAGCATTTGGTATTAGAGTTATGGTTGTGATTAGAGAGGGATGCTTTTCTAGAAGTGTTGTATGGTTTTCTATTTTAGTGGGAGTATTTAATTTAGTGGGTTTTGTATATCTTATTGTGATTGTATCCATGGAATCTACTTCCCATTCAAAGATTAACAATTTCAATGGCTTTAAGTATGAGTTATGGAAGTTGAAAATAGAGGATCTCTTGTAAGAGAGGTATTAGTAGAAATTTGTAGCAAAGGAAGGAAAGCTCAAAGTAATGTTAGATGAAGATTGGAAAAATTTAGACAAGAAGGCATGAGGAACCATTTAGTTGTGTCATGCATATTTTGTCCTCTTGAATGTCTCAGAGGAAACCATCGCATTTGCATTGTAGAAGAGGATAAGTGATACTTATCAAACTAAAAGTCTACAAAATAAATTGCATCTCAAAATATGTTTGTATTCTTAAAAAATGAAGGAATATGATTCCATTGTAGAACATTTAAATGCCTTTAACTTTATTTTAATTCAGCTAATGTTAATCTTGAAGAAGACAAAAGTATCTTATTGCTTTGTTCCTTGTCTAAACCTTGGGAAAATTTAATTGTTGCTATTAGTGGTATTGTTGCAGAGTTGAAGATGGACTCCCTTATTTATACCTTTATTTCAAAGGAAATAAGAGAAAATCCATGGATGAGAGATTGAAGGATGTCTTGCATGTTCAAGGAAGCCCCAAGGACAAAGGTGGATCTAAAGGGGGTTGAAAGAAATCAAAAGATGGGTCCAAGTCAAAATGATGGTCCAAAACCCATGGGAAGAGTAAAGTGTTTGAACTATCAAAAGAGAGCACATGTGAAGAAGGAATGTAAAAACAAAAAGAAATCATATGATGTTTCCTCCATAGATAAATTTTTTGATGATGGTGATAATTATTTATTTCCAATAAAACTATTAATGACTCATTGACTTAGGTTGCTCCTACCATATGACTCCCCATGAAGAGTCATCCTCATCATAATCAACTTATGACGGAGGAGAAGTTTTCCTTGGTAACAATAGTATTGATTACATTATTGGTAAGGGAAAGGTACAATTATATTTTAGTGATGGGAGAATGAAAACTCTCGATAATGTTTTGCACATTCCAAGACTTAAAGAAAATTTCTTTTTGTATCCAACTTGAATGATTCTAGAGTGCATGTGACACTTGAATTGTTTGGTTACAGGTTGGTGAGATGAAATTTGGTGGTAGATAGAAGCTCATGGTGTGGGATGTTGTTTAGGATTGATGCCTCTACGTTTTGTATCTCTATCAATGTAACTGACAAATCTAAAAATGCATGTATGTTGTAGCATCAACATTTGGTCCACATTGGTGAAAAAAGTCTTCAAACCATGATTAATAAAAATATGGTTGATGTTTTTTTATTTACTCTAATGAGCATCTTGATTTCTATGAGAATTGTGTGTTTGGAAAATATGTTAGAGTTTTATTCATTGTCAGGAGTAATAAAGAACAAAGATTATAAGAAGTTATACATTTGGATGTTTTTGGTCTAGTGGATGTTCGGTCAATGGGTAAATCTCATTATTATGTTACATTTATTGATGATTACTTTAGATACACTTGGGTTTATTTTATGCGTGATAATTCTAAATTTTTCTGTAAATTGAAGGATTTTAAGGTGTTGGTAGAGAAACCATCAAATAAGAAAATAAAGGTGTTGTGATATGATAATGGTGGTGAATATTGCTCCAAGGAATTTTATGATTTCTATAGACATGTAGGTATTGTTTGGTAGAAGACTACTCCTTATAAACCTCAACAAAATGGGGTTGTAGAGAGGATGAATTGAACCTTAGTGGAAAGAGCCAGAAGTATGATGAGTGGTACACAATTAGATCGATGCTTTTGGGTAGAGGCTATGAGTATTGCTTGTTATTTGATTAATTGATCTCCATTTTTAAATCTTGTAGATAAGACGTGCGTTATGAAGTGTGGATAGGTAAGAAACATTTTCTTTCATATTTAAGGGTATTTGGTTGTGATGCTTTTATTAACATGCCTAAGGAAAAATGATCTATGTTAAATCTAAAAGCACAAATGCATCTTAATTGTTTATGGTAAAAATGTAAAAGGTTATAATCTTTGGAATCCTCTAAATTAAAAAATAATTTATTCTAAAGATGTGATTTTCAGGGAGCTTAGAGTATTTTTTAGGTCCTATGTAGCCAAAGGAAAAGGAAGGAAAAAAATGCATTATGTGACTAAGGTTGAGAAGTAGGAACATGAACATGTTGAAGAATATAGATTAAAGGATGGAGATGAAGAAAATGATTTCAAGGTGAGAGTTCTATGTCTAGAATGGGCATGTATAGGAACATCAATCTCTTAATATAGTCTTAAGAAGATCCACAAGATAATTAAACCTAGTTGATTTACTTTGTTATGTATTGATGATGAACTAAGATCTTTTAGAGAAGCCCTCTCTTTAGTGGAGCATAATTATTGGATGGAGGCCATGCAGGAGGAGATGATATTTTTGATAGATGTGACACCTAGGATCTTATAAGTTTGACCAAGGGAAGCAATTTCATTGGTTGCAAATGGGTGTATAAAAATAAAATTAGAGTAGATGGTTAATTAGAGAGGTACACAGCTAGACTGATGGCCAATGGCTACTCCTATGGAGAGGGAGTTGATTTTGATGAATTTTATCTCATGTTTCTAGTTATCTTCTATTTGATTCTTATTATATATTGCTACAACTTGTGATTGTGAGATTAAGTAAATGTATGTTAAAATTACTTTCTTCCATGGGGATATTGAAGAGGAAATCTATATGTGAAAGCTAGATAGGTTTGAGGTAAAATGGTGTAGTCACAGATGGAGGGTCCACAGAATGGACTGTCCAACCATGCAACTAGAGTAAACACAACAGAAAAAATGCAATAACAGAATGCAATGGAAGATTTATGTGTTCAATATATCAAACAATCACAAAGCCTATATGCTGACAACATGTGGGCTACAATCATGGGCTCACAGGCCTGCTTTCCGGGTTACAACATACATGAAAGGTATGGCATTGAAGTGTCTCCAGAAAAGAACTATCTATCATCTAACTACTAAACTCAATGTCAAAACTACCTTCCTAGAGCATCTAAGAAATGCTTATATATCCTTCCCTAGATCAAAGAATCCTTCGCATTGGCCTTGAAATTTCTCAAACTCCAATGAATGATGAAACATGTAGGTCAGCCTATAACTCTTGGTAATCCTCCACAAATGAATGAAACTTGATGTGGTTCTCAACAAAGGTCTATCTAGTCCCAGTTTGCCTTGTGTGATTTTCCATTTGGCTCTACAAGTTACGAAAGTGCTCCACAAACCTTGTTTACTCATGTTTACTGATGAATGCTCTGTCTAGATAATGCTGATGATCTTCTGATAGCAATAACTTTCCACAAGTGAATCCAAATCTCATGAAATCTAAATATAATGTAGCTAACATGGCATAGAAGCTAATTCCTTCTCTGTGAGCTCTGAAATGAAGATGTGATAGAATATGGTAGAAAATGCTGAAACTACAAATGAATGAACTGCAACTGAAATACAAGAAAAGAAAAGAGAGCAAATATTTTTGGTTGATGCCAGATTGCTCTTCAACCTAGGGTGCTCCTGCATCATACACCCAAGGTTGTTGAAAAAGTGAGTCCCTCACTTTGCTAAGGCTAGAGGAAAACCAAGGTGGTCTACCTCAGCCTGAGAAATCCATGTTAAATCTTCTTCCAGTCTTTCTTTCCACTTAACCAAATACTCTTTATACTACTTTCCTTTGGTACTGCGTCCAACTCTACTATCCAAGATCTACTTTATCTACTCTAGTTGTTATTGTGGTAATTGATCCTTCAATCCATCTTCAAGACTATCACTTGATTCTCCCTCATGATACTGATATAGATCTGCAATGTTGAAAATAGGTGATATACCAAATATATCTAGTAGTTCCACTTCATATGTATTCCCTGAATCAAACTTCTTAATAAACTTACATGGTCCAAACTTCCTCATTTTCAGCTTGTTGTATGTCCCTACTAGAAATATCTCCTTCCTAATATATACCATAACTTCATCTCCAATAGAAAATTCCTTGTCTCATCTTCTCATCCACTTGTTCCTTATATTTGATGTTAATCTCTTCCAAATGTTGCCTAACTTGATTGTGTACTGTCTCCATATATCCTACAAATTCTTTTGCTTTTGCACTTCTTTTATGATCCATGTTGATGTCTCTTAGCTTTGTGACTCCTCTAGGATGT
Organism: Cunninghamia lanceolata; assembly: GCA_027924645.1. Taxonomy (NCBI): domain Eukaryota; kingdom Viridiplantae; phylum Streptophyta; class Pinopsida; order Cupressales; family Cupressaceae; genus Cunninghamia; species Cunninghamia lanceolata. The sequence continues at coordinate 10,602,239 of BSBN01000321.1, forward strand.
ACTCCTATCATAACTTCAAATGGTGTCTTCCCTGTACTCCTGTTCACTAAATTATTGTATGCAAACTTTGCTTGTAGTAGAATTAGATCCCAGTTTCTTGCTTTGTCTCCTACTAAACATCTCAACAAGTTACCCAAAATCTTGTTTACCACTTCTAGTTGTCCATCTGTCTATGTGTGAAATGTTGAACTAAACTTTAGGTCTATCTTCATCTTCTTCCACAATGTCCTTCAAAAATATCCAATAAATCTTGTATCCCTATCTGAAACTATACTCTTTGGTAATCAATGCAATCTCATAATCTCCTTGAAAAATAGATCAACAACATGTACAACATCATTTGTCTTCTTACAAGGAATGAAATGGGCCATCTTTAAAAATCTGTCCACTACTAAAAATATAGAATCATGTCCTCTCTATGTTGGTAAACCTAATATGAAATCCATGCTTATATCTTCTCAAGGTCTCTCTGTACTGTCAAAGGCTAGTATAATCCAGTATTCTGACTACTCCCTTTTTCAACTTGACATACTCTGCAACTCTGAACAAATTTTATTACATCCTTATATATCTGCGGCCAAAAATAATGTTCACTTACCAAATCTACTATCTTATCAATACCAAAATGTCCTACTAGTCCACCACTATGCTTCTCCTTGATCAAATTCTCTCATTGAATTCCTAGGTATACACAACTAATTTCCTTTGAATAACATATCCTCTTGAATGAAATAATCCAACCACTTACTTCTATCTATCACAATAGGTTCCTTACATGATTTCCATGCTTCTGCAAAATCAAGATCCTCTTCATACATATACTTAAGTTCTTCAAATCCTAGTACTTCTACCCTTATTTCTGTCAACAGGTCCCTTCTTTTAGTCAATGCATTTGCAACTTTGTTTGACTTCCCACTCTTGTGCTTCAATAAAAATGTGTAACTTTGCATGAACTCTACCCATCTCATGTGTCTCTGATTCAACTTACCCTGACTATTCAAATACTACAAAGCTTAATGATCAGTGTATAACACAAATTATTTTGGCAATAAGTAATACCTCCACTTCTTCAAGGCTTTAATTATGGCATAGAACTACTAATCATAAACTAAATATCTCCTCCTTACATCATTCAAATTCTCACTGAAATATGCTACTGGTCTCCCTTCTTGACTTAACATTGCTCCTTTTTCATTTCCACTGGCATCACAATCCACTTGAAATACTTTGTCAAAATCCGGTAATGCTAACACTGGTTGCTCTGCCACTTTCTACTTCAACAACTTGAAAATATTTTGTGCTCATGACGTCCACTTAAAATCCTTCCTATCACCTCTCATTGTCTCTATCATTGGTGTGCATACAGTACTGATATTTCTGATGAACTTCTGGTAGAAAATTGCTAATCCATGAAATGATCTTACCTCTCCAATGTTCACAGGTGTTGGCCACTCAACAATTGCTTGAACTTTCTCAGGGTCCATCTTCAACCCTTTCGCATAAATCACAAATCCCAAATATACCAATTCTTCCTTCATGAAACTACATTTATTGATGTTAATCAACAATTTCTCTTCTCTCAACCTGAGTAATACTTGTCTAATATGCCACAAATGTTCCTCCTTAGTCTTACTAAAAATCATAATATCATCCAAGTATACAATAACAAACTTACCCAAGAATTTCTTCAAAACCTCATTCATCAATCTCATGAAAGTACTTGGTGCATTAGTTAATCCAAAAGGCATGACTAACCACTCATACAATCCCTCATTTGTCTTGAATGCAGTCTTCCACTCATCTCCTTCTTTGATTCTAATATGATGGTATCCACTCTTCACGTCTATCTATGTGAAATACTTTGCTCCACTCAAACAATCCATGATGTCATCCATCCTTGGCAATGGAAATCTTTACTTAACAATGATCTTATTGATTTCTCTAGAGTCTGTACACATCCTCCATTCTCCATCTTTCTTTGGTGCTAGTACTGTAAGTACCACACATGGGCTTAAACTTTCTCTGATCAATCCTTTCCTCAACAACTCCTTTATTTGTCTATTCAGCTTTGCATTTTCTACTGGTTTCATCCGATGTGCCACTTTGTTAGGCAAACTAGCTCCTGGTATAAGGTCCATATGATGATTGATACTTCGGATTGGTAGCAATTCGTTAGGTACATTCTTTGAAATGATATCTTAGTATTCTGTCAATAATTTAGTTATTTCCTTTGGTGGTGGTTCTTCTTCCTTTGCAGTAGTAGTTTCTACACTTTGGATGTTGCACTTCTTTGGAATCAGTGAAAAACACATGTTCTCATGTCTCAATCCATCAAATTTTTTTTTCCATCGACCAAACATATTATAGCATTGTTGCATACTTCACTTTTAGGCTCTTCTTCCAAAGGTATCAAGATGTGTGTCTTCCCATTTGATGTTATAGTATAAGTATTCTTCCTTCCATCATGTATTTCCTTTCTATCATACTGCCATGGTCTCTCCAACAATATATGACATACATCCTTCGGCATAATATCACACAACACCTCATCAACATAAGATCCTATATGAAATTTCACCAAATATTGTTCACTTACCAGTACCTTGTGCTCATCTTGAATCCATGCTATCTTGTAAGGCTTCGGATGTTTCAACCTCTCCAAGTTTAGCTTCATCACCATCTCTTCTGGAACTAGATTATTTATACTACCACTGTCAATGATAACTTTACAACATTTACCTGCTAATTTGCATCTTGTCTGGAACAAAATTTTTCTTGCGGTGGTTCCTCAATTGTTTCTTCTTGAAATAAATCTCTCCTCATGACCAATGGCTCTCCTTTCTCTAGCTTTCCCACTGAACTAGGTGATCCAATCGGTTCCTCTTACGCATATGCTGCTCTTGCGCTATTCTCTGTCCTTTTGTTGGTACTACCTTGATGACATTCAAATGCTTTGTATCCTTCGCCTCCGCACTTGAAACATGTTCCCTTGAATGATATCTTATCAAATCCTCTTTTATCTCTCTAGTATCCTTCATTGTGGTAAGAATTATGACTTCCTCTACTACTGTGGTAGAAATTTCTGTCATCTCTTCCGCTGTAGTATGAATTATTGTCCTTTTCTTCTTTGTGGTATGGGCTACTCTCCTTGTTTTGTTCCACATACAATCTTTCTCCTCTAGAATGTGTTCTACCTCTTTGAAATTTTCCTCCTCTACCTCTCTACCTTTGCTCATGTCTCTTATTTAGTTTATCTTCAACCTTTAGCGCAAATTGATATGCTTCTTTTACTATTGTCATCCTTACCAAACTTAGTTCTTCTTGAATGTTTATCCTTAATCTATTTATGTACCATGCCACTTTCTCCTTGCTCGCTTCACTATGTCTTGTCCTAATAATCATCTTATGAAATTCTTCAGTGTACTCCTTCACAGATTTTCCTTTTGCTTTAGGTTTTGCAATCTCCTCAACAACTCCAATTCATAGTCAACAGGTATGAACCTATTCTTCAACTTTGTCACCATCCTATCCTATTTTATGATTTTCTCTTTTCCTCTCCTATTTCTTTCCAATTGAACTTCTTTCCATCAAATAGCAGCATGCCCTTTCAACTTAGTTTTTGCAACTCTCACTGTCTCTGGATCTTCAATTTCTTCATATTCAAAGTATTTCTCCATGTCATTTATCTAATCCATTAATTCCTCAAGGTTTAAATTTCTAGTAAAGTTTGATACTTCCATTCTAGGTCTCTTACCCATCTTAGAAATAACTTTCAACATCTTTACTTGATCTGATTCTTCTTCTTCTAGGGTTTCTTCATTTTGGTCACCTAATTGAAATTCTTCATCATCACTTTCATCTTTGTGTCTAGGGTTTAGTCCTCTTCTTCTATCTTCTTCTACAACATCTAATCTTACTTTCATTGTCCTCATCATCTCTATCATTTTTTCCATTCTTCCAGTAATATTGGCCATAGTAGGCATCCTCCTAGGTGGCATCTCTTGCTAGGATTCAGTGCAACTGTCTCAATTCAGTGATCTGACTACAAGGTAGCAACTGCCTCACAATCAGCACTATGTTGACAAACACAAGTAGACTGCCTTAGGTCATTGATATGATCACTACAAGATCTTCTAGAATGCCTTCACTCTCAAAGGATTCACAAACTTGGCTTTGATACTACTTGGTGCAATCACAGATGGAGGGTCCACATAATGGACTATCTAACCATGCAGCTAGAGTAAACACAATGGAAAAAACACAATAACAAAATGCAATGGAAGATTTATGTGTTCAATATATCAAACAATCACAATACCTATATGTTGGCAGCATGCGGGCTACAATCATGGGCTCACAGGCTTGCTTTCTAGGTTACAACATACATGAAAGATATGGCATTGAAGTGCCCCCAGAAAATAAATATCATCTAACTATTGAACTCACTACCAAAACTACCTTCCTAGAGCATCTAAGAAATGTTTATATATACTTCCCTAGCTCAAATAATCCTCTATGTCAGCCTTATGAAATCTCAAACTCTAATGAATGATGAAACATGTAGGAAATGTGTAGGTCGGCCTATAACTCTTGGTAACACTTTGCAAATGAATGAAACTTGATGCGGTTCTCCATGAATGTCTATTTGGTCCCACTTTTCCTTGTGTGATGTTCCATTTAGCTCTACAAGTTATGGAAGTGCTTCATAAACCTTATTTACTCATGCTAACTGATGAATGCTCTATCCAGAGAATGTTGATGATCTTTTGATAGCGATAACTTTCCACAAGTGAATCCAAATCTCATGAAATCTAAATATAATGTAGCCGACATGGCATAGAAGCTAATTCCTACTCCACGAGCTCTAAAATGAAGATGCGATAGAATGTAGTAGAAAATGCTAAAACTACAAATGACTAAACTGCAACTGAAATGCAAGAAAAGAAAAGAGAGCAAATATTTTTGGTTGATGCAAGATTGCTCTTCAACTTGGGGTGCTCCTACATCATAAAAGGAAAAGAAAATTTTGTTTGCATGTTAAAATACTATTTGTATGGTTTGAAACAATCACCTCAGATGTGGTATTACAATTTTGATGCATTTTCTTTGAATTTAGGTTTTGTTAGAAGTAAAGAAGATCATTGCGTATACGTTAAATGTATTAATGATTAGATTTTAATTATTGTCTTGTACGTAGATGAAATGTTTTTTATTGGAAACAATAAGGAAATGATTAGGGAGATTAAGAATCCACTTTTTAGTGCATTTGGAATGAAGGATATAGAGGCAACAAAATTCATTTTGGGAATGTAAATCAACAGGGACTGTGTTCACATAAATCTTTGGCTTAGTTAGAGAAAGTATGTTGACACCATTTTATGGTATTTTTCTATGCACGATTATAAACTAGTGAGTATTCTTTTATTTGTAGGCACTAAGATTTCATTGGATATGTGTCTCAGGTAAGATTCTTATGTATAGACCATGTCTAATACGCCATATGCTAGTGTTGTTAGTAGCCTGATGTATGCAATGATATGTACTAGACCAAGTATTGCTCAAGCAGTGGGAGTTCTTGGTAGGTTTATGTCTAACCCTGGTAGAGAGCACTGAACTTTTTGTTGTTTAGGAAAAATGATTCAACTAAGAAAAGTCATGTTTTCTAAGCTAAATGGTCTCTTATGGCACTACAATAATAAAAGCTATCTCTTATGAATAAATTAACTTGCTGCTATTCTAATAAAAAAGAATAAATTAAACTAGAAAATCCTAACATGTTTTAATCTTACAAGATAATATTATTTACCAAGATAAAACACAAATAATAATTGAAAATATGTTTATTTGCATATTTTGGAAAGTAAATTTGACAAAAACAAACACAAAACTATGCATAACAAGGAAAATGGAACTTGGTGCCTAAAGTTTGAAGGTCTATGTTGAGGATGCTTGCATGATGCATAGATGTCTATGAAAAATTCTATCATCTATATGGATACTACAATAGAAACTCTGGTAAAGTGTGTTTCTCATCAAAATTTATGCCTACTACATAACAAAGAGATAAGAACAATAAAGTAGCACTCCAGGTGATAATAGAAGTGGAAAGGAAATGATTTAATCTAAATATTTTGAGAAAAGAGATGAAAATTACAAGAAGAAGAAACCACTTGCAAACTTCTATGGGGCTGAGTATTTCCCAAAAAACATGTAGCTGAAACAAAGGAGAAAAAGTTTGGGGCTGCAAAGGATCTTTCGAATGGTCAAGCCCCTATTTTAGTCTTTTGACCTCCATGGGCAGCTAAGAAAATGATATATCACATGCTCCTAGCCTAAATGTGTCTAGAACCAAAATTAGTGATAAGAAATCTTTGAATGCTACTCTTAGGTCTACAAAGAGCAAAAAAATTAGTGTGTATATGTGTAGAGACAAGAGTATATTAGAGCTTGATAATTCCAAGAACACTACAAAGGATTCCATAACAATAAAAATAAATAAAAAGAAGACAAGAGCACTATCATCTCCAACAAGAAGAGATGAAGCCCAAAAAATTAAGAGCCAAGATGCCCTCAACAAATAGAGATTGCTAAGGAAACCCATAGTTAAATGTAGTGTGTCTAATGTCTTACAAATAATGCTATAAAGTGTTGCAAATTCACATAAAAACCAAGAGGTTGTTGTAGATTGTTCAAGAGTATAAGAGATTGTAATAGATTTTTAAAAATATTCAAAGATAGGTTCAAAAATGAGGAATGAGAAGGAAATAGGAGGTCTAAGGTCTCAAGGATTCATTCAGAATCTTATCAGAGGTGTTACAAAAGAACCAAAACCAAGAGCTAAGGTGCCCTGAACAAATAGAGATTGCCAAGGAAACCCACAGTCTGATGTAGTGTGTCCAATGTTTTATGAAGAATGCTAGAAAGTGTTGCAAATTCACATATAAACCAAGAGGTTGTTGTAGATTGTTCAAGAGCTTAAGAGATTGTAATATATTTGTAACATCCCAAACAGAATATTAAATAACATTAAACATATATAATGCAAAATATTTATTTCTCTTATTAAACATATACTAAATCCAAAAATATTACATTTGCAATTTCTAAGTACAATATATAATTTCAAAAGATGGTCACTTCACATGCGACTAACAAATTTCTCTTTTTATTATTCTTATTTATCAAATGGTCACATTCCTTACAACTTGCAATATTTATCAATTTCATTTACATAATAAGTAATGTTTTCCTATTCACAAGTATTTGGAAGTCAACTGCAGGAGAGAGAGAAAGAGCATCAGCCTGGTGCTTTTCCTCCAACCACAGATTGGCGGTCCCCCACTCACCTTCCTTCTCAAAGTGGCCCTTCCCTTCGCGAGGGTGACAGATAATGAGAATCAATTGATTCTTTATGCCAACTGAGAACTAGTGAAGTGTCCTAGCTAATGACAATCGGATTTACAACTCTAGTCTAGCTCTAGCTATGCATAACCCACTTTGACTATTCAACTATTTGGTACACTGTGAACTGACAATGCGAGCAATGACTTTTGCATTACCTTGGCCAAAGTTTCATATAAATATAGTCGTATGTCCACTCACTTTCTCGACTTGGAGACAACATTCTTATAATTTAGTATATAACATTTATATGACAACACTCTTTGACTTGTTTATACAATATCAGTCTTAAAGACACACAATATTCCCTTATCTACTAGTTAACTAGACAAGTATAGGGTGAGAGCTTAGGTGACTTATGCAACATACATCGAGTCCCTCTTTGCATCCTTGCAATCATGGGTCTATGACATCCTGTTATCTACTCAATGACTTGTCTACCTATTTCCGTGCTCATGTGTATTCTTCTATAATAATATACAAGATTTTAACATTTAAGTCATATGGTTTAACAATTAAAGACTCTATCTATCTTAATCTAGGAATATATATTCGACTTATAATCTGTCGAAGATAAACAATAACTTCATAAACTTACATATTGATTACATTTCAGCTAGTATATCAATAGAGAATTCCAAAATAATAAGTAGTCTCAATATTGACCTTTAATTTCCATAGTGAGTGTATCTCATGACAATCTTGTGGCTATTCTTAGCCTAGATTTGGGTAAAAATATTCCTTTGCAAAACTAGGATAAAGATAGTTTAAGATAACTCTTAGTTACCTAAAAGAATAGTATCTAAAAACAACTATATTTCTTCTTCATATATATAGAAATAGTAGTCTAAAATCAAGTGCTTCTACACAATGATATTGACTCATTTTCCATCTTTTAAGCTTAAAAACAAACTCTCTACCTTTTCGATTAGCTACTGCTATAAGTAGAATACTATGATTGAAAAAATGATATTGTTTTGGTTCTATACAAGGAACAATAAGACCATCATTCTGCTACACTCTCTTAGCACTGAACATACTAAACTTGTATGATTAAAAATAACCTTCTCTCAAGTCTCTCAATATGCTTGCCTTTAACCTATATTGAGTCATTTAAACCGAAGCATGGTTTCCATTTAGCAGTCGACCTATTTACACAGTCATCCATAAAGTTATACTAATTTTGTATTACAAACATAACCTTGTTTGGTTAAAATACCATAAGCTATCAACTTTGATAGATAGTCAATTGACTGTTGTACCACCGATACTCTTGTATATTATTATCAGTAATGAATGAAATATATATATATATATATATATATATAACACTCTTAACCAAAGATATTAAGATGTATTTCCATTACTAATAGTAACTACTATATGACATGGGATAGATATATCCTATAGAGATATTATAACTCTCTCGACTAACAGGTATTCAGTATAAGTATACAAAGATTATCCTCTGTCTAGTTGAACAACAAGAAGTTTAATTATCACTGAGATTCTTGAAATCCTACATGCCATTCAGCCATTTAAACATTAAACTTCATACATGTCTTTACTTGTAGATATTGACAAATATAAACAATGTTATCGACATATTGTATGGGATATGATAGGCTTACCTATAGAGTGTAACAGGAAATACATTATCATTGATGCCTTACTTCCTCCCAAGTACCTGAGTTCCTAATCTCCTCCTTCTCTGTACTATGCTTTCGAGCCTAAAGAATGATAATACCTCCTTTCTCCAGCTCTCACTTAGTTATGCACTACATAGTAAATGCATTCCACCCCTCTCTCCACTCCTCCACAACTCTCACATGCATCAAAATGAGGGAAGTATGGAGCTACTACTCCTTTCTCCACTCCCCAAGAATCTAGGAAGAACGCCTTGGGTGAAAAAGAGACTTTACCTCTTTACTAGACATTATTCTTAACCATAAATAAGCTTAGATAAAAATAATAATTAGAAATAAACAATAATACACCTAATTTATAGATGTCACTAATGCATTCTTTCAAATGCTTAATTATGCTTATTCATGAGCACAATTATTGATGAAGGATTCTCACAAAGTTGACCAAGACCTCTACGACAAAATTAAACTTGTTTAGTCGATTACTCACATCAACTTGGCATTCAAAGACATACACTACCTTACTATCTGTTGATGAAGAAGATTTAGCCTTTGAATTGACAATGACAAAAATTAACAAGAATAAAATGATCTCAATGTTAAAAAAAATATTTCTAAAATGACCAGAGACATAAAGATTAAGACTTAATCCAAAATTGGCTTATCCTCTAATAAGTATGTGTGTGTGTGTGTTTCTAGATGGCATAAGGATCGTTGTATTCACATGATCTAGCATCCTCTCCATGGTGATACTCTCTCTCCTCATCTCGGAGGGGGAAAACATTGTTCCTACATCCACCTCAGTCACACAATGGTAGTTAGTCCATTACATCATTTAACCATGTGCTTAATAATAATGTCATAAATAATTATTCTTTGCATATAAACTAATATAAAGCAAATACATTCTCTATCATTACTTTAATCATAATATTTTCTCTGACTAATTATCTGTCTTCTCAAAAAAAAATATGTTAGTTTAAAAATGGGGTGTTATATATTTTAGAAAATATTCAAAAATGAGGAATGAGAAGGAAATAGGAGGTCTAAGGTCTCAAGGATCCATTCAGACTCTCATCAGAGGTGTTACAAAAGACCCAAACACATAGCAAGGTGGTGAAACACTTCATAAACAATCATTGTACAATAAGAAGTTGGTGGATGCTAGCACGTTGTGTGTATGTCCACATGTCATGCTAGCATCTAGGAAGCTACAAATCAGGGAAGGTCCAGTCACCAAGGAATAGAAAGAATGACATGGCATCAAAATAAAATTGTACAAATAGGTTATTGAAAATAGAACACAAGCCTAATCTTGGCACCATGGGTGGAAAAAGGATAATGAAAGGAATGGATGAGCCTAAGAATGTGATATAGGAGATGGAAACCAAAGTGAGTCCAAAATATGTCATGAAATTGTAAGGGTATGCAAGTTTCTATGTTACTTTTTTCCACCACTTTAGTGGGCTTATGACACTAAGTGATATGCTATGCTAAAGTACATACATAAAATCTTGAAAGTAGATATCATGAAAAGGGTACCTAAAAGGATATGGTGGAGAATGAAAAAAATTCTTCAAGTGAAGGAACCATGCCATAGACTGAGAACCTAAAAAACAAATATGTTAGACAAAAAAAACCTACACAAGAAGCAATGTTAAAACAACATATAAACCTACAAGACAAGAGAGAGATATTAGATCAAATATAACCTCCAAAAAAAGGATGTTATCAAATCATACAATCTAATGTATACAAGATATGATATATAAGAGAAAACACAAAAAAACACACACAGAGATCAAACAAGAAGAGAGAGAGGGAGAGGCATTTCCAGTGTGTCACTAGAAAGGATTCTAGGTATGGTTAGCAAATATGCCACTTTCTTGAATCAAAAGTGCTAGCAAATCATGTTGCTAGTTAAGTCACAAAAAGTATGAAAAGTATCTAAAAATGGAGCACCCAGCCTAGCATTGTGTTGCTAGAAATGCCTCAAGGAGTGTGACAACAATGTGCATGGTGCAAATATGAGAGTTCAAAGTATGCCCCCTTAAAATAATTGTATAAACCATAAACATGCAATTTATCATAAGGTAGAAAAGGGGAGAAGGTAAAAGATCTTTAGGAAACATATATGGAGAAATATGTTCCTAAAGTTACCTGCAAGAAAGACATGCCCCAAGGAGAGACATGAAAGATGATGTTGTTGGAATGATAAATATGAGATTGTGTAAGCATGGAATGACAACAAGAAAAGTGAAGATGTGTCACATAGAATCAAGCAACATCACACAAAGACAAAGGGATATACATGATTAGGGTCAATATGCATATATAGGATTAATGATCATCAAGGAACAAGGATGGAATCTTCATCATCCCCCCAAGTATGTAGAACAACAAAAACAAAGGAGGAATAGAACATAAGAAGAAAACAACTAAAATTTTTGGGTCAACATGGAAGAGACCTAAATGTCCCAATGCTTTGCATTGTCCCCAAAATGTCAAGAAAGTAAAGTATATAATAAATATAATAAGGTAGATAAAAGGAGAAGAATGTGATGATATTTGTTCCTCCTATATCCATGTACCTACAAGGGTAGCATGGGTCTTCTAGAAAGAACTAATAAACACATAGAAAACAACAAGATGAGGATAACAAGTCAAATAAGAAAATCACATATATATAAATGAAAAGAAGATGCTACTCCTATGGGTCATGATCCATCACGTCATCTTTGACTTCCCAATCTAGTCCATGGCGAAAGAAAGATGAGTAGATAGTAGAACCACAAAAAGAACAATACTAGAAAAAGTTCTACCAACAAGATGTAGAAGAGTAGTTGTGGGAGAAATGTCCTTGTGGGCATCTACTAGTGGAGTAAGGGTAAATGATCTTGTAAAGATCAATGAAAAAGAAGGAATATCAGACATGGTCTCAAACATGCGCTACTCCATAGAAGAGGTTGATGAGTTTGTATTTGACTATGGAACCATCTGTTGATCCTTACTAATAACAAAAAAAGTGTGAGTTATGAGAGAAAAAAAAACATGGGTGGAGGAGGATCCTCCATAATAGGGAAAGTGATAAATAAGAGATTATAGGTGGTGAAAGAGGGTTATGCTTTGATCTACTAAATTATGGGGTTGGGTAGTGCTGTGGCTTGCATTTGAGTAGTGGTCTAGGGATATCTATGCCAATGGTAGTGGGGTGGAGCTTAGGGAAGATCTGATGACATGTGCATATAAAAGGCACAAGAAGGGATAGGGTGGTGTTGGATATAATTCTAACATTTGGAATGTCAAGTGGCTAAGAGAAAGGGGGACAATTTGGAATGAGTAGGATCAGGGGTGGTTTAGTGGAATAAGCTAGAACTATTTGTACTCATTTTTATTTCCTTTCATCGAGGTCCTAGGGAGGAGGAGGGGTGTGGGTAGGAAGAGGCGTAGGATTAGAAGGAGGTTTAATATCATGAGATGTTTGGATAGGGGGAGGTTACTCAACATCAACAACAAGTTGCACAACAAGTGCTTTAGCAATAACATGTTGATGATGCTTGTGTAAGCTCTCAAGTTGGTTAAAGCATGTGTGTGCTAAAGACTCGATAGAAGGAATAGGAGGGTCTACTAGCATGAGTTTCTTTCCTTCACTTGTTGAAGGGATAAGAGGAGGAACAAGAGCACTTGTTTAAGGATGGGAGATCAAAGATGGAGAAGGCTTAGAAGAAGGAGCACTAGGATCTAACTGACTTGCCAAGTGTATTTTTGGTAGACTTTAAACAAGAAGTCTATAAAGGGTTGAAAAGGTCAAGTAGGGGTTGGCCAAAAATAATTGAGGGAGAAGTTACCCTACAAGTAGAGTCTCTAGAATTTAATATGGGTGATAGTGTGCGCAAATCCATTATGAGGGAACTTCAAGAATTTATAGATGACCGAGGGGATAGCTTGCATCATGGTGATCCATGGTTGTCCCAAGAAAAGATAAAAGAAGCTTGAGGTAATGATGAAAGAGAAAGGAACATCTAGTCTCTTAGGTCCAACTTGGACTAAAAGGGTGATTGACTAGGGTTAGCATGGAAAGACCATCACATGTGTGCATAAAGATGTCTAATAGATTGTAGATCTTTATGAAGCTAATGGACATAAAGGAAATCCTTAGTAACAAAATTAATCATGCTAATAGGTTCAATCAACACAACACAAATAACTTTCATGTTGACCTAAGCAGAAATGTTAAAAGGGCCATCATACACACCCACAAGAATGTTAGCTAAAGAAAAGGAGATAATGGGTTTGGAAAGAATCCTCACTTGGGGTACTCAAGGGTGTGTGTCTACCATCCCCACCATGGCAAGAAAGGGAGAAGTAGAATGATTAGTGTCATCATGCAACACAGGTGGAGAAGTGAGGTCTATAAAATTAGAAGAATGTTATAGGAATGGATTGGTGTAAATTTTGAGATTCTAGTTGGGCTTAGCAACAAATGTTTTTCCTTTATCATTCACTCTAGTGACTTAGATGACGTTCAAATTGATTAGTTCCTAAATGATATTATTTAGGTGCATACATCTCTCGATGTCATGAGTAGGGACTCTATGGAATTGACAAAAGGCCTTAGCATCATAAGAGGTTGGTAAAGGTTTGTTTGTGTCCAAGGGTCTAATGGGTGGTAGTTGAACCAAGTTATTAGTAAGGAGCTACTGTAATATAGAATGAAGAGACTCAAACAATGTTGTGATTTTTTAGTTTCTTTGTTGATGAGAAGAGGAAAGAGCCATAGCAACCAATTAAGATGCAGTGGAAGTAGTGCTATTAACAATGGTAGATGCAACATTTACAAAAATTGTTCTTTTTATAAATATTGTTATATGATGAAGAGGGCCCCAATGATGCAACAAAAGTCTATGAGGCAGGTGCCTCAAAATGTCTAACAACTTGTTGGTAGTCATAAAGGGTCATGCAAGTATGGAAATGAAGGATACCTTGTGAGAGGGATCTTATCCTAAAATAGAGGCTAAAGGTTCCCAATAAAAAACAATCTACACATATGAATATTGGAGTGCATAAGGAATCGAAGAAAATAATGATTGGTATTGAAAAATAGAATTAGTCACTTTTTCATTAGACCCCTGTCACTAATGAACCAAGTCAGTAAACTAGGTTAGCTTGAAAGTGCTAAAGAAAGTAATTAACCAACTGCTCGAGTGAAAATATAGAGTGATTAGGAAGTGAGAAGAACTAATCCAAAGTAGTCTCTTTGAGGGACCATGGAATTTTTTAATCTAGCATCCTATCCTAGAATATGAAATCACTACATAGTGTAGTGAATGCGGACACATGTGTCTATGAATGTCCCTTACAATTGTATATGTTAAATCATGAAATCTCAAATCCTACAAGAAGATGTGTGGTCAAGATTTAAATGGATAAGGGGCTATGACAATAATATGAAGGAAAAAGTAGTTGCACAAAATAAGTAGAAAGTGAGGCAAGATGTTGTTGCAAGTTTCTAATGTTCTACAGAAGTTGGTTGATGACTAGGTTAGTGGTGTGCAGAGAGCAACAAATGGAAGAGATGTAGGGATTCTTGCAAGGGGTTAAGATAACAATGTCTATGAGGGTGAAGGCTAAGAGTAGATATGCTACACTATAGAAAATTTAAATGCCAAGTGTTGGTATGGAGGAACAAATGTTGGAATACTTCAGACCATTGAGTGGGGGGTGAATCAGTGGTCAACAAAACAAATCTTTTAACAAGATAACTCTTCACTCAATAGAACCAAAACAATACACCATATATGACTGATCATAGAATTCAAAACAAGAACTCGAGACATATATCCACAAACAAAAAGATATACCACATAACACATGTTTGAGTGGAAAACCCTAGAAGGGTAAAAAACCACTATGAAAATAAATTGTATTAAGCCTCACTAGCCATAAACCTCACTAGTTATAATGCCTCACTGGCAAACAGGGGCACATACTCCACTTTCAACAATTTTAGATGGAAAAAAAAGATAGAGGGTTACTCTATTTCATTACAATTCACTGCTCATCATCAAACATCTTCTCCTTCAAGTATGCAACTTCAACATATACCACAATATCAAACCCCTGCATTCATTTTTTCTCCTAATGATGACATCATGATACTCCTACAAACTTCATTATAAGCTACAAACATTAAGCCATTATTCACTGTCTCTGTGTTAAATGGTCTTCTATTACAACTCTCTGTCCATCTGATTATGTTGCCTACAAAATACCCTGCTATATACCTCAATATCAAAACCCTGCAAACACAACCTTCTTAACAAAATCTATGTGCCCAAACCTATGTCCTTGAATCATCATAATAGTATACTCAAAGATTGTATAACTTCAACATAAAGCACACACTAAAGGAGACATAATCATTGGTGCAGTCACGGTTAGGAGGGTCCAAAAAGTGAACTATCCAGGCTATGCAGCTAGAGTAAACACAACAGAAACAACTCAAAGATATAAATCAAATGTAGATTTAGTCATCCAGTATATCATAGAATTCAAATACAAATTAGCCAGCAACATGCGGGCTTACAATTAGGGCTCATAGGCCTGATTTCACAGTTACAGAATATGCACAAGATATAGCTTTGAAACTCCTTTGCAAGAATTCAAACTATCAAACTTGTAAATTATGCCAACTAATTTCCTAGGCATCTATTACATCAATATATATCATCTTTAGAACATAAGATTCCTCCGCGTTAGCCGAGGAAGATCACAAACTCCAATGAAGAGATGTAACATCTGTACATAGATAGGTCAGACCTAATCATGTGGAACTCCTCCGCAATTGAATGAAATAGTTTGCAGATCTTAGGGAAGGCTAGCCATGAACCAAACAATATTAAATGATGTGTCATTTAGCTCCACAAGTCATGAATTGCTCCACATGTCTTTTCCTTTATCTAATTCTCTGAGACTGTCAGGATGCTCTGTTTTGAGAAAATAGTTGATCTTCTGATAGCGATATCTTTCCGGTACCTGATTCATATCATCTAAATTTTGGATATGATGTGCATGAATGTGTCTAGATGCTAAGTCCAGCTTCGCAAGGTCTAAAATGAAAATGCGATATAATGCAGACCAAAATACTAAAACTGCTACTGACTGAACTAAACTAGAAAATGAAAAGAAAACAAACTGAAATGCAAATGTTTTTGGTTGATGCAAGATTGCTCTTGAACTAGGGATGCTCTTGCATCAGACATCCGTGTTGTTGAAAAAGTGAGTCCCTCACTTTGTTGGGGCTATAGGAAAACCAAGATAGTCCACCTCAGCCTAAGAAATCCATGACGAGTCTTCTTCCGGTCTGCCTTTCCACTTCATAAGATATTCTTTGTATTGTCTTCCTCTGGTGCTGCATCCAACTCTGCTTTCCAAGATGTCTTCAATTTGCTCCAGTGCTTGTTGTGGTAACTACTTCTTCTAGTCTGCTTCAAGGCTATCACTAAACTCTGCTTCATGATATTGATATAGGTCTACAATGTTGAAAATCGGTGATATACCCAATGTCTCTAGTAGCTCCACTTCATATACATTTCCTGAATCAAACTTTCTGAGTATCCTACATGGTCCAAACTTCCCCATCTTCAATTTGTTATATGTCCCAACTGGAAATCTTTATTTTCTCAAGTACACCATCACTTCATCTCCAACTGCAAATTCTTTGTGTCTCTTCTTTGCATCTACTTGCTCTTTATACTTACTGTTCATCTCTTCCAAATGCTTCTTAACCTGATTATATGTTGTCTCCATGTGTCCTACAAATTCTTTTGCTTCAACACTCTTCTTGTCTTCCATACTGATGTCTCTCAACTCTAATACTCCTCTAGGATTAGTTCCTATCACAATCTCAAATGGTGTTCTTCCGGTACTCCTATTTAATGAATTGTTGTATGCAAACTCTTCTTGAGATAGAATCAAATCCCAATTTCCTGCCTTTTCTCCAACCAAGCATCTCAACAAATTTTTCAAACTCCTATTCACTAACTTTGTCTGTCCATCAGTCTATGGGTGAAATGCTGAACTGAACTTCAAATCTATCTTCATCTTCTTCCAAAGTGTCTTCCAAAAGTATCCAAGAAATCTTGTATCTCTGTCTAAAATTATGCTCTTAGGTAATCCATGCAATCTCACAATCTCCTTGAAAAATAGGTCAGCCACATGAACTGCATCAGTTGTCTTCTTACAAGGTATGAAATGTGCCATCTTTGAAAATCTCTCCACCACTACAAATATTGAATCATGTCCTCTCTGTGTCTTCAGAAATCCCATTACAAAATCCATGCTTATGTCTTCCCAAGGTCTCTTCGGTATTGTCAAAAATTTGTACAAACTAGTATTCTGACTACTCCCTTTCACAACTTGACAAACTCTACAACTCTGCACAAATTTCCTAACTTCCTTATGTATCTAAGGCCAAAAGTAATTTTCACTCACCAAAGACACTATCTTATCAATACCAAAATGTCCTACCAATCCACCATTGTGCTTCTCCTTGATCAAATTATCTCTCATTGAACTCCTAGGTATGCATAACTAATTCCCTCTGAACATCTGTTCTTGAATGAAATAGTCGAACCACTTACTCCTATCTATCACAACAAGTTCCTTACATGCTTTCCAAGGTTCTTCAAAATCAAGATCTTCCTAATACATGTTCTTTAATTCCCCAAATCCTAACACTTCAACCCTCATCTTTGTCAACAAGTTCCTTCTTCTACTTAGGGCATCTGCAACTTTGTTTGATTTTCCACTCCTATGTTTCAACACAAAAGTATAACTCTGCATGAACTGTACCCATCTCATATGTCTCTGATTCAACTTTCCTTGACTGTTCAAATATTGCAAAGCTAAGTAATGTCTCCACTTCTTCAAGGCTTGAATTATGGCATAGAATTCCTGATCATAATCTGAATATCTTCTCCTTGCATCATTCAGCTTCTCACTAAAATATGCTACAGGTCTACCTTCTTGACTTAACACTACTCCTATTGCATTTCCACTTGCATCACAATCTACTTGAAATAACTTATTGAAATATGATAATGACAACACAGGTTGCTCTGTCACTTTCTACTTCAACAATTTGAAACTTTTATCTACTCTTGATGTCCACTTAAAGTCTTTTCTGTCACCTCTCATTGTCTCTGTGATAAGGTTACAAGTTGAACTAAAATTTCTTATGAACTTCTGATCGAAACTAGCTAATCCATGAAATGATCTAACTTCTCCAATACTCTTCTATGTAGGACATTCAACAATTGCTCTTACTTTCTCAGGGTCCACCTTTAATCCTTCCACATAAATCACAAATCCCAAGTATACTAATTCTCCTTTCATGAAACTACACTTCTTGATGTTTATCAACAATTTCTTTTCTCTTAGTCTCTGCAATACTTGTCTCAGGTGCTACAGATGTTCTTCTTTTGTCTTACTAAAAAACAAAATATCATCCAAATATACAATAACAAACTTACCCAAGAATTTCTTCAAAACTTCATTTATCAACCTCATGAAAGTACTTGGTGCATTTGTCAATCCAAAAGGCATTACTAACCACTCATACAATCCTTCATTTGTCTTAAATGCAATCTTCCATTCATCACCTTCTTTGATTCTGATCTGATGGTATCCACTCTTCAAATCTATCTTTGTGAAATATTTTGCTTCACTCAAACAATCCATGATATCATCTATCCTAGGTAAAAGGAAATCTATACTTAACTATGATCTTGTTTATTGCTCTAGAATCTATACACATTCTCCATTCTCCATCCTTCTTTGGTGCTAACACTGCAGGTACTACAAAAGGACTCAAGCTTTCTCTAATCAAACCTTTCCTCAACAACTCATGTATCTATCTATTCAATTCTTCATTCTCTATCGGTATCATTCTATGTGCTTCTTTGTTAGGAAAACTAGCTCCAGGTATAAGGTCCATGTGATGACTGATACTTTTGATTGGTGGCAATCCTTCAAGTACATTATCTGATATGATGTCTTTATATTCTATCAACAACTCAGTTATCTCCTCTAGTTGTGGTTCTTCAGTCTTTAGATTTTCAGGCTTCTTAGGAATCAAAGCATAACACATATTCTCATGTTTGAAACCATCCAAAAATTTTCTTCCATCTACTAAACAGATTCTAGCATTCCCACATTCTTCACTCTTAGGATCATCTTCCAAAGGAATCAAAGTAATTCTCTTTCCATTTGATGTTATAGTATATGTATTCTTTCTTCCATCATGTATAGCTTTCATATCATACTGCCATGGCCTACCCAACAATATATGACAAACATCCATAGGCATAATATCACACAATATTTCATCATGATAAGATCCAATATGAAATTTTACCAAACATTGCTCACTTACCAACACCTTATGATCATCCCAAGTCCATGCTATCTGATATGGATTAGGGTGTTTCAATCTTTTCAACTTCAGCTTAGTCACCATCTCCTCTAAAACCAAATTATCTGAACTACCACTATCAATGACAACTTTACAACATTTACCCCCTGATTTGCATCTGGTTCTAAACAAGCTTTTCCTCTGCAGTGGTTCCTTATTTGTCTCTACTTGAAACAATGCTCTCCTCATGACAAGTGATTCTCTTTTCTCAGGTTTACCAACTGAACAGGGATCACCTAGTTCAATAGATTCTTCTTCCACATAAGCTGTTCTTCCACTATTCTCTATCTTCTTGCTTGTACTCCCTTGATTACATTCAAATGCTCTATGTCCTTCACCTCCACATTTAAAATAGGTTCCTTTGAATGTTCTCCTATCAGGTCCTCTTCCTTCTCTTATGTATCCTTCACTCCGGTATGGACTAGGGTTTCCTCTGCGGTAGAAAGTTCTGTCATCTCTCCAGTATGCATTGTTATCTCTGTCTTCCTTCTTGAATGTGTTATCTTATCTATTATGTTTTGCATATGATCTCTCTCCTCCAGAAAATGTTCTACCTCTCTAAAATTTACCTCCTCTACCTTTGTCTCTGATCATGCCTCTTGTTCAACTTTTCTTCAACTTTTAGGGTAAACTGACATGCTTCTTCCAATGTTGTCATCCTCACCAAACTCAGTTCTTCTTGAATGTTCAATCTCAGTCCATTAATGTATCTAGCCACTTTCTCCTTACTTGCTTCACTATGTCCTATCCTTATGACCATCTTATAAAATTCTTCAGTATATTCCTTCACGGATTTCTCCTTTTGTCTCAGGTTTTGTAATCTCTTCAACAATTCTAACTCATAGTCAGTAGGTATAAACTAATTCTTCAACTTTTTCACCATTCTGTCCCACTTTGTAATCTTGTCTTTTCCTCTTCTATTTCTATCCAACTAAACTTCCTTCCACCAAATAGCAGCATGTCCTTTCAACTTTGTCTTTGCAAATTTCACCTTTTCCGGATCTTCAATTTCTTCATATTCAAAGTATTCTTCTAGGTCATTTATCCAATCAATCAGTTCCTTAGGATTCAAATTTCTAGTATAGTTCAGTACATCAACTCTAGGTCTTTTCCTAATCTTTGAAATAGCTTGCAACATCTTGACTTGATCTGATTCTTCTTCTTCATCTCCTAGGGTTTCTCCATTTTGATCAACAAATTGAAATTCTTCATCATCATCACTTTCAACATTAGGTCAAGGTGTAAGCCCTCTTCTTTGATCGTCTTCAACAACATCTAAGTGAACTTGCATTATTTTCATTATCTCCATCATTTCATCCATTCTTCTATCCATAGTACCAAAAACAGGTATTCTCCTCAGTGGCATTTCTTCCTAGGATCAAGTGTAACTGCCTCAAGTTTGGTGATCGGGCTACAAGGTGATAGCTGCCTCACAATTGGCGATCGGTTGACAACACAAGTAGTCATCCTCAGATTCGGTGATCTATTCACAACAAGATCTTATGGAATTCCTTCTCTCAATTTTCTCAATTCGCTCCTAAAGATTCGAAACCTAGCTTTGATACCACTTGGTGCAGCCACGGTTAGGAGGGTCCACAAAGTGAATTGTCTAGGCTGTGCAGTTAGAGTAAACACAATGGAAGAAACTCAAAGATATAAAGAAAATGTAGATTCAGTCATCCAGTATATCATAGAATTCAAATACAAATTGGCCGGTAACATGCGGGCTTACAATTAGGGCTCACAGGCCTGATTTCACAGTTACAGAATATGCACAAGATATAGCTTTGAAGCTCCTTCGCAAGAATTCAAACTATCAAACTTGTAAATTATGCTAAATACTTTCCTAGGCATCTATTACATTAATATATATCATACTAAAACATAAGATTCCTCTGCATCATTTAAGGAAGATCACAAACTCCAATGAAGAGATGTAACATGTGTACACAGATAGGTCGGACCTAATCATGTGTAACTCCTCTGCAAATGAATGAAATAGTATGCAGATCTCAGGGAAGGTTGGCCACAAACCAAACAATATTGAATGATGTGTTATGTAGCTCCACAAGTCATGAATTGCTCCACAAGTCTTTTCCTTTAGTTGATTCTCTAAGACTATCAGGATGCTTTGTTATGAGAAAACTATCGATCTTATGATAGCGATATCTTTTTGGTACCTGATCCAAATGATCTAAATTTTGGATATGATGTGCACGAATGTGTCTAGATGCTAAGTCCAACTCCACAAGGTCTGAAATGAAAATGTGGTAGAATGTAGACCAAAATACTAAAATTGCTACTGACTGAGCTGACTGAATTGAACTAGAAAATGAAAAGAAAATAAATTGAAATGCAAATATTTTTGGTTGATGCAAGATTGCTCTTGAACCAGGGATGCTACTGCATCAATCATACTATGCATAAGCCCTTGTATCATTGGCATTTTAGAAACTTACATCAGATCAACACAATCAAACATCAAAAACATAAC
Source organism: Cunninghamia lanceolata (assembly GCA_027924645.1). Lineage (NCBI taxonomy): Eukaryota > Viridiplantae > Streptophyta > Pinopsida > Cupressales > Cupressaceae > Cunninghamia > Cunninghamia lanceolata. Next base: position 10,624,254 of record BSBN01000321.1, read on the forward strand.
CCCAAACATTGAATCTTCATAATGAAACAACTATCATACCTTACCATCATCAGATTCTATCATCAATCTACAAAAACTCATTCTGTATACCTTGTCTTTATACTATGTCAAACTTGTTATGGTTCTCTGCACCTTTTATCATTGTCATCTTGTTGTTTCTCACAAACAAATACATGAAGTCATTTCATTTTGCTCCTTGTAAGATGTTTATATCTGCATCATACACTTTATAAGATCATATTCCTTTTCAAACTAATTTTGTATACCTCTCACTGAAGATATCATTGTGTACTTCATATTCCATCATACATCATCCATTTTCAACTCTAGGATCCAACAAAAACACTTCATGAAGATCCTTCTATATAATATCAATCGCTCTCTGTAAGCATAACTAAAGACTGTGAATATCTTTACATTCCCTAAAAAAATCATACTTACATCACAAAAAAAATTTCACACTCACTGCACCGAACATATATATTCAGTAGGGTTTTTTTCTCATAGTTAATATAACTATGCAACCCTTTTCATAGACCATACAGCCCAATGGCTGTCAAACCTTCTACCTGCAAGATATCCATTAGGGTTTTAAAACAACTTTAAACTTTGTCATAGATTCTTCTATTTGTGCCACTTCACAATCAAATATGGTTCGTTGATCATACATTGGCACCCGACTAAGAAGATTTTAGTAGATGGAGCTAGTCTCCTAGGTTGAAGGGGCTGGTCACTTAACGAATGTGACCCCTTCATGTTGTAACTTAAGTGGTCTTTTACCTGTTATAGCAAGTCAATGCTCAAACATAATTAAAGTAACTCCCTATCAAGAAGGTTTTAGAAACTTATAATCTAGGGTTAAAAACCATTAAGATTTAGGGTTTTTCATGCCTTTAGAGCAATAGGACTTTTATGATTTTAGACACTAGATCCTCACAAAACCCAACTGGCTACCATACAAATTTGAATCTCAAACTCCTCTATTGCAGAATATACCTTCATAATGTACACTCTTTTTAGGGTGTTATAGATCTTTTAAATATTTATCAAACCCTAAAACTTTTAATAGCTCATTGTCATGTATCATAAACACTGACATTTATCAACACACTGCCAACCCAACTAAGTTATCAATGAGTACCTTCATCACTCAAAGTCAATGTGAGTGTCTTCATCACATATGATACAAACCTCCTCATGGAATAATACAAACCTCATTCAACCTTTGCATTACCAATGACAAACCTCATGCAATAGATATGGATCAATCAATCACTAAAAACTATATGAATAACATACAAAATGAAGACCATACAAACTGGCAGATCATAACAAATCATAATCATCTTTCACCTGTCAACATTATGCCTTTGTTTGGAGACACCAAGTCACCATCAAAACACCAAGTCACCACCTGTGAAAAGTATCACTATTGCATCAATGTGGATCATCATTGTTAAAGGTATCACTACACCACTTGCACTGCAAGGACATTAACAAGCCATCTGTGAGAGGTATTAGATCTTGGTCATCAATGACAAGCTCTTAGATCTTGGACATCAATGACAAGCATTCAACATCTGACATCAATCCATGAGATGAACATCAACATAATGAAAGAGCATAAATACTGCATCAACACTATGACCACATTACCTTTAACACTGCATCAACACTATTGCATCAACTAAGTACTTTCTTTTGCATCATGAACATAATCATCTTGAAATGAATCAACCAAGCATCCCTTTGCATCAAGCATCAACAAAGACTTTGACATCTTCACTGATGCATTCACTGTTGCATCAACCAACACACCTATGACATTAGTGACTTGCATCAAATGACACAACTTTGACAACAATGACAAACCTTGGACATCAATGACAAATAAAACCAACAACAAAACCATAAGAAGCAATAGAGTTTCACTGCATCCCAAAAGAACTAGGTTTTGCATTAACAACTATAGTAGTGTAAATGGCTAGATGTGTAGGGACTGACATTTGAACACTCAGAGTTGGCATTTATATATTATGAGGAAATTTTTATTATTATTTATTTTATCATAGTTCTAATGATTTGTGCAAGTTATTGAACATATAGGGCTTTGTTGATGCAAATTGGGTAGGTGACTTGGATAGTCAAAGTTCCACTAGTGGCTATGTATTTAACTTGTTTGGTAGTGCTATCAGTTGGATGAGTAAGACATAGCCCATGATTTATTTGTCTACTATTGAAGTATAGTATATGGTTTCTAAAAATACCTATAAAGAGGTAGTTTGGTTACAAAGATTGTGCTCTAGAGTTGGTTTTGACTGTAGGGTGGTTTAGATTAGATGTGATAGTTAGAATGCTATTTGTTTCGCTAGAAAATACCATGTACCATTCTCAAACCAAGAATTTTAATGTATAGTATCACTTTGTTCATGAGATTGTGGAGAATGGTAAGGTCATGTTATAGAAGATTAGTACTCAAGAGAATGTTGTATATTCACTCATGAAACCAGTGAGCATGGATAAGTTCTCTTGGTGCAAGGAGGCCATGGGCCTTGGATTCTAAACTTGATTCCTTCTTATGTTTCTATTAAATCTTTTCAATGTAAATATCAAGTGGGTCAATCTTGGGATTAGGTCATATCTACCTTGAAAATCCCTATGTCTAATGTATTTAATTTTATGTGGAAACAAAAGTTAAAATATTTGCTCCTTAGTACATGGAATGGGTGCTCTCGAACACCCATGTGTGGTGGAGATAACAATATTAACTATTATTCTCCAATAATTTGGGATCATTATTGCAAGAAGACATGGAAAGAGGGAAATGAAGATGAAAGGTCACTTTGGAATATGAGGAGTCATTCCTTGTAAATAGTTTCTTAATGGGGCACTTGGGAGTTACAATTTTACTTTTCTAGCATTTTGGTGGAGGTTACATACTTGGGAGTTATTTTCTATTCTTATAAGATTCTCTCCATAAATAGAGTGTCATTAGAATTCATACCACGGTATTTTCAGACCTTGTTTGGGCCCATGGTATTACTATTTCGTGGTTTTCAGGCCTCCTTAACTCTATATTGGAGGCATGAGATAGAGGCGTTGTTTGGGTTATCTGTAGTAATATTATGCTACATAAATACTACTAGACTAAAGAAGATAAAGTGGATTGTATTGTTGTAGAGATTTATTCTTGATTAATACAAGCTTAATATCTCTTTGGTGGTGGAGTTTCTTTTTTCTTTTGATTTAGGGTTTCTCCATGTATATCTAGTGTCATATGTGTTTTCTAATTTTAATTTGATGTTATAAGTATTTATCCATGTTACATTTTATATTTCATGGTTTATCACATGTCTATCATTTTATGATAATTGAATTTATACACTTTATGTTATATTCTCACTGTAATTGCTCAACAATTTGTCTTGACACTATCTAGCTTTCTCAAAGCATCCACAACATTCTATGAAGTATTAACTTTATCAAATAATGCCCTCCCATCTTCCACCATGTCACAATAAAATTACATTGTACATCAATGTGCTTTGTTTGCTACATGAAAGGTTAGTTTCTTGGGCAAGATAATGGTACTTTGACTATCACAATAAATTCTAACTACTTTCTAATGCAATCCAACATATAAACACAATCTTAGGATACAACTATATTCCTTAAAAGCATGAGTATACGACATGTATTATTTCTATTCTTTGGATGAAGCAACCACATCCTATCACTTGCTCATCCAACTCACTGCACCATTGAATAAGCTAAACATGTAGCCATTGGTAGAACTTCTATTGTTGACATCCCCTACCTAATCTAAACCCATATTATCCTATATATACACTAAGTAATATCCCTTCAAAACATAACCATGATAACATATGGAATACTTGGAAGTACCCAAAAAATACTTGAAGACCCTCTTCATTGTCACCCAATATTCACATCCAAGATTAGCCCTGTAACAACTCAAGACTCCCACTACTTGAACAATGTTTAGTCTTGTGAAAACCATAGCATACTTAAGACTCATAACTAAACTAGAATAAAAAACTAAACTCATCTACTCCATCTTTGTGGGATCATTCATAGGACACTACTCAATTAAAAGCTTAGTTCCCATAGAAATAGGGACAACCATTAGTTTGTTGTCAACCATACTGAAATGCTATAAAATAGCCTTAGCATACTTCCTCTAACCATTTGAAAGGATTATGTTAGCCCTATCTTTTCTAATTTCATCCCAAGAATATACTTATTAGCTCTTAAATACTTCATTTCAAACTATAATAAAAGTTGAGATTTCAAGTCCCTAATCATTTCCTTACCATTATTAAATAACAACATATCATCAACATACAAAGTAACAATGATGAAATTATCACTATTTGTTTATAATAAACATAATGATCTGACTTAAACATGATAAACCCCAACCCTAATATGAATCAAACTTTTTATACCACATTTTAGGAGACTACTTTAAACCATAAAGGGATTTATTCAACTGATAAACCAGGTTTTCCTTACCCTTCCCAATGTAGCACTCTAGCTATGACATGTATATCTCCTCCTCTAGATCACCATGCTAGAAAGTTATCTTCACATCCATCTCCTCAACCTCAAGATCAAAAGTAAAAATACAAGATAATTACATTTTTATAGATGTCAATTTTGTAATAGGGGAGAAAATCTTACTGAAATTTATTCCCTCAATTTGAGAATAACCTTTGGTAATCAATCACGCTTTGTACTTCTCAACGTTACCACCAAATCCTAACTTCTTTTTTAACACCCATTTTTAACCAATAGGTTTCCGTCCTTTAGGCAACTAAACCAAGTCACATGCATAATTATTCATAATGCAACCATCTCCTCATCCATGGATGATTTCTAAGACTCACAATCATCCATTTATATTACATCTTTAACTATTCTAGGCTCATTAGTATTACTCAAAAAAGTAAAAATACATCTAAAATTAGGTAGGCTACACCTTTCTAGTTGCCTCCTATATTGAGTGGACCTCCTCAAAAGTTGATGTGGAGGTTCTACTTCTTCTTTTGAACTCTTTAAGGTTCATACATTATCCTCCTCATTTAGTCCAACCTAAACCTTTGGTTCAACATCTAGTGCAACCTTCTTGGTATTTAGCTATACCTGCACAACTAACTGCCCACCCTCTTTTGGCTTCTCAAATGTAGTGGAAGGTATTACCTCCCTAAAAATCACATTCTAACTATAGAGAACTTTCCTAGCTATCAAATCCTAAAGCTTGTACCCTTTCACATCGATGCCATAGCTAATGAAGATAAATTTTATAGTCTTATCATCCAACTTTGATGACTTCTCCCTAAGAACATGAGAATATGCCTCACAACCAAATGCATTAAGATGCTAAAGTGAGGGCATTTTTCCATCCATACCTCCATATGGGTTTTCCATAAGTACTATTTTAAGAGATCTATTGATCAAGTAACATGCAGTAGAAATTGCTTATACCTAGAACTTCTATTCCAATCCAAACCCATAGGGCATACTTCTAGACCTCTCCATACACATCTTGTTCACACATTCTACAACTCCATTCTATTGAGGAGTGTATGGATTTGTCTTAAATTTGTCAATGTCTTTATCCTTCCAAAAATTGTCAAACTTTGAAAAATAACACTCACCACCATTATTAGTCCTCAAAACCTTGATCTTTTTGCCAATATAGTTTTCAAAGAGAGCCTTAAACTCCCTAAATTGACTAAATACCTTAAATTTACTTCTAAGAAAATATACACATGTCCTCCTAGAACAAATTTCAATAAATGATACAAAATAAAAATATTTTGAAAAGGGTCATCTATAGGGTCAAACACATCAAAATGAATAAGATTCGACAATTGATAATATTTGTGAGAAATAGAATAAAATGAACATAGTTCTACTTTCCATAAATGCAATGTTTATGAAAATCAAACTCAAAAAAACAATTAGTAAGCCTTTCTCCAAGATTTTTGTTTTTCAATGTCCATAGACCTTTCTTTCCAATATGGCCCATGTGTTGGTGCTATAACATTATCTTCTTAGTGTTAAAATTCTCCTTGAGGTAACAACATGCTTAATTTAACATACCCCAAAAAGTGGCTAGAAAAAATTCTTATTGTTGAGCAGTAATTACAACACATAACCCATACTATGCATGTAAAATAATCTTAAGAATCAATATTGTAAATTCTATAAATTTATAATACCACAAGTATATAAATAGTAAAAAATATACAATGGGTCAAGTACTACATTCCTCATCAATAATTAAAATATAGGCCATGAGCCAATATTCCATATATGTAAAAGTAGTCTTATACATATAAAAATACCAAGGTCTTCAACCTAGAATTGTGAGTCAACCCATCCAAGCTCTAGTTTCTATTAGGGGGAGGTATTTAACCCACATATTTGAGGAAATCCCTTTCCTTCCCAACCATTAATCTTGGAAATGAAGTATTCCATCAATAACCCAAAAGTGTGATATATATTTAACTTTGGTGATTATCTTATTAATTCATTCCTCTTAACAAATACATAGATGTTCATTTAAATAGTTAGTTTAGCTCTCGAGTGGACCTAAAATGTTTACACTTGTTAATAAGGACATATTTTAACACCTTTTTGAACATTAAACGATTAATTCTTGATCCTGATCTTAAAACCTGACAAAATAACAATGAGACCAACCTAAGAACACCTAAAGAGACTTATGCCAATATTTTTGGGGCTAAAGGACAAGGGCGCCTAACCACCCTGGTCCCTCATTTAGCCCTGATTTATTTTGGTGGTATATTGGCTTAAGACATATTAAGTGGTTCCTCATGTTAGTCCCATTTGGTTTTATTCATTTCTTGTGAGTGAAAATGTTTATAAAAGCAAGTTAAGTCATTCATTTGAACATCTAAGCAATCTAGACACTCTGGCACTCTCTCTTCTTCTCTCTCATGCTCTCTACTCTTATCTAAAGCTCTCTATAGTGGATTATTGCTGCAACACTAACTTCTTGCAGGTATTGTGAAGATCTTTCTACTTCTTTAGGCTACACCAAATTCTTGAGTCAAGTTGTGATGCTACATCAAGCATGTTAGGGTTTCCATGCTCATTGTGACTTCCTTCCTTCATGCTTTGTTCTAGCATTCCATTCTACTTCAGATTTGCCTCTGCCATCTTAGGGCACACACTCTTTATCTACCATCTTTTATATTGTGGCTCAGGTGGAAACACCATTCACAGAGATTGACTTAGGAAAGCTTCTAAATAGCACCTAACCATTTTCATTCTTGTGTGTTTAGGTCAGATCTAGAGGAATTTGTAGAAGACAAGTTGCAGGGAGCAGGAACATAGAAAGGCGAAGACAATGCTAGAGGTTTGACATTCTGCCAAATCCTAATATGGGTCTAGGGGATGCAAGTGCCCTAGTCCTTTGGGCTCTCAAATCAGGATTTAGGTTTTGCTCTTCACTCTGATCCTCATTGTGGTGTTATATTCTTGATATCTTCTTCCAATAGTCTGTTATGCTCCGATCTTGCTTATCTAGGGTTTTTACTATGCCCTAGCTTGATTGGTTGGATTTGGTTAATTTTCTCTATACAAAAAAGTGAGAAATCCCCTGTAGTTTGTCTCTCCTTCTCGGATAGAATCCAAGCTCATCTTGTGTTCCAATGTTAATAGAAGAGGGTTTGGCCTAGTTAACCTTGTTAGGCTGTCACTCTTTTCTACTTAACATTTTGGTGAACCCGTCATTTCTTGCACTTTGGAATCCTTCTTGCTTTGGATATGAGTTTTCTTCTACCTTAGATCTAGTTAGATTACATTCATTTATCATTTTACATAATTTCATAGCTTAATTTTACATTGTTTCATTGTTAGGGTTTGCAAAAACCTTTGATTTCTAGGAAATCTAGCTAATCTTCAACCTAGGGTTTGTAGATTAGATATTTGTTTTAGATCTTTGTGGCATGCTTAAATTGATTTCATTGGTTTTAACATGTGATCTTGGTGTTTAATAAAATACAATCTTGCATATTGGCATTGAAAAATTAAAAAATCAAGCATTTTAGGCTTAGAAAAAGGTGCATTTTATGCATTGTTTTCATTGCATATGTTTTACATCATGATAGAAAGATTTGAAATTCCAATTTTTGCATCAAAATTGATATTATAGTATTTAATCATTTCATGGTATTACATATTGCATTTAAATCTCTTGTTTGCAAGGTTTTTTGTATAAAAATTTGCATTTTTTGAAAACCTAGTCAAATTCAAAACCTAGGGTTTGTAATTAAGATCTTGTTTTAGATTTTGCTGCTATCATTTACATTTCAAATCTAATTTTCCATTGTTGTAGCATGTCATAAATATAATTTGTGTTCAAAAATAATTCTTGCATCAAAAAATTACAATTTAGGGAGTAAGCATTTAAAATCTAGGGTTTTTGATAGTAAACCCTAGCTAGTCTTGCATTTAGTGCATCTTCATAAAAGCAAAGTATTGTAAGTCTTTGTTGCATTCAAATGGATACATTATTTAGGCACTTATTTTTCACATACTAAACTTCCTAAATTTACAATACTTAGTTGTTGTGGTCACTGTATGCTCAAAATCGTGACTCTGGTTGCCTGGGGCTGTTGGGTCAAATTTCGGCATGCACACGGATCCTTCCCTCCTTGCCATGGGGTGATCCACCACGTCACTCTTTCTCACGTGGAAGTAGCTAGTCAAGAGGAGGCGAGACACGGTGGGGGTCTAGCTCGTTGGAGAGCTAGACTTCGTGGAGAGGGGTCGACAAGTACTGCGGCCTTTGTTGTTATGTGCTAAGTTGAATGTTTCGTTAGATTGAAGTTGTAGTTGAGATAACCCTATGACCTGAAGGGTCACTAGTTTCTCTTCTCTTGTTGGGGTTTCTTAGATTCCACCTCTGTGTGGGTAAGTGATTTCTTTCATTTATGTCCTCTTGTCTTTCTATGCATTGAATGAGTTCTTGTTGTATCTGGAGTTGTCTAGTTTCTTCTAACAATAAGGGGACAAATGGGTCTCCTTGTGGTAGAACAAATGTTTCTTGTTGTTGTCATGGATTGACCTCCTCGATCTCATCATGGATAGCCCTCATCCACTCTCCTCTCACTCCTAAGCACATTCATGAATTAGGATACAGGTAGATGCATGATTACTAACCTTAACTCGATTTAGGGTTTTGACCTGGGTTTAGTTGACCTAGGGTTTGACTCTATTTTGACTTGTTTTTACCTCATGATGGTATGGAGGGTTTGATTGAATTGTTTGACCGTGGTTACCTCGTGATGGTATCGAGGGTTTGCAATTTTGTCTATTCTAGGGTTTCTATATGCATGCAAGGCTAAATGATATGCAAAACATTTATTGTGCTTTTTTTAGTATTTTTGGAAATGAAAAGTACTTTTTAATCTATGAAAGGGAAATATGAATGCAATCTAATATGATTTTTCCTAATACAATCTTAATCTATGTTTTTGGGTTTTTTGATAGTTTTGAAGTAATCTAATCTAAAAAGGGAAATTGCTTCTTCAAATTAAATCTAGATCTAGAAATAGGAAAACAACTAATCTAACATGCAAGATCTAATTATCAAGGAAAAAGCAATGATTTACTATTCCCAAGAGCAAATTTGGTTTTCTAATTACTATGGATTAAATAAAACAATGAAGGAACTGAGACAAATGAAGATTTGTGTGACTCCACTACCCTCAGAAAACCTTGATATTGGCAACCTCGAGTCCTTTTGTAGCAGCGGGAGATCCTCTTGATGACAAAATGACACAAAAAAGCAAAAAGAAGCTTTGATGAAGCTTGTATGAGCTCAATGAGACCTTTGGTTGAGCATAATGGCATAGAATGAAGCAGTGTAATGTTGCTTGGTTGAACAATGAATAAATTAAAAGGCATCTTCATCCTATAAGAGCATTTGAAAGCTAAGTTGGAGATCAAAAACTGGCAAGAGCTGTGTGCACAATGAATTTGCCTCCCTTTGTGCTTGAGGGAGGGGTGTATTTATAGGTTTGAGGAAGGGGGTTGATTGAGAAGTTAACTCATTTGATTGATGAGTTAACAAGGATGATTGGGGAGTTAACAAGGTTGATTACCCAATGAACTCAGCTATGGAGTGATAAATCAATTATAGCTTATCACTGAAGAGGAAATGGAGGTGAGGGAATGCATGAGATTGATTGAAGAGTTAATTTGAGATCAAATAGAGCCAATTATGCATGTGTGGGTGCATGAAATAGTTAACTCTATATTAGGCATCAAAAACCATGCAAACTGGAAGAAAAATAGGTGAAAACTAAGTAAAAATAAATGAGAAACTCAAGTTTTTTGTGGCTATGAAAACAGCAGGGTCGCCCCTTTTTCCAGTAGGGTCGCCCAGGGGAGATCCAGGCTGGATAGGGTCTTTTGTAGAAAAGTAGGTTGGGAGATGAAAGAAGAGAAGAAAAGGAGGGGTTCTACCTCCAGAAACAGGTCAGTCATGTGCAAGAATCCAAATCTCCACTTGCATCTATAGGATCTCTCGGGGGAGATCTAGAAATAATAGGGGGAGATTTGAATTGGTTGGGCATAATTGAAAACTGAAAGTGAGAGGTGGATAGGGAGACCTCTAGAAGGCTTCTAGGAGGTGCATATGATGAAAAACATAGGGGAAAGGTGAAATCTCACCTACAAGACACTCACAAGGCTTAGGAGCAAGGTCGATAGCTCAGAAAATGCAAGTCAACAAGTGTCGCAACAAGTGTCGAAAAGCATCACAAATAGGGAGAGAGAGAAATCGACAAAGAGGAAGCAACACAAGATAAGAAAGAGGACACATCATCAAGAGGTTTGCTACTTAAAGGACATTATTTCACACTTACATGTACGTGACAATGATTTGAATCATCATAGGGGTCCTCATGGAGGCTGTGCATAATTTTTGTGGTTACATATTTACCCCCTCGGGGACGGTAGTCTACATGAAAGGTAGGTACCATTCCTGAACTAAGCCTTACCTATTGTCAATTTTCCTGCAACTTGTACCTACAATAACTAGTATTAGTCTGGCATTTAAATATATCAAAATAAATAATGAAAACTAAAATGATGAACTTACCATGAATCGTTCGAGTTTAACTAGTTGTTTGCCTTTGTCGATTTGAACCTGTAGAAATGAAAGCACACAAATGACGCATGAAAGAGATGCATAAAAGAAAAGAACTAATCTAAAAATGCGTAAATGAAACTAAGCTAAGGGTAAACAAATTAAGTCAAATTATGAGATCAGAGCGAAATGGCAACAAAATCGTTCGTGTGAGCAGTCGTTAGAAAGGTATCATCGAGGAGATCGCAAGGATGGCCGCCTCCTCTTTAGCCGTGGAGAATCAAGTATACAATCAGTGAAAAACCCTTCTCTAAACCCTTGTTTGAATTTTCAAAAAAATCTCTTGAAATTATCTATTTTTGATGATTTTCTCTGTTTCATTGTATTTGTCTCGTCGTTTAGAGCAAGATTAGTTTTTTGTTTTCTGAAATCGACTGAAAAATGGAGTTTTTAGAGAAGTTTTTGGTTGAGGTATCTTCCTCTAGGGTTGCCCCTTTTGTCAGGTAGGGTTGCCTGGGGGAGATCCTGCAAAATAGTAGGGTCACCTGGGGGAGATTCGGAAAAACACCTGGGTCGCCCAGGGGCGACCTTGTTGGGCTGATTTTGACTAAATTTTCATGTTGTTTAACACTTGTTTCACTCTGTCTGACATATTTTGGCTGCTGTATTCACCTGTTTATTGCAATTTTGAGGTTTATATGCTTTTTTGTGTAAGGTTTTTCAGTAGTTTTACAATTTTTAGGGATTTTTACGAGTTTACGAGATCTAATCTAAAGTTTTCTTTTGATTTTGCAGGACATGTGTATTCGATGGAATGCCTACCGAGAGCAAGGATGACTCTCAGGGATGTTTTCTACATTGATTACTAAGGATTGTGCTATTCTGAAGAGGGCAGGACTAGCTAGAGTTTGTCACGTACTTGTGATTTATCTTGTATCTCGTATATGCTGTGACATTCTGACCTACTGGGATGCATACAAAAACACATTTAGGTTCCCGCAGATCTCTGGAGAGTGAACCATCACTCTTTATGATGTGTATCGTATACTTGGAGTTCTTGTGAGAGGACAACCTTTAGTTCTTCTAGTTAGTGAGTCCTTTGAAGACAAGGCTTCTTGGGTTGCGTTCATGGGGGTTAATCACCCCGGGGATCAGATAGGAGTCCAGCTCACATTTGTGCCATGCCTCTGCATTCCACTTTTGAGGTGATTCTTGATTGGGTTGATTACATTGAGGCTATCAGGAGACAAGGCCTCCGCTCATCTAAGATGATGTTGGGCACCCATCAATCGTGATATTAAGGAGGACACAATTTATGCTTGGGGATCGGATGTCTTGGCCATGGTTTACAGAGACTTCTATCAGATTTTGTGGTGAGGGTCTCTAGCTTTTAGCCACTCTTCTTTGATCATGACATGGATATTTGAGCACATGAGGCCCTATCAGAAGCTCATTACACTTCTAGATAAACATTTACCAAGAGCAGCGAGGTAGATGCATGTTGGTCACTTTGATGCTTCTTTACCCACTGTTGCTACACTTACATATGAGGACATGATCTTTGATCCTTATTGTGACATGGAGGGATCCTGGGCCTGTGATGGTGAGGTTAGAGAGTACTGTCATGGAGTATCCGAGCTTTCAGACCGTAATGGTCTGGTTGAGGCCCATAAGGTTGATCGTGTTTCATAGCAGTTTGGTGAGGACATTCCTGAGGACTTGCCCCTAGTGTCCACATGCTACAGGACAGTTCAAGAGATGGGTGAGATTGGATAAAAGACTGTAGTTTGGACTCCCTTCACTCATGGAGTCTTCATTACTAGAGCTTCGAGATGAGGACAGAGAGGAGGGAGAGGAACTCCTCGATCTCTCATTGTGACTGTGGATTTAGAATCTACTGACGAGGACTATGTTCCAGATGATGATGATTCGTTAGATGAGGTCCTTCCTAAGGATGAGGATTTTGATGATGTTTATGATTCAGATGGTGCTCCTAATATCCTTGAGGGTCCTCCTGTTGTTCCTTGACCTCCTCATTCAGATGAGGTGATGCGACAATTTAACCTTGATTGGTAGCCTGGTGATCCACATAAGTCTAGTCTATTTGTTTTTCACACTTTTGTCCTTTCTCTTTTCATGGGGAACTGATTTGTTCTTCTCTTGATTTTCTCTTTTAGGTAACGTCAGAGAGTGGAGGGATTTTTTTCATGAGATTAATGTTGGATTGGCTTCTCCCTTTACTAGGATGACTCGTGACCATCTTTTAGATGATCTCAGTGTGCCCCCTGCTGCTGGGCGACACACTGACATTTTTGTTCATGTCTATCATGGATGTCAGATGAATACAAAGTTGAATACCCAGGTTGACACCCATAAGGGTGAGAATCAGGTACTTTGAGAGATGGCCCATCTTAGTTTGGATGACATGATGCTTGCATGGCGGGCCTTCACAGTCACATGCTCACAACAAAGCACCTCACTCTCACAAGTCTCATGGAGTGTCGAGTGGCATTCGTAGATGGAGGAGCTAAAGTCCTGAGGGTTCCGTTGGAGGGAACCACCCTTGACTTCCTTTCTTGAAATTGTGCCCCCTTGGATGGGGAGTCTCTACTTCTTTTGAGAGCACTTTGTCCTAGCTCTTTGATACCCTTGTATATGTAAACTTCAGATGTATTATGAAAGTTTTTCCTTTTATAGTTTTCACCTTATTGGATTTGTACTCATCTCTTGTGCATGTTTTGAGGTTTGGGAACTTTTTGATTATGTGTTTGACCTTTTCAACTCTTTTAACGATGCAAGTATGACAACGATGACATATTTTTGTAATTTTTTTGGGGCATATATATGAGATGCAGTTTATGATATGATAATGTAAGGACACAAGTAATGCTAAAATGAAACTTGTACTTCTACTGAATGCCATGAGATATGACATTGGACTTTATTGCTTTGAGACTCCTTTTCTAATTTTGGCATGAATGCAATGTGGGACAAACAATGTGACTTCTCTTAAATATGATTTTTGATTCAGGGGATTGCAAGTTGTCCTGATATAAGTGACCTATTCAAGCCTGTGAGATAGGATTTAGAAAAACTCAAGTGGGGAGTGGGAATGAAAATGGAGGGTTTCTAAATTTTGGTTTTGCTAAAGGCTAAACACCGATCCTTATCTAGATAAGACAAGCTAACAAGCTTTCAACTTAGACAAGTAGCATATTTTATAGGTGTTCACTAGACTTAGATCATAGATGGCAAGCAAGGTAGACCCGGGGTAAAGGATAAATAGAAAATAACAAGGGTCCCTAGGTAGAAGATGATCCTAGAGACTACAAGATGCTCAACTAGTGTATGCGTGTGCTTTGTACCTTTCTTTCTTTGTTAGAATGTCATCCTTGAGGCTTCAAGCTTAGATTGATCTCCACCCAAGAGTACGGACATTTAGCAATCTTCTCTCTTTCACTCTTTTTTTGTATCTCTCTCTTTTTTCTTTTTCACTTTTTTTTTTGTGTTTTCCTCACTTGATTTTTCTCTTTTTTTAGATTTTTGACTTTTCAAGAAATGAATGCTTTTGGAACTTTGATATGCAATGCTTTGATCTCTTAATTCTCACTTTTCAATACTCTTATTTTGATCACTCATTTTTTATTCACTCAAATTTTAGATTGATTCTTTCAGAGTCTTGATCTTCCTAATGTTTTTGGCTAAGAGAGATAAGGGGTTGAGCACCACCTAAAGTTTTTGTAATCTGGTTGGACTTCTCCTCTACTAGGGAAGAATTGGGAAGGTCTACTTGCAAGCTTCCTTTGAACACTATAGGTTTGAATACTGACTTTGTTTAGACCTAACATCTTGACTCATAAGACTGAGATCAGTGTAAAGCTAGGAGCCAGGCTTTGATTAGAATCATTGGGAATGAAGGGGGATAATGGCAATTGTGAAAATGAGGAATCTCTAGGTCCTGAAAGGATGATCTATATCCAAGAAACATTAGACTCCTTACTAAAAAGAGAATAGTACAAGAGCAAGTCACTAACTATAATGCGAGATGAACAGAATGATACAGAAATGCAAGAAACAAATTGTTTTTGACATTTTTGATTTTTATAATTTTTTTGTATTTTTATGATTTTGTTTTGGTTTTTAGACATAATATTTCTTGAGGTGAAATCCATTGACTGTTTCGCCAAATTCCTCTCCCTCCATTATGCACAAGAGATAGGCACCATTTCCAATGTCTTATTTAATCATGTAAGGACCTTTCTAGTCTTCTGAAAAAGCTCTTTTTCGTCTTCTTTTCTTATTCTTCGTGCTACCTTTTCTTAGGATAAGTTCTCCTTTTCTGAAAGGTTTGTCATTTGAATCTATTGCTACCAACTCAGTGGTTTCTCTTGGCATTGTGAGACGAAGTAAGTCTCTAAAGGCTTGTTGATGAGGAGTCTAATACAAGACTCCATCATAATTCAATAGCTCTGCTAATAGGTCAAACTGTTCTTGCATATAGATTTTCACATCTGGTCTTTCTTGGATTCTTTGCAAAAATTGGAACAACTCTAGGGGAGTTTGTGGCTCCCTTTGTTCATCAGGATGGACAAAGCTTATACTTGTCCTCCCATTTGGTTCTGGTCTTAAGTCCATGGCATATCTGATGTAACTTTTTGGTAATTCAAAAATGACAGGGTCATCAACACCAACTGTCACTCTCATCTTCCACTCTCTATGAAAGATACCTTTGTTTTCCTCATCTTCGTCAGGAAGTCTTTCAACCATTTCAATTTCTACCAGAGGTGCTTCCCATTCACCAAGTTCATTTGATTGAACCGAGGTAGAGGTGGTTGGTTTTTCTTGTGGTTTGGATACCATGAACATCCTAGGTAGCATTCCTATAGCATTGGTTGATTCGTTATCAATAGAATGCACCTCTTCCATGGGTATCACTGGTTGATGTGAATCCTCTATTGGTGTGAGAGGCTCATATGATTCTTTTTCTTCTCATGTCTCAGGGACACATGATTCGCTTAGTGGTGACAGTGGAGTGTAACTTTCTGTCATGTCTTCCTCAGCGTTTGAGAAAGTGTGTGGGTCTACACCTCTCACATCTAATGTAGTGGTTTGAAATACCAGTCCATCAGTTGTATAAGGCTTCTCCCCTATGCAAGGGAAGAGTTTGTAGGCCTCCTAGAAATCTATCATGAGTACCTCTAGAGGGAATTGGAGTGGTCCATCCCATTCAATCAATTCCATGATCTTAATTGTCTTTTCTTTAGGGACCATTTGCTTTTGTTTTGGTAATGGCTCATTCTCTAAAGTTTTGATCTCTGCAATGTTTATGGTCTTTTTTGGGATTTTCATTCATTTGATACATATCGACTAAGGTGTAGGATTAGGGATGGTTAACTTGTTGGTAGGGGATACCTATGCACTTGTTTGGCGTGTTTGATTTTAACATGCTAAAAGATTTTGGATCTCCCTTTGTAACATATACTTTCCCTAAGTGTAAGAACCGAGCTTCTTGAAATAATGTGGATGGAACAACTTTCATTCTG
The DNA here is from genome assembly GCA_027924645.1 of Cunninghamia lanceolata. Lineage (NCBI taxonomy): Eukaryota > Viridiplantae > Streptophyta > Pinopsida > Cupressales > Cupressaceae > Cunninghamia > Cunninghamia lanceolata. The sequence goes on from BSBN01000321.1 coordinate 10,640,949, forward strand.
TGTATCCATAGCCTTCCAAGAATCAAGTTATATCCCGTGTCTTTATCTATGACATAGAAAGTGGTCGGAATGGTTTTGGGTCCCAAGGTCACTGGAAGGGTAATTTTACCTATGGTGGCAGTTTTTAGGTTATCGTATCTGCTTAGAGTATCTCTTGAGGTAGTGATATTAGCGTGTCCATAGCCCATCCTCTCTAATAGGGAGAAAGGAACTATATTCACCGCAGCCCCATCGTTGATTAATGTTTGTTTGATGCACGTATCATAGAGCCACACTTAAAGATATAATGTAGGGTCCCCTTTTTTTGTTAACTCTGCCTTGGAAGGCATCTGTTGTAAGTCAAAGAAAAACCCTGGATCCTTGAGTTCTGAGTTTGGTGGGCTGGGATCATAGTCCACGTGATTGATTTGCTCACTAGGTGGTGGTGTGATTTAGTCAAGGTGTTTAAGATCTATTGCTTTTAACGCTTAGCGATGTGAAGGGGAGTCCTGAGTAAATCAATGAATGAAATGTGGGCATATGTTTTCTTTAAGTCTTCTATGAGCTCATAAGGTCCGATTGGAGGTGGTATTGGTTCTACCACCAAGATGACACCTTTGTATGCTTCTATTTGCTCATTTTCATCCTCATGGTCTTCAGCTTCTTCTTCATTGTGCATAATCTTGACTAATCCCATCATCCTAGCCTCTCCTCTTTGTCCCAGTTGCGGCAAGATTTCAGGGCTACTACTCTGAGTTGTCTTGTTTTGGTTTGTCATTTATGTGTCTTTATGCACGGGGAACGAGTCCTGATAAATTCTCATGTTTGGATTTTACTATTGGAGCTTGATTTTGTCTTGTACCTTTGTTATCCAGTGTGACCTCCTGTGGGTTTAGGAACATCTCTATGAACAAGTATTGTTGGTCTTCTGATAGCCTTGCTATGAATCTGTTGTACTCTCTACAAGATTCTGTGTTGTGCCCCCTTGTTCTATGAAAAGAACAAAATTGATTGAATTTGTATGGGGGTCTCTCGTATCTTCCATCATTTTTGTTCCTGTTTCCATTGCGGTTCCAACTTTGGTAATTGTCTCGAGGGTAGTACCCATTGTTTCTAGGTTGGTCTATGACATTTACATTAGGAGGATAGTAATCTCTCCCATTGTAATTGTCTTTTATCTTCTTAATTGGGGGTTGATTTGTCACCCCGTTTATGTTTGCACTCCTATTGTTTTGAAGGATTTTAATGACATAGGCATTGTTTCCTACGTCTTCCTTTATCAACTTTCCATTTGAACTATAGACCTTTCTACCACTGTTGATGGCAGCTTGGTCAATCCTCAAAGCACTTTCTAATGCTTCTTCATAGGATCTGTATGGTAATTTTTGAACATCTTCTCTCATGTCCTTGTTAAGGGCATGCAAAAAGAGGTCGCACAGTTCTCGGTGGTCCATGTTCAGAGCACTAGTCAAAGAGTAAAGGACTTTCCTCCATCGAGTGACAAAGTGGGCTACAGATTCATTTGGCTCTTGTTTCATTGTGAGGAATTCTTTGATCCCTGTTTTAACGAGTTTGTTCATGTCAAATGCCATGGCAAACTCTCTGATTAGTTGTCTGAATGAATGGATTGAAGCTTCTAGGAGACGATAATACCAATCCAAAGTGATGCCTTTAAGAGTTTTTGGAAAGATTTTTGCTACAACCCCATCCCAAGGGAGGAGTTCTCTTATGGTCATGGTGTAGGATTTAATGTGGGAATTCAGATCTCCTTCTCCTTTGAACTTTGGAAGATCTGGCAATGGCTGAGGTAGTTGTATGCTTCTTATGTTTTGGTCCAAAGGTTCTTTCAAATATTTTAGATATGTTCCTAGAAAGGCACTTTGAGATTGCAGGGTCGATAGTAATTACCCTGTAGGTGGGTTCTCATAACCCATTGTCGGATTTGTTGGACTATTCTAAATAGGAGGATTTCCATTCAAATATGTGTCGTTGCTAGCGTTTTGTGAATAATAATTGAGGTAGGGGGATTTTGAGATGCCCCTTAGTCCTGTTCATGGGATTTTTTCCTTCTTTCTGGAGCAGCTTGCTCTACCAAGATTCTAATTCTTGGCACTAGAGTTGCAATTAAATCTACAGAAGTAGAGGCTCTAGGTGTTTCTTCATTTCTAGGATGTTCTCTCTGAATATTTTCATGGTGATGTGCTTCTTCATGCATAGCATTTTCTCTTTTCTCTTCTCACAAGGTAATCCTCAATGCCTCTTGAGCATCTTTGGCTTCTTGTAGATGTTTTTCTAATCATTTAACTTCCTCATCAAGATGAGTACTCGATGTGCTTATGGAAGGTTCTTTGGGTTGATGTATCTCTACCTTGTCCTTCTAGCTTTATGTGGCACATTTGGTATGGCTGAGTTGTTCTCCCAAGCTAGGTTGTTGAAAGATAGAGAATGCGTGGATTCTCTTTGTTCTGGTTCATAATCAGAATCTTCATAGTCATAACAGTTGGTGATTGGTGCATTAGAGTGTGGTGGCACATACCTATCAAATGAAGGAGTTTTTGGTTCTCTTGAGGGAATATTCCCTTAGTTCAAGTTTGGTTCCATAATATTTAGAGGTGCCATAGACACCATAGAACAAATGGAACAAATGATGGCGTAGGCGATCAAAGCCGAAGCGACTAAAGTGGCTATGAAGAACGGTGTAAAAATGTTTTGAATCTTTTGCTAAAGTTTTTGAAGCGTTTAAAATGTGAACACAAAACAACTCATCCTAGAAGGATTTGTAGTTTCACGTCGGGTTCACCAAAATATGTACGCTCAAAATCGTGACTCTGGTTGCTTGGGGTTGTTGGGTCAAATTTTAGCATGCACACGGACCCTTAACTCCTTGCAATGGGGTGATCTCCACATCACTCTTGTTCACGTGGAAGTAACTGTTGATCGGTTTGTGATGTCAGTCACAACCAAACACACAAAACAAAAGTCACACAACAACCCTTGTTTATCCTAAAAGATACGATGAATTCCAAGAATTCATGATCCCAAGTCCCCGTCGATTAGTTCATAATCTGCTGATGTTACTATGTGGTTGATGTGTATTGCTGTTTTCCATTTTGGGGCCTTACGTAGATTAGTAGATTCTATTTCTACAACTATGCTATATAGGGAAGTTACTCTACACAACATATATCTCCAAATGATGTGTCTAAGTTGATATTTGCATGAGTTCTACCCTTATTTGTGATTCTCTGCATGACATTTTCAATACTACAGGCATTTAGCTCAAAATATGCTAATGATATTCAGTTGTCTTCGGGATGTCAGCATATTTTTCTATTCTGCTTTTGATTTATCATGATGTGCAGTTATGAAAGTGATTTCAATGAAATTAAAATGAGAAAAAGGGTTAGAGAGTGAGATTCCTAAAATTACTTGACTGAGATCATTGATCCACATACATGTTCCCATACAACAATGGAGAGAAGAAAACTAAAATCATACTTCACCAGGACAGTCCACAAATCTGCATGATTTAGTGCAAATCTTCAGGGGAAAAGTTGACAACAACATGCAATGAAATGAAAGCGCTTCTATAGAACACAACATTCACCAGTACATATCCAGAAATCAACTTGAAGACTACTTAAGGTTTACAATCAGGGTATAGTCTGAAACTTCATCTCCATACAGTATGTTCATAAAACAGGTACATTTACAATGATCTGAGGAAGGGACCTTGATTATTTCAACAATCCAGTCTTCACTAGTCTCAGTAATCTGATCTCCCCTAAAACTATTACAGGTCTAATTTTTTGTATCATTGACCTCCTCTTCTTCCTTCTTTTGTACAGTACAAGGGCTCAACATATATATCTCCAGTTTTTTCCCAATCTGGCGTCCAAAAACCCTAGGAGATCAATGGTCAACATCTTGAAATGCAGCATCCAACGGTGAGAAATGAATCCCACCAAGAATTCAAGCAGCACACCCAGACAGGGCACCGCTCCCTCAATAATGTTTCCATCCGCGAACTCCTTCACATTGAAAGCCCCTCTGTCTCCTTCTGGTGTGTTTGGCCTCTCAGGATCTGGCCCGCCGCCTAGGATGTCATCGCCATTTAAAACCCTGCCGTCGCATTCACCTGCACGCCGTTACTGTGTCGGCAACTCTGCTTCTTCCCAGCTACTCCAATAATCTGCAATAAACAAGCAGGAATTAGCACCATCATTTGGTAAGTCAACAGGAAAAATGAACATTTATATTAAAACAGGCTCCAAATGCACAAACACAGCTATCGGGATCAAAAACCATGGAAAACAGGCATAAAAAATACATATAGAGTGTTAAAACCAGCCGAGTCAACCATCGTTGACCAGAAACATGCAATTGGGCTCCAAAATGCTTCAAAATTCCATCGCTTCGCTTTCCCACTCAAAATTTCCTTGTATATCACAATATACAAGTTGGACGCATACATCAAATTAATCAGATTCCAATTTCCTTTTAATTTCGGCTTGTATGTTGCGATGTATATTGGTTTGTATATCTCAATGTACAAGCCGAAAATATACAAGCAATTAATTCTATTTAAACCACTCTTCAATTCTGCCGGTTGTATGCACGCAATGTAGATCGGCTTGTATATGAGAATATACAAGCTTGATATACATTAAATTAACTCTGCTTCATGAAATTTGGGTTCCGAGCAATGTATCTCCGCTTTGTATGTACAAATATAACATTAACAAATGCATACAAGACGAAAAAGACATACAAATGATTTTGTAAATGAACCCGACTACTCATGCGACCAAGTATAAAATGACCTTTGCATATACAAATGACTTTGTATATGGAAAGCGATATACAAAGGTCTTTGTATACAAGCGAACTCGCATACAAAGGGCCTTGTATATGCAACCCGATGTACAAAGAGACTTGTATGTGCAAATAGCAAACCCTTCCCTTGTACATTTTACCAAAATGCTCGTAACTTGCAAAATATGGTGAATTTTAACATGGTTCAAAAAGCAACCCTAGCTCATTTTTGATAAGGAATCCAACCATACTATGCACTGGTACTGAAATGCATGTTTTCTCCATTTCAACAAAGTTTGCAATTTTTACTCACTTTTCCCTTTACCACTAGGAAAAACGACACACACAAGCAAAAAGCAAAAAGCCACAGCAGGGGTCCTCATTTTGCTAAGGAGTAAAATGGGGCGTGTTGTGAACATAACAACAACTAGCAACCAAACAATACAATCAAATTCAACCCATTAAAGAAAATTGAATGAAATAAATTCATAACTTCCAACTATCTTTTCTACAAATTATTATCCAACTTGAGACTCAATGTATTCAATAAGGTACATGAATTTTTATTTCAGTTTAAGTGGGTGCACGTGGTTAATAAGCCTCATCTTGAAGATCAGTTGAACAAACTAGTGACTGATATTAGACTACGTAAGTGAGGACATTCACTCATAGCCAACCGGATAGAGCCTTGCTGCCAGTGAGCGTCCATAGCCCTAGCAAGGTTATCATTACAATTCTCCTAAGTAGAGCCCCACTGCCAGCGAGTGTTTATAGCCCCGGTAGAGTTACTTAGATGGCTTAATCTAGATTTTCAGTATAATCCATTTTATTTATATATATATATTTTTTATATTTTCTAATTTTTGAAAGAGATTTCACAAGATATTGCAGTTGTAACTTTATGATGCAAGGAGTGAACACTTGCTAAAATTAAGCTGAGAATTGTAATGGTAGAAAGGGTGACCTCTGATTTTTCACCTAATATCTACACTGGTAAGTTTGACAAACCCAATGATTTTAGGTGTGTCATTGTGAGAAACATTCCTTGAATACTCAACCCATTCTTATTGAATACAAAATTTCACAAGTTAAACAACTTTCTACATTCATGACAGTCACAACAAGTTATGCATAGATTTCAAATAATTAACCTTAATGAGTTGAATTTTCCATTGTTTTCAGTGGCTGTTAATCTGCCCCTTTATACTCTAAATCAAAAGAAAGATCCTTGCTGAGGAAACAAAGCAACCAAAACAAAACAAGCAAAACAAAGCCACTATACAAACAACTATACAAAGAAAGTACACTATGATACACATGACTGTCATGATGCAATCCTCAGGCCTGAAAATAGTGTTTAAGGAACTGTCCATTAACTGGTAATGGAACATCCTCACCCATTAAGGACTTGAGCCTGTAGGTGCTGTCTCCTAGAATTTCAGAAATTTGAAAGGGGCCTATCCAGAGTTTGTCAAATTTACCATGATCACCCTTCCTTTCATGTGCTTTGTCCCACATCAGGACCAGATCTGAGATCCTGAAAGCCTTGATTTTGGCCTTTTTGTCAAACCAACGCTTGACAACAGCCTAATGTTTAGCAAATTGGTTAATTGCTACACTTCTTTTTCCTCTAGGTGCATTAGTTGTAGCAATCTAACTTCCTGTTTATTATCTATGCCTAGGTACTCTTGTGCAAATTGCAGTGTAGGAATCTTTAAGTTGACAGGGAGGATGGGATCCACCCCATATACTAAGTGAAAAGGTGAATCTCCTTATCCAGCTTTATTCCTGGTTCTATCTACCCACAAGGCATATTTCAATAGAGTGTTCCATTCCCTTGGGTTCTTATCTATCAGCTTTTTTATGATGTTCAATAGGTTCTTGTTTGTGGATTCTGCTAATCCATTCCCTTGGGGGTAGTAATTTGAGGAGAATTTTAAAATGACCCCATGATCGAAAGCCCAACTTGACAATTTAATTGAAGCAAAAGTAGGCCCATTATCACATACTAAAGCATATGGAACTCCATACTTGGTCACTATATTGGTTTCCAAAAACCTAATAACATCCTCAACATTGCATGTCCTACTGCTGACAGCCTCAGTCCACCTGGTACAATAATTAGTAATAGTTAAAACATACCTATGGCCTAAGGATGAGGGAGGATTGATGGGTCCTATGAAGTCCATTCCCCATTGAGCAAAGGGGTGCATCTCCATCACTGGCTGCAAAGGTTGAGTAGCATATTTCTCTCTATTGGCAACAACCTGACACATATGACAGCATTTGATGTGTTCAGCTGTATCTTTGAAAATTGTGGGCTAATAATACACTACCCTGAGGATAGCATGAGTGGTGGCTAAGGACGACCCATGTGCAGTCCCAAATTTATCATGTAATTCTGTTAGCACCTTATCTGCTTCTGATCTTTCTAAGCATCTTAGGTATATCCCCTCATAGTTTTTCTTGAAAAGGACTCCCCCTTTTAACATAAATCTCAGCGACCTTATCTTCAGGGCTCTCCTCTATGAAGCCTGCAGTCTTGAGGGACATCTCCCAGTGATCAGGATGTGTCTAATGTCTGAGTACCATTCTCCATCATCTTTTGCATTTACGACGTATTGCTGGCTCAGGATATTGGGATCAACCTCTGATATCATCTGGCTTAATGCCTGCCCTCTTACCAGCTTCATAGGGGTAATGTCAATATCGTACTCCTGGAGGACAGTGATCCATTTAGCCCTTTTCTCACCTGGTTCACTTTGCATTAGCAACATTTTCACTACTGCATCGGGTACAACAACAATCACCTTACTTCTCAGGATGTAGTGCCTAAACTTCTTGACTGCTCAGACCAAAGCAAGTGCCTATCTTTCAACGTCCATATACTTGAGCTCTGCGTCTCTGAAAGGGTAGCTCATGAAGGCTATAGGCTTTTCTTCCTTTTCTTCATTTTTCTATGTAAGTACTGCTGCAAAGGTATGTTCTGAAGCAAATGAGTAGATGTAGAAGTCCTTGGTGTAATCTGGACTGATTAGGACTAGAGCATTTGATATGGCCTTTTTAATGTCTTTAAAAGCTGCTCTAGCTCCCGGGGTCCTTTCAATTTTAGCGTCCTTCTTAAGCATGGCGTTCAAGGGCCTGACTATCTCTGCAAAGCCAGTGATAAATTTCCTAATGAAATTAATCTTACCAAAGTAAGATTTGAGCTTTGTCTTGCTTCCAGGTAGTTGTATCTTCATGATGGATTTTATTCTGTCAGGATCAATGATGATCCCGTCTTCAGTTATCAAGTGGCCTAGTAATTTCCCCGTGGTCATCCCAAATATGCACTTCTTGGGATTCAAGGATATCCCGTACTGCTCGCACTTCTTCAACACCTTTCTCAGGTCCTCTACATGGTCTGCTCTATCTCTGGAGAACACCGTTAAGTCATCCATGTATATTACTATGCACTTACCAATTAAGCCTCTGAAGGCTATGTCCGTTGCTCGCTGAAATGTGGCTCCAACGTTTATCAATCCAAACGACATGCACCTGTAGGTGAAGATCCCCCCATTTCATGGTAAATGCAGTTTTCAATCTATCAATTATGTCCACCATCACCTGGTTGTATCCAGAGAAACTGTCCAAGAAGGACATCATCTTGGCGCTGTTCACAATCTGTAGGACTTCATCTAGAGAAGGCAAAGGATAATTATCCTTTTCAGAAGCTCGATTCAAGTTCCTGAAGTCCATGCACAGTCTGATGTCACCGTTCTTCTTTCTCACTGGGACTAGGTTTACCACCCACGTAGAGTGTCTCACAGGAAATATGATCCTGGCATCGAGTAGTCTTTTAACTTCTTAAAAAATGATTGGCTCCAGTAAAGCGTTGACGGGTCTTTGCTTTTGCCAAAAAGGCTTGGCGTCTGACTTCACAGGTATCGTATGAGTGATGACCGATGTATCAAAAGTTTTCAATTCGTCATACGTCTAGGCAATGCCATGGATGTAATCTTTGAGGGCCTGAGTTATCCCTTTCAACTCTTTTTCTATATAGACCTTGCCAATCAGAACATTTCTTCTTCTATCACCTTGCCCAAGGTCGACCTGCAAATATTGTCCCTCATCAGCCTTTTAAAGATCTCTTTGTTTCAACATGCTGTCCAAATCATATGCTCTCTCCAGCTCTATCATTCACCTAGGGATTTTGTTACTTGGCAGCTCCAGGATTTCTTCTTCCTCCCAAACATGATCTTCTAGATTTTTTTCATCAATGATATGTGCCTCAAAAACATCTGTATTGGAAATAAAATCCAATATATACTGATCATCTTCAAATACTTGGAGATTAGTTACATTATCAAGTACTAAAGGCACTGATACTAACTCAACTGAGAATCTTTTTAAACCTGATATGGACAGTGGCTCTAGAGTACTGGCAGCCTGTGCCAAAGCATCTGCTCTGTGGTTTTGCTCTCTAGGTACATGGGTGATATTGAATGCATCAAACTCTTCTATTAAGTCCCACACCCTATGTCTGTAATTGGATAGCCTCCTGTAATTGCAAGAGTATATATCTCTTACCTATTTGACAACTAATTTTGAGTCCCCATAGACATGCAGAATTTTCATCTTCTTCCTAAGAGCGAACAGTATCCCATGAATTAGAGCTTCATATTCTGTCACATTATTTGTACATGGGAACTACAATCTGTATGCTGCCAAATAGGATTTTCCAGATGGGTCAATGAGGTCTATTCCTACTCCAACTCCTTGTTTTGACTTGGATCCGTCAAATCTGAGGATCCATGACTCATCCTCAGCTAAAAGCTTATTTGGTGCTTCCTTCTTTCTTTTGGCTCTGGCAGCTGCACCACTGGATATCCATTTTAGCTTTGGTGTCCCAGTTTTCTCAGACACCACCTCATCAGCTTTATGGGGAGCTGATACTTCTTCTTTTCTCTTATCACCAAGAGAAACATTCTCTGAACCAGGCAACGTATGCCTTCTCAAGATATGTAGGCACAACGAGCAAGATGTCTCCGAGTGAGGTGCCTCATGCAACCTACACCACTTCTCAATCAAGGCATCCTGGGGAGGTCTATGCTACTACGTCATCTTTTGGATTTCTTTTGATAGAAACTCCTTGAACTTGGACAGATTGCTGCCACTGTCTTCGTTAGATAATTCGTAATCTAACTCCACTAAACAATCACTCCCAGGGGTGATTTTCTTCTTGTTCTTATCATTAGCCCCGTTGCATACTAGTATCTCTTCTATCATCTGGATAGAACCTTCATCCTTCTGTGTGCATCCTCCTATTCCTGTAGGAGACAAACATAAATCAGTATCACTATCGTTATCCGTGGAACTCACCACGGGTGAAGATGCTTCGCCATATACTTGTTCCAACTCCAACATGTCTAAACAGGCATCACAAGTTTTTTCAGAATGAGCCTCATCATGCAACCTGCACCATCCATCAATCAGAATATCGTGAACATGCACACTTAATAATTGACATCGCTTCACCTGTCTAAACAAATGCATCTCAAATTTCTTGAAATGATCCAGTTCTATTTTATTTCCAAGATTACAATCAGGCTTTGAATTTATTTCATCACTCCGAAGGTCACCATTATGATCATGTATGTCAAGCATCAGGATTTCTTCTATGCTGGTGGTTTGAGGTTTGATGGAGTAAACTCCAGGTTCTACATCCACATACATGATTTCATTGGTTCTGTTATATTCGGTGATCATGTGTCTCATGCGAGGTTCAGCTTCGATCTTTATCTGATTTGGTATACCCTTCCAAGGTAGCCACATATGGCTGAAATCAATTGACATGTATCCGTTGAGGGTTTTTGACCAGTCTCTGCTGAGTAACATTCCATATGTATCAGGTATATCTACTACCTGAATATCAATATAGTGCTGGATTCTGGGATCCAATGCTAGTTGCATGTGAATGTGGGTCAGTTCTCCTACCACACTTACTTCTATTTTGTCCAATTGTGTTACCTTCTTCAATGATTTAGTAGGATGTAACCCTAAAGCGTTGCATGTGGATAGAGGCATTACATTGGTAGATGCTCCTGAGTCTACTAAGCAGTTGTGCAAAATTTTACCAAACATCCTTGCGGTAAGGAGGAAGGGAGGTGACTCACTCTTGTCTTTGTATAGGGTCATGTGGGAGGTATCTGCAGCTTGAACGGTAGCCGAGGTTTTAGGTTTGACGTTAACGTCCTTGGCAGCATGATCTTTATTTCTAAATTGGCCTGGGGCATGGCTATCTTCCTTTTGAGCAGAACCATCCAATGATTTCATGAAAGCATTCTTGATAGCAGGGGTTTTAAGAAACTCTGACATTGACAGACTGATCTTTACTTTTTTCATTTCATCTGCCAGATATGTAACCAATTTGTCAGATTCAGGAAGTGGATTTGTAGCTTTTGATGCTGTGTTATGCGGTGTCAGATATTGAGCATCGACCTTGGGGAGTCCAGGGTTATTACTTGCCTTGGGATCAGGTGGAGTATTGAAATTGTTTGGAGGCAATGAGGTAGTCAAAGGATCAACAGATCTGTTTGAGTTATTCCTTAAGTTATAGTTATGTCTACCCTGAGGTTGCTATTGATAAGCATTGACTTCCTCATGTTCAATTGATGGCTCATTCTCATCCTCAAAGGGGAAAACATAGTTAGACTCAAAAGCCATGGCTGATTCTTCACATGTTGAAGTGTAATCCTGATGTGATGATATTGTCTACTGATAAGGACAATGCATGAAGCTCTCTAGTACTAGGGCAGAATCATACTCACAGGGGACAATTTCATTTCCCTCTGCATAAGGTGGGTTACCTGAGGTACTGGCCACTTCAGCTTGGAATATGCTAGTAGCAATCCTGAATTGAGGACAGTCCAACTCTGCATGAGCGTTGGTGTTATGTATTTTGCACCAGTTCGTAAGTGCTGCCTTTGCAAGGTTTACTCTGGTGGTTTGCCTAGGTTCACCAGGAGGCTGATTGTCTAGGGGTGATGGCAAGGAACCATTGTTAGGCCTAGTGTTCCACACTCTAGGTTGTCTAGGAGGATTATTGTTGCCATTATTGTTGTACCCCCTGTCAGGATAATTAGGTTTGTCATTGGCATAACCTCTATTTTGATTAGGTTGAGAGTAGAAATTCTGATTTCTTAGATGAGTGACCTCAGTAGTAAGTTTTCTTAATTGAGCTGATATTTCTTTGATTTCTTCCTTCTCTTCCTAAACCTTGGCCATCACATTCTCTGTCTGGGGCTTGAAAAAGGAAGACCCATTGTTATTGTTGGATTGTTCTACACCCTGAGGCACTTGTGTTTGATATGGTAACATCTGGTTACTCCCACTTGGTGGGGGCATGACACTGAGTGGTGGTATTTGCAAAGGGGCTAGCATCACAGCTAAAGGCATCATGGCTCCATTGGTCTATTGGTGGACAGGATATGTAGGATAACCAGGAAGTGTAGGGAAAGCAATATTTGGTGTGGGAATAGGAGCCAATTGCTGACTAACTTTGATAGTTTCCTCGAAAGCCTGTGCTAAGGTTGTTACACCAGGGTGTGTCCTTCTGATAAACATGGAGGTCAGGGGATCTAAAGCTAAATAATAAATACTCCTAGCAGCCTCATCTGCTACAACGTAGGGAGCAACCAGTTTAGACAGCATCTTCTGGAATCTAGCATTGAAGTTTGCAATGGGTTCTTCTTCGCACCTCTTGATGGTGGCAAATAGATGATAGTTCATTGAAGGATCTATAGGCACCTTGAACCTATCCTTGAAATCTTTCTCTAAGGCATCCCATGAACGGACTGAACCCTGACCTAGACTGGTATACCAGTTATAGGCCTCTTCCCCTAAGGAGAATGGAAACAATCTGCATACCACATCCTCATACTCAATTCTAGCCCTACAACAAGCTTCCTTGAAGGTCCTGACATGATCATCAGCATCTTGATATGGATGGTACCTAGGACAAATTTTATCTGGATTTTTAGGCAAAGCATGATATGCATTGAAGGCCAGCGGTGACTTTGCTGTGAAAAATGACATCGCAACCGGTAGAGGTTGGATCTGGGGTACGACAGGTTGAGGTTGGGCCTGAGGTGTGATAGGTGGTCCTGTGGGTATTTGAAAGCCAATAGGGGTTATAGGAGCACGCTCTGGTGAGGCTTCTGTCGCACTAGAATCAGGAGTGTGATGAATGTCCGCAGTCCTAGGTCTAAATCCCCTAATAGGTAGTTCTTCGAAGAGTCCACTAGATCTAGACATGGTATTTGGCCTAAAAGCTAGGATTTCTCAAGTTTTAAAGGAAAAATGGTGAGTTTATGGCCAGAATTCAAACCGCCAGGATGTTTAAGCAATGTATGCAGGAATCTACGGTTTCTTTTGTCAACTGCCCTCCTTCTAGCACCAGTTTTCTTGTTGATCGGTATGTGATGTCAGTCACAACCAAACACACAAAACAAAAGTCACACAACAACCCTTGTTTATCCTAAAAGATATGATGAATTCCAAGAATTCATGATCCCAAGTCCCCGTCGATTAGTTCATAATCTGCTGATGTTACTATGTGGTTGATGTGTATTGCTGTTTTCCATTTTGGGGCCTTATGTAGATTAGTAGATTCTATTTCTGCAACTATGCTATACAGGGAAGTTACTCTACACAACATATATCTCCAAATGATGTGTCTAAGTTGATATTTGCATGAGTTCTACCCTTATTTTTGATTCTCTGCATGACATTTTCAATGCTACATGCATTTAGCTCAAAATATGCTAATGATATTCAGTTGTCTTCAGGATGTCAGCATATTTTTCTGTTCTGCTTCTGATTTATCATGATGTGCAGTTATGAAAGTGATTTCAATGAAATTAAAATGAGAAAAAGGGTTAGAGAGTGAGATTCCTAAAATTACTTGACTGAGATCATTGATCCACATACATGTTCCCATACAACAATGGAGAGAAGAAAACTAAAATCATACTTCACCAGGACAGTCCACAAATCCGCATGATTTAGTGCAAATCTTCAGGAGAAAAGTTGATAACAACATGCAATGAAATGAAAGTGCTTCCATAGAACACAGCATTCACCAGTACATATCCAGAAATCAACTTGAAGATTACTTAAGGTTTACAATCAGGGTATAGTCTGAAACTTCATCTCCATACAGTATGTTCATAAAACAGGTACATTTACAATGATCTGAGGAAGGGACCTTGATTATTTCAACAATCTAGTCCTCACTAGTCTCAATAATCCAATCTCCCCTAAAACTATTACAGGTCTAATTTTTTGTATCATTGACCTCCTCTTCTTCCTTCTTTTGTACAGTACAGGGACTCAACATATATATCGCCGGTTTTTTCCCAATCTGGTGCCCAAAAACCCTAGGAGATCAACGGTCAGCATCTTGAAATGCAGCATCCAATGGTGAGAAATGAATCCCACCAAGAATTCAAGCAGCACACCCAGACAGGGCGTCACTCCCTCAATAATGTTTCCATCCGCCAACTCCTTTGCATTGAAAGCCCCTCTGTCTCCTTCTAGTGTGTTTGGCCTCTCAGGATCTGGCCCGCTGCCTAGGATGTCATCATCATTTAAAACCCTGCCTTCGCGTTCACCTGCACGCCGTTACTGTGTCAGCAACTCTGCTTCTTCCCAGCTACTCCAACAATCTGTAATAAACAAGCAGGAATTAGCGCCATCATTTGGTAAGTCAATAGGAAAAATGAACATTTATATTAAAATAGGCTCCAAATGCACAAACATAGCTATCAAGCTCAAAAACCATGGAAAACAGGCATAAAAATGCATATACAGCGTTAAAACCAGTCAGGTCAACCATCGTTGACCAGAAACATGCAATCGGGCTCCAAAATGCTTCAAAATTCCATCACTTTGCTTTCCCGCTCAAAATTTCCTTGTATATCGCAATATACAAGTCGAACGCATACATCGAATTAATCAGATTCCAATTTCCTTTTAATTCTGGCTTGTATTTTGTGATGTATATCGGTTCGTATATCTCAATGTACATGTCGGAAATATACAAGCAATTAATTCTATTTAAACCACTCTTCAATTCCGCCGGTTGTATGCACGCAATGTATATTGGCTTGTATATGAGAATATACAAGCCCAATATACATTGAATTAACTTTGCTTCATGAAATTTGGGTTCCGAGCAATGTATCTCTGCTTTGTATGTACAAATATAACATTAACAAATGCATACAAGACGAAAAAGACATACAAATGATTTTGTATATGAACCCGACTACTCATGCGACCAAGTATAAAATGACCTTTGCATATACAAATGACTTTGTATATGGAAAGCGATATACAAAGGTCTTTGTATACAAGCGAACTCGCATACAAAGGGCCTTGTATATGCAACCCGATATACAAAGAGACTTGTATGTGCAAACAACAAACCCTTCCCTTGTACATTTTACCAAAATGCTCATAACTTGCAAAATATGGCGAATTTTAACATGGTTCAAAAAGCAACCCTAGCTCATTTTTGACAAGGAATCCAACCATACTATGCACTGGTACTGAAATGCATGTTTTCTCCATTTTCAACAAAGTTTGCAATTTTTACTCACTTTTCCCTTTACCACCAGGCAAAATGACACACACAAGCAAAAAGCAAAAAGCCATAGCAGAGGTCCTCATTTTGCTAAGGAGTAAAATGGGGCGTGTTGTGAACATCACAATAGTAACCAGTCGATAGGAGGTGAGACACGGTGGGGATCTGGCTCATTGGAGAGCTGGACTTCGCAGAGAGGGGTCAGCAAGTACTGTGGCCTTTGTTGTTGTGTGCTAAGTTGAATGTTTTGTTTGATTGAAGTTGTAGTCGAGATAACCCTTTGACCTGACGGGTCACTAGTTTCTCTTCTCCTATTAGGGTTTCTTAGATTCCACCTCTATGTGGGTAAGTGATTGCTTTCATTTATGTCCTCTTGTCTTTCTATGCATTGAATGAGTTCTTGTTGCATATGGAGTTATCTAGTTTCTTCTAACAATAAGAGGACAATTGGGTCTCCTTGTGGTAGAACAAATGTTTCTTGTTGTTGTCATGGATTGACCTCCTCGATCTCATCACAGATAGCCCTCACCCACTCTCCTCTCACTCCTAAGCACATTTGTGAATCAGGATAGATGTAGATGCATAATTACTAACCTCCTCTTGATGAGAAAATGACACAAAGAAGCAAAAAGAAGCTTTGATGAAGCTTGTATGAGATCAATGAGAGCTTTGGTTCAGCATAATGGCATAGATTGAAGCAGTGTAATGTTGCTTGGTTGAACAATGAATAAAGCAAAAGGCAACTTCATCATGTAAGAGCATTTAAATGCTAAGTTGGAGAGCAAAAACTGGCAAGAGCTATGTGCATAATGAATTTGCCTCCCTTTGTGCTTGAGGGAGGGGTGTATTTATAGGTTTGAGGAAGGGGGTTGATTGAGAAGTTGACTCATTTGATTGATGAGTTAACAAGGATGATTGGGGAGTTAACAAGGTTGTTTACCCAATGAACTCAGCTAAATATGGAGTGATAAATCAATTATAGCTTATCACTGAAGAGGAAATGGAGGTGAGGGAATGCATGAGATTTATTGAAGAGTTAATTTGAGATCAAATAGAGCCAATTATGCATGTGTGGGTGCATGAAATAGTTAACTCTATATTAGGCATCAAAAACCATGCAATTGGAAGAAAAATGGGTGAAAATGAAGCAAAAACGAGTGAGAAACTCAAATTTTTCCACGACTGTGAAAATGGCAGGGTCGCCCCTTTTTCCAGTAGGGTCGCCTGGGGGAGATCTGAGCTAGACAGGATGTTTTGCAGAAAAGTAGGTTGGGAGATGAAAGAAGAGAAGAAAAAGAGGGGTTCTACCTCCAGAAACAGGTCATTCATGTGCAAGAATCCACATCTCCACTTGCATCTGCAGGATCTCCTAGGGGAGATCTGGAAATAATAGGGGGAGATTTGGATTGGTTGGGCAAAACTAAAAATTGAAAGTGGGAGATGGATAGGGAGACCTCTAGAAGGCTTCTAGGACATGTACAGGATGAAAAACATAGGAGAAGACACTCACAAAGCTTAGGAGCAAGGTCGGAAGCTCAGAAAATGCAAGTCGACAAGTGTCGCAACAAGTGTCGAAAAGCATCTCAAATAGGGAGAGAGAGAATTCAACAAAGAGGAAGCAACACAAGACAAGAAAGAGGACACATCATCAAAAGGTTTGCTGCTTAAAGGACATTATTTCAAGCTTACATGTAAGTGACAAGAATTTGAATCATCATAGGGGTCTTCATGGAGGCTGTGCGTGATTTTTGTGCTTACAGTCACCAAGAATATCACATTTTTGGAAAACCGCGCTTCTCTTGCAATTGTAGGTCTTTGATTACAATCTTATTTTCATATTGATGGCACTTTATTAATGAATAGATTTGATTATACATTGCTGCTCCATATCATATTTTCATATAGTAGGCAAGGCATTTCATTATGGCCTCTTCTTGTTGTTCCTCTTTGGAATCTTTGCACACATATATCATAGTGATTGGAGCAGTTTTTAAATGAAATGGCATAACATTCCATTCATACAATCCTTGTGGGACTGAAAAAGCAATTTTATACCTATCTTGTTCCTTAACCTTGATTTGCCAAAATCCTAATTTGCAATCAAATTTTGAAAATATTTTCTTCGATGTTGTTCTTTTGATTAGATCAGTACTAAAAGGAATAGGATAATTGAATGGAAGTATAATATCATTAAGAAACTTATAATTGATACAAAATTGTTTCTTACCTCTTTGCTTTTCTGCTCTTTTATTGACCAAAATGTCAGGCGGGAGGAAGGACTCTTGCTCTCTCTGATAAAATCTCCTAAAAGTTCTTGCAAATGCTCATCTATTTATTTAACTTTAGAGGGGCTCATAAGATAATCTGGTTCATATGGAATATTTGAATGACATTCTAGCTTAATAGTAATCTCACATGGTTCATGATCCTAGGACCAAAATTGTAAAGGGTTGAGACAACAACATTCTTTTTCAAATTTGGCTTGTACTTGGGCAAAATTAGGCTAAGAAGACACCTTAGTGTGTTATGATGTCGGGCTGACTTGCTTTTGGTGTTCTTTTTTGGCCTTTTTGTCAAATTTATAATTGATCAATTTTAGCACAAGAATTTTGATTTGACCATCTTCATGCCTGAGAGATACTTCATGCTTGTGGAGAACAAAAGGCTCATACTTTGTCAAGAACATGAATCCAAGTAAAACATCACCATTTAGTTCATTATATTCTATGAAGTCAGTAACAAAAGATTTACCCATTATCTCAATGTGGACATCTTGGGCATATCTTCCCATTTTGACCCTTTCTCCATTAATAGAATAGGAAGTAGGAATGTCTAGCCATGGCTTCCAAAATTGAGATGGAATAGCATTGGTTTTTACAAAACTTCTGGAAGATCTAGAGTCTAAAAATGCATCCATGGGTATTTTCTTAAATCCTGGAAATAAGTTTATTATGATATAAGCATTATTGTTAGCCATATACACTGCACATGCCTTTTATTTATCCTTAGATGTGTAATGGCTACTATCTTAATCAGTAGATGAACTTGAGCTTTTATCAGCTTTAAACAGAACCTCTCTAATTTCTCCTATAAAAGCATTCAAATTTCTGATTTATTTCTTTTGGGCTTTAAGCAATCTATTCATTTAAGAAATGTCGTTTGATAGCAGGAGAGATCTTTTGAAGATAAGATGGAATTTCTAAATAGGGCATGACACGACATCAGTGGCCTTACAAATCTATCTAAGCAATAGGTTTCTTCTATTGGTCTGTTTCTGGCCTTTCTGGCAGCTATTGGTCCTATCTCTATTTTCTGCTGTTAGTTTGTTTTTCTTTGTTTTGTTTTACTCCTCGTGAAACTCATACCATTCACCTTTTTGGCTTTTTATAATAGGTTTGGGCCCTTCCCAGTTATCTAATTCAAAACATCATTTAATAGCATATATAATTTTTTGCAAATAGCTATGATATTATTTTAAACTGATGATTCTTTATTATGATGTTTTTTCTATGATGGTTCTATATTACCATGTTTAGTATGGGAAAAATTGGCTTTATGAGATCCTTTATTCAATTGTGATTGTATGTGTTCTTTTTCTTGTTGCAATTCTTTGAGCTTCTGAAGATGCTTCTTAACTGCAATTTGTCTTTCTTCTCTTGTGCCAGACTCTCTATATGGATCCTTCGATTTCTCCATATCAATTTTGAATTGGACATCTTTGAGAGTCTTTTTGAGTAGTACTGTCATGAAATCATCATTATCATCTAAAATCTCACTTTCAAATTCAGATTCATATTCTGAAGAAATATACATATGTTTTTGCTTATACTTTACCATGGCTAAAAATTTAGGAGTGTATTCTATGAGTTCATAAAATTTGAAGTGATCTAATTGGTCATAAGCATCTTGTGATTTCAGAATTTCCCATTCTTGGTTTATATCATGCTTCTGAAATAAGGCATAAACTTTTGTCCCTAGATTCAATTTTCTGGCACAACTGGTTGCATAGTGTGGACCTTTACATATGAAACATTTGATTGGTCCCTTTCTCTTTCCTTCCCCTTTTTTAAGAACATATGGAGGGGGTTATTTTCTCTTAAAGATCTTTTTGTTGACAGGAGAAACTTTATACCTTCTTTTATATCCATGCTTACTTCTTCAAAAAAGTCTCACTGTCATAATATGTACCTTTAGCTTTGCATTTTTTGTAGTGACAATATTTACCACAAGATTTTTTTCTTGAATTTTCTAACACTTGAAAAATCTTTTAGCTGATTTATTGGAAGAAGATTATAGTATTCCTTCAAATTACATGAAGAATTAAATTCTTCTCTATTTACATTTAATGAACCCATCAGACATTGTTTGTCTAACTTATAGCCAATAAGAGTCTTCATTTATGCAAATGTACATTTTTCTATAGAAGACTTTTTTTTTCAATTATATAATCCTTTACCCAGTGACCCAAACCATAGGGAAGTGAATGAATACAGAGCTTCTTTGTAGAAGGATCATGATATTTTTCTAGCAGTGATCATATAATTCTCAAAAACTAGATTGTACTCATGGAACTTGGCTAGGTTCTTTAACTTCATTGCAAATAACATTTTCTCTGCCTTAATCACCTCATTTTTCTTGTCATCATAAAATAAATCAATTAGCATAGATTTTAATTGTTGGAATCCAGTAGTAGAAATATCATTTCTACCCATATCTACTTCTTTGACTATAAAGTCACTGTCGTTGATTTGGGTAGTTAGACCATTGTCTGGTAGAGAATTCCACCATTGTCTGAGTTTACTTGAAATCAATCTTATAGCATACAAAAATTTTCCTGCTTCTAACCATGTAGAACCTCTAATATCATAAAAGTTTTCTAATGTATTTGCCCAAGTGCATATAGTATCATATGGATCTACAATCTTGTCAATGATGAGAATATAGCCAGAAGTTGCATAAGATCTCATTTGTCTTGGCTTTGGGTTTTCATTTATTACTTCTTTCATTTCAACATCATATTCTACTTTAACCATTTTGTAGTGTTCCCATGGCTTCTGGTCATTAATAAGGGAAAAGTCAATCTCTCCCTCAGATTCCAATGGTTCATTATCTAAAGAATTGGATTCATTTAATACAATAGAATGATTTTCCCATTTGTCTCCAGATTATTTTGAAGTCAAGATAGGTTCATCCATAAAGACAAGGTGTGCTACCTCATCAACTACATTAATCTTAGCTAACCAATCTCTTTCTGTAACTTATAGACTATGTTCTTTGATTTTGGGCATGA
The DNA here is from genome assembly GCA_027924645.1 of Cunninghamia lanceolata. Taxonomy (NCBI): domain Eukaryota; kingdom Viridiplantae; phylum Streptophyta; class Pinopsida; order Cupressales; family Cupressaceae; genus Cunninghamia; species Cunninghamia lanceolata. The sequence goes on from BSBN01000321.1 coordinate 10,661,660, forward strand.
TTGGTTTAGTGTATGTAGTAGTTCAACAGATGTGGTTGGCTCTTTAGTACAATTTGAAAAAGGCTCTTTCTTCTTTGAAAAATAATATGCATTTCATTCTTAGGAGGATAAATAACTTTCTTTTGCTTGTCCTCTTCTGAACTATCCTGACCAATTTGAGAGATTCTGAGCTTTTTGACATAAGCTTGAACCTTATCTATCTTTTTTGAAATAGATTTTGATAAGACTTTGTTCTCTCTCTCTCTTAGAGTTTACTTGGTTATCAAAAACTTGAGTAACATATGATTCATTTTTTATGGAGTTGGTGTGAGCAGTTGAAATAGAAGAATTAATAATTCTCATCTGATATGTGGTTCCAGTTGTATCATTTATGATTGAAGTTGCTTGTTTTTCTATCCAATTGATAGAAGTATTAATCTACATAAGTAGAGGTGTTGATATTAACTAATTTCTTCAAATCTACTACCATATCATCTATGTTTTCTTGGGTAGACATGAGCCACTGAGCTTACCAATTTATCTAGGCTTCTAACATTTTTTATTCATTTCCTATTTCTATATGAAGTCTAGATTCATACTTACCCCAGAGTTTCTTATCTTGGTTTATAATTGTGAAAGATTTTGGAGTAGGCCACCTACCAAGTTCATACCCTACCAGTTCTTCTATTTTCCCCTTTCCTAGATCAACTTGATATTTAACTTTTTTCTCAGTGCCATATCTTGGGAGTGTTTCTTTTAGCATGCAAGCATTCTCATCCATCTTATGTATTTTGATACCTTTTTTCTTTTTATCTTCTTCTTCTTTGGGTGCTAAGGCTAACCTTTGGCTAACCTGTCTGGCCAACTTATCCATTACTTCAGGATTATTACTCAAATCAGACATTATGGAAAAAGAAGCTCTGAATGGATATGGATTTATTGAAGGTTGTCTTTGTACTGGGAAATAGTTAGAGGATGTAGAAGCTTCTTCTGGGTTATAATCCACATAAGGCTTATTACATGTACTGGGAATGTGGCTTGTCATGGAGAAACTCCTAACTAGCCTTTTCAAGGTTCTAACCTCATTTTCATTCTCAATAGGTTGCTCTAAAATTGTTTGTTGAGGCAAAGATTGAAGCTTAATGTTTGAAACTCTGCGGGTTTGCATTTTTGGCCTGTTTGAAAGGAAAGTTTTATTGGGAGTTGAAAGATTCTAAAACCTAGGAGGTTGTTGGTTTATAAGTTGTTCTATAATTGAGAATCCTATATCAAAACCAATGGAATCAATATGTCTCCCATAATCTAGACGATTTGATGTACCTTCTGGGAAACTAACTCCCACAGGAAAATTGGATGGAGGAAACACAATATTCAATGGATGGTAAATGCATCTTCCACCAATGGTTGAATAAACAGAACTAGGCTGCAAGGAGATACCCTTGATTTGTAAAAACAAACAAAAGACTTAAGTAACAAATTTGTCATTGAGTGATATTGTAAAATTTGTACGCATTGAGATGACACCATCACCTCATTTTTCAAGTCTAGGATGCCTCTAAACTGGGCTACTACAACTTGATCCCATATACGACAATGAGTGTCAATCAAAGTGGTAAAGTATTCAACTCCGATGTCATAATTGAAATGTGGGTGGACAATAAGATCAATGTAAGAATAATGCACATGAAAGAAATCCTTAAACCTCCAATGATAAACATCCTCATGAACAATAAAAGGTAAATAAATAGGACATATACCCTCTCTAGAAACAAGGAGATTTAGCTTAGATTGCCTAACAGAATCCACCATTCTAGCTTTAAGTCCTTTTTCAAGATATAGAGTTGGAGTCTTAACATCAGGAAATTTGAAATTGCCATTCTCATCCACATATTCATTTTTATCTTTAAAGTAATTATGAATAATGTTAGAAATAACTGAACTAGCATTCAAAGATTACCTACTTTCCATATTCAAAGATCAAAAACTTACTAAAAAATTCACCTCCTTTCACTGCTACTTTTATTGACTTATGGTTTCCCTTTCACATAGCTCCCCTTGCCTTCAACAACGGGAATTATTTTCAGCTCCACAGATACACTCAAAGATTACACTCAATTGTTTAGTTTTGATCTAAGATTTTGAAGTAAAAAACAAGAATTTTGACTCAGCAATCACCAAAAATTTGAACAAGGCTCTGATACCAAAGTTTGACACCAAGAAGCTCTAACACCAATAATTTGATATTCCAATAGAATGGATTTATAATACTTATCAAATTAAATCAATAGTATAATCGATATTGATTATAATATGAAACTAATTTTTGTTTACCCAGATTGTACTAAGCACGGAGTAAGAGCATACTCTTGAATGGACTCTATAAATCTATAGACCTAAGATCTTTTCCAAACTCTGAATGTCCCATAATGAGGTTAAGCCATGGATTTCTAGTAAAAGGATCTAAACTTTAACATCAAAGCTATAGATTCAGGTTTGAATTCCGACCATAGGAAACTGAAACCTAGCAAAGCTATAGGAAAAGCAAATGCACTAAGTGAGGAGACAGTTGTGCAACAATTTGTCATAAACACTAAACTAAACTTAGTGGTAGACAAGAAGAATCACTTTTAGAAAACCATATGGTGAGAATGGCCCACTTTACACCCAAAAGCAGATATAGAGATCGTGCTTTTATGATAGGGTTGCATCCTATTGTTAAGTCATACCGTGGATGACATCATGACATTGACAGACCCATGTGCTAGTCTATTCCAAATGGAGGTGGTGGTAACAAAATAGAAGGAATAGGATCAAATGATCTATCCACATCATCATTCTTTATTCAAAAAACATAAACAACACGTATAATTTCTTCAAGATAAGTGATATCAATCTCAGTTCTTATAGCCAATAGTGCAGGTCAAAGAGCTGGTTCCATTTCATCAATTACTGCCTTTGGAAACCAATTATAGAATAAAGGGTAATATTATACCCAAGGAATATGATAGAATCTAGGATGAGTTAAAATTTCTATCATTCCTTCTGAGATAGCCCATGTGAAATTCCCATGAATATAATTGAAGAACTCATTCATGTTTGGTGGAAAAATTGTTCCTGATTGTCTAGCAAAGAAGTCTCCAAAATCTTCAAATTCATGTTGAAGAATTGTGATGCTATTAATAAAACCATATTTAGCACATTTTAATAAATTCTTCTTGGTTTTTATAATCCAGACCATTGGTATTAATGAAATAATGTAGATATCAAAGGAAAACCATTTCTCACAGTATAAGAAATGATGGCTTCCTGTAACCCAAAATGAGACATAAAATCTTCTTGTTCCTCTGGTTCAAGAATACCTTTTTCATAATGATCAGATATAAAATTTCTGAGTTTCTAAAGCCATTCATTGAGAAAATAGGTTTGGAGAATTGGTTCAATTATTTCTGAAGGTAATTGAGGTATCAAAATACTATTGCCTTCTTCATCTGGGAGTTCATATACCTCAGTTCCATCTTCCCTAAGGAATGTATTGGATGGTTCAATTACCAAATAGACACTTTCATTCATGACTACAGAAGCCATTTCTCTTGTGAGTAAATCTACAAGAGGGTTATTCTCTCCTTTAATCCATTCAATATCAAAGTCATATCCAATGAATTCAAAATACCACCTTGCAATTCTCCCTTGGGCGATATTTTTATTTGGCTTTTTCTTGAGCAAAGACCTCATGGGTTGATTGTTTGTTTAGACAATGAGATAGACTGGTTTCAGAAAGATTTTGAACTTTTCAATTCCCTTTTTTATAGCAAGAATTTCTTTCTCAAAGATATGGTATCCTATTTCCATTTCTAAGAAAGTTCCAGATCTGTATCCATAATTCCTGGGTTCTTCTCTTGGAATTTCTTGTATTAAGACAACTAAACAATGGGTTTCAGAAGCATCAATATATAATATTAATGGATAACCAGTTACTGGGATATGAAGAGATGGAATATGTTGGCATTTATTTTTAATTTATAATAACTTTAGTAACATCTTCACTCCATTCTGGCACATTTTCCTTTAACTGATTTTGGATTAATTTTCTATCTTCAGCTAAACCATGATAGAAAGGTGTGATATAGTTGAGGCAACCTAAAAATCTCTGCAATAGATTTTTGTTATCCATGATATCTAGAAATTCTCTAATCCTCATGAGGATATGAGATTGTAATTGAATTTTCCCAGTTGAGATCGTCAAGCCTAGGAAATCTATTTTTTCAAGCCCTATTGCCATTTTCTTAGCAGATAAACAAATACCATGCTTTTTGACTGCCATAAACAAATTTTGTAAATGACCAAAATGTTCTTCAAAATCTTTAGAAAATACTATAATATCATCTATATACCACATAGTATTCTTTAAGATGTCTAAGAGCTTGATCCATTCTCCTTTGAAAATATGCTAGAACAATTTTAAAACCAAATGGAATGTAGAAAGGAAGAGGATAGTGCACTTTGATTTACGGAAAGAAAATGCACATCAAGAAGAACAAAATGATGGATTAGGGGATGGAGAAGAATAAGATTCAAGTGAAAGTTTAGATGAGGAAGAATTTGTTGTTACAGAAGAAGTTGAGCATATAGAAGAACATGAGGAAGAATCTCATACTCCACCTTTGAGAAGATCCACAAGACAACGAAACCCAATTGATAGGTATAGCCCACTAGATTTCCATTGTGTATTTTCTTTATTGAGTACTAATGATGAACCTAGATCCTATAGGGAAGCTATTCATGCAGATGATAGTGAGTCTTGGCAGCTAGCTATGTAGGAGGAGATGATGGCTTTAGACTCATGTGACACCTAGGATCTTGTACATCTTCCCAAAGGAAGAAAAGCCATAGGATGTAAGTGGGTCTTCAAGAAGAAATTTGGAGCAGATGGTTCAGTACATAAGCACAAGGCTAGACCAGTAGCAAAGTGCTACTCCTAGAAAGAGGAAGTTGATTTTGATGAAATTTTCTCTCCTACTGCTAAATTATCTTCTATTAGATTTCTTTTATCTATTTTTGTAGCTTATGATTTTGAAATTGAGTAAATGGATGTTAAAACTACATTTTTGCATGGGGATCTAGAAGAAGAAAATAATATGCAACAACCTTCAGGTTTTGAGGTAAAAGGGAAAGAACAATGGTATGCAAGTTAAAAATATCTCTTTATGGTTTAAAATAACCCCCCCGAATGTGGTACTAGAAGTTTGATTTATTTTTTTAAATTGGGATTTGTTAGAAGTGAAGAGGATCACTATGTCTACATTCGATGTATTGATGATCATATTCTGATTATTTCCTTGTATGTGGATGATATGTTATTTTTTAGTAACACCAAGGGTATGATCAATGATTTTAAAGCTCAACTTTCAGGTGCATTTGACATGAAGGATCTAGGGGAATCTAGGTATATTCTGGGAATGAAGGTCAAAAGGGATCAAGGTAATAGAAAGCTTTGGTTATCACAAAGTATGTGAATACTATTTGGCATGCAAGATTGCAATCAAGTTAGAATTCCTTAACCAGTTGGTACTAAGATTTCATTAGATATGTGTCCTAAGAAGGAAATGATTTAGAGGATATGTCTAATGTGACATATGCTAGTGTTATAGGAATTTTGATGTATGCAATGGTTTGCACTAGACCAGATATTGTCCAAGCAGTGGGAGTTTTGAGCGGGTTTATGTCTAACCCTGGTAGATAGCATTGGAATTTTGCAAAGAGGGTGTTAAGATATTTGTGTGGTACTTCTTATTAGTGTTTGGTTTATTCTAGTACTAACAATGTGGATAAGACATTGGACATACAGGGTTTTTTTGATGCAAATTGGGCAGGTGACTTGGATGGTCGAAGGTCCACTAGTGTCCATGTATTTGTTTTATTTGGAGGAGCTATGAGTTGGGTGAGTAAAAGGCAGCCCACCATTGCTTTATCCACCACCAAAGTAGAGTATATGGCTGCTACTCATGTCTCTAAGGAAGTAGTTTAGTTACGGAGATTGTGTATAGGTATTGGTTTTGATTACATGATTATTAAGATTGGCTATGATAGCCAAATTGTAATATATTTGGCCAAGTACCCCATGTATCATGCATAGACTAAGAATTTGGATGTTCAATACCATTTTGTTCATTAAATAATTGCTAATGGATAGATTGAGCTGAAGAAGGTTGACACTCAAGAGAATGTTGCAGATTTACTTACTAAACCTATGAGCATAGAAAAGTTTACATGGTGCAGGAGGGTGAGTGCAGGATCATCGCAGGCCAAACAGTGGCCATAGGAGAAAAAAATGTGTTTTACATAGTCAAAATCATGAAATGGTTCTTTGACTTTTTTTATGGGTTGGTAATAATATCTTTTTTGGTTTGGAATACCAAACCAAAATGGATATCCATTTTGTGAAACCTAAAATGGATATCTGTTTTGCAAACCATAAAAAGTGAAAAAAGGTCTGCGTTTTGCAAAACCCACGGCTTGCAAAACACAGAGAGGGAGAAACAGAGATCTGATTGCAAAATAATAGATATCGGATTACAGAAGAATGGATATTCAGTTTGGAGGAAAATTCAAAGAGGTAAGGGTCTAATTCTTCTCCTTTTTATTTTTTTGTAAATCAAATAATTTTTTTTTTGTTTTAAATCCTAAATTTGTATGTTTTAAATTTGAAATAGGTAAAATGGATGAAGAACATCAAAATCCAAACCCTCCCCCACCAAACCCTCCAGCAATCCAAGAGAAAATTAAAAGAAATATTGATGAAATAAGTAGGATTATAGGAGTTTATTGCTGCCACCCTTGATTGTCTTTAATGACATCAAGCTTAAAGGGAATTATTACTCATGTTTGAACTCTCACAAGCCAACATGAATCATTTAGGCAATGGTGAGAAGAGAAGAGGGCAAAATATTCTAATGGTTTATCATATGACCAAGTCAAAGATTTAGACATTACCAAAGCTATGTTAGACCAATCTTTTGTCAACCCTAAAACTGGATTGCATGTTGATGTCCATAAGCCTAAGTATTCAATCAAATGGTGTACACATCAAGGTATTACTCAAAATGTTTGGGATCTTTGGTGGATGGTTTTTTATAAACCACCCAACAACAATTTTGATGTACCTTTATAATTCCTTCATAAAATATATGCAGATTTTGTAATGGGTCACCATGTGAATTATTTTGATTTTAAAGAGTTCTAGGGAGTAGGTAAAGGAATGCCTCAAGATAGACCTGGGGCACTAAGACAAGTGCAAGGTCCTTTTAATCCCCCTCCTACTATCCCTTCTCCACCTCCAATTCAACACCTGAACGTTGTTGCAAATACAACACAACAGAACCTCATTGCCATACACTCTTTGACTGAGAACTTGATTACACAGACCTCTCAGCTTGAACAACCACATGATATTGGTGGTCATATTGGATCACCTAAGATTACTAGACCTTCCTCATTCACACATGTTTGTGTGTCTCATCATTACATTTTTTACAATCAATTGTGCTTATGTCCTCTTGGGGAGAGTAGTGAGCCACCCCTTAACACTTTAAAGTATGATTTCCCTCATACATCTCCTTCACAAGTTGAGGTAGTAGGGTCCAAAACTCAAGCTAAGGGGTCAGGGACAAGATCACAAGCACATGTAGCACGGGGTAGAGAAGGAGATGAGCAAGGCCAATCTTTATTAGAGGTCAAATTTAGAGTTAGATTTCATGGTGTATTCCATTTGAATATAATATAAACAAAGATTAGTACTAATGTATCTAAGGGGGATAATAGTTGATGACATAGGAGGAGTTGACATAAGTTCATCATGGAACTCTTTCTTCCATCCAATTTGGCCTAGACTTGTCGGTATAAATTTTGTACACATCTAACTTTTTTATTGTATGCATTTCATTTTTGTGATTAATTATAGATTAATTTATATCTTGATGTTACTTTAATTTTATACTCTTTCCAAAATGTGAATGATGTGGCTGTTGGATCTAGGGCATACAACTGAGAGGGGGGGGGTGAATCAGTTGTATAAAACTTTTTCTCATTCAAACACTTAACTCACTGTTGTTAGTTAGCAGCATATCAAATAATCATCCATGGAAGCATAATACATAAACACAAGAGCAGATAAGCATCAACACATTGAACACCAAGATTTTGACGTGGAAAACCCGGTTAAGGGAAAAACCACGGGGTGATTAACCCAAGAATTATTCTCTGTTAGAAGAATAAGGAAAAATGAATGGCACATGCCAATAAGGGCTCACTGCCCGAGCACACTGCTCACAAAGAGGCCCACTGCCTACAAGGAGACACACTGTCTACAAAGTGATGAAAATCACAGTCTTGAACTGGAGAATGACATCTCTACCATGTCCGGATCAGTTCCAATTAAGCGCAACAATCTCTGCTCTGCCTTTCGCACGTTTCTTCGCTATACCATACTCATCCTCACACCACACACTGAAATGAATTCACAAATCATTATTTATACAAGACATCGACTTAGGAACAAGCATCTAAGTCGGCAAACAACCATAGGAGTATCCGCAAGATGAATAACACATCCGGTCGGCCATCACAAGAACATTCGCAGAATGAACATCTCATCCGGTCGGCTACACAAAGCAAGAACTTCATCCGGAAGAATAACTTCAATTCCGGGCTCTACCATCAATGCGGACCAACAACAAAACCTAAACATGATCTAAGAACCTTCACAAGCCTGTCTGAATGTCCGGATACATCCGCACTTCCTCTGCTTACTGGGATCTCTTGTCTTCCTCATCCGGAACTTCAAGAACACAGTCTGTCGCCACTGTCATAATGCAAGAGGTACTTCCGGACCTCCAAATCATACACAAATTAGGATGATACATCATAAGGACATCCCAAACACTCCTTCCAATCCGCAGATTAGGATAATACAATTCCGGACCTCACCGGACCTTTTTGTGATCCTCTGTCACCTCCGGATACTTGCCGGACCCGGTTCTATACCGGCAGCCACAACTCCTTCAGATCTTCATGCGGACCTCTGAAATCTTAACTGTAGCATCTCAAGACTCATATCTACTAACCCTTTAATCCGCATCCTCCGGTTCTCATCCTATACAGTACATTTACCTTCTTCTCATCACTGTTCTTCACTGTTCCTGACTGAGACTAATTTTCTCAATATCCTCAGCACACAGCTCATCAAATCCTTCTTGTCAATGCAATATGAGTATGTTGACATCAATGACAACACTGGATAACCTCATACTTGCAACAATCTCCCCCTTTGTCATTGATGGCAACATATGATGTAAAAAACCATTAAGACAAGAACTTCATCTTTTCATATGTCTTCTCTTCCTTTACTGCTCCCCCTTTGATCATCAACCACTTATTTTTCACATGTCTTCTCTCCCCCTTTGACATCAATGGCAAAGGGCTCATACTTGCAATTCTCATGCATCAGAATCATACTAGCTGCTCCCCCTTAGTTGCAGCTCCTCATTAGTCCGGATCACAAGATATGACTGTGATAGCCACCGGACTGATGCACATCAGTGCCATCTTAGTTCATCACCGGAGGGGCCATGACCCCTAACTTCTTCCGGAGGTATTCAAAAGAGTCCTTGGGAAGAGGTTTTGTAAAGATATCTGCAATCTGATCCTTGGAGGGAACATACTCCAATCTGACTTCTTCCTTGTTTACTTGTTCTCTCAAGAAGTGAAATTTGATAGATATGTGCTTAGTCTTAGAATGCAATACCGGATTCTTGGAAATATTAATTGCACTTGAATTATCACAGAAAATTGTGATAGGCTCCTCATATTCAACTTTGATGTCTCTTAGCATCTGCTTCATCCATAGGATTTGAGTACAACTACCTGCTGCTGCAATGTATTCTGCTTTAGTTGTAGACAGAGATATTGCATCTTGTTTCTTGCTTAGCCAAGAAACCAATCTCTTTCCCAAAAAGAATGCTCCACCACTAGTGCTCTTCCGGTCATCCACATCTCCTGCCCAATCTGCATCTGTGTAAGCATGAAGAGAGAAATCCAGATCTCTAGGATACCATAGACCATACTCAACTGTTCCTTTCAAGTATCTAAAAATTCTTTTGATTGCCATAACATGAGATTCTCTAGGATCAGCCTGGAATCTTGCCACAAGACCAACAGCCTGCATTATATCTGGTCTAGTTTGAGTGAGATACAACAATCCACCAATCATTGATCTATACTTTGTCTGATCTGCCTTTGGAGAATCATCATCTTTGCTTAACTTACATCCGGTTGCCATAGGAGTGTTCATAGGCTTTGAGTCTTCCATACCAAATTTCTTTAACAATTCTTTCACATATTTGGTCTGAGAGATGAAGATCCCCTCTTTTGTTTGAGTAATTTGCAGACCCAAGAAGAAATTCATTTCACCGAGCATAGACATTTCAAACTCACTTTTCATCTGATTTGCAAAAGTTTTGCACATACTATCTCTTCCTCCAAAAATGATATCATCCACAAACACTTCAACAATTAGAATGTTTTCATGATCAATTTTGAAATATAAGTTACTGTCAGCAGTACCTTTGTTGAATCCAATCTGCACAAGATGCTTATCCAACCTTTCATACCATGCTCTTGGGGCTTGCTTCAATCCATACAAAGCTTTCTTCAACTTGCAGACCATATCATTATTATCAGACAATTGAAATCCATCCGGTTGTTCAATGTAGACTTCTTCTTCCAGATCACCATTTAGGAAGGCAGACTTGACATCCATCTGATATACCTTGAAGTCTTTGAAGGCAGCAAATGCAAGAAGTAATCTGACTGCTTCAATTCTTGCTACCGGAGCAAAAGTCTCTTCAAAGTCAATTCCTTCTATTTGAGAGTAGCCTTTGCAGACCAATCTAGCTTTGTTTCTGATTACTTCACCAGCTTCATTTAGTTTGTTCCGGAAGACCCACTTGGTTCCAATTACATTCCTGTCTCTAGGTCTGGGAACAAGATCCCAAGTATGATTTTTCTCAATTTGCATCAGTTCATCTTCCATTGCTTTGGTCCAGTTTTCCTCATTGCAGGCTTCATTTATTGTTTTAGGTTCAATCTTTGAAATCAGACAACATTCATTCTAATCTTGAGCAATATTCCTTCTAGTTTGTACACCTTTGCTTCTGTCACCTATGATCTGATCTTCAGAGTGATTCAGTCTTACATACCTTGGAATTTTGGGAGTATCCAGCACTGTTGTTTCTTGATCAACCTCATTCAAATCTAACTCTTCTTCCTGATTTACCGGATCAGGCTGACTCTGTCTCACCGGAGAGGATTGAGGTCCTTGAACACTGTCTTGGTCATCTTCATCAAACTCATAAAATCTTGAAGGCTTCTCAATTCCTTCATCAACCTTCACATTGGTGCTTTCTATCATCTTCCTCAATCTCTTATTGTAACACCGGTATGCTTTGCTTTGAGTGGAGTAGCCCAAGAAAATTCCTTCATCACTTCTAGCATCAAACTTTCCTAGATCTTCATCTCTTTTAATATAACACTTGCTACCAAATACTCTGAAATATTTCACAGTAGGAGTGATGCCAAACCAGAGTTCATAGGGGGTCTTACCGGTGTTGTTTCTGATTTGAACTCGATTGAGAGTGTAGACTGCAGTGCTGATAGCTTCTTTCCAAAACATTTGAGGAACATTTGCTTCCAACATCATTGTCCTAGCAGTTTCCTGGATGGTCCGGTTCTTTCTCTCAACTACTCCATTCTGCTGTGGAGTCTTAGGAGCAGACAACTGTCTCCTTATACCCTGTTTCTCACAAAAGTCAATGAATTCACCAGATGTAAATTCACCACCTCTATCAGACCTTAGACACTTTAGTTTCAATCCGGTTTGATTCTCCACCATAGCTTTGAAGATTTTGAACTTCTCAAAAGCTTCTGATTTTTCTTTTAGAAAGGTAACCCACATCATCCGGGAATGATCATCAATTAACAACATGAAATATCTATCACCTTGCAGACTCTTGATTCTTGTCGGACCACATAGATCAGTATGTACTAATTCCAATAATCCGGTAGAAGACTGATCTTTGCTTTTAAAAGAGACTCTGCTTTGTTTGCCTAACTGACATTCTTTACACACACTATTTGTAGGTTTTATCAACTTTGGAAGATCTCTCACAGCCTGAGTATTGCTTATTTTGATGATGTTATCAAAATTTACATGACACATTCTTCTATGCCATAACCAACTCTGATCAATTTGAACAAACAAACAACTTTTATTTGAACCAACCAGATGAAAGATGTTACCTCTTGTCTGAGTACCGGATGCAATTTCAGTTCCGGAGCTTGTAAAGATTCTACATTTTCCATTCTTGAACCGGAGATCATAGCCTTTGTCCACTAACTGACCAACACTGAGAAGATTGTGCTTCAATCCTTCAACATACAGTACATTTCCTGTTTTGCTCTTACCATCAAAGGAAATAGTTCCCCTACCTCTGATTCTGCCAGCAGAATTGTCACCAAACTTTACCATTCCTCCTTCATATCTTTCCAAGTCCAAGAACTTATTCTTGTCACCAGTCATATGGTGAGAACATCCACTGTCAATAACCCAATCATCCTTTTCTTCCACTTGAGCAGCCAAGGCTTTTTCAACAACTTTGTGATTGACAGATTCAGAGAGCAAGGGATCTTCTTCTTTGATGGCTATAAACACCCACTCATTTCCGGATTTGCTTCCTGGTTCTGATTCATCATCTGTTACTCCTTCATTGTCATCTTCTTCATGAACATAATAGCAATTCTTTTGAAACCTTTGTCTGTGAGTATTAGATCTTGCAGATCTCTCCGGACATCTTGAGGCAAAATGACCAATCTTATTGCAGTTGAAACACTTAAAGGGTAGTTTTCCTTCATACTTACCGGATCCTCTTGGTAGTCTCTTTGCAATGAGGGCTTCAAGTTGAGCTGTTTCTGCTTCTTCTTCTTCCATGTCTCTTCTTGCTTGATCATACCATGACATTTTCTTTGATGAGTTTTCACCCGGATCAAATCTCTGTTTGCCTTTCACATAGGCACTGGCTTTGAAAGCAGATTCAGTCTTGGGAGGATCATCTCCAAACTCGGTCATTTCAAATGCAGCTAGTTTGGCAGCCAGTTGTTCTCTTGTGACAGTTGTGTGGGCTCTGAATTCATCAATGGCAGTAACTTTGATTTTGTAGGCAGCAGGAAGGGATCTAAGGATTTTGCAGACAATCTCATTTTCATCTAAAGTTCCACCAGCATTTCTGATTCCACATACCAGCTCATTTACTCTTGGCATAAAGGTAGTGATGTTCTCATCTTCTCTCATTTTCAATCTTTCAAATTTCCCTTTCAGACTTTGCAACCTTGCACTTTTGACAAACTCATCTCCTTCATACAGAAGTTCCAGTTTAGTTAGGATCTCATATGCAGTTGGTAGGTCAATGACATTCGAGAGATCTGAGTCATTCAATGCGCTTAGAAGAGCTTCCTTGGTCCGCAGATTGTTTTCAGCTTCTGTGATTTCATTCAGAGTTGTCGGACCACCTTGTGGAGGTACATATGGTTTTGAAATCATACCCAGGTAAGCTTTTCCCATGCATTCCAAGTGACACTTCATGCGACCTTTCCAGAGAGTGAAGTTGGTTCCATCGAACTTCGGACTATCCTTCTTGTATGACGACATCCTGGATCTCCTCAAGCGGTTAAGCTCTTGTCAGAGGAACTTGGCTCTGATACCAATTGTTGGATCTAGGGCATACAACTGAGAGGGGGGGGGTGAATCAGTTGTATAAAACTTCTTCTCATTCAAACACTTAACTCACTGTTGTTAGTTAGCAGCATATCAAATAATCATCCATGGAAGCATAATACATAAACACAAGAGCAGATAAGCATCAACACATTGAACACCAAGATTTTGACGTGGAAAACCCGGTTAAGGGAAAAACCACGGGGTGATTAACCCAAGAATTATTCTCTGTTAGAAGAATAAGGAAAAATGAATGGCACATGCCAATAAGGGCTCACTGCCCGAGCACACTGCTCACAAAGAGGCCCACTGCCTACAAGGAGACACACTGTCTACAAAGTGATGAAAATCACAGTCTTGAACTGGAGAATGACATCTCTACCATGTCCGGATCAGTTCCAATTAAGCGCAACAATCTCTGCTCTGCCTTTCGCACGTTTCTTCGCTATACCATACTCATCCTCACACCACACACTGAAATGAATTCACAAATCATTATTTATACAAGACATCGACTTAGGAACAAGCATCTAAGTCGGCAAACAACCATAGGAGTATCCGCAAGATGAATAACACATCCGGTCGGCCATCACAAGAACATTCGCAGAATGAACATCTCATCCGGTCGGCTACACAAAGCAAGAACTTCATCCGGAAGAATAACTTCAATTCCGGGCTCTACCATCAATGCGGACCAACAACAAAACCTAAACATGATCTAAGAACCTTCACAAGCCTGTCTGAATGTCCGGATACATCCGCACTTCCTCTGCTTACTGGGATCTCTTGTCTTCCTCATCCGGAACTTCAAGAACACAGTCTGTCGCCACTGTCATAATGCAAGAGGTACTTCCGGACCTCCAAATCATACACAAATCAGGATGATACATCATAAGGACATCCCAAACACTCCTTCCAATCCACAGATTAGGATAATACAATTCCGGACCTCACCGGACCTTTTTGTGATCCTCTGTCACCTCCGGATACTTGCCGGACCCGGTTCTATACCGGCAGCCACAACTCCTTCAGATCTTCATGCGGACCTCTGAAATCTTAACTGTAGCATCTCAAGACTCATATCTACTAACCCTTTAATCCGCATCCTCCGGTTCTCATCCTATACAGTACATTTACCTTCTTCTCATCACTGTTCTTCACTGTTCCTGACTGAGACTAATTTTCTCAATATCCTCAGCACACAACTCATCAAATCCTTCTTGTCAATGCAATATGAGTATGTTGACATCAATGACAACACTGGATAACCTCATACTTGCAACAGTGGCTCCTTTGCCAATATTCTTTAGTCAAACTCTTGATCGACCAAAGGGACCATCATTCATTGAAAGACTCTCAGAACGCCAAAAAAGGGAGGTAATTCAATTGAACTGTACTTTAATTGATAATTTAGAAAACTTAAATATTTGATTATAGCCATTTAGATAAATAATAAAATAGAGAATCATGATGTTTGTTCCATGTTTGATCATATAAAATAATGGTTAAAAGAATGAAAATGATAAAGAAAGAAACATGTATTATCCATTATTCATATAGATTTGAGATTTACTAACACATTAATTCTTCATTTATTCATACATAATTTGCAATTGATTCAACTAATGATTATGTGATCCATTTTAGTTCATTGATTGATTCATCTTATGAGGATTCCATTATGACATACAATGTTCATTGATCACCAAGATAATTGTGTGTATTGATCAATTGATGCTATATCATTTACATACACACATCAACATATATAAAACACATAAACATACAAGGAAACTAAAATTCCATAAAAAATATAGATCATATAGATTCCCATGCCATAAACCAATAAATATGAAGACCAACCATACATATCAAAGTTTCCAATACCAAATGTCATCAACATAACAAAAATCATAACATGATCAGGTACATATCTATTGGGGGGAGGTAGCATTGAGAGTCACTCCCCCATCTCACTCCTAACATTGACCATCAACCTAGAACTTGTAGGCAATTTTTCCCTACTCCTAATTCTACCCCTAGATTTAGACTTTCTTGTGAAAGTCTGTCATGCCTCATAACCTACCCACCTCCTTTCAGAGGTTGGAAATCTCTACCCATGTTGTTTTATAATCGACTTGTGTCACTATAATCTACTTGTTACACTCTATAATTTTTTTGTGTTACTATCAACTTGTACAATATCATTGTTCCAATAATGACACCTATATGTGGTGACACGAATACCCTCACTTGTACATGTTCTAGCTCCAAAGAAAGCATGTCTTTCTATAGTAATGACACATCTCTCTTTATCAAGTTACATTCCTCTCCTCCCAAGCTACCATGAGCCTTGCTCATAAGATTGAATAGAAGAGAAAATTGGCTAGAACATGTATATTATTTCACTATCCACTTTTTTAGTATCATAGGAACACCACTTGTCAAATGGTCTATGGTGAATACTACCACTCATCTAATATACCTACATATTACACATGATCTATGTGTTAGGTCATTTATCTTGAGATGTCATATATTTTATAATGTGAGGGAATGAAATTTAAATTTGTTATATATTGCATGCCTATATCATCACCCTAGTCCCCTCCTCTTTTTTGAATTGGGAATACATTCAATGTTGTTTCTTCTCTATCCACCTCCATGGCCTTGTCACCACCTATTTTCCCATCGTATCTTTTCAATTTCTCCTTCTAAGCCTCCTCCTCCTTTTGATCCTCTTGAACCCACTCCTCTACCTACAACTAATGGATATAATAGTGGGGCCACATCTTCTACCAATAATATATATGCATTTGTGACCCTGCATCATCCTTAACTACAACTTTAATTGGCTCATCTCCATCACCGTGATTAGTAAATTCTTGAGAGGAAAATGGTGGTCTATCTATCTCCCAAGGCCTAAGTGGTGAGTTTTGGTGACTCCTATTTATTTGAGGTTTTAGGGAAACATCCTACTAGATTAAAAACTATTTGAGGATCCACTTATAATGAAAACACTCCAAATATGTTGATAAATACTATTATTATGTGTAGAACTACTAGGGTGGAAATATACATACATTGGAGTACTTCATATTAATTGTTTATCCTATGACAAATGTAAAAGGTGAGTACAATAAATACCTTGTATTTTCTCATGAAATGTAAGAGGCTATAAAAAATTCCATGATAGCTCATTTTTGTTGAATCTTTACAAATTCATTTTAAGGACACTTCTCACTAGATGTGCTAATGTGGAGAGTTGCATGATGAGCCACACCTCTAAACCTTGGTTGTACATAGAGAAGAGTCCATATCACATTTCTAAAAAAATAGAGGTCCTACAATATTCCATGTAACTTCTACATGGTCGTAAAGTTATCCCTAATGACTAATAGCTCCTCTCCCCTAATGCTAGTGAGCATTTTTTGTTTTGTATAAATTGATCTATTAATTTAAAGGTTATTATGATTATATGTATACATAGAGTCTTACATTCTTGTCATTTTTCATACATAAAATATTAGTTGGTTCATCCATGATGAGTCCTTCTCAATCAATGTAGGAGGCCTCGTTGGTGGTATGTACTTTTTTCTAGTAGATAAGTTTTTGTTTAGTGCAGTCTAGATTATTTATTTGTAACATATCTAACCTTTTTAATGTATGTGTTTCCTTTTTTGTTATTAATTATATATTAATTTATTTCAATGTTATTTTACTATTGCAATCTAATGCAAAAGTGAGTGATGTGGTACCTTTTTCATCATGCTTCAGTAGGAAACCTGATCATCTTAAGGGACAATCATTTGCAAAATGACTCTCTGAATGACAAGAAAGAGTTGAGGTAATTGAGTTGAATTTTTCTAAATAATTTATAGTTTAGGGAGGTCTTATAGTTGATTGTAGTGATTTAGATGTGTGTTAATAAATGAAAATTCTAAATTGTAGTAGATAAGATTCTATTTACTAACTCTAACTTATTTATATTTACCATTGAACTAATTAATCAAATTTGTGGTTTGACTTATTAATGCAATCAAATTTACATCCATCAACTACTAGACATCATGGCATGAAGAGGACACTTTTTGAGGATCCATCACAGGTTGAGGATTCGCCAGAGACATAGGGTCAAGTGGACCTTTAGTATTTGATGTTGCTATTTGGCATGTAGAATGTATATAGATTTTGAGATGGCATTTGCCACATTTTGTAAAAGATGTTTTGAGTTGGCATATTTACCACATTTTTGTATATGTCTACCATTATGGACTAGATTTTAATATATATACACCTTGATATACAATATAATTTAAATTCCTTATGTGCATGTATTCCTACTTTGAAACTTAAAAGTTTAATGTATAATCACTTTACAATGGTTGAGTTATAATCAATAACATGTTATAGATTGATTTCTTGTTATAAATGATTATTTTTCTTGGTATAAAGATGATATTTGTACTTTCATACCTCAATACATAACTTCATCTTAATTGCCACATGATTGTAGTTTTAGTTAGATATAGGATTTTCTTAGAATGGCATGTGACTTTTTTTCCTTCAAATGATAATGCATTGTCCAAACACCATTAAGAGGACCTCCTTGTTGTTTTCATACTGATGACTATCTTATTACTAGAATAAAACTAAAGATTTGTACATAAGTAGATGTTACATGAGTTACTATATATTTCTACATATGAATACCTAATTAGTAATAATTAATAAAAAAGAAGCATAATTGAATCATATGAAATCTATATTTAACAATTCATTTTAATTTATGGTAAATTAGTACATACTTGTTCAAAATTTATTTATGCTAAATTATTACATTGATGCTTAGTGTTAGTTAATATATTTTTTGTACTGGACTCTTTTTGTATACATCTCATAATAATCATGGTATTGAAACTACTATATTTGATATAGAAACTGCTAGATTTGATATGATAATCATTGATAATTTCTCATATTACATGTTAAACATGCAAGATAGGTGTTAAAAATGACAAAACTTATGATGTTTTTCATTAAATCAAAGATAGTTATTTTTGTATTAATGAGAAAAGACATGTTTGTGTGTTTACCCATTTCATTATCTAGTTTATGCAAAGAAATGTCATCCACAACCCAAATTCAACTGTCGTTACATTTAGAAATGTAAATAGATGTACATCTTAAATGGAAGTATGTTTCAATATCATATATTCCATGTTTCAATATCAAATCCTCATTTCACCTTCTATATGGGTTATGGAAAGAGCATCTAATGAGGTAGAGAGGAAGACAAAGAGACATAGGGAGAGAGACACATTTGGCATCATTTGCATATCCTCATTTCACATTCTATATGGTATCCATGCTTTGCATATCCTCATTTCATAGGTCCACATGTTTGACATGATTCGCTTATCCATATTTCACCTTCTATATGTATAATGTATCTTCATTTCACCTTCTACATGTATAATGTATCCACATTTCACCTTCTATGTGTATAATGTATCCTCATTTCACCTTCTACATGTATAATGTATCCTCATTTCACCTTCTATATGTTTGACATTATTTTCTTACCCTCATTTCACCTTCTATATGGGTTATGGAAAGAGCAGAATGAGGTAGATAGGAAGAGAGAGAGAGACATAGGGAGAGATATGTACATTTGGCATGATTCATATATCCTCATTTCACCTTCTATATGGTCTACATGCTTTGCATATCCTCATTTTCCACACGTCTACATGTTTGACATGATTTGCTTATCCTCATTTCACCTTCTATATGGTCCACATACTTTGCATATCCTCATTTTCCTTGCATATGCATGTTTGACATGATTTTCTTATCCTCATTTCGCCTTCTATATGTTTAACATGATTTTCCTATCATCATTTCATTGTCTATAGGTCTAGTATACCCTCATTTCACCTTCTATATGGGTTATGGAAAGAGTAGAATGAGGTAGAGATGAAGAAAGAGACATAGGGAGAGAGACACATTTTCAAATAGTGTAGGGTCCATGTTAGAAAACTTGCAGTGCCACGTGGCTGAAAATTTTAAATTGGAATGAGTTGTGCCCTCGATGTGTTCCAATGTTTGTGGGGAGTGAACATTTTAACCTTACAGATGACGAAGATGACTACATAGGGAGAGAGATACATTTGGCATGATTCACATTTGGAACTAACTGATAGCATTGGTAGGTCAGGGTGTGTGGGTTTATGCTAGTGTAGGCCTTGTTTCATTCCCCAGGTGTCCCAATCAAATCAAGCTACATTGTACAAACAAAGTCTCTTAAGAGACCTAAGAGAAAAAAACTACCAAACTTTGATGGAGTAGTTCTTAGACTTTGTAGCACCTAAGAATGATCTATCTAGAATTGAAGCTACATCTCGGGTCCCTCCACAATAACCTCTCTCAATTTTGACCAACTCAACATTGTTTGAATGTGCCAACATCAAATGCATTCTTGCAAAATGCCTCAGTGGCATTTAGTGTAAAGGTGCCAAGAGCCATATTTTGCATTCTTCACCTTGTGGGACCTAACTAATAGTGTCAATATATTAGGTTGGGTGGGTTTATGCTAAAGGAGGCCTTGTTTCATTAACGAGGTGTCCCAATTGAATTGGGCTACACTGTACCGGCAAATTCTCTTAAGAGACCTAAGAGCAAAAAAATGCCAAACTTTGATGGACTAGTTCTCAGATTTCATGGCACCTACGAATGATCCATTTAGACCTACAACTAGATTTAAATTCCCTCCACAATAACCTCTCTTGGTTTTGACCAACTCAACATCGTTTGATCGTGCCAACGGTGGATGCATTCTTGCAAAATGCCTTGGTGGAATTTAGTATAAAGGTGCCAAGAGCCATATTTTGCATTCTTCACCTATGGGACCTAACTGATAGCACTACGAATGATCCATTTAGACCCACAACTAGATGTCAAGTCCCTCCACAATCACATCTCTTAGCTTTGAAAAACTCAACATTGTTTGACCGTGCCAACGGTGGATGCATTCTTGTAAAATGCCTTGGTGGCATTTAGTGTAAAGGTGCCAAGAGCCATATTTTGCATTCTTCACCTTGTGGGACCTTACTGACAGGTCAGGGTGGGTGTTTTTATGCTAGTGGAGGCCCTATTTCATTCCCTAGGTGTCCCAATCAAATCGGGCTACACTATACCAGCAAAGTCTCTTAAGAGTCTTAAGAGCAAAAAATTACCAAACTTTGATAGAGTAGTTCTCAAATTTCATGACACCTATGAATGATCCATTTGGACCTATGGCTAGATGGCAGGTCCCTCTACAATAACCTCTCTTAGTATTGACCAACTCAACATCGTTTGACCGTGCCAATGGCAGATGTTTTCTTGCAAAATGCTTCAGTGGCATTTAGTGTAAAGGTGCCAAGAACCATATTTTCCATTCTTCACCTTATGGGACCTAACTGATAGCATTGATAGGTCAGGGTGGCTGGGTTTATGCTAGTGGAGGCCTTGTTTCATTCCTTCGATGTCCCAATCGAATCAGGCTACACTGTACCGACAAAGTCTCTTAAGAGACCTAAGAGCAAAAAATTGCCAAACTTTTATAGAGTAGTTCTCAAACTTTGTGGCACCTATGAATGATCCATTTGGACCTACAACTACATGTCAAGTCCCTCCACAATAACCTTTCTTTGTTTTGACCAACTTAACATCATTTGACCGTGCCAATGATGGATGTATTCTTGCAAAATGCCTCAGTGGCATTTAGTGCAAAGGTGCCAAGAGCCATATTTTGCATTCTTCACCTTGTGGGACCTAACTGATAGTGTCAACAGGTTAGGGTGGGTGGGTTTATTCTAGTGTAGGCCCTTTTTCATTCCCCAAGTGTCCTAATCGAATCAAGCTACATTGTACCGACAAAGTCTCTTAGGAGACCTAAGAACAAAAAATTGCCAAATTTTGATGGATTCTAGTTCTCTGACTCCATGGAACCTATGAATGATCCATTTGGACCTATAGCTGGATGTCAAGTCCCTCCACAATAACCTCTCTCATTTTTGACCAACTCAATATCGTTTGACCATGCCAACGGCGGATGCATTCTTACAAAATGCCTTAGTGACATTTATTGTAAAGGTGCCAAGAGCCATATTTTGCATTCTTCACCTTGTGGGACCTAACTGATAGCACTGATAGGTTAGGGTGGGTGGGTTTATTCTAATAGAGGCCCTATTTCATTCACCAGGTGTCCCAATCGAATCAGGCTACATTGTACCAGTAAAGTCTCTTAAGAGACCTAAGAGCAAAAAATTGCCAAACTTTGATGGAGTAGTTCTCAAACTTCATGACACCTACAAATGATCTATTTGGACCTAGAACTAGATTTCAATTCCCTCCACAAAAGTCTCTCTTAGTTTTGACCAACTCAACATCGTTTGACCGTGCCAACGACGGATGCATTCTTGCAAAATGCCTCAGTGGCATTTAGTGTAAAGGTGCCAAGAGCCATATTTTGCATTCTTCACCTTGTGGGACCTAACTAATAGTGCTGACAGGTCAGGGTAGATGGATTTATGCTATTGGAGGCCTTGTTTCATTCCCCATGTGTCCCAATCGAATCAAGCTACATTATACAAATACAGTCTCTTAAGAGACCTAAGAGCAAAAAATTAACAAACTTTGATGGAGTAGTTCTTAGACTTCATGACACCTATGAATGATCTATTTAGACCTACAACTAGATGTTACGTCCCTCCACAATAACCTCTCTTAGTTTTGACCAACTCAACATCGTTTAACCGTGCCAATGGTAGATGCATTCTTGCAAAATGCCTCAATGGAATTTAGTGTAAAGGTACCAAGAATCATATTTTGCATTCTTCACCTTGTGGGACCTAACAGATAGCACTGACAGGTTAGGGTGGGTGGTTTTATACTAGTGGAGGCCCTTTTTTGTTCCCTAGGTGTCCTAATTGAATCGGGCTACACTGTACTAGCAAAGTCTCTTAAGAGACTTAAGAGCAAAAAATTGCCAAACTTTGATGGAGTAGTTCTTAGACTTTGTGGAACCTACGAATGATTCATTTGGACCTACAACTGCATGTCAAGCCCCTCCACAATAACCTCTCTTAGTTTTGACCAACTCAACATCGTTTGACTGTGCCAATGGCAGATGCATTCTTGCAAAATGCCTTAGTGACATTGAGTGTAAAGGTACCAAGAGCCATATTTTGTATTCTTCACCTTGTGGGACCTAACTGACAGCACTGACAGGTCAGGGTGGGTGTGTTTATGCTAGTGGAGGCCCTATTTAATTCCCTAGGTGTCCTAATCGAATCAAGCTACAGTGTACCGACAATGTCTCTTAAGAGACCTAAGAGCAAAAAATTGCCAAAATTTGATGGAGTAGTTATTAGACTTCATCACACCTACAAATGATCTGTTTGGACCTATAGCTGGATGTTAGGTCACTCCACAATAACCTCTCTTAGTTTTGACCAACTCAACATAATTTGACCATGCCAATGGTGGATGCATTCTTGCAAATGCCTCAGTGGCATTTAGTGTAAAGGTGCCAAGAGCCATATTTTTCATTCTTCACCTTGTGGGACCTAATTGATAGCCTGTACATGTTACGGTGGGTTGGTGTATGATACAAGAGGCATCTAGGAATGTCTCATTTGTGTATACAGTTGGATGTTGGGTTTACTCATAACACAACAATGGTGTAGGTATAATGCAATAGCTCAATCCAAGCCATTCAATGGTTCTAAGGGATTATTTAATGGTTTTGAGTATGATTCAAGGTGGTTTTATCAAGTTTCTCACTGAAATCCCATGAGGAAGGCCTCACTTAAAGCCTGGGGTTTGGTTTCCAATGAAAACTCACCAAACCCTAGGGAGGGTTAGTCATTAGATCATCGAGGAAATCATTGTCAGGATACCATGAGGGTGTCATGAGTGGAGGATATGTTAGGAATTGCATGCAGAAGATATCAATTAAATGAAAATAAAGATTAAATAGAGGAATGAAAATACACAGAAATAATAACAGCGAGAGACAAGTTTTAACGTGGTTCACCCAAACTCGGGCTACATCCACCAATAGAGAGTTCAATATTATTATCTAGTAAATCAAACCGATTACAACTAGCAATCCTTGCAACTCAATACTGCTACAAAAATGCTACAATACATCAACTGAAACCCTAACCCTTAGCCACTTTTATCAAGCTTTTTGTCGGTTACAAAAATAGGGTTTTTTATGTCGACCAATAGAAAAATAACTCCCGACGCCTTAATAAAATAATAAAAAATTGTTGGAGCTTTCAGGGGCACTACCCCTAGACCTCACAAGGGGTAGTGCCCCTTGACCCTGTTAAATAATTTGGGGGGAAACCACACCAATAAAAGTGGGGTAAATTTAACCTTCAAGTCTGATTAGGCTCCATATAACAACAGGATAACCTTGTTGAGCATCCAAAACCCTCAGTATCTCTATCAAAAGCATACAAAACTGTGACAGTCCTAAGATTGTAGCAGCAACAAGAAGATGTCTTTTTCATTAGCAAAGACCCTAGTTTTCATGGGGGGGACCTGTGATACCTTCCCATGGATTTAATGCAACATTTGAATAGGAAAGGAGTTGCAAAATTTTAAAGCAATTCAAGGATTTTAAGAGCCTTTGGGACTGATTTTAAGAGGTTTTGAGACATAAACATCATATATCAAATTTCACGTGGTATGAGAAATCACCTTGAAGAGATATATACTAGTTTATTGTTAAATTATTCATGACATCAAATCACTACATATATAAACTAATAAAGGATCAAAATGCATATATGCATTAATATTGTCTTACTACAACTTGGTCATTCCTACAAGTGTCATGTCTAAGATATTAACATAAAACCCATTTCTTTTCTTGCAATCAAAACAAAATATTAACATAAAGCCCTCACCATCAAATTTAGCATAAAACATAATGAAAAAACACACCTTAAAGATTGTGCTACTAAAATATCATGAAATGGTTAGCACCAAATGTGAAGAAACACTACAAGGATTTGTAAGATGGAACCTTTGTCATTAAAACTCATAGTAACATGATAATATTATGGTCATAATCTCCTCATAGGATATGACAAAGCCAGTTAAAAATCTAAAATATAAAAAATATACAAAATGTCCTCAAAATGTCTCCACAATGAAATCTAAATACTTTAAACACTGATCTCAATCCCTTGAATACAATAGCTTTATTATCTAAAACACCTGTATTTATAGGTGAAAAATTTGTTAAGTAAAGTAAATACCATCAACTACAACTAACTTAATATTTGTTATAATAATTTTGATGAAATATTAAGAAACACTAAGTTTAGAATTCTATCTTATATGTCACCTTAGGAATTATATCGAATGTCTCCAAAATGAAAGCTAAATGATTTAACCAATAATTTCAGTCCCTTGAATGTACAATATCTCTATTCTCCAAAACACCTACATTTATATATTAAAATTTGTCAAGAAAAATAAACTTTAACCTACTATTAACTTAGCAATGGTGGATGTACTTCCATCATAACCTCGAGTCATACTCATAACATAGCCATGGTCTAGGTAGAATACACAAAATATTGTTTCCAACTGCATAAGTAGATCTAAGTACTCCAACCCTATGTGAAGTACACATGCATTTATAAGTTAAAAAATTGTTAAGCAAAGTAAACACCATCAACTGCAACTAACTTAAAATAATTTGTTATCAAAAGTTCAATGGAAGATTAAGAAACACTAAGTTTAGGATTCTATCTTATATGTCACCTCAAGAATTATATCGAATGTCTCCAAAATGAAAGATAAATGCTTTAACCACTGATCACAATCCCTTGAATACAATACCTCTATTCTCTAAAACACTTGCATTTATATGTTAAAATTTGTCAAAGGAAAATAAACTTTAAAATATATATACAATAGGGCATGGTTGCAACGGTCTCATATATTACTGTATTTCTCTTTAATTCTCCTACTAAGTACCTCTAAGGAATGTACCCTCCTAGGTTTATTAGAGTCTAAAGAAGAAGAAGAGCCTACCCTCTCTTATTTAATTGATCTCATGACTCACATGAATGATCATGCAGCATCATGTATGCACTATCCTAAACTCACCTTGGTCCCACCTCATGTCATCTTGGATACTTTGTAGCCAATGGTATAACATTCCACTAAGATCAATGATATCATCCCTTTGGATGTGGAATCATTTTTAACCTTTAAGCTCATCATCTGGTTCTTGTATCTCCCTATGTTGTAAGATGATATAATGATTTAGGTTTAATTCTTCAGCCATTAGATCATTTCCAATATAGAGTCTATGCAAGCATAACTCCTTTTAGCTCCAACACCACTACATGTGTAGACCATTGATCTCCCCTATTATGATCTCTCATCACGTGTTTTCCACAACTCTCTCTTGATGCATAATGACTTATCCCTTTGGTAACACACCCACTAATCATCCTATCATCTCACCTTTTGTGGGGCCTTTTATGGTGTCATCCTCCCTATGATCTCATTACAACATCATCCTCCTACATATGCATACAACACTAGATAATGCATTCATAAATTGCTTAAACATTAGTAGCAAGGAACTATCACATACAAATGTTCAAGTTATCAAATCATCCTTCAATGTTATGATGTACACATTATTGAGGACCATCATGTATAGGGTCATATGTAACAATGTTAGGAGGTTTAAAAGTAACCTTAGGAACAATTCATCAGTATCATAGAGCATCTAGGTCATTCCAACTATTATACCAGCACATGTTGGTTATGGTAAATAATCTCATTACAAGGGGCCATAAGATGGACATAATAGTCCATGAGGGTGATAATAGGGACTCTTTCAAACAAAAATAAGTCTTAAAGGTACTCTTAAATGTCTCAAAATAAAAAATAGTCTCTCTTTAATTTAGAAATTAGTATGTACAAAAAGCTAGAAAGCAAAATATTAAGAAACACAAATGCAGACTAAAAATTGTACCTCATGTCTATGATGCCATGGTAGATAACCTCATTCACAGTCATGTATAGTAAAAAACATGCATTATAATTAAATAAAACAGATTTTTAATAAAACAATTCTAAAAAATAGAGAAAACAAGAAAACTAAAATAAAAATTGTCATACCTATCCCATCTGGAAGTTTACATGCTAGTCAAGTGTACCTGAGGGGTCATCTCTTACCTTCAAAGTATCCAATATTGCTTCATGATTAGAATTACTAATTGTTGGAAAGAAATGGGAGGGAAACCAATTCGAAGATCTAGTCCTTAGTCAAGTCTCTAAGTCTAGTTTATACCCCAGTCAAACAATGAGAGAAACATGAATAAACATTAAGGAATTCTATTATGCAGTACAATCTAAGTAAAGAAAAACATCATAACACACATACAGTCATATCATAATCCTTATATCTCCTTTATATTCATTTCTCATTAACAGCTATATACATATCCATACCGGCAGGTTTGAGTCTCTGCCTTATACATAATACTTACTCTCTCATACACTCTTACTCTCTTATACTTCATCATGCTCTTCTCTCTCACATTCATCTTCCTTATATAGCCTCTTAATACCCTTTCATGGTATCTTTCCCTTATGTCCTTTCCTAAATACTCTTAAATAACTCCCTTCCATGAATTCAGCCTTTCCTTTATGATATTTATCCATATTAAGGCTTGTTAAGGTGTGTTAGGGTGTGTTTAAGGCTATTTAAGGCCTATATGACCCATAAATGGGTCTAGGGATGACCCAAATGGTACTGCAAACCCTTTGCAGCATATGATAATGTTATATAAGGTACAATGGTGTAGTTTATAGTACTCCTAATCACCTGTTAACATTTTCCGTAGGCCTAAAACATTGTCTTATCCTCAAGACAATATTTCTTTCATTTGTTTCAGTTAGTAATAGTCTCAATATAACCCATCACATTCCACTGCATGATCATATATCAGCTCATGAAATTGGATTAGAACTCTATCATAGATTATACACATCATATCAATATTTTAGGATCTTGGCATCAGTTCACAGGAAGTTATCTTTATCAGAAGTGTTGTTGAATTTACATTTTAGGATAGTCTAGTACTCAATTCAACGTGCAAAGTTTGCGACATCTTCCCATGACTTGTGGTACACAAATAAACATCTCACAAGGTAGTATGGGACCGGAGGCATCTTGAATTAGAACCACAATGTGTTACTTTAACAATTGGATCTTTATCATCAGATTTAGGCTGACCAACATGTTTCACAGAGCATTAGGTCTTGGAACCTCCACACCTCCTTTTTTTCCCATCTTCTTTACTATGTTTTATGTGATTCCTACCTTGTTCTACATACTCTCCAAAGTGCGGGTCTGTCTATTCATCTACGGTAAAATATGACATTTTTTTTAATGCGCCTGGTATACTTTTGAACATGACCAGTGACGCTGGCGTGACATGCCCTCTGGCTCCACGCGAATGGGGGAGAATGGACCTTGTGACCTCCTTACCTGCAACAAGAATACTTAGCCAATCAAGCCAAGCCCCCACCCATGGTAAAATATGATATAAATATCTTTTTTATTTTCATTAATCTTAATACCCTCTTAGTTTTGATTTGTGGTTTATTTTCTTCATTTGTGGTGCTCTTTGGTACCTTGTTTTGTATCTTCCACCTGCTTGGGACCTTCCATGTCTTCATCTTTGGTTTATCTAGTTCCAAGGCTTCTACCACACCTTGTAAAGCATAGGTTTCTACTCCTGAGTACTGAGGCTTCTTGATATGCAACGTACCCATGGAGATATGATTGACTTGATGAATCTTATCTGTGTCCTAGTAGGGCATGCTATCATTCTCCTCCTTCTGAATTTGCGATGCATTCTTGTTATTTGCAGTATGTTTACTAGTTAAATTCTCAATCTTTCTTAGGTTGTGTGCTCTTCTATCCCCTAGTATTTTTCTTGATCTCTTTGTTGATTCATTGCTTATCCATGCTTCTACAACCTCCTCAAATTTAGTGTTATGGTCACTATCTTCAACATATATCTCTCCTTCAGAATTTAGATCTTCATTAACTTATTTCCTAGGAATCCTTCCTAGTGAATATATCATCCTCTGATTTTCCTCTTCATTATTTTCTTCCTCTTGTACTTGTTGAAAAATTATGTCCTTTATTTTTAACAGTGCATTATGTATAGATTTTTTCAAACTACAGAAAGAAAATATATGTATAAAGTCAGCTTGTACTTCCTCCCAAATGCTTGTTTCCTTTCTTCTCTCTTGGTTGATATACCAAGTTTGGGTTATTGGTGTTAACGTCTAGTAGAATAAGTGGGTGTATATAGCCTTGCTATGTTCTTTTCAATTTTCCCATGCTATTATGCAAGTGGTTAAGTGATCTTGTAGTAGAGTTTGGCCTTCATACTTACATATTTCTTTGTATTCTCCATGTTCTGGTAAGTATCTCATTTTGATAAGAAGTTTAAATGTATGCCAATCTTGAATTGAATCTCTATGTGTTGACCACCAGTTTGCTACATTACATACTAATGTATGTTGTATTTCTTGTATTCTGCTTTGTTCTTCTACAAAGATTGTCTCCATCTTATTCAAGTATTGTTGTAGGTCTTTAACCCCTAAGAACTTTGGTAACTTGATATGAGAGATTACTTTCATAATGTGATTTATATGATGAGATCTTATGGACTCTTCATTTTGGTCTATGTTGATGGTGTATATCATTTGCAGTGGATTTTCCTTTGATGTGGAGGATTGCGGTATGTTTTCTTTACTGGATTGAACCATGCATATCCTCCTAATCCCTATCATTCTCCAGGTTTTATCTTTGGTTCATTTTTTATCCATGCTTCTAGGTCTTCTTCACTATCAATGTTGTCATTCTCCTTCTTCGTCTCTATTTCTCCTGTTGAATTTGGTTCTCCCTCCATTTCATTTGTTTCCAACATTGATATTGTGTAAATGTTCTTATGGTAGTCATTGTTTTCTTCCACATGGGTGGATTCTTCAATATAGGACTCATCCATTGGTAGTCCTAGTGGTATGAATATACTTTTATTACTATTTGCAAAAGATAGTTCTTCTTTGTGGGAGTCTACTATGCCATTGGCATCTACAAACCATCTTAGTCCAAGTAGTGAATTAAAGGAATCTCCTTGTTCTTTCATAGCAACAACCATAAAATCTACTACTTGTTTGATTCCCAGTAGGTTTACCTCTACTTGTTTCCAAGTTCCAATGGTTGACATGCTAGACCCATATGCCAAAGTAATATTGTAAGGTGTTTGAGACAATCTAGGTCTCCCTAGCTGTTCCTAAAGCTCCTTAGTGATCATGTTTATGTTTGTCCCCAAGTCTATCATTACATTTTTGACCTTTTTATGATTAATATGAGCATCCACTAGTAGTAGTTTTATTTTCCAGTGTCTTTCATTTCTACCTATTTGCATAACTTGGTTTCGCAATATTTAGCAAATTGTTTAGATTTCTCCATTAGATTATGTTGCTGCATTAGTGATGTCAATTGTTTGAGTGCCATAACTTCTTCTTCTATGAAGAATTAACTGACTTGTTTTTTCTTCTCTTGTTCTTCTGTTATTATTTGTTTAGTC
Organism: Cunninghamia lanceolata; assembly: GCA_027924645.1. Taxonomy (NCBI): domain Eukaryota; kingdom Viridiplantae; phylum Streptophyta; class Pinopsida; order Cupressales; family Cupressaceae; genus Cunninghamia; species Cunninghamia lanceolata. The sequence goes on from BSBN01000321.1 coordinate 10,692,164, forward strand.
TTTTGTACTACCTCATCATGTTGCCTTTTATCTAGGAAGAATATATATTCCTCACTTTCTACTCTTTCTTATTTAGTAGTGTCATTTCCTTTTTTTCGGTGTTTGTGCCATGTCTTGTAACTACTATTGCTTTCTCTTTTCCTTTGTACATTTTAGTTTTTTCCTTATTTATTCTCTTATTTTGGTTTTCTTCATCTAATGAAGATAGATCTATATGTGAGGCCGACTATTTCACATCCCATATTTTGATCATTATGTTATGTAGTAGATGACATGATTAGACCTTCATGACTATGACTCATTATGCAGACTTGTTGTTTATCTCACTAATTTGATATATGTGATTTGATTCGATCATATTGGATGATATATTGTAGTTCAATATATGGGATTTATATTAGATGTTATCGTGTTATGAGATTCTAGTAATTATGAGATGTGAACTATTTGACATGTTATGGAAAATGCAATTTAACTTGTAGTTATGTATTGGTGTTTATTTTGATTTGCGTGGAGTTAATTTCGGTTGCTTTGGCTATGACTTTCTGATAGGACTGACACTTGATCGAGATGTGCAGGTTATACGTTCCCTAGCCACGGGAAATCAAAGGTAGGATTCACACCATGTTATTCCCGGTTAAGCCAATCCGTTCCCAAGAGGGATAAGGATCACGTGTGAAATTGCATGATGATTTATTGTGCTTGGTTTAAATTTTAATTATTTTAAAGCCTTAGTACCCCCTTCTTTTTCTTATTTTGATTAATGTTAAGTGTTGTAAAATTTTAATTGATTTATGTCAATTGGCATTTTTATTATTTTATCTGGGCCATTTATATGTGGATTTTTGACCCCTTTCATGACCCCTAGGGTCCCAAAAGTTACCCTAGGTGGTCAACCATGAGTCTAGGGTCAACTTGGTCCACCTAACCCTAGTTTTGACTCACCTTAGGTCACCCTAAACCTTGGTTGAGTCAAAGTGACGAAAATTGGTAAGAGGGAAGGTGAGGGATGGGCCTTGCCTTGGGAAGCACCACCTCCCATCCCTATGTTTTGGGAAGCATTCCCAAGGAGGACTAGGGAGGTCTCCAAGAGTCCTCCCAAACTCCTAGGTGAGTGGGAGCACCACTCAAGGCCATTGTCTTCACGAGGTGGAGATGGGCGTGGAGGGAGAGGAGGACACATGTCATCCTCTTACCCTCTCACTCTTTCATGTGGCTTTGGTGGAGGGAAGAGATGGTGACAAATGTCACCACCTCATTCTCTCAAGGCCAAGTAGAGGGCCTATAATAGATCCTCTTGTAGAGGGGTGGGGGTTCTTCTCTTCTAGTTTTTTTTTCCTTGCAATTTTGAAACTTCTTGCAAAATTTGAGTTTTACTTGCTAAGTTTGGTGGAGTTAGAGAAGGTTGGGGAGAAAATCTGAAAGGTTGGAAGGCTTGGGAAGGCTTGGAGCTCTTCACCAACTTCTACATCCTTGTCAAGACCTTGAAGGTAGGCTCTTAACTTGCTTCTTGTTTGTTGATATGAAGTTTCATGTTTGAATTTTGGTTGTATGTTGTGGCATTGTGTTGTTTTGCATTTGATGTTGGGGTGGATGTTATGGTGAGAGCACCTCCAATGGAGGAAATGCTCAACTTGTATGGGTAGGGGAGAGGAACAATCCTTGGGGGCTCTCCCACAGAATGTGTTTATGTGTTTATGCCTTAAGGTCTTATCATCATTGGAGGAGGAGATATCTGAAAGGCAAGAGTGCCTTGCAATTTGTTGTGATTCTTGTGGTTGTGGTGTTTTTGGGGAGTTTTGGCTTGAGGCCATGTGTAGGGATTATCTTTATCATTTGGGAGCCCCTTTAAGTTGAGAGGTCTATTCCCTACCCCCACAAAACTCATTTACATGAGTTGAGTATTGTGTTAAGCCTTTGGGTTGTTTGAATGAATGTGTTTGATTTCTGTTGTGGATTTATACACCTGTGTGGAATCCCCTACCTCCCTAGCTCAGGGGTGACCCACTTGTGGGTCTATGGTAGGGAGGAGAGCTTTCCTTCTCAGTGGCTACTTCTTGGTTGTTTCTTTGATGTGCTTTAGTTGCAGGTAGGTATGTGAAGAGGTGGAGCTGTTTGGAAGCTCATTATGGTGTTCAAATGTTTCCCCATGTAGAATTGATGTGGCTGGTTTAGCCTTGGTCCTTGTGGTCTTCTTGTCCTGTAAATTCTTGTTAATATTGCAATGAAGTTTGCCATAGAAGTTGGTTGTGATAGCATTGTAATGTGAACATTTTGTATTAAGTAAATACATGGAAAATAAACTTAGATGCTTTCTACCTTTGTTCTTTAGAAAGATATAAAAAAAAGGGGAATTTATGTATGTGATATAAGTAGCTGTTTAGATTTTGATATAAATGAAAGAAAGGAATTGAAATCCCTGGTTAGTTTATGCTATCACTATCTATTATGTGGAGATGTGAAGTTGTGAAATAGTTGTGAAAAGTATATATATTTAAAATTTTCTGCCATTATAGTGTCAAAGGAAATTATGCAAGTGTTAATAGGTTGCTAACCAGAATTGTTTGGGATGAAAGAAAGAGAAGTGCAATTTTTCTGTTTGTCTTTAATCTTGCAAATAGAAAGATATATATATATATAGTTGCTATTCCTAATCACTGTCTAAATCTGAAAGCCTTCCTTTTCATTTTAGGACTTAACAAGTGATTATTTTGTATTTCAAAAAGAAAGCAAATTTAATATATATATATATATATATATATATATATATATATATATATATATATATATATATATATATATATATACATTTGAGTATACTGCTGGTACATGAACTGTATTTACAGTTAGAACACTTATAATGTTATGTGTGTAGTTATTTTATGCAAAAAAAAAATAGGTTATAAATTTACTAATGCTGTTTAGTGAATAGGGTTACGATCATATTATTGAAAGGAAGATATATTTCTTTTTATAAAAAAAAATGTATATAAAAATATAAAAATAATAGATGCATAAATTCAAATAAGGTTAAATACAAATTATGTAACTGCTGGACCATATTACTTTTCATATAATGTATATATATATATAGTAGAAATATATATATATATATATATATATATATATATATTTATATGAATGAAGAATATATATATATTTAATATTAAAATAAATATAATGCTACAGAATTTAGTTTAAACCTATAATGAATGCTGCTAAGATTTAGGGATTTAGTTTATGTTTTTTTTGAATATAAAAATAAAATAAAAAAATTAGAAAAAAAATATATATATATATAAAAGAGAGGCATGGGGGATGGCAGCCATGATAGCCGCCGCCCTCCATACCTCTCGCATAGCAGATACAGGGGGTGTGGGGAGGGGGCTCGACCCCCTCCCCACACCCCTTAACCTCCAGAAAAAACCCCGCAGGGGTGCACCTGCTCCCCTCCTCCCGTTTCATCCGCTGCTGTCTCCCCGCCGCCGGCCACACCACCTAAGCTCCGCCACACACAGCGTCGCTGTCCCTCACGCGATCACTGTTGCCCGTGGACCTTGACCCACCACCCAGCCTCCTCTATGGACACCACCTCCCTCCGTCCCTCAGCCACGAACTCCTCACTCTCCAGTCCCTCCTTCATTTCGCAGCCCTACAAAAAAAAAGAAAAAAGAAAAAAAAAAAAACTCCATTATATTTGTGCAGGCCACCATATATAAAAAAAAGGGATTACAGCATAACAAAAGAAAGGGGTGATCTAGAAATGCAAACGGAAGCTCCATCTTGTAAACCTCTGGGTACCTCACATGGCCTCCATGGCTGACGTAACCTTAACCTGCAAGCATATATGGACCCTTGTTAAACAACATAAAAGAAGAAAAAAAAAATAAACAAAACAAAATGGAGTTAGGGCAAGATGAAATGAGGGAGAGGATTAGGGCACTATGAGGGTAATAGGAATGAGAAAAAGGAGGAAAATTAGGGCAACTTAGAAAATAGTTCTTTTAATATAATAGGGCTTTTCTTCTTCTCTTTTAGAGGATATTTTTTTAGTAATGTTGTAAAATTATATGTAAATTAAAAAAAGAAACCTCCATCCTATTCTTATTTATTTATTTAATTATTTAATTATTTTTTTTAATAAAAAAAAAAGGTTTATCTTGTGACCATTTAATCTGTTCTAAATTTGGAGAAAGTTGACCTTCTTAAGTTGATAATGTCTTGTGTTTTGAAATTTAATTTTTGGAAATTCTTTTAAATAGTTTTTCTTTTATTTGCTTATGGGTTATTGTTGCATTCTTAATTTTGATCACTAGAATATTAAATTTACCCTAAATTTTTTTTTTACCGAGAGGGTATTAACCCCTTGATTCATAATTTGTTTTAGCAGAGTTTTCATTTTAAATTCTTTTATTTTCAATTAACAGGATAGTAGCATTTTCATCTATTGATCTATTTAATCATTATCTTTTTTTGGGAAAGTTGTTTAAACTCTCCTCCCTGGTCCTTTGGTTTCGAGTGAATTATTAAACATAATGTCAAATTATGTTTAACAACGAACTCGGCCTTTAGGTTGATATCAACCGGCGTCTTGACGTTTAAATTAATTTTACTATTTTACCTTTATCGTTGATTTTGTTCTAAGCCAATTTTATATTTAATCGTATTATTTTTGATTAATTACTTTTATTTAAATATATTAATTGATTTATTTATTCTCCTCTCTATTGGCGTTTTATTTAAATTTATTATTACGATCATCGAAATGCGTTACGCTACCAAATTAATCTAGGTTACTAGGGTTAAATTTATGCGATACTTATTTAATCTTTGATACTTTCCGATCCACCTATCCAACTTAATCACGGGCCATTTGGTCATCCAATTGAATCACTGTCAATCCAAGTTTATTTAGGGTTCGTTGCAGGGAATTTTCACCTTTGCCTAGGGAACTAGGTTTCTGAATTAAACAGTCAAACCCTGGAAGCGACACGCTTCGTGTCGTATACCCCTAGACAGCCTACACCTCATCAAATTTGTTGTCATGTTTACGCCTTAGGCGTATTGCCACCGAGCACGCAAGTGCATGCAAGGTGGTTCTTAGGGTTAGGGAGAAAAATTTTTTCGTGGCCCGTGTCGAGACCACATGGCGAATGTGGTCATGACACGGGCATTTGTGTGTTGTGTCTACACGGGAGATGCGAGCATGACACTATATTTCCATCCTTATCTCTTTGACAGGTCCTTAAGACTTGACCTTCTTCCTTAGGGACTCTTACGATTACTCTGGACCCTTTTTCCTTATCCAATTCATCTCCTTTTCCTTGTTGTGGTGCATTCTGAAAGTACTGTTGTGCCTTATCACATGTCAAAAGTTCATGTTTTGTACTGTTGCAGAATGAGCATTACCTGCTTCTTTCTCCTCAACACTTATTAGCAAAGTGCCTTGGTTTTCCACATTTGTAACAAGTGGCCTCATTTCTTATTCTCCTACCTCTACCTTAGCCTCTACCTCCTCTATAACCTCCAAATTTTCCTCTATCCTTATTCCTATAGTTATTTTCATATGGTGCATTTTGGTGCATTTTCATTTTGGTTATTTTCATGAAGATTGCTTATAACCTTGGTCCTGAAGATATAGTGGTCTTTCTGCTAGGCCTTTTACATATGCCATGGTATTATTATGTGCTTTGTATTTGTGATTTGCATTGTACCATGAATCACTTTCATTCTCATCTTTTCTCACCCTAAACATTTGTGATGGACAATCCGATGTTTCATGATCATCCCATTCTCTGCATAATCTACAATAGACTATGTTGTTCTTTGTAGGGAGTGCCTTTATAGCTACCTTCATTGCGATGGCCTGTCTTTTCACTTTTAGTTTTAGACATTCATTCCTAATATGTCCTTCCTTTGTATAGTATGAACACCATATATTTGGCCTTTTATCTTCTTGTTTTGCCAAAATTTCTTATTTAAGTTTTAGTTTCTCCAATTTCAATCTTAATCTTTCTAACTCCATGTTTTCCTTGATTTGCCTTGTTTGTGCCATGTTTGTGCTTCAATCTGGAATGCTAATGTGACTACTTCTACATATGTTTCAAATATTCTCCCATCTAGAGAGGCTCTCACATTTGGTCTTATTCAGGATGTAAACCGCTTAATCTTTTGCTTCTTAGTTAGTGATTCTTCTAGTTTGCAAATTGTGTCCTTAAACCTTTTTTCAAATTCCTTAATGGTTTCTCCATCCCTTTGTATTAATTCTCTCATCTTACTCACCCCTTCAGTAGGTATTTTTGGAGTTTCAAAGTTCTCCAAGAATTCCTTCTTCACTTCTTCCCATGTTTTTCATGTTTAGGACAAGCTTTTATGTACCATTTTAATGCGTCATTCCACAAAGACCCAATGAAGTCAAACAATTTAGTGTCATCTTTAGTTATCTCATTCTGGTTCCAAATTGATTCTAGTACAAAAATAGGCTCTGTGGCTTCAATTGTGTCTTTTTCAAATATCAGTAATTTGATTATAGCATCCATCTTTCCTTTCTTTTATTTTTTTAGACCTTTTGGTGTTTTGTGATGTTTTTCTTTCTGGTTTTTCTTTTCCTCAGGCTCTGGCCTTTGTGTTAGGGTTTTATTTTCTCTTCCTTTATCTCTCCACAAGTGAATGTCAAAATATTCTTCTCCTAAAATTTCCTCAAAGTATTTCTTAATCTCTTCTTCTCTTTCTCTTTCAATGTCACTTTGATCTTTTCTTAAAATTCTCCTTGCTTTATAATGTACCTAGGGTAAATCCTGGTCGAGGGAGTGTCTCTCTTCAAACTGCCTTTTCATTCTCTAGGATATTCTTTCATTTGTAAATGACATCATGTTTTCATTAGGTGACTTTCATTATTTTGTCTTATATTACCGGAACTAGTCTCTTTATATACTGCATCTTCTCTAATCTTCATTACACTCATTAACCGGGTGGTTTAGGTAATTCACATCCAAATTTAAGGGTTGAAGGTTTCAGATAGGATTTAGTAAATCTTGCCATTGTTTGTCAACTATAATTTGAATGTTAGCCCAATTAGGTTGATATTATGGAGTTTTGTATATTTTTAGGTAGGGTCGGGGTTTGGTTATGTTCTTCCCTCCACAAACTTCTCAATTGCTCATATGCATCAATTCTTCCTCCTATACTCTTTAAAAGTTATGTTTCCCTGTCGATATGTATTGTAATAGGCTCATGATTCTCTATATCTCTTTGTATTAACTTTGTGGTAGCCTCTATGGTTGTTTCATCCATTCTTTCTTTTCCCTTTATATTTTCTTCTCCGATAGCACCCACCGTGGCACGCTCATCCAACTTATTTTCTTCCGCAATTTCTCTTTCTTGATTTCTACTTGTTTCTCTTGCCTTCATTCTTTTGTAGTACCTTTCTTGACATTCTTGGGTTTGTTTTTGTCTCTCTTCTCTACTTATTTGCATTCTAGTAAGTATAATTTCTCTGATTTCCCTTAATCTTTTGTTATCCCCTTTTGCCATGGGTGTTTTTGATTTGGAATCATATTAATCCTTATGTATCCCATGGTTGGCTTATCTTGAAGAGTTACATATCCCCCTATTCCATTTGCCATCCCCTTAAGTGCCTACTCCCCTCTCACAAGTGTAGGAACTTAAGAGAATTCAAAGTCTTCCGCAGATCATGAAAAAAATTCCTATCACTCAAGTTTCCTTACTTGCACTACTTCACACTTCCCCTTTCTTTGTTTATTCTCTCTTTCTTCACTATCCTTTTCTAGGGCCCCGAAAACAAAACCAAATGTTGGCAAGAAATGGGAGGGAAACTAGTCCAAAGATATGGTCCTCATTCAAGTCTCTAAGTCTAGTTTATACTCCACTCAAACAATGAGAGAAGCATGAATAAACATTAATGAATTCTATTATGTGGTACAATCTAAGTAAAGCAAAACATCATAACAAGCATACAATGAATATCATAATCCTTATATCTCCTTTATATTCATTTCTCATTAACAATTATATACATATCCATAGCGACAAGTCTGAGTCTCTACCTTATACATAATACTCACTCTCTTATACACTCTTACTCTCTTATACTTCATCATGCTCTTCTCTCTCACATTCCTCTTCCTTATATAGCCTCTTAACACCCTTTCATGGTGTCTTTCCCTTATGTCCTTTCCTAAATACTCTTAACTAACTCCCTTCCACGAATTCACCCTTTCCTTTATGATATTTATCCATATTAAGGCTTGTTAAGGTGTGTTAGGGTCTATTTAAGGCTATTTAAGGCCTATATGACCCATAAGTGGGTCTAGGGATGACCCAAATGGTACCATGAACCCTTTGTGGCATATGATAATGTCATAAGGTACAATGGTGTAGTTTGTGGTACTCCTAATCACCTACTAACACTAATTGTCCATAGTTGTTTTGTTTTTAGTTTTTCATGATGCTTTAGTAACTTAAAATTTGTTTCTACAACTAGGTGCAAATACATGAATATGGTTGTGTGCTTCTCAAAGTCTTCAAATGCAAGGATGCTATTCTTTCTAATCATATATATTTGCAACCAAGTCGCATCAATAACAATTGATCCTGTAGGATATGTGAACCCATCGTCATCTGTCATAGGTAGTGTTAGCTTTTGTTTTCTTTGTACACATCGTGCCAACCAATAGTCTGATTTCTCTTCATTTCCATGTGGTGCAACAACTGCATAAACATGACATGGTTGTACAAGGTCTGAAAGATGTTCATAGTCAAATGAGCTCTCCATGTCATTGAGTAAAGATGAATGACCTTGAGATAAAGGGATTAAATTTCATGGAATCCATGCATCTACCCACTCACTTGACTCACAATTATCCAAATCACATTTAATACAACTCTGACAAAAACAAGCTAATTCTCGTGTCTAAATAGTTCATGCACTTGCATCTGAGCTTCAAAATGAATGTAACTTTGATGATTCATTGATTCTCTGACAATCCAATTTCTCTCTCTATCCTCTCATCAACCAACCAAAAGAACTTGCACACTTTTGAATCAAGAGCCACTCCTTATGACAATGCATAGTTACACCACTTAACAATAGAATCTTCATCATTAAATGTAGCACCACCTCTAATCTTTATTTGTTCTTTAAAAAGAGCTCTCTTCACACATGCACCCACTCCATGTTTCATTTTCTGTACCTAGCTTCACAAAATTCCAAATATGAGGTATACCCTTCTCTGCATGCATTCATGTCAACTACTAGAACATATGAGCATTCTTGAATTGACCAATGCAATTATCTAACCAAATGAGATGTTGATCCATTCTAATATCTTTTTCTTGCAAGAACCCATAAAATTGTTGAAAACACTATTGCACATACTCTAATGAATGAGATCGATCATCACTCATGTAATAATGGTATTCTCTGACAATCTTCATGTTCTCTTCTGTACTCTCAGGGGCATGTCTATATGTGATGTGAAAAAATAGCAATCTAAATAGAATTGTAGTATTGGGATTGTAATTAATTTTGTGGTTGTAATGTGTATCTTTCTACAAAATCAACTACATAGACAATAGTTCCAATCAAGAAAAAAGCTTTACACATCTTGAACTGTTGATCTAACCATTGAGACCTGTGGCTATGTCTGGCATACTTGTAAAAATGATTTTTCTTAAAATCAGCAATACTTACTTCTCTTGCTATCAACTCACATATAGAACCTTCACCTCCACTTTTCAAATTGTATTTCATTGTCTCATATCTCTTTTTCTCAACCATTTGCTTTCCAAAATCATGTTCATTGCCCTCATGAATACATGATATAAACTTTGATAACCCACCACATTGTAAAGACTTTTCATTTAAACAATCATTCTTGTAGAAAATCTAACCATCATCTCTAATACATAAAAATAAATCCAATAAGTCCTTAGATGACTTTGGTAGTTGAATTGCACCACACTCCTATAACAATTCGTTAGTGTGCAAAGTAGAACGAATATTGCATAATAATTCATGATACATAGAAAAATCTACATGGTATTTGTAACATGTATTACAAATTTGAACAGGAACACAATAAAATGGATTACAATATTCAAATGCTCATTGTGAGATTGTCATACTTGGGTGTGTTTTACAATGTTGTTTGTACAATGTTTTTTGGTTACATTCCAAGTAATGTTTAGGATGTGGTGTGCAGTCTTTATCACCAATTCTTAACTTTAAAACATCTTTTAAATTTGGTGATACCCTAGAGTTAGTGTGCCAAAATCATTCAAAGTCATCCTTTGTGCTATTGATTAGCTTCTTATCAACTCATTGAATCCTACCACTGAAAGCCAAAGTATCATTTCCAAGAGGACTATCTAGTCTTGATCTTAATGGTAGTGATTTTGACAATGTTTTATGATTCAAGACTAAGTCAACACAAGTTTGTCTCATTAATCAATCCTTTCTTAATTGTTTGCTCACTATTGAGGTTGTCATTACTCTACGAGCAGCTCTTTTATCTTTCTCCTTGCTAGTCTTTCCAATAGAATTGAGTACATTGAAAGGGCTTCTAACAATAATTTTATTCCGATCGAGCATTTTGTTTACCCGAATCTTTAATTTCTTTAGTAAAGGTCTCATTTTGTACATCTTTAGTAATTGTACAAAAAGTTGGCATTGTTCAGTTAATGTTTTATTCTCAAATTATTCATTGAAAAGTTTTGAAGACCACAACTGAACCATTCGTGTCGACCTCTTACCTTCAAGTTTTTGCATTATGTTCCCATTAATTTCAAGTAACCATTTTGGGGTTCTTGGATGTTTTACAATTTCATCACGCTCATTCTCTTCTTGACAAACTTCCTCTCTTATGTAATTTGGAGATACATTAATTTTCATTGTTTCATCCATGTTATCAACCTCGTCAACTTTATCAACAAATGGATTATGGAGTGCAATTTCAACATCATGAGGTTCATATCCACAATCTTCAAGAAAATGTCTATGTTTTTTCTTCTTCTTTGTCCATGATATTGCCCTTATCAATAGGTGTTTCATACCATTTTGCAACATTTTCATTTGTAATATCATAGTCAATTTTATTCTTATCTAACATTTCATTATATTCAACATTAACACCTTCAATTTGAATGTCATTAGATGCTAAATAAGAAGCTTCGCCTTGATGAGCATCTACCAAACCCGGTCTTCCAATCCTCTTCCTTGCTCTATCCTTTTCCCTAATTACTTCAATTTCCTCCAATGTAACTTTCCTCCTTTTTGCTTTACGACGACTATTGCTCCCCATTAGGATAACAAAAATATCACCCTAATGATTGAAGCACGTAAGTTTTGTGTCTAAAAGTGTTTTTTTTTACTGTAACATGTAGAGATCATGGGTTTCTCAACAACAGAGGGTTTGTGGGTGTCGTTGTTGGGCCGAACAATATTCTTTTTGCTTTTTTTGGCTTTTAGGTAATGGATATTCATTTTTCAAAATGGATATTCATTCCCAAAATGGATATTCATTACCTAAAGCCCAATTCTTTTGGCAACGGATATCCATTCTAAAAAATAGATATTCGTTCTACAAAACGGATATCTGTTTACCTATGTTATTAAATTGAGGCAAAGTATATGTTAGAATATGTTGTCATTGGTGTCAAAGGTATGGAGTATTTAGGGAAGTCATTGATGTCAGAGGAGGTAACATAATGTATGCCTCGAGTTTGATAATGAAGAACATGTGGCGTGTGGCCAATTTCCCTTGAATGATATGAAGATATAATATATTTAAATCAAATATATGGTTGAGGCTGACTTAAGGATGAAATACAAAACCTCATTAAATAACCTCAAGGTGGACAACTTGGTGAGATGAATTAAAAGCAATGTAGCTTAAATATTTAAATTATGAGTCGACTTGAAGATCTCATTAAGTGCCAAAAATCAGAAATTTAAGTTAAGATTCAAATCTGGTCGACCCATGTATTGGCACCACATAATCATTGAAGGAAGAGTTTTTATTTCAAAGTGGCTAACTCCTCAAAGGCTGACTTCCAAAGTAGATAAGGCCAACTTGCAAAATGGCTAACCTCCCTCTAAGGATAGCAATTACATATATAAGACAATTTTCTTATTTCAAAAAGATAACTAATGATACTATTTGAATGAGAAAAGCAATGACTAGAAATATATTACAAGGAAAAAACATTATTATGAAGATGTGTGTTGTTTGCAAAAAGAAGTGCCTCTATGTTTTTTATATTATTAAGCTGCAAACCTGGGTGCATATCCTGATAACAAAAGCCAAAAAGGCAGCAAAACAGGCTCAAAGCCTCTATGTTATGAAGTATAGCGATTTTATTTTTTTAGCGAATTATCTAACTAAGGCAACAATTAAATTAAAATAGGTATGATTTTCTTTGGAAGGGCAACACATAACACAAGGTGCAATTTGTATATGATAAAGAGATGCAATTAGAAGGCAACACCATCCATTTAATAAAGAAAAATGCCTTATGTTTTATATGAGTATGTTCTATGATCAAGATAATAAAAAAGTGTGACTAAGGAATGAGAATCGTTTGATATGCATTTGTAATAAAAGTTAGCAATAACAAAATAATGTTTAATACATGAGGAGTAGTGATTAGTTGAAGATAAAAAGATATGAGTGAGCAGGTGCATTGATAAATAAAGGGTTGTCTTTATGGAATAAGACATAACTATTTATAAAAGACACCTCACTTGAGAGGATATAAAGAAGGGAAGAAGTACTTAGAAGACAAGCATCCAATGAACTATTTCTGAGTTTAAGAGCAGATCGAGAAGAGACAAAGGGGAAGAAAATGAAAAGCAATTTAGATTTATTTTAAGAGGATAAGCATCCCATGTGTGAATGATAAATGAAAATATATGTGAAGAATATATGAGAGGATTAAGAGCAAATTGCTAAGAGATTAGAGTCTGATGATATAAGCAAAAATATATATGAAGATGTTGCCATGATTATGATAAGTTTTGTGTAAAGAAGTTATACTTGATTTGGATCAGTTTTGTGAGGAAAGAAAGTATGTGATTAGATTTGTGGGAAATTATTTGTGTGTGTGAACCTGATTTGAAAGGGAAAGACTTGCATCATACAAAATTAGAAATAGTGATTAGATTGTGAGTAAAAGAGAACTATAGCAGCCATTGAAGAATTCGTATGTTAGTTCCTAGAGATTGGTGTCTCTTACTAAGTTGGTGCTTAGTTGTGGGGGTTGGTGCATACATATTCTACAAGAAGGGATTGGTATATCTAGTGGGTTGGTACTCACATAACAAGAATTGTAAGAGAAGTGAGTTGGTTCTCACATAAGAATAATTGTAAGAGAAGTAGGTTGATGCCTACAGAAGAAGAATCAATATATATAAGCAATATTTTTCTTTGGTTTTCTCCCGCAAGGGTTTCCATGTAAAATCATGTGTTCTCTCTATGTACATAATTGCTAGATCTTACATGTGTGATTTATTGTGATTGGTTTATGTTTGGAAAATTAAAATTTTGTTAGATACTGATTCACCCCCCTCTCATTATCACTATGTGCTCATCAATTAGTATCAGAGCAGGTTCCTTCAAAGAGAATAATCACTTGAAGGTATAACTTAAAATCACAAATGTTAGGACATGATGGATATGGATTTCCTCAAACAGGGCACCATTGTTTGATGGAACCAACTATGCATTTTGGAGTATAAGGATGTAGACTTATTTGAATGATCTAGGGTTTGACATATAGAAATCCATTGTAAATGGATACACTATTCCTACATCACCACCAACGGATAAGGATGGAAAGAGGGAAAGTGAAAATAATTCCAAGGCCAAAAGAATATTTATGAAGGTGATGACAAAGTTAAGAAGGCCAAGATCCAAACCCATAGAAGACAATTTGAGAGTTTAATGATGAGAGATGATGAAAATATTGTAGCCTAACTCCTCTATGTGGATGAAATTGTTAATACCATTAGAGGATTTAGCAAAGAGATGGAAAAATCCACAATAGTACAAAAGGTACTAAGATCTCTTCCTATGAGGTTTGATGCAAAGTTTTTTACAATTGAAGAAATAAAAGACTTGGAAAAGTTAACAAAGGACGAGTTGCATGGGATTCTCATGGCATATGAAATAAGGATGGAAAAGAACAAATCATTTGAAAGAGAGGTCATGTTTAAAGCTTCAAAGAAGATAAGGAATAAGAGGTATGAAACAAGCAATTGCTCCAGTGATGGTTCGGATGAAAAAGAAGCCCACTTCATGAGGAAACAAAAGACAGGATCAAGTAAGTATAAAGGTAAGTTTAAATGTTTTAATTGTGGTAAATTAGGTCATTTTGCTTCTAAGTGTCCACAAGGCAAAAGTGAGAGCAATGACGATGAAGACGTCTATGATATGAAGAAAGAAAGAGGATATCAACAACATAAGAAGGGAAACAAGCAAGATCAATTTGAGAGAAAGAAGAACTTTCGGAGGTACAAGAAGAGTCTCTACTCTAAGGAGTATAACAATTCTTCAGAGGAAAGTGATGAAGAAGTCTTAATGATAAAGAAGAAATACTATTCATGGCAGTGGAATTAAAGAGCAATGAAGATAGCCGAAAAGAAAAAGGGAAAGATTCAAGAGACAAGAAGAATGAAGATGATGAAGGAGAAATGGATCTTGAGGAAGAACTCCAATTCATATATGATGAGGCTGAAAATATTCAGAGAAGAAACTTGCAACTAAAATCCAAAGTTCAAGAGGAAAGTGAATCAAAAGCCAAAGTATCTTAAGCTCCTGAAGAAGTAGAAAAAATGATCGTGGATCTAAAGGTTCTGTAAATCATAAAATTGCATACAAAGACTCAAATAAAGATAATAAACTAAATAACAATTACACCTTCCTTTGCAAGCAAGTTTTCTTCACCGATTTACGTGTGTATGTGGATTGTTCAAGAGGTTCAAGCATAACCTTGGTTGCAATGGCGTGATGAGATTTCAATTCAATAGAGTAAGTTTGCATAAAAGATGGATCCATTTTGGTTTGGCGGAGGTCTTATTTATAGATTTTTGACGATGGAGGGATAATGATTTGATTTAGAAGATAAGATTTGTTTTTTGCTTTATTTGATTGAAAGAGGAAATAAAACAAGTAGATGAGATAAGATTTGAAAAGATAGAAAGGATTCGATTTTTAGTTTTAAAAGGAAATAAATCCTAAAAAGGATGAAAGGATAATTGATGAATTTCTCTAATTAATTTAATTAATTAGATACGCATGAGTTTAATTTTGGAAATAAATTGAGAAGAAGATGTGATTTGACTTAATTAAATAAATATTTAATTAATTTAATTAATATTGGAGTTGTGATTTAATTAATTAAATAATTATAAATTATTTAATTAATATTAAAAAAGACTAGGGGACTAATTAAATAATTGTACATTATTTAATTAATGCTAGGAAGATAGGGAAATTAACTTAATTAAATAATTAATAATTATTTAATTAATGTAGAAGAATAATGATGATGAATAATTAAAATAATTAAAATAATTTAATTATTGTGAGAGTATGGATAATTTAGCTGGGAAGTAAGGTGAATTTTAGGTATCTACATTTTTCCCCTCTTTGAGATGGTGTTGTAAAGTAACATCATTTCAAAGAAGTTTAAAACATAGTGTTGTGTTGGAGAGAAGAAGACTTTAGTCTAGAAGAATATGATTGGAAGAAAATGATTGGATTATATCTGGTGATGCCCTAGCCACTGAAAGTGAGGGTGACCAAGAAATATAATGGTAAGTTAATAAATAAGATGAATGATGATGATGCCCCTTCAAGAGGGCAGGTGGGTTTAAAGAACACATATGTGCTCTCGAAATAAAAGGAGAGGAATTTGTTAAGAGATAGAGAAATTTAGAAGAAGATGAAAAAGTCAGATTAAAGATGGAAGGATGATGGGAGAAGAATGGATGCATTGATGTAGGATGATAGAAGAATAAAAGAATTGATCAAATTGTGAAATCTATAAATATTTATTAGGATGGATGGGTGAGATGGATGGGATGATTTGCTTCATGTTATGCTTGGAAAATATAAAGAGCAATCCTTATTTTGATATAACATATGGATGTTATGCACTAGGGTATATAAGACCAAGGTGATGATGTATCCAATGCATACAACATTGACTCTACAAACAAATGGTTTGTACTTATTCATACTAGACATAATAGAACCTTGTTGGAAATGTGAATGGATAATTATCTTAGCGTAGAATGATCCTAGTGCATAAAGGCATTTGCATGACCTTTAGATGTAAAGGATATTGATATGAAATATGTTATTCCAACACATACAAGATAAATATTAGCCGCAGTAGGATAATAATAACATCCCACAAATAGAGCATACAAATGTAATGACAATGCCCCAATCTATACTTATCATAACATACCAAGATATAGAAGGATCAAGGTAGTTTTGATTAGGTATTAGAAAGGAACATAAAGATACACCAAAAGAAATCGACCAACTGACAAAACAAAGACACAACCATCATATCTCTTGTCAAAGAGGGTGCTCATAGTGGATAAGGCTATATTGTAGGAAGAATACATCTATTAAAGGCTTTGGATTAGGATACTAGATTTAGTAGAATGGGCAAGCGGTATGTGAGCAAGTGCACTGCTTCTAGAGGAGTCTTTTTCTTCTAATTTGGTAAGTATTTGAGCTTTCAAAAAGATGCATAGTTTGTTTTATGCTCGAGTTAGTCAATGTGCGGTAGTAGGTGAATATGATGGATTGTGGTAGATGAATGAAGTAAAGGTTGAAGTTTTATTATGGTTGGTGATGAGTGCCAAGTAGCACTCAGCTAAACATACCTTTTTACTTCCTTTTTCCTCTCTTTTCATTTTGCCTATCCTAGTATTTGCACCATAGAAACTATAAAGTCTTGTTTTAATTATGCTAATAAGAGATGAATTGCTGAAGATTATTGTTTTGATGAAAAGACTTATGTTGTAATGAAACTGTTGAAATTGCATAGAAAAATCTCTTTTTGGGTTTCACAGGTGTCATTACATAGGTGAAAGGTAGTTTTGAAGAACTCCAGAGATAATCTTAATTATCTCCAAAGCCTAGTATGAAGGACACTACAAGGTACTTCAATGTTTTCCAACTTGTTGGAGGATCTTTGGAGTAGGAAGTAGAGTAGAAGAAGATGGTGATCTCCAGAGCTATGTCTCAGCAGCATTTTGAAGCATCTTTGGAGCTATTGGCAACAACCTAACGTCTTTAGAGCTACAGAGGATCTCCAGCACCATTGATTACCAGGAATCTCTAGGGTGAATGAAATGCTACAGAGCCTACCTATTCAGGCTTGAGCATCCCAGTAGATGACTCCAGTTGTCCACAGGGACATGATACACTTTCACTTGTCTTTGCATGAGATTAGAACATTTCTTTTAGTCTACTATTTTGGGAATTAAGTTCCTTTTTATCAGGGCTTGCTTCTTACTATTGTTATAAGTTAAACTCCAGATTTAGTGGTACTTTTAGTATCACTAAAGTCCTTTTTTTAGACTTTGCATGATCATACTCTAGATGGAAAGTTGCATGTCTTAGTTTAGAATAAGAGATTTTTTATATCTCAAGATGAACTGATTAGATAAAGTAGTTATCCCTCGTAATATAATGTCGCTTAAGATGATATATATATTTGGATAGAAATAGCAAAATAATCATTAGGATTTTATAGTAGTATTATGTAATTTCATTTTCAGAGGTGAACATATACTTTTGAATACAACATACTTTGATAAGATTGGATTAAAGAGAGTTGTGTTGTTGCATTTTTATTCTAAGTTTCTTGTTTATCCTTCAGTTTTGAAGGTGTGGAGCAAGGGCCCACTCCTGCCAACAGATAGGAGGCTAGTATCTTTGTTTTATTTCTTATTTACATTTTTCATTAGAAGTATAATTTTCCTACTCTCATAAGATAGGTCAACTATTGTCTAAATATATTGTTTCCAGTAAATGCATATTTCTATCTTTTGTGTGGATTAGATAGATTCTTTCATCAATTTATTGCTTTAGTCTTTAGATTAGATTTCCTTTCACAATAGATGTTTAGCAACATTGGTTTATTAGGACAGTTCAATTCAGTAAGTTAGCTAAGGACTATTGATTATTAGGTTCCTTATTGCAAATAGCCTAGGACACAACCCTAGATTTGACACATGAAAACATGATTAAATTCCAAGGTACAACAACCCTTGTCATTTTCAGCATTGTTGTCAAGGATATGTGTTAATAAGAAAACCCTAGTTAGCAGTCCTTTTAGATTATATTTAATCTATATGGTTAGGCCTAGGGATTCAAAAGGTAGATACATCAAACAAACACCCAAGCAACAAACTACAAGTGAAAGCAGTAGGGTGGTACACGATCTTGTTGAAGAGGAAGAGGAACACTTAAAACCTACCTTAGAAATTACACCCTAATTTGACATTCCCACAAGTCCTCAAAATCCTTCACTCTCTAAGTATATTTAAGAACTATAAGAGAAACACCAGGCAGATCTATTAATAAGATCCATTTTACCAAAACCTCACACTGAATCTTGGAAAGAAGAAGCATCAGACATGGGGGATAATCATAATGATGAGGCAGATCCTCTGCATGAGAATGCAAGAACCTTCTCATACCCCATTGTTCTTGCTCCTAGAGACAATGCCCTTATGAAGAACATTTCACCTTCAAACCTACCAACATTTAGGGGTCTTGCTTCTGAGGATCTAGATCAGTTTCTATTTGAGTTTAAGGTCTTATGCTAGACATATGACTATGGATTAGATAATAAAAAACTCAAACTTTTCCCATCTACCCTAAAATATTCTACCATGAGGTGGTTCATGGGTTTAGTCCCAGACTCCATTCACTCATGGGACCAAATGGAAATTGAGTTCTTAGATAAATACTAGGACTACTATAGAATTAGTGATAGAAAGGAGGAGCTATTCAGAACTAAGTAGAAAGAAGATGAAAGTTTAGAAGACTATCTGGATAGATTCAACTTTTCCCTAAGGAGATATGGCAACCCCATAGCTCACAGCTTAGCCAAAACTTTATTCATAAAAGGATTGGACAAAGAATCAAAATAGGCACTAGATCTAATGGGGAGAGGAAATATCAACAAAATGGACATTCTTGCTATAGAGGAAATCTACAAAAACTACTCTAGAACACAGGATGGAGTGAGAACACCAAGATCCCTAAAAGGGAAGAATTATATAGGATAGTTAATGGAGGAGTTTGCAAACCTAAAAATAGATATCTTAGTCCAGCTGAATACCACATTAGATGGGATTCAAGCAAAGACTAGAACAACTGAACCTCTTTCCATATACTATCCTAGGTGTAGAAACAAACATCTTTTGAGAGAATGTCCATTGGATAAGTTAGAAATCTACTAGATCTGTGACAAAGAACACCCTACCAGTCATTGTGATAAACTCCCAACCCTAAAAAGGTTGACAAAGAAGAATGCCATAATAAAAGAGGATTTGAACTATGTAGGCCAAAAACAAATTGGCCATTTCCCATACAACCAGTACCCAAATTAGGGTTCCTATAGGGGTCCTTCAAACTAGGGAAACAATTAATGGAATCCAACTTAGCAGGGACCTCAAAAAATTCTTCCATGGGTACCACAAGACTGGTCAATCTAGCAATGGCAAAACCAGTAGTAGAAAAACCAACCTTGGGTAAACCAACAATGGCCACAACAATTTCCATCACAATATGGACCACAAAACATGCAACCTTAGTAGGATCCTCAGCAGGGTTACAATCAACAATACCAAGGACAACTGAGATGTTTCCAAACTCATAAAAAAGCACTCTTAACTGGACCCCCAACACACAGGGATAGTCACAAAATGGGCCAGTTAATCAACCTCCTTACCAGCTCAACCTATAGCAAATCCATGAAATAAATAGGGAGAAACTATTTACATGACGGAGCAAGAAAACATGGCTAGTGTTAACGTTATTTATCTAAAAAACCTCTAGCTACATTCTAGGAAAGTACTACCAAGACATCTCCTCTACTCATATTTGAAGTAACTGATGATATGGAACCTAAAAATCCATCCACTCAACCCCAAGAGAAGATTACTATCAAGAAACTATGCCAAAAGAACAACCTATAGGTAACTCTAGAGTTCCTCCTAAAGGAACAGCTCTGGAGATTACCTCTGGGGCTACTTCTAAGATGAACTGTGGAGCTACTCCAAAGATTAAAAAAAAACACCTTACCCAGAATGGCTCAAACAACATGTCCCTCGAAAAATTATCCTACAAAAACAAGTCCAACCTACAATTGAATTAGAACTTCTATAGGAAATCAGGTAGCTGGACATTGAAATTCCACTCCTACAAGCAATCACGGATGTTCCTGAACTGAACCAATTTATCAAACATCATTGTGTTAAAACCTAGGGTAGAAAGAAAAACTTTCCTACCACCATTTAGGTGGAAGGAAAAGTAGTAGATCTTCTTATGGAAAAGATGCTCCTCCCAAAATATGGAGATCCTAGGAACCCTGTCATAATTGTCCACATTTTAGGGGTATAAATATCTAATGTTTTGGTTGACCTAGGGGCAACAATCAATGTAATGACAGTTCACACCCTAGACAAATTTTCCCTTACAGGTGTTCAGGCCACATCCACAATTCTCCAACCGGCTGATCAGTTAGTGACCATTCTGAAAGGGGTGTTAACTGATGTTCTAGTTATTGTGGAATCATGGGAATTCCCAGTGGACTTTCTAATATTGGAGCCTAGAAACCATATAAATGCTTATCTGTTGATTCTAGGAAGGCCATGGTTGCCTACAAAAGTAGCATCTATTGATTACAAAACTAGAGACATGATCATTTCAAATGGTTTGGACATGAAGAAAATTTCCTTGTATCCCCCAGCTAAACCATCTATACACTATTCAGTAAAAGTGTGGGTAGACGAGCCTAATAACATGGAAAACAATGCCTCAGTAGCTATGGTTACCATCAGGGAACACCTAGGTGAGTTAGAAGATGAGATGGACTATCACACACCTGAAGATGTAACTCATATTCTCATTGGAAAAGATACAATGGAATTAGCCCAAGACTTAAGGAGAGAATTTTTAACTACTACCCATTGTACCCATGCAAATATCATTCCTTGTGGAGAAACATTCTATATAGACTTACCCAAATTTCACATGCTATTCCCACATTCTTGTCCTCTTAACACTATGACTCCAGAACATGGGATAGGAACATCTATGGATCAAATTACAAAATAGGCCGTGATCTTACCTGGGAAAACATTGAACATCAACACTTAGCTAACATGAAACAAGAAGAAGCACTTCTTAATCTCCTTATCTCCCATTCGGTAGCTTTTCCTTGGGAATATCAGGATATGAAGGGTATCCCTCCTGATATCTGTACCAATCACATATATACAGAAGATGTCAAACCTGTTAGACAACCCCAGAGAAGACTAAACCCTGCACTAAAAGACATTGTCAAGACTGAGATAGAGAAGTTGCTACAAGCAGGTTTTATCTACCCCATCTCAGATAGCCAGTGGGTTTCACCCTTGGTTATAGTGCCTAAGAAGAATGGAAAATGGATAGTATGTATTGACTACAAAGAACTAAACAAAGACACAAAGAAGGATTATTTTCCCTTGCCATTCATTGACCAAGTGTTGGATAACCTAGCAGGGAAAAAGTACTTCTCATTCCTAGATGGATTTATTGGCTATAACTAGATTCAAGTAGCACTAGAAGACTAGGATAAAACCAACTTTACATGTTCATGGGGAAATTTTGCATATAGAGTCCTTCCATTTGGCCTATGTAATGCTCCAGCTACCTTTCAGAGGGTTGTTTTAGCCATTTTTGCTGAATTACCCAATGAGTGTATGGAGGTCTATATGGATGACTTTACTGTGTATGGGGACACCTTTGAAGAAGCCCTTAAGAACCTAGATAAAGTGTTGCAATGTTGTGACAAAAATTAGTTGTCCTTGAGTCATGAGAAATGCTTTATGATGGTAGAGGAAGGAATTATCCTTGGATACCACATATCAACAAAAGAGATCAAAATAGATCAAAACAAAATAGAAGTGATAAAACAATTGCCCTCACCTAGGAATCAAACTGATGTTAGAAGCTTCTTAGGTCATCTAGGATACTATAGGAGATATATAGAAAATTTCAACAAGATAGTTGCTCCTATGTTTTCCCTACTAACCAAGGATGTTTACTTCTAGTGGACAGAGGACTATCAAACAACATTTGAAACCATTAAAGAGAAACTTATGGCCACATCTATTTTGAGGGGACCTAATTAGAATCCGCCCTTTCATATACAAACTGGTGCTTTAAATGAAACAATTGGGGCAGTCTTAGGATAGAAAGAGGAAGGAGAAGGTATGCATGCAATCTACTACATCAATAAGAACCTTAGCCTTGCAGAAAAAACTACACAACAACTGAAAAGGAATTCATGGCAATCATCTATGCTATTAACAAATTCAATCATTATATCACAGGGTATAAAATATTTGTACACATTGATCATGCAACCATTAAATACTTAATGAGCAAACCTATAGTAGGTGCAAGGATAATTAGATGGATGTTACTATTGCAAGAATTTGACATCACTATCATAGATAACCTAGGGAAACTCAATTTGGTTGCTGATTTTTTGTCAAGGTTGCATACATGTGGAGAAAACCAGCCAGTGGAAGATAGGTTTCCAGATGAACATCTCTTTGTTGTTTCTTCCACTACCCCTTGGTTTTTTTATATAGCTAATTTCTTGGCTACAGTCTTGTTTCCCTCTCATTTCACTTCTAAAAAAAAAAGAGATTGGTAAAAGAAAGTTTATCTTACAAATGGTTGAATAGTCTGTTGTTTAAATGTGGTCCTGACTTTATCTTATGCAGGTGTTTAAGAGCTGATGAAATCTTTGATGTATTAAGAGCATGTCATGATGAACCCTCAAGTGGACATTATTCCTCACAAAGGACAATTCACAAGATCCTTGGAGCTGGTTACTATTGGCCATCTCTCCATAAGGATGCCAAGAGGTATGTAAAGCAGTGTAATCAGTGCCAAAGGATGGGTTAGCCAACTTTCACCCAGGAGATGTCACTGCAACCTCAAGTGGTTTTAGAACCATTTGAACAATGGGGCCTAGATTTTTTAGGGCCAATTTCTCTACCATCTTTAGGAAAAGAATATATTTTGGTATGGATAGATTATGTAACCAAATGGGAAAAATTTCAAGCATTGCAATTTGCAAGAGAAGAAAGAGTTACTAATTTCCTATATAACAAAATCTTCTTGAGGTTTGGAGCCCCAAGATCAATAGTTTCAGACAAAGGCCCATGGTTTAATACTTAGGTAATACAAGCCTTCATAGATTGATACCAAATTAAGAACAGGAAATCTTCACCTTACCACCCCCAAGCAAATGGGAAGGTGGAGGTGACAAATAGGGAGCTAGAAAACATCCTGACAAGGATAGTGGCCATGAATAGGAAAGATTGGGTCAGTGGGTTACCTGAAGCAATTTGGGCTTACAACACAACATGGAAGTCAACAACCAAGTTTTTACCCTATGAACTGGTTTATGGGAAGAAACCCATACTATCCATAGAGTTTGAATTGCAAACACTAAAGACATCATTGGACATTGGATTGTCATTATCTATAGCATAGAAAGATAGGATTCTTCAACTCAATGAATTGGATGAAATTAGGATAGAGGACATTGTTGTGTGGTTACACAACACGCCCCATTTTGACTTGGCAAAACAGGGACCCAACTGTTGGGCTTGGTTTGTGTTGTCTGTGTTCTGGCGGTTTGGTAAAAGTAAGTCATGTGCATCATCATGTAGAACCAGGATGAGGTAAGTCATCATCATGAGGTTACTTTGTCAAAATTTGCGTTTCATTTATGTGACCTCATATTTTGAAAAAGCGTTAAATTCTATGCAGGTTTGCCTTTTACATCACCCTGATATTCCTCAGGATGTGAAAGTTATGAATAGTCAAAGTTTTGGTCAAACCTGATATTCGCAAGAGGAGGATCATATTTTATAACCTCAGTCATGTTGTCGAAGATCATCCTGATCTTGGTGCATTACCCGATAAGTCATGCGGTCCAGATATCCGGACGTCAATTTTAAGTGGTAATAAATATTTCCCGTCAAACAGTCTTATATATTGTGGGCATCATATTTCCAAATGTAACCTGATATTTCTTAATATCCTCCTGCCGCGAAATATCACCCTAAGCCAATATCTTGATGACGTCATCCAAATCGGATAAACAAAGAAACAAACATGATGATGACATCATCATCACATTTACCTTTCGACAGGATATTTTCTAAACATGCTCATGTTCGCATAATATGACGATGACATCATGATGCCTTTTCGATACAAAAGATGAATACCAGGATGATGTCATCCCGATATTCCAAAAGAGAGACATGTAAGTTTGTCTCGTCATCATCATATTTGAAACATCACCCGATACATCGAAATATCCTCCTGATGTACTAACCATAACCAAAAGGCACTTTTGTCACCCGAATCTTGTTGCGATAACCATTCCAAATTGCCGGAGGAGGATGACATTGAAACTTGACCCGATATTTGTGAATATCATCCTGCCTTCATGATATCCTATCATATGGATATCCCCCCGCTCCCGTTGCCGCCATTATCATTTAATGCGCGCAGACATGGTAGGTGGTTCCCGCCGACCCCGGAACTCAATGAAACACCTGGCGAGATCCTGCGTTTTCGCACGGATAATCAATGAATACAATCTAATTTGTCAGAGTTGCCCTAAATTTACCCTAATTGCAAGGTTAAAAGGTAATTCAACTATCATTTTTACGTTTACTTTGTGATAAAATTGTTTTATAGAGCACCAGCTTCCATATCTGCATACAAGCGATTGTTGCACGATTTGAGCTCACAAACAGAAGGAAGTAAGTGATCATCAGCTGAATTAAGAGCGTTGTTAACAGTCTACTGGTATAAAAGAGAAATCTACATAACCAGGTAAGTAAATGAAACCCTCATCATGTTATTTTTGTTCAGGTATGATGATGTAAGTTTTGGTTTATGCATCCATATGATTAAGTAATGTTGAAAAGATACAATAGGCATGGTGATTTATAAAGTTAATTGCAATATGCATACATGTGTATACTCGTTGTGAGATAGGATTTTGTTAATTGTAGGTACTCATGGCGAACAAGCGATTAGTTAAGTGTCAAGAGGAATTCAGTAGGCCCATGTTCTCTTCTCAGAGGGGCGTCCTGTTTAAATACAGAGCAATTACAGATACCCATCAGGGGAGCACCAATTTGGAAGCCTGGTCAGCTAGGCTGAATGATGGGAATGACAAAAATCCTGTGCTGGACACAGTGTTTGTATCAGGAATGTGGAACGCTGCCGGTTTTCCATACTCTATGGAATCTCCGGAGCTAGTCATCGAGTGTGCTCGGAATTATAATCCTGAGACAAGGCAAGTGATGAAGCATGGGAGGATATATGCAGACCTCTCCATCAAGGGTCTCTCCCAGACATTTGGATTGCCACTGGGTAGTAAAGTTAAGAGTGTAGACCTGAGGAAGTCTGAAAAGAAGTATGAAGCCAACAAGAAATCAGCCAGGAAGAACATGTATCAATGGCGGGCTGAGAACAGCACATATCCTGCAGCGGCTAAACTTCCTGTGCACCTATTCAAATATGATTTCAGTGAGGAATACCAATACATGATTGCACTCCTGAATAGAGTAACAGGCCAGCCTGATGCTGGTAGTTTTAGAGATTGGATGTATGGAATAATCATGATGTGTCTATACTCAGATATCAAGCCACTTTGGGGCCAGATAATAAGTGATGCTCTGCATGAGCAACTAATGAACCTGGGAGGTTCAAATTGTGTATTCTATATGTCATCATACATTGTTTATTCATGTGCTTACAAAGGCACTTTTGATGCTTTAGTTATAGACGGAAAGCTTATAGGCACAAATGCTGCATATATCTGGGATCATCATCTCTAGCTGCAAAGAACCAATTACTTTAAAGATTACAAGCTGGTCAATGATGCATTCTCCATGCATCTGGTGAGGACAATGGAGGAAGATAGAACAAAGAGATTGAGCATGGAGGCTCAAGAGATAGTTTACAGGCATGGAGCCTGGTACATACAGTTTGCAACCTTTTCATACATAAGGGTTGAAGGTTTTGAGGGACATCCCCTGATGCTGCCGAGGCATCCTACTGATGCAGTAATACTAATGGAATTATCCGGCAGGGCTCCACAATGATAAAAATGTACAAGGATGCCAAGAAGCTGCCACCAATTTTGTTCCCAGTCAGCATTGGCTGCTATATGTGCCCTGACTCAAATAATATAAAGAAGGTGATGGTCACCCTAAATAAAATGAATCTACAACCTTTTCCGCTAACAAGACCATATGATCCTTACGGTAGAATACAGAAAATATTAGGAAAGCCTATTCATCAAAGGCACCTAGAGGATTTTTGGGCTGATTGTGAAGATGAGGCAGAGGCCAAAAGAAGAAGGTATCAGAGGTTAACTCTGAACCAAATTAGAACCTTTGATTGCATCTCCCTTCCCCAACAATTGAAGAAGGATGATGGCAGGATAATTGCAGATGAATATGAACAGAAGAAGATATATAATGACACCATCTCTGCACCTGACCTCACCATGCAGGAAGACATATCTTTGGAACCATTCATTGCCAGGACCATACAACTAACTCAAGCTTGGGTTGATGAGCAGGTGGAGGCATTGAAGAAGAAAGGTGTTGCCATTACGGTGGACAACAAGAAGAAGGGACAGGATATTCCTAGGGACGAATAGGACGACTTCCTGATTGAGAAGAGGAAGACCAAGGGAGATAGAATCCCTCCACCACAACAACAAAGCAAAGGACCCCCAAGGGGCAAGAAGGTGGATAAAGAACCCAAAGGGGTTATAATTGAAAGGGCAGTATTTGTAGCTGAGCCGGCAGCAGCATCAGGATCGGGATCAGAATCAGCATCCCCTCCAAAGAAAGAAAAGCCCAAGAAGAGTAAGACAGCAGAGGCTGGAATCACTGAGACCCTAGAAGAGGGTCAAACCTTAAGAAAACCTGGAGAAGAGGATATCCTCATGGAGGAAGAGCCTGAAGAAGAAGAGGCTCCATTGATAATAAGGAGGAAAAGAAAAGCTCCACATGTGCTGGTGTCCACCCCACCTAAGAAACAAAGAACCTTTATGAGAGGTGAAATAAAACAAACCCCTACACTATTACAAGGGGCAGGTAGTGAAGTACCTAAGGAACTTCAGCATAATGTTCCACTTCCTACCATCGTCAAGTTCAAAACTGAACTTGCACAAGAACAAATGAAAGAAACTGATCAGACACAAGCAGAAGCTCATGTCTCGCTATACGAGACAATAAACTTGTCTGATGATGAGGTTGTGCAGGATGTGGCTGCACAAAAGATGGAAACACTTGCTGCTGGTATAAGTATGACTCCTCACAAGCCTCCACCAGTTCAAACTGTGCTTGAGGAGATGAAGCAAGTGGAAGAAGAGCAAGAAAAGAGCCCAGAGCAGGTAGCTCAAGAAATAGGGTTGGAAACATTAATTGTAGAGGTGATAAGTCCTGTAGTGGTAGACCTAATAGAGAAACAGGATGCAAGTCCTGAACATCCAGCAGGATCACCTGACAAAGGGCACCTAGCAGAAAAAATAGAGATGGCAGAATCAGAAGGCCATACTTCTGAATTAGGCCAACAAAGTCCACATGATACATCAGTGGAACCTGCTATAGTAGAGGTTCAGGAAATGAAGGCTGATGAAAAGGAGAAAACAATAGAGGATCCTGCTGCCAAAACACAAGAGATTGATAGTGCAGGCACGGAACAAATAGTGGTTGTAGAACAACCGCCAGCACTTTAGGCAGAATCCACAGTATCCGGTATGGTGGACATGCAACAAGAAACAGAAAAGCCAAAAGAGGATGATAAACCTCAACAAGGGGAAGAGTTGAGAATAGATGAAGTAATGATGGAGAAAGATCATGATCATCATGATCAACATAAAGATGCACCACGGGATTCCCCACACTAAGAGGATGCTCCTCCAGAGAGGGAAATTCCTCAACAGGAGGATGTATCCCAGGATCAACAACAAGGTGAGCATCAGGAAGAAGAAATGGGAAAATCACCATCTCCACAGCATTTGCTGACAGAAACGGGAGATACGGGTGAACATCATGATGATGCTGAAAAACATGATCAAGTGCCTCCGTGGTTGGCGAAAGAAGTAAATATAGAGGAAGAACTTGAAATTCAGGAGTTTGATGTCTCCACCTTGTTCTCCGCGGATATAATGAAGCCTAAGAGGAAGGCCAAAATGACATCAGCCATCAAGAGAGATCCAGCAACTGGGAGAAGGACCGCACAAATTGCAATACCTACGGTGGAGAAAGAAAAAGGTAAATTTACCTTAGATGAATTCCAAATCAGCACAGTGGATCTGGGCTTTGCCAATGAGGACCAAGAAGGTCAAGAAGGCAAGGACATTATTGATTCTTTGATCCAAAAGGTAAAAAGAGAGAAGGAGAAGAATAAGCAACACAAAGAGCACATTGCTCAGTTGCATGCCTACATAAGGAGGCTGACTAGTCCTGATGATACTACAACTGAACATGCAGTCCCATTGACTGCTATTTCTCAAGAGGAGGTAAATAAACTAGACCTCATGAAACATGAGGCATCTGTGATCAGAAAATAGATGTCATCCACATTGGATGATACTGTAGAAATAGTGAAGGCTTCTTTGAAGAGGTGGAGCATTCTGAGTGACTCTAGGACCAAGGTGGATAAATTACAAATGCAGACCGGGAAAAGGTCTTACAAACTGGAAAGGGTCCTAAGCATTTTGGGAGAAATAAAGAAGATAAATCCTCAACTGCTTATCAGTAAGCAGGTACTGAACAGTAATACCGCATTGTTGGTGGACATCTAGTACAAAGACATTCAGTTTGAATGCGAAGTCCTCAAAAGATGCAATAATAAGCTGAGAGATATCAGCATGAGGCTACACGATTTAATGGCTGAAGAGGCAGAGATATTAGAAACATTGGAAGGAAAGGTGGAAGGGAAAATAGAAAATCAAGATGAGGAGTCTGCCATCAAAGCTCTACACAGTAACTTCCAATCAGAAGCAGATGGTCCACTTGTCCACTTGACAGAGGAACTTATAGATAAAATAATGAGGATCAAGGTCAAGATGGAGAGATACAATGAAACACTGCAGGACAGGAAAGACAAGCTGGATAACAGCAGAGATAAATATGAAGCACATAAACACGCCATTGTCAAAGCAAAGACTCAAGATGGCGAAGGAATAGATCAAGTTGTGCAGTCATATGAGCAGATCCGAAACAGCATGCAGCCCCATATGCGGCATCATCATCATCAAGATAGCGAAAGTTCAGGAAGTGATGCACATGATGATGATCCACATGAATCAACTGAGGAACATGATGAAGATACATCATAAAGGGGATATAAGCATAAGTAATATAGATAGTTGCCAGCTGGAAACTTGTACCATTTTTGTAAAGATTGACAAAGTCAAGAAAATGATGACTGTAGATTTGCACTGATAAATCAAGATCGTGGATCTTTTTGTAATGGATTCCTCACCTTATTCTATAAAAGGTGATGGAATGCCTTATTGTAAACATTCGAAACTTAATTGAAATCTGTTTGTTGAAACATTTAGAGCTCATTTCAAAGTTTTTGTATACATTTATATATTTGCATGCTTAATGAATGAGAAGACTGTGTTGATTACAATTCATAGTAAATCTTAAGTAATCAGTGTATGGGTTCTGGATATATGTGGTGATTTGTTGCGTCCCTTGGAGCGCATGTCTACTTACATGTGTTGTTTTCATACAAATTCCTTTGAAGTTAGCATCAACTATATCTAGCTGTGGAATGTCCTGGTGAAAATATGGTTTGGTTTTCTTCTCTTCATGACAGTATCTAATATACATGTGGTTCAAAAGCTGAAGGTTCAACTTTAATTAGCAGTATTTCTTCAATTTCTTTTAAATTTCAAGGCATTTCACCTCCATAATTGCAAATAATTGATGATCTTAAGCAAATAACATAGATATGCATACATCTCGTAGATAATTGCAAATATTTAGCATATTTGAATACAAAGCATGCACGATTGAAAATATGATGCAAAGATTGAGGTATTTCTGCATCTTTTCACCGGATAATTGCATAATATGACTTCTCTATAAAGAATTTCTGCAGGAATGTCATGATGACGTTGAACTTTCATATAAGGCCCCAAAATGGAAACAGCAACTCGCATTAACCTCTAAGTAACTTCAGACGATTAAGACCTAATCACCGGAGACTTGGGATCATGAATTCTTTGAATTCATAGTATCTTTCAAGATGAATAAAGGTTAATGTGTACTTTTATTCTATGCTTGTTTGTGACTAACATCATAACCAACAGACATACAGAAAATAGAAATCATTCAACATCAGAGGAAACAATGGCATGATCAATACATCAAAAAGAGAACATTTCAACAAGGGGACTGAGTTCTCTTGTATGATTTAAAGTTGAAGGAGTTTAAGGGAAAATTACAAACTCATTGGATGGGACCCTACCAAATCAGGGAAGTTTATGAAAATGGAATAGTTTTACTGGCACCCATTGATGAAGGAGAAAACACATTCTTAGTAAATGGTCACATAACTTAGCTCTATCAAAGACTAGCTACAAAGGATTAGTTTACCAAGGACTTGTGCTTGGTGACAGAGGCCACATCCTCTATCACAAATTGAAGAGATTCAAAGGACAATTTTAAAAAAAAGAGAAAAAAGGGGTTGAAAACCAGTAAATGGTGGCCCTTCTCAAAAAAAGAAAAGAAAAAAAAGAGGGGTTGAAAACTAGTAAATGGTGACCCTTCTCAAAAAAAATAAAAAAATAAAAAGAGAAAGATTGGAAACTAGTAAAATGGTCTTTCTCACCTAGGGAACTGAAAACCAACAAATGGTGGTTCTCTTCTTCATGCAGGATTTCAATAAGAGCCTCTCTGGAGCCAACCAAGTGCATCTCTAGAGCAAACTATGAGCACCTCTGGTGCTTCACCAAACTAAAGCAATTCAAACATTTGGGGCCTACCTTTCTAGACATCAAAGTGGGGAGACTAAAAAGTGATGAGGTCACCATGACTCACCCTCCACTTTCAAAAAAATAGGAAGCCACGCGGGGAACAATCACTCTACCAACTGCCAACAAAGCATCATTCACACACCATCCAATGATGTCACTTGTTGGTGTGTATAGTCAAATCTATCTTCAGGAAAAGGTGCTAGATCATGTGCTGCTAACATCATGATGACTGATGGGAAAGTTACATGAAGGTAGAGTCACATCAAACCTCATCAAGACAGTGGTGCAACAACACAAACATATTGTTTAATCATCACGAATGGTAATCCATGTACTTCGCTTGCATTAGTTAATTATAACAAGTCTTTTCATTTCTATTTTTGTATAAAGTACATGGACACGTACACCTTGTCATTATTCCTATCTCAGCCCATGCATGCCACCATAATTGCCTAAACTAACATATCTACTCCAGAGTGTCACATCTTTCCTTGCAATCATGATTTAACCCCCCAATTCAAATTATTCAAGTAAACAAAACCCTCCTAAAACTAAGCAAGCGTTGTCAGTGATACCCAAACAAAAGAGATTTCAAACTCCAGAGATAACACAACAGTAAATGCAGCAGAACCTTTCTATAGAAATAGGGGAGCTCTGAAGTTAGGGTTGGTTTATAACCACAGAAGAAGAGCTCCAAAGGGGGACTTAATCCAGCAAAATCTACTCAAGGGATGGAGTTAAAGGTGAGGGTTTTATAATCAATACAAACAAAGAGGGGGGAAATACTGTCAGGTGCAACATAGGAGTCAAGAAGAAATCTGATCTCAAGACACCAAAGGGATTGCTTCAAGATCAAGCCTCAACGGATGTGCTAAGAAATGCAGGGTGGTTGGAGTTCTTGGAAAAATTTGAGGGTTACCATGAAGATATAGTAGATGAATTCCTTTCTAACTTGAAGAATAACTAGACAAAGATACGTGGAGTGACAATGGTTGTCTCAACCACCATTATCAGTAACATCTTAGGCCTACCAAAACAAGGTGAGAGGTTTTACCATATTAAAACCCTCTACTCTAATTTAATCAAAAATTTCTCAGTAGATAATGACCTTGAGGTGCAATTACACATAAATAAAGGTGAAGTAAAAGGAATCATAAGGACTTCACTTCCTCAGCCATGTCAATCTTTGGCCATGTGGCTGATGAAATACTTCACTTGTGATGGGAAATTCTCACTAGTACTAGGGCCCATTATGAAGATGTTGATTTTCTTAAGGCATGGGCATGCACATCCAGAATTTAGCTAAAATCTACCGAATTTCATGTACTCTTCCATAGTGGCTTCAGCAAACAAATACCAGCAGAGGAAGGGTCCTATGAAGCACCATGGACTCATTCAATTAATTGTCAAACATCATTTTGTGTCTAGAAGAAGAGGGGAGGCCTTATGGTAGTCATTTTTGGATGACACACATAAAGCCAAGAAGAAGAGCAGGGAAATAACTGAAGAGCTACTTTCCTCCATTTAGGAGACTAAAGGAGAGACACTACTTTAGCTACTAGGAAAAGTAAGGGAAAGAGTAAGACAGTAAAGGAAACACCAACTTCCATTCCACAAGAAGCACAGGAGAGTCCAACACTTTTTGCCTCTTCTCCAACCACTGAGAAGAGGAGAAAGGGTAAGGAGACTATAGGAGAACCCTCAACTATAGTTGAACATGTAGAAGAAACAATTGCAGAGCAGGCCTCAAGAATAACTCACTCAGTAAAATGAAAATTGACCTTGGTTGTGGAGTCCACCCCAACTGAGAAGATGAAGGGTGTTGTCATTATTGAGGAAGAGGCAATAGAGGAGTCTGCCAAAAATCCCAAGCCTAAGAAACACAAAGACAAAATAGAATAGAGAGAAACAATAAAGCGGCCTCCAAAAACCCCTAAGGCCAGCAAGCGTAAAATGATAGAGGAGGAATCAGAGGATTCAGATGAAATCTCTTTAATAAGAAGAAGCACAAGGAGAAAAGTGACTAAAAGAAGTACTCCATAGACCACTACCCCTCCAAATGCTTAGGCTCCAAAGATCCCTAAGCCACAAGATACCCAAGCTCTAGAGGTAGCACAGATTGATGCCCTAACTATCTCTTCAAATTCTGAAGGAGATATACCAAAACCGAAGACACGGTCAAAACTAGTGCTCTGGAGCAGTAAGAGGAAGAGGCAGCCCACTCAGGTAGAAAATGATACTGCCCTCTTGGCTGAGGTTCTTGTGGGGTTCAAGACCTCTATGACCCCTCCCCAAGAACAAGCTAGACCATCATATGTCACAACCTCTGCAGCAGACCAAGAAAAGGAGCAACAGGATGAAGCTCAGCAAGAGGGGATAGGAGAACAAGAGGAATAGGTTGACAGTGGAGAGCAAGGAAAAATGGAGATCCCTGATGTAGATTTGATAGGGGGAGGAGAAACAGGGAGTTAATCACATCCCTTTGTGATGCAGAGGAAATGCAATAGAAGCTTACAAATGGGAAGGAGGAGTCATTAACACAACCAGCATGTTAAAATCCTGGACAAGCAGTATGTAATACCTATCAGCTTATCATCATCATCATATTTCTTGCTAACACAGACAGCATCATCATATTTCGAAGAGGCATGAAATATCCTCCTGCTAACTACTGTTCACTTCCTTATCGCCTTTCGCCTTTCGCCGGTCAGCAGCATCATCATATTCGGCTATCAGCAGCATCATCACATTCGGCAAGCGCAAACATCCTCCTGATGTTCACTGTTCATCTTACCGCCAAACTCTATCTTCATCATCATGATGTTCGACATCATCTTCATCAGCAGGATATAAAATATCCGGTTCCTCCCATATATCCTGATGACGACAACTTCAAGCACCTTTCCTTCGATGCTTACGTCACCCTGATATCTGACTACTCAAACAACAGCATCAGGATATGACTTATCAGGTCATATTGAAACATCCTGATGATGTCAACCAAACTTTATGCCGATGACTTACGCCGATGCCAAAACACTTAGCGACAGCAGGATAAACTTGCATAGGGTGATATTCGCAATATCCTGATGATGATGACATCACTTGCACCTGATGATGATGTCAATGCACCTGATGATGATGTCAACAGGATATAAGACACTTATAGCCTCCGCAACATGATAATGAAGATCCGGTGATCTTTTCAATATCCTGATGATGACCTTTCTGGTCCTTAGCCAAAAAGTGAACTTTCACTCCTACATGCGATAGCGATATGCGGACAATGGATACACACGAAAGATGATCTTGACGATGATATATACACTGAGTATATATCCAACCTATATCATCCTGATGCACTTGAAACATGCAATTTTTGTTAGCTTCATAACCCGATCCGGATAGCGATATACTCGTAGATGACGATACGATTCACTCCGTCTGGAAAAGCACATGCAGATCCCTGTATATCCGTCAGCTGCATGCAAACTCACAGAACCGCACAATTTTACAAAGAAAACATGATGATCGGGCCGGATCACCTTCAGATCAAAACTTAACAGTTTATCTTCCTAAACCCTAGCACATGAGGATGCTAGGTTGATTCATAGCATGCTACCAATCGATCTCCCACACAATGAAATGCATAAACAGAAAACTAAAATACAACCTAAACTAACATGCATGACCATTCCACTGATTCACAGAATCAACCGGTGGAAGGGTTGAAAGAATCCATTAACCTGTAATCAGAACAGAAATCAAAACATAAACAACTGATAAACCAGATAGTGCAATTGATGAGATCTTATTTAGATGAAACACAAATGTCCTGTTTCTACAATACTATCGAACAACAATGTTTCACAATGTCTGGACTGATCTCTGGATTTCACTCAATCACCAGTACAACATAACATAACTACTACTCTCTCTCTGATTCTCTCTCTGATCTCAAACCCTAACTGATCTGAGTTATTTATAGCAATATCCTACGAGTACTACCAACTCAATTCCCAGCAGCTGGGAGCTTCCAAACGGCTAGGAGAGGACAGCTCATACTACTTGATCACGAGCTCTAACTACCTACACACTCTCCTAGGCTGATCTAATACATATGCATTGGTCCAATGGACCTTATTACATTATGAAGTCAAACATGCTAAAAATAGACTAATGTCCTGTCATGCAGACAATGAACCTATATCCTGTCTTGTAGGGGTGCTCCTGCACCATACTCCCCAGAAGAAGAAATCTCAAGTCCACTTGAGATGAGAGTATGAAGATCTGCACCATGTTTCTGGATCTGCTCTTCAGTCATCCAGACTGCTTCAGAATTAGGTTTACCCTTCCAAGAGACTAGATACTCCAAGTACTGTTTGTTTCGGGTTTGTTTGACCACTCTGGTGTCCAAAACCTTCGGCAACTGTGGAGGAGCATGCTTGGGAATGTTATCATGGACTGTATCATGTAGGAGATCCTGATCTGCATCTGGATAAGACTTGTATGGAGTTATATCACATACATTGAATATAGGGGACAAACCAAGATTAGGGGGGAGTTGTATCTCATAAGCATTCTGTCCATGCTTGTGCAAGATCTGACATGGTCCAACTTTTCTCTGCATAAGTTTAGTATATTTGCCCTTAGGAAGTCTATCCTTCTTCAAATGAACCCATACCAAGTCTCCAACATCAAACTAAACATCCTTCTTCTTTTTATCAGCATATTCCTTATACTTCAAGGTGGTTTGCTGCAGTTGGGTCTTGACTTGATCATGAACCTCTTTTATGGCTTCTGCAAAAGCTTCTCCTTCTGCACTAACAGGGTCTACTGTAGGTAGATCTCTCAATTCCAAAATTCCTCTTGGATGCATACCATAAACTATCTGGAAAGGTGATTTCCCTGTGCTCCTATTGACAGTATCATTATAGGAAAATTCAACTTGAGATAGAATATTATCCCACTTTTCTCCATGTTGTTTTGTCAAACATCTAAGCAAATTTCCTAAGGAACGGTTCACTACTTCAGTCTGTCCATCCGTTTGAGGATGATATGCAGAGGAAAAAGACAAATTTGTTCCAAGTTTCTTCCAAAGAGTTCTCCAGAAGTGACCAATAAACTTCACATCCCTATCTAACACTATACTCAATGGCAATCCATGGATTCTGACAATCTCCCTAAAAAACAAATCTGCAATGTATGAAGCATCAGCAATGGTTTTGCATGGCAAGAAATGTGCCATTTTGCTGAATCTATCCACTACAACAAAAACACTGTCAAACCCTTTCCTTGTCCTTGGTAAACCCAAGACAAAATCCATACTTATGCTTTCCCATGGTCTGGAAGGAATGGGTAAGGGCTGATATAAACCTGCATTAGTCGACCTGCCTTTAGCTTTCTGACATATCACACATGTCTCTACAAACTTTCTGACATCTGATTGTAAATTAGGCCAAAAGTAATGTCTTCGGACAAGATCAAGAGTCTTATCTAGACCAAAATGACCTGCCATAGCTCCACAATGTTTCTCCTTAATGATGTTTAACCTCATGGAACACCTTGGAATACATAACTGTCCACTGTTGAACAACAATCCATCCTGAATCAAAAATTCAGAGAATTCAGCATGATATTTCTCTCCAAAAGAAGTACATACATGATATATCTCCCCAAAATCTTCATCAGTCTCATACATGGTCTTTAGTGAATCAATGCCAACACTTTCTAACTGAATCTGGTTGACTGTTAGAACTCTCCTGCTCAAAGCATCTGCAACTTTATTCTTGACTCCTTTCTTATGCTTCAATGTAAAAGTAAAAGCTTGTAAGGTTTCTACCCATTTCATTTGTCTGTGGTTCAGCTTTTCCTGGCTGTTTATGAAACTCAGAGCCTGGTTATCTGTGAATACTATGAATTCCTTTGGCATCAAGTAATGCCTCCATTTCTTGAGTGACTGGACTAAAGCATACATTTCCAAATCATATGAGGAATACCTCTTTTTAGCATCATTGAGCTTCTCACTGAAAAATGCAATAGGTCTACCTTCTTGGCTGAGTACTGCTCCAATGGCCATGTGACTGGCATCACATTCCACCTGAAAGATTTTGTTAAAGTCTGGAAGTGCAAGGACTGGCTGCTGTGCCACCTTCTTCTTCAATGTTTCAAAAGAATCATCTGCTCTTTGAGTCCAAACAAATCTGCACTTCTGTCCTCCTTTGATGGTATCAAGCATGGGTGCACAAATATGACTAAACCTTCTTAAAAACTTCCTGTAGAAGGTTGCTAACCCATGGAAACTTCTGACATCATTCATAGTCTTTGGGGTTGGCCAAGACAATATGGCACTTACCTTTTCCTTATCCATTTGTAACTTTCCTTGTGAAATGACAAAACCCAAATATGATGCAGAGGAAACGCAACAGAAGCTTACAAATGGGAAGGAGGAGTCATTAACACAACCAGCATGTTAAAATCCTAGACAAGCAGTATGTAATACCTATCGGCTTATCATCATCATCATATTTCTTGCTAACACAGACAGCATCATCATATTTCAAAGAGGCATGAAATATCCTCCTGCTAACTACTGTTCACTTCCTTATCGCCTTTCGCCTTTCGCCGGTCAGCAGCATCATCATATTCTGCTATCAGTAGCATCATCACATTCGGCAAGCGCAAACATCCTCCTGATGTTCACTGTTCATCTTACCGCCAAACTCTATCTTCATCATCATGATGTTCGACATCATCTTCATCAGCAGGATATAAAATATCCGGTTCCTCCCATATATCCTGATGATGACAACTTCAAGCACCTTTCCTTCGATGCTTACGTCACCCCGATATTTGACTACTCAAACAACAGCATCAGGATATGACTTATCAGGTCATATTGAAACATCCTGATGATGTCAACCAAACTTTATGCCGATGACTTACGCCGATGCCAAAACACTTAGCGACAGCAGGATAAACTTGCATAGGGTGATATTCGCAATATCCTGATGACGATGACATCACTTGCACCCGATGATGATGTCAATGCACCTAATGATGATGTCAACAGGATATAAGACACTTATATCCTCCGCAACATGATAATGAATATCCGGTGATCTTTTCAATATCCTGATGATGACCTTTCCGGTCCTTAGCCAAAAAGTGAACTTTCACTCCTGCATGCGATAGCGATATGCGGACGATGGATACACACGAAAGATGATCTTGACGATGATATATACACTGAGTATATATCCAACCTATATCATCCTGATGCACTTGAAACATGCAATTTTCGTCAGCTTCATAACCCGATCCGGATAGTGATATACTCGTAGATGACGATACGATTCACTACGTCTGGAAAAGCACATGCAGATCCCTGTATATCCGTCAGCTGCATGCAAACTCACAGAACTGCACAATTTTACAAAGAAAACATGATGATCGGGCCGGATCACCTTCAGATCAAAACTTAACAGTTTATCTTCCTAAACCCTAGCACATGAGGATGCTAGGTTGATTCATAGCATGCTACCAATCGATCTCCCACACAATGAAATGCATAAACAAAAAACTAAAATACAACCTAAACTAACATGCATGACCATTCCACCGATTCACAGAATCAACCGGTGGAAGGGTTGAAAGAATCCATTAACCTGTAATCAGAATAGAAATCAAAACATAAACAGCTGATAAACCAGATAGTGCAATTGATGAGATCTTATTTAGATGAAACACAAATGTCATGTTTCTACAATACTATCGAACAACAATGTTTCACAATGTCTGGACTGATCTCTGGATTTCACTCAATCACCAGTACAACATAACATAACTACTACTCTCTCTCTGATTCTCTCTCTGATCTCAAACCCTAACTGATCTGAGTTATTTATAGCAATATCCTACGAGTACTACCAACTCGATTCCCAGCGGCTGGGAGCTTCCAAACGGCTGGGAGAGGACAGCTCATACTACCTGATCATGAGCTCTAACTGCCTGCACACTCTCCTAGGCTGATCTAATACATATGCATTGGTCCAATGGACCTTATTACATTATGAAGTCAAACATGCTAAAAATAGACTAATGTCCTATCATGCGGACAATGAACCTATATCCTGTCTTGTAGGGGTGCTCCTGCACCACTTTGACCAAGAGGATGTTGAGATCCCAAGGGAACAACGGTTAATGGAGGAAATTGAAAACCTAAAAAGACTACTGTGGAGCAAACACTTGGTTATCACTGACCTCAAAAAGGTCATGAAAGAAAATGAGACAGCTCAGAATCAGCAAAGTGAGGATCTGAAAAAGAAAGTAGAGGAGAAGCAAGAGATCATTGAAAATAAAGAGGCTAAGATCTAGAAAAAGAATGCAGGGGCAACACAGAATACTTCTAGTATTATCAAATCCAAGGACAATTGCATTACCTTGATCTCAGCCATGATTGAGAAAATGCAAAGCCAAGCTTGAGAATTAACAAAAGCTAATAATAAACTAGATGACCAAGTAGAGCTACTCCAAGAATTTACTATTCTAGTTGCCACTATTGAACAAGGTACACAAAGAGATGACTATCTAGGGACACTTTAGATAAACATTCCTAGAGCCTTGTACTATTGGGAGAGAAGATGCAGGGAGTCAGAGGGAACAACTTTGATGTTGCAATTATAGAGGGTAGTGACAACCATGACAGAAAAGGTGAAAACTCTAGAGGAAGTCATCACTATAGCCACCCTCTCATTTGAGATTTTAGCCTACAGAATCCCTAGTGGAAATTATGCTATGTTTGTATAGGAGAGGATACTCAAGAGGAAATTATCATTAGTTCTCTCTGATCTGACTAAGAATATATAGGATGGGAAGAATTTCCTTAGGGTGTACCTAAGAAATTTAGATGAAGATAAAAAATTTATGTGTGAGATGTAATTACATAATTTCTTCATAGAAGACCACACTTTCTTTATAAATTTATTTGTGGAAGAATGCTAGCTAACGACATTCATGTCACTTATCCAGAATCATTAGATCTAGAGTGAAAGAAGGGAAGCTTACATGAAGAAGGACATAGGTATGGGTCTACTAATGAGAAGGGGTTGTCCAAATCCTAATGCCTTTGAAATCCATTTTAGAGTAGCACTATATTCCCTAGCATGGAAAACCACACTCCTACCCCTATACCAGTAGCACCTCCAAGAATGTGCCATTGAATTCAGGTTGTTCATTCATAACTCCTCCAATCAAATCATGGCCATTTGTAGGAAAAGGTGGAGCACTCTCACCTGGGACCAAAAGATGAGGGACATAGCATCTCTAGCTAACCTTAGATGGTTTATGAGAAAGGCAAGGGTGGTGTCCAAGTTAATGGACAAATATAAGAAAAATTGGATGGGGGGACACTTTATGCCACCCCTCATCATTGAGCCTTTGCCCATATGGACTGAGCAGATGGAGGATGAAAGATTCTAGGAGTGGATAGAATAGTTGAAGGGTTTAGAAGGAATGCTAACACAAACTTCACAACTTGGACAACTTTTGAAAAGGAGTAGAGTATCACTGATAAAATATACAGCCTCAACAAGTCATGGTTATGAAGTGTAGGAGGACCTGTAAACCCTTAGACTCAGGGGAGATGATGAGTGCCAGGGAGCACTCAGCTAAACATGTCTTTTTACTTCCTTTTTCCCCTCTTTTCATTCTTCATGTCCTGGTATTTGCACCATAGAAAACTATAAAGTCTTGTTTTAATTATGCTAATAAGAGATGAATTGCTGAAGATTATTGTCTTGATGAAAATACTTATGTTGCAGTGAAACTGATGAAATTGTGCAGAAAAATCTCTTTTTGGGTTTCACAGGTGTTATTACACAGGCTTAAGGTAGTTTTGAAGAACTCCAAAGGTAATCCTAATTATCTCTAGAGATTGGTATGAAGGACACTACAAGGTACTCCAACATTTTCCAACTTGTTGGAGGATCTTTGGAGTAGGAAGTAGAGCAGAAGAAGATGGTGATCTCTGAAGCTATGTCTCAGTAGTATTTTGTAGCATCTCTAGAGCTACTAGCAACAACTTGATGTCTCCGGAGCAACATAGGATCTCTGGCACCGTTGATTACTAGGAATCTCTAGGGTGACTAAAGTGCTACAGAGCGTACCTATTTAGGCCTGAGCATCCCAGCAGAAGACTCCAGTTGTCCATGGGGACATGATACACTTTCACTTGTCTTTACATGAGATTAGAAGATTTCTTTTAGTTTTCTATTTTAGGAATTAAGTTCCTTTTTATCAGGCCTTGCTGCCTATTATTGTTATAAGTTAAACTCTAGATTTAGTGGTACTTTTAGTATCACTAAAGTTATTTTTCAGATTTTGCATGATCATACTCTAGATGGATAGTTGCATGTCTTAGTTTAGAATAAGAGATTGTTTATATCTCAAGATGAAGTGATTAGATAAAGTAGTTAACCCCAGTAATATTATGTCACTCAGGCTGATATATATATGGATAGAAACAACAAAATAATTATCAAGATTTTATAGCAATATTATATAATTTCATTTTTAGAGTAGAACATATACTTGTTGGCAAGAGGCCCTGCATAGAATTGATAGGTGTTGTCATTGATGGCAACTAAGATTGTTCCACACATCCACAGTGCAGTATCTGATCTTACCGGAAGTCAGAATGATAATCTATCTAAGTTTGGTAGCCTGAAATAGAGCATATAGCAGAGTCCAATATTTTGGTCAGCGGATCTCTCTAGCTAATCATTATGATTTGTGGATCTAAAGGAGTGTATAGGGACACCAGGACAATCTAAATCCAAGTTTTTAGTCTCTAGTGATAATGGGATCAAAAGTTATGAGCATTTGAATATCGGGTTCTTTTATGACAGATCAGTTCAGTGAAGAACATGCAGACTTATGTAAATCCTTGTGTAGACCCAATAGAAGTGTTTTGATGAACTATGTATGAGATAGGATGCTAGTGGCTAACATGTATGATGATCTACATGTGTTATTTTTGGTACGCATCAATATTGGTGTATGGATCTAGCCGACAGAGCGGAGCACTCTTAAAA
Source organism: Cunninghamia lanceolata (assembly GCA_027924645.1). NCBI lineage: Eukaryota > Viridiplantae > Streptophyta > Pinopsida > Cupressales > Cupressaceae > Cunninghamia > Cunninghamia lanceolata. The sequence goes on from BSBN01000321.1 coordinate 10,734,631, forward strand.
AGTTCTAAGTGTTTGTTGTTGTCGACTAGCAAGTGATTGCAATTCAAGATAAGTATATATAACCGATGATTGTGGATATTTTGTGACTAAGGTTGTTATGAAGAAAATGTGAAAAGGGCATAAATCAAATATCTGAATGAAGGTAGAATAGAGAGAAGAGAAGAATAAAGATGAAGTGTACAAAATTAGTATTTACACTCAACCAGAACTGATCTCTAGCACTGGCAGATGTATCTTACCAGTTCAAAATCTCAGTAAATCTCTTGTAAACTTTTATGAAGGCAGTGAGCCTCCACTTGATTAGTGAGCTTGAATGCATGTGCATTCTCATTTGTAAAACACTTTTAACAGGGTATTAATTTTGTGGGTTAACCTGCACCGTGGTTTTTCCCTTAACTAGGTTTCCACTTCAAAATCTTGGTGTCAAATGTGTTATTTATGTTTCTATTTATGTGATGCTGAAATGCTTATTTCATTTATTTGTTAATAAGTTGAATAACAGAAGAAAAGGTTAAATAAGTATCAACTGATTCACCCCCCCCTCTCAGTTGACCAGACCTAATCTAACAATTGGTGTCAGAGCCAAGTTCCTTTAAAAAGGCTTAACAACTTAAGGAAGATCTGGGAAGACAACATAATGGATGAATATGACCTTCAAGGGAAACTTAATCTCACCCTAGATGATCTTGAGTAGTCCAAGGCAGAAGTTGAAGAGCTGCAAGACAGTCTCAAAAGGGCAGAAGACTTCATTAAAGTTTTAAAAGAAAATTTGAGCAAATCCAATGCAAAAGGAAAGGAGGAACCTCTTCAACTAGGAAAATCTTATGAAGACAAGGCCCTAGATGAGAAGATAAAGGAATGTGAAAAGTTAACTAAAGAAGTTACTATTCTAAAACATGAGATGGAAACTGGAGTGATGAGACTAAGGAAATTGAAGATAAAAAGAAATCTAAAAAAGAGTTCTGAAGAATGCTACAAATTGGATGTGATATCTGGCCTTCTAGAATCTAATCTACAAGAAAGCAAAGACAATGAAAGAGAACTTGAGAGACAAATTATCACACTCAGACATGACCTAGAAATTGCAAATGAGTATAAGGAGAAGTTCAAGATAAGTTCAGCTAAACTTGAAGCACTCATTGAAGGGCAGAAAAAGGATGTTGATAAGCATGAGAAAGGTGAAAGATCTGGATCTAGACAGAGAAACTTTGAACCTAGGAATGGAAGAAACAGATCTAGAAAGCCTCCAGTAAGACAACCAAATGCTCAAAGGTATCCATCATTCAATGGAAATTGTTTCAACTACAACAAGTTTGGTTATAGACCTACTCAGTGCAGAAGTAGAGTAAATCAAAATGGTCTATCCTTCTCTAGTCAATGCTTCAAATGTAACAGGTATGGTCATAGATCAAATGAATGTAGAAGTATGAAAAATAATCCCATTATTAGAAGAAATAACAATTCTTTCAATGGTTATTATTTTGTTTGCAATGGGTTTGGAAATATGGATAATCAGTGCAGATCAAGAGAAAATCAAGTTTATAAGAAAGGAAATGTTGTATGCTATAACTGCAATAAATCTAGTCATATTGCAAGATTCTGTAGAAGTAAAGACAATGGAAGAAAAGGTCTGGTAAATAGAAAACTGAATGAGCAGAAACAAGATAGAGGCAAAAGTAAAATTGATGTGGATGAGATACGAAGTGAAATGAACAAGATTTGGATAAAGAAAGATACAGTAAACAATGATAATGAGTCCGCACCAGAATCTGGTGCTGACAATTCCTCCAGGAATTAAGTCAAAAAACTCTGGCTTAGGGGGAACTGCATAGAACATCAAAATTCCCCCGATCAGTAAATGGGTGCCTGAATCTGGCACATTAACAAAAAATACTCTAAGTTAGTCCAGAACCTATGGAAGGATTTTTAGAAGAAAAGATGTTGATATATGAGGAACTGTCTAAACAATGTAACTGGATACAATTAGGGAAACACATTTATTGCAAAGGCAAATTAGGTAATGTGAAGCTTTAAAAGGTAACTTGATCACTTATTTGAATCACTTTGCATTCAAAGTAAACAAGAAGAAGAGCATTTGAGCTATAAAGTCCAGAGACTGAGGCAAAGAATGAATTCAATCGGCAATTGGTCAACCCTAACACCGTGAAAGAAAAAGGTACCTCTCTGTAAATCTAAAATATGTTGAAATGGCTACCCCTCATGTTATTGACATTATTGAAAGGCCTTGACCCAAATTCAAGAAGCATCCTCACAAATCAATTCAAGTCAATCCGTTAGGTGCTTTCTCAAGCATTTTGAATGGGGTGCTACATGTAGAAGACATTAGGGTTTAAATTCATGCAAATATAGATGAGTTTGGAGATTCAAGGTATGTAGATTTGTTTGAAAAACAACTCATGGATGAAAATAATGAACTTAAACCCAAATACAAGGCTCTACAGGATAAACACTTTGTTTAGGTTATGGGGTTTCCAACATTTGATGAGGATGAGTGGGTCCAATACGTCTTAAGTCAGATACATGATGAATTCATGTGGTTGTTAAAACCGTTCAAGATTACCAAGGATACTAACAAAAATGTAACTGGTTTGAACTCAACCGAAGGATTGGCCATTCTGAAAGCTGTGAAAAACCAGACAGTAACTGATGCTACCGGAGCTAAGTTTGACAAAAGAGCAATGACCATAAATGATATTATAGAGCCAGATGTCAAATTCACCTCCATGGTGATTGGCTACAAGATTTACCACTCGAGCAGAGAAAATTTTATTTCTAGAATAGTCATTTATGCTACATACAAGATGCTAAAAGAAAATGTTGATTATGACTTGTGTGAACTATTACAAAATCAATTGAGTGAAAATTTGAACAAGATCAGAAGGGACAAGAAGAACACCTTCAAGTATGGTACACTGATTTTATGTGTATTCTTTTACTATATGAATGAGGTACATGGGGTAAAAGTTGTACACTGGACTAAGGATGAGCCGGTTGCCATTCAAATCAAAAATCATCTTCGCAGCATTGATGATTTCAATGCTCAGAAAACAACAATATGGGGTTATTTCAAAAAAAATTAGAATCTAATGCACTCAAGGGAAAGAATCCCCAATTCAATTGTTGACAAATACAAAAATAAAATATGCTTCATGGTTGATACTGATAAGTGTTTAATGGAAGCAGTGGAACCCAGAACTGTTTGGATCATGCCCATGGGGTATGAAGTAGATGAAAGGATCTTGGATATGTATGCTCAACATCTGCTAAGCAAGCCCAAAGACACAACAGTTGAAAGATTTGGAACTTATGAGGAGCTGAGTTTAAATTTTCATATTGAGCTCAGAGAACCTAAAACAAATAGGAGAGTAAGAAAAGAAGTTGAGCACCTAGCTGAAAATCTTGGCCTAACAAAGGAAGCTGTGAAGAAATTCAGAGAAAGAATAGAAAATGAAGAGAAAGAAAACAAGAAAAGAGACAAACAAGTGATCCGGTTGAACCTTGTTCCACTTCAAGAACTACTAGAAGTTCTACTATTGCCTCTAAATCTAGAAAACTGGAAGCAGAATCATCCAGAAAACGTGAGAAAAGGAAGAAAACAAAAGCTTCTCAAACTTATGAAAGCATAAGAGAAGATGAAATAGATACAGACTCTGACATTGAAATCAAGGAACCAGAAGTCTCTAGAACAAAAGCTAGAAAGTTAACCAAAGAAAAGTCCTACGGAAGAAAAAGGACTAGCAAAAAGCAAAAGACTGAAGAATATGTTGAGAAATCCACACTCTCGCTAGAAGATGTGATAAAATCAGTCACTCTGGATGGTAATCTAAAATCCATGATTGAATTCTATAATGAATACAATGATATGGATAAAAAGGTGTTAGAGGAAGCAATGGTCATATATCTCAACATCTACAACAAGGCACTAATTGAGATAACTACTGAGTTACCACAAAGTTTGGTAAATATCTTGGAATTGAGAAAAGAAATGCCAAGTGCAAGGATGTGGAAATTAGAGAACATGAGCTAATAAATCTGTCCTCAAATTTCTCCTGAACAAATAGATATGATATTTAAGGAAGTCAAAGATGATTTCAAAAGAAAAAGGAGAATGAACAAGCTCATGCTTGGAGAAACAAGTGAAATAGCTAAAGAAACTCAAGAGATTATTTTGAAAGCATTAAAGAAGCATAATTTTCATATAGTCACAAAAGAAGTGCCGGATGGTGAAGAAGAGAACATTATTGACCAGCAATTTGAGTTGGGTTGAGCCTCTGTTCTAAAAGTAGAACAAACAATTTAGGAGGATACAAAAATGTTGGATAAAATATTTGATACAGATTATACTCCCAATCCATCTGATACAACAGGAAAGGAAGATAATGTTACTCTTTCATAGAGCCCTTCTGATCAGATAGCAAGTGATGAACAAACAAGAAAAAGTTCCTCTACAGAGAACATAGAAAAGGATAAAGTAGAGCTAAAAGAAGAAAGAGAAAAGAAAGATAATACAAAAGAAGATGGTGCAAACATTGAAGCACCTAAAGCAGAGACTAAGAAATTAGGAGATCAAAAGGTTGATTATGAAATGACTGCAAGAGACACTGCAGATACAGTAAAAGGTCTTCTTGGAAAAGAAGTAATTGAACTTGATGAACTGGAACTACTCCAAGGTCTAGCCAATCCAGATACCCTCTCTCCAATTTAACTGATGAAGATAGCACCATTCACCCAAGTAAAGGCTAGAGAGAAGATGTTAAAGTTCCACATGGAGGAGAATGAGCTACTAGGACTTGCAACCAAAGTTTTGGAGAAATTATTGCCAACCTATCAGAAGAATCAAAATAATTCCCCCTTCAGACATCTAAAGAATTTGGTAAGTTTAGTAAATTCACATTTTGAGTCCTTTGGGAAGTCTGCGGAGGTGAAAGTTCAGAAAGAATTCTTAGATAAGAAATTCTGTGAATTAAAGAACCTGATAGGAAATGATAGAAGAATACTTGGTATTGGCATAAAAAGTATTCAGAATGCTCTAAATGATGGAAGTGAGATGTACAAATTATGTCTATCATGGCCCAAATTTAATAAGGATATTGAGAACAAGATAACGGAACAAGAACAAAATTTGTCAAATCTCTCTCAAAATTTTGATCCCCTAACGGTTTCACTCATAAGTCAAGAATGTCAAGTAATTAACTTAACTGAGGAAATAAAGAAACTTGTCAAAGAGAAAAGAAACATTATGAAAAGAATGTGTGAGCTCTAGGGATTAATTGCCCCTAAGTTAGAGACAATGTACAATGCCTTATTTGAAGCTCAAACTGTAGTTCAAACCAGTGTTCCATCAGATCTGTCAAAGGCCGAAGCATACTCATTTGTGTTAAATGGGCACATTTCAATTTTGGATGGAATGAAGAGTACTTGGGCCTCTGAACTTGTGCAAATAAAAGCTATTTTTGTAGACATCCTGAAGTTCATGTGAATGGAACCTGATGGTTACTAATACATATGCATCAATGTATACAAAAATTTTGGAGAATTTTGCGGATCCCACCCTTTGCCATTGATGTCAAAGGGGGAGTGAAGGGCAGTGAAAAATAATGTACTCAGCAAAGGGGGAGCACTGGAATAAGTGAAGTGCACAAATGTATAGACAAAGGGGGAGTTGCACAAGGACACTTAGTCATTTTTCACTAAGTGTTACCATCAATGCCACAATGCCAAAGGGGGAGATTGTTGGGAAGAGGCACTGCATAGCATTGATAGGTGTTGTCATTGATGGTAACTAAGATTGTTCCACACATCCGCAGTACAGTATCTGATCTTACCAGAAGTCAGAATGATAATCTAAGTCTGGTAGCGTGAAACAAAGCATATAGCAGAGTCAAGTATTTTGGTCAGTAGATATCTCCAGCTAATCATTATGAGTTACAGATATGAAGAAGTGTAGAGGGACACTAGGACAATCTAAATCCAAGTTTTTTGTCTCTGGTGATAATGGGATCAAAAGTTATGAGCATCTGAATACTGGGTTCTTTTATGACAGAACAGTTCAGTGAAGAACAGGCAGACTTATGTAAATCCTTGTGCGGACCCAATAGAAGTGTTTTGATGAACTATGTATGAGATAGGATGTTAGTGGACAACATGTATGATGATCTACATGTGTTATTTTTGGTACGCATCAATATTGGTGTATGGATCTAGCCGACAGAGCAAAGCACTCTTAAAACTTTCTAAGTGTTTGTTGTTGCCGACTGGCAAGTGATTGCAATTCAAGATAAGTATATATAGCCGATGATTGTGGATATTTTGTGACTAAGGTTGTTATGTAGAAAATATGAAAAGGGCAGAAATAAAATATCTAAATGAAGGTAGAATAGAGAGAAGAGTAGAATAAAGATGAAGTGTACAAAGTCAGTATTTACACTCAATTGGAACTGATCTCTAGCATTGGTAGATGCATCTTACTAGTTCAAAATCTCTGTAAATCTCTTGTAAACTTTTCTATAGGTAGTGAGCCTCCACTTGAGCAATGAGCTTAGGGTAGTGAGCCCAAATGCATGTGCATTCTCATTTGTAGAATACTTTTAACAGGGTACTAATTTTATGGGTTAACCTCCACCGTGGTTTTTCCCTTAACTGGGTTTCCACGTTAAAATCTTGGTGTCAAGTGTGTTATTTATGTTTCTATTTATGTGATGCTGAAATGATTATTTAATTTATTTGTTAATAAGTTGAATAAAGGAAGAAAAGGTTAAATAAGTATCAACTGATTCACCCCCCTTCTTAGTTGACCAAACCTAATCCAACAATACTTTTGAATACAACATACTTTGATAAGACTGGATTAAAGAGAGTTGTATTATTGCATTTTTATTCTGAGTTTCTTGTTTAGCCTTTGGTTCTGAAGGTGTGGAGCAAGGGACCACTCCTGCCAATAGACAGGAGGCTAGTATCTTTGCTTCATTGTCTTATTTACAGTTTTCATTAGAAGTATAATCTTCCTACTTTCATAAGATAGGTCAACTATTTTCTAAATAGATTATTTCCAGTAAATGCATATTTCTAGCTTTTGTGTGGATTAGCTAGATTCTTTTAGCAATTTACTACTTTAGTCTTTAGATCAGATTTTCTTTCCTAGTAGATGTGTTGATGTTTAATTTTACAAGAAATCACCAACAATAGGAAATTCCAAGAATGTGGGACTTGATTCTTGAAATGACCTCCAGATTTTAAAGAAGCTGGCTCTTCTCTATTGTTTTGAGGTAAAGGGAAGAAAAAATAAGATTATAAAAAAATGCTTAAAACTACTAAGGTGATGCATCAAGATCATTATCTAACCCCAACAATACAGTGATTAAACTTATTAGAGTTTACTGGTAAGGTTAAAGAGCATGAAGCATGATTAATATTCCAGTATACTATATCAAATTAACCAAAAGGCTCATAAAAGAAAGTAAGAAACAAGAATTAGAAATAGATTACAAATTGCACAGAACACCACTCTCTCTTCATTGATCGATAGGAGAACAAAGTACATGAGGCAAAGATTTGCACAAAATACAATATTCGATCCCTCAAGAGAGGCACTTGTTAAGGTGATAAAATGCTTCTAATCTAGCTTTGCTGATAAAAACTCTCTGATATTTGGTTCTGTATATCTCTTGTGTCTCTGGCCCACCTCTATTTAAAGCACAAAAACTCCTTCAAAGAACATCTATAACTGCCAAAATCTTCTAACTACAAATCCCACAAATATTGACTCTGATGTTCCAACTAACTGACTCTTCTATTTTGGCTCCTCTGTTGCAGATCTTCCTGAGAATCTTGACTCTCTATTCACTGTGCCATTATAACTGTCTCAACTGTGAGCTTCCAGGCATAGAGACTCAGAAAGTTGACACATGGCGGCCTCTGGTGTATTCTCTATTTCATATTATATCATAGACTCTTCTTTTGACTCTCTTGACCCAAAGCTGACACCTGTATATAACAATGAATGGTGCAATAGACAGAGTCCTCTAAAATGAGGTACAATACAAAATGCATCATTGAAACACATGGATTCTTTCACTACATTCACAAAATGGATGCATGGAACGCTGGCACATCTTCTACAAAACTTTATCCAAAAGACTCTTCAAATGTGCGCCCTACCGACAAGTGGCTCCTTCCACTACATTATCCTCAATAAGAATGGGGCCATTAAATAATCAACAGTGAGACATGTGGAAGGCTCTTGCAACACTTGAAGCTTTAACAAAAGGGGGCTCTACATTATGTGTGGTGCTGACATGCAGCATCCTCTACTTACATCTGCTGAGACTCATTATTTATTTAAAAGCTGACCCTGACGTCACCATTGCCTTCAACTTTTTCCTTTAAACTTTGGAGACCTGACATTCCACCACGTGGAGCCTTGGTGCAAGCTAGGAGAGTATTTTGTTTTGAGAGCTCTTCAAATGAGTGCCAAGCTGACACTTGGTGGCTTCCATTGGTTCTTAGACTCTTAAAGACTCTTTTCTACTCTGAAGCCCCAACATGACTCAAAACTTTAATATTAACCGAATAATATATATTGGATATATATATTCAAAACATAGAGTTTTAATTCTACATTTTATGGTGATCCACTAGGGACTTTGCACATGCGTACAGAGAACTATAATCTATCTACCCATATCAAAAGAGAAAAAAAAAATTGTATTCCCTACCATATCCCCTTTAGAGATTCTGAAAGACGGCCTAAAAACTAGCCCATTCAGTCTCTGATGGGTATTTTTTCTTTTGAAGAGCCTGAAAAGCTCAATCTAATTCAATAATTTCTCTATGAGAAAAGATCTGGAGGCTCTACACAACTACATGCAACTGGAATTCTAACTGGACCATTGGAAGCAACATCGTTTCCACCTCAGCGACACTTGAAGAGTCACTTAAATCCTAGAAAATAGTTTGGTCATTCTATTTTGTGGCTAGTAGAGTCTTGATTTGATCCTCCATCAGGACTGTACTATTTTCTAGAAATGGTGAGGGGAGTCCTAACTGGACCAGTTCTTCAATGCATCCCTTCATTTCCTTTACCCCTTATCTCAAAAGATCTAACAAATTCTTACATTTTGTGGCAGCCTTATTGCAGCTTAGAATCTCTTTCACCTTGACAGCTTTCGTCCACCTGTCAGTAACCCCTACAACTTGTAAAACTTCTTTTGAAGCATCATATAACTTCTGAACCAACAGTTGTGATTCAAAGACTTTAGCAACAACTAAAGATAGGATCTTTTCCATAGAAGAATCAACTTTCTCAGAAAGCTTTTGACCATCTGATATAAACTTAAGTACAAGCTTAAGTTGGGTTACTTCACTTGAGATTCTTTGCCAACAAGAAACATATAGCTCCTTTACCATGGACAACACACCAACAGTTTGAGGTTGTTGGGCTAGCTCTAAAGTCAATTGTTTCACATTTTCTTCCATAGCCTTGCACTTGTTCTACAAGCTACTGTTCTCTGTCTTTGTAGCTGTAAGATTCTGGTGAAGTTGAGTGACCTCTCCATCTTTGTCACTATATTTCTTCTCCAGGAGACTCTTTTCTTGCTCCATAGAAGTGATTGAAGCTTTGGTCTTGTCTAGCTCTGTCTGTGGTTCATTTACCTTTGTTTGTGAGCCTGTAAGACTTCCTTGGACACAGTCCCATTTAACTCCTTATTGAGTTAGTTGATCTCCTGATCCTTGGCCTTAGCCTCTAAGGTCAGGCAATTCACAGTAGTCTTTGCTTGGGCTAATTCAGCTTCTATTTTCTATAATTTCATAGAGACTTTCAAAAAATCTATTGTCACTACAGCTGCAGTTTCTTTCATGGTCTCTACCTTATCCTGAGGTCAAAACTGAGTAAGGTCCATAGCCACATCATTCATAGTGTAGTCTTTAGGTTTCATCTGCTCTAGTGGCTTGACTACATTTGGAGTCATGTGGGCGATTGTCAAGGAATGCTGGGCATGGTCATAAAAAGACCTCATATGTGGGATAGTTGAATCTCTACCCTCTTTCTATTTTTGCTTCTCTTTCCTTAATTCTCTTTCCTTTTTGTAGTTTTAGTTTGATTTTGGAAGGCAGAGGGGGAAATAATCAAACCACCATCAAACGGGGACCCTTGAGGAAAACCATATGGAATGGTGGTTAATTGCTGGGATGGGGCTTGTATAGATGATGCACTCTTTATTACTAAAGGAATGTGGGTAAATTCAATGGTTGAGAAATAATAGGAGGTGTGGAACCGGATGGGGGTGACAATGATTGTTGAGGCACAACAGAGATGGCAGGAAAAACTTAGATATGAGAACTTGGGGTAGCCATCACTAAAGAAGAAGATTCAGAAATAGGAGAAGAGGAAGGGATACTTACCTTGGTTGCAACCACCATTGTAGTGATGGACATGTGAAATGCAATGTTCACCTCTTCTTCCTCATCCTCTTCCTCCTCAATCTTTAACTTTCGCTTTTTCCTGAGAGGAGTCTCTGTAGGATCCTCTAGCAATTCTTGTGTAATCACTAGCCATGATGAAAATACCAATTCTTGTGCTCCTAAACTTTGTGAAATTCCTGCTCTAGGGTACCCAGATGCCGAAGCTATATGGACCCCATGAGGTGGTAGTTGGGAAGCTCACTATTTTTCTAAATCATTGAGAGATGGTGGCCAACTTGAAGGATTTGGAATCTCCATCAATGCCTTTGACCCACTGTTTGCTCCCTCTTCTTTCTCCTGATGCCCAAGAATATTACTCATATCAGGACTGGAGACTGGAGTCATATGTGCTTCATCCTAGAGGCTCGCCCATCTCTCTTCTATGTCAACATCCTCAAAATTTCTTCCCATTCATAAATTTCTTTCCTATATTTCCAATAGGTAGCTATCTTATCTATACTCCAACCTCTATCTAACAAAGCTTGTCTCAAGCCGTGAGTCATCACCTTGGCTAGGTCATATTTCTTGATGGGTTTATAAAAGGTCTCCCATGGTGGAAGAGGCTCAAGGGGAAAATATCCTAACTCAATGTAGACTTCTGGGGAGTCTATTTTTGGTGATCTCCTCTTCTCAAAGAACAGGCAACTTTGATGTTTGAAAGAGGCATGAACTCTACTCTTAGATAGCCAAGAAACCATGAAGCCATCTAGATCATACTTCCATTGATCCATAATCAGAACTAGCCCATAATTAGCTAATTTTCTCATCAAGATGTACTTAGCTTCTCTCTTTACCACAGTGATACCACCTTTAGCCAATGGGATGTCATAGAAGGCATTCTTTTTTCTTCTAGCTCCAAACTCAGAGTCAATAATAGCCATCTATTGGGCCATCTCTAAACCTAAAACCCTACTTGTCAAAACTTTGGGGAACATGAAGGGCTCCTCACCAAAACCATGGACCCTAATCATTGTGTAGTGGGCTCCAAAGAAATAATCACAAGGGACTCAAGAATTTGACATTATTCCCCTTACAAAATCACTCATTCTATGATTAATTTCCTCCGAGTCTAATTGTTGAATGAGTGGGGCCACAAAGTGTTTCACAAATTCATAAAAATCTGATGTCTCAGATAGTAAAGTGGTCCATGCAGACACTGGAATCACTTTGTTGGCGTCTACCATGAGATCCCATAGAGTTAAATTTGTGTGGTTGAAAAAATTGATGGTTCTGATATAAAATCAGGAGGAACAGATATGAAGAATACCTAAATGTCTGGGTGTGTTGGAAAGTGGCCAATTGCTGGCACAATGCAAAAGCTATATGCTCCGCAAAATCAAATTTGTATGCCTACGTCCTCGAGACTGTCTTTAGGTGAAAAATAGCTCCAAGCTACCAGTCGTGCATATTTACATCCTCATTCTGACCAAAAATGAATGACAGCATTGAAAAGGCATCTTGCACATCTGCAGTAAACATTGATAGGGCAATTGGAAGGGATGGTAGTGCGGTGTTGTCTTCTCCTAGACATAGTTCCCTATTCAAGAAGCCAAGCTTTTGGTGCACTTGATGCCAAACTTGCTGCAATTGGGCCATGCTATAAAAACTGGCCGAGAGATCATATGACAAACCAAGCATGTCTTAGATAGCTTGTGCATGAATGACCACTCTGATATTTCTTGCCTGAATGGTCCTACTAGAAGAATCAAAGCTGAGTGCACACATCTAAACTAATTCTGGATAAGGATGAACTAATGGGACTATGTATTGAGCCAAACCAGAGCTCCAAATTCTTATGCCAAAAGTCTCTAATTTTCCTTGCTTCACTTGGTTAATCATTCTCGCATGTGCCCTTTCTCTTAAATTTTTGGGCTTTTTAGACAATTTAGTGTCAAAAATTTCATCAGCATAATCAACAACTAGAGAAGGGTCCTAGGATTTACCCTTCCTTACCTCTTTTATTCTCGACAACTTAATTTTGGCTTGTGTTGGGGCTGAGGCATATGGTTTATTGATCTTCCATTCTTCTGGCAACTCGAATAACAAGTGGACTGATTGTGAGGTTGGTTGTAGGGGTAGCACCAATCTGCCTCTTGGGCCAAATTATTTTAAGTAGGGACTAGGGCCTTAACTAGATTCACAACCAAAATCTGTTGGATAGGTCAAATTATTTGTAAAGGTTGAGCAGGGTTAGGGTTTTGATATCTATTTTGTTGGTAACCCTGATTCCAGTTTTGGTTTATATTGGGATTGTAATCCTAATTCCAATTTTGATTGGATGATTGCCCTTGATTATAATTCTGATGGGGTTTGGGGGTAGTTTGAATATCTATTTTGTTCAATTTATTGGTCATATTGGTCACTAGGGTTGTAAGATCACTTTATTTTTGAGAAGGAGAAGAAGTTGAAGCTTTAAGCTCTGGAATGGGAGCAATAATGGGCTACTGGGATGATGAAGGCAGCTCTAGAAAAAAGGGTACAGGAGGTCTGGGAGCAATTTTCCCATCCTGTATTAGATAATTTTTAGCTTTCAGAGCTATCTCATAAGCAACAAGTAGGGTTTCAACACCCATGGACTGCATCATCACTACAATATCAAAACTTAAAGCTCTTAAAAAGTATAGAAAAGTGCACCTTGTAGTGGGGATGGCATGAGGGTAGTTGGAATTCTCTCCCACATCCTTTGGAATTTGAAATTGAAGTTTGCTAGCATCTCACTTGGAGCTCATTTGATTGTTGCCAATTGTTCAAGTAATGAAAGATTATCTGTCCTCTCACCAAACTGCTTGTAGAGGGCTTCTACCAGCTCGTCCCAGTCATGTATTAAAGCAAGGGTTAAGATCCTGAACCATTGAAGAGCTCTCCCTTTAAAAGATGAAACCATGAGCCTAACTGCAACATCCTCATGCTAGATATGATGGACTGAGCACACATTGGATATGTCTTTGATGTGCTTAGCAAGAGTTATAGAACCATCACCCATGAAGGATGAAATACTTTTAAGGGTTGCAACTAGTATGTCATTATATGCAACAAAATCTAAAGGACTACCTCCATTCAAGGTCACAAAAGGAAAATTTCTAACCATCCTAGGGATATTCAAATTCAGTCTAGGAATGTGCAGACCTCTTCTAGTATATTGAAACCTAATAGGAGGGGGTGTGGATTGGGCCCTTGGATGAGGTAAAATAGGGTTGCTATTCCTTCTCACAGGAGACCTAGATAACCTAGATCTTCTCCTTAAAGCAACAATAGGTAATTCAGTAAATTGATGGTTACCTCTTGAAGAAGCCCTTATTTGCACAGACATAAAATATTGCACTGATCAGAACCAGAAGCTTGTAGAGTCACCATGTGCATGAAAGGTCTACCAGAGTGTAGAGTACTAAGAAGAACACCAGATTCTTAGCTTGATTCTTTGATTTAGATTGCTCACAGTTCCACCAGGTGTGCTAGAAACTGTTATAGCTTGGATTTGCACCCTGTGTTGGAGAGGTTTAATGGTCTTCAACAATCTAGTGAAACATTGAGATGACCTCCAAGTATGGGACCCTGCAAGGAGGCCAAATCTCTAGAGAGAGGCTAGTTCCTTCGCTGAATGAGAGATTCAACTATTCCTAAGACTAAACCTAATCTATCCACCATTTAGGAAAAGGGGAAAGAGGGATAAAACTAGAAATTAATGGAGGTGATACACCGGGTTTGAATATGGAACTCTCACTAAATTGAAAATGTACAAAATAAAGAAATACAACTAATCAACTTACACAGATCTAGCTGATTCTAATAGAGGTAAGAAGCAGAACATAATTGTAAGGAACAAAGCATTCACATACAAATAATCCTAATTTACACAGTGCTAAAAAATAGCATAAAGAGGTAAAACATAGTGTGTATTTCAAAAAGAAGGCATGGTTACAACAGAGGGCTCTGTTTGAAAATATAGAAGAATCAAGAAATTTCACTATCTTCCAACTGTTTTTGAAACCTCATTACATCTTACAAAAATGCATATATAGCAATTCATTACATTGACCTCAGTCATTTCACAATTAATTCACCCCCATGGGCCTGTTAGAAAATATCCTTACCAAAGGGAATGTCTGCCTACAAGGATTAAATATAGAAATCTCTTGGATCATAGAGTAGCTGAAAGATATTTTGGTCTTTAGGGCAAACAACTAATTCATCACCTACAATCATAAATGCAAAAAATATCTAAAATAGAGTAGTTGAGTAGATCAGATTCTGCATTAATGGATGATGAGAGGAAAATCAAATAGATTTTCCCTTTAAAATCCTTTTATACAGAGCTTTTACAACACTTTAAATATCTACATTCAAAAATTTAAAATTTACAATACATATAACTCTATTTTGCATTAATTTATGCATATTTTAGCCCATATTTTGCCCTGTCGAAAAGATCATCTTATTACAAACCATTTTGTCTCTCTCTGTATTTTTCTATTTTTAGTTGACAACTTTTTCTTTTTCTGGGCTGTGGCTTGTTTCTTCACTTTTTGCCCTTATCGACAAAATGTCATTTTGCTGAACCTTGCTTTTGGTCCATCTTCTCTTTGTTATCAGCAAAATCTTGTTTTATTGAACTTTCTTTTTAGCTCTCTTTCGCCCCTCTATCGGTAAAAGTTTGCTTTTGCAAACTTTGTCCTTTGGTCTAGCTTTTCTCTTCTATCAGAAAAATCAACTTTGCCAAACCATTCTGCCCTTTCACTTTGCCTTATCGACAGTTTTGCAATTTCTTGAACCTTAGCCTTTATTCTTCATTCCTTTCGTTTGTCTTTATTGGCAAAGTCTTACTTTGCTGAATCATTTTTCTTCCACTTTTGCTTTATCAGCAAAAGTTGTCCTTGGTAAACCTTGACCTCTTTCTCCCTCCTTTATTGACAAAATGCTGTCAGTGAACTACAGAGATTTTAAACTTGGAGGAAAGTTCACGCCTTATGAATTACCGACAAAGGCATCTTTTGTTTTCTCTTGACTTAGTCGATTTTACAAATCCTTCCCTTTGCTTTCCTTTTATTGGGACTTCACCCTGTTATGTCAGAAAAATGCACCCTTGGGGGTTTTTTCCTTTAAGGTTTAGCTCCCGGATCTTTAGATTGCATTTCGAGCATCTTGCATGATAATTTAGACTCCCAATGAGAAAACCCTTGGGTCTTGTGACAAATAGGACCTAAGGGGTGCTAATTTAATGATGCTGAAACAAAGACAGGGGGTGGACAAGGGCGCTAGTGCCCTAGTCCAACCCTATTTTGGGTTTGCCCTAAATTCAAATGTTGGGTTTGTGACCGTTATTTGGTTTCCAGGCTGACATCATAAGTTTCAAATACGAAATTCTTGGCGGGAATCTTTGTAGTTGCATAAATAAGCATGTTTAGGTTATCATTTGTAAACTAGAAAAGAAGATAACTAGAGGATGTTTATGTTTCAAAATCTATTGGCATACTTGTGATATCATTATGTTGCAGAGCATAGCATTGTTATTATGTTTCTTTTTGCAGGTTGGATTACATCTTCTCCTCATGGCATTGAAGAGATTCTTCCTTCCATGAGAGCTTCATCATCAAGGTGACATTTATTGTGTTTGATCATCATTATCATTTGGATTTTTACCTCTATCCCACAAAGATACGCACTCTCTCTGACAATGATGTTCGAAAGACTTGAATGTCTCTCCGGGGCTTGACTAAGGCAAGCCTCTAAACACCACAACCCCCTCCCACACTCTTTGTGATTGCAAGTTACAGGTATCAGATCTGGAGAAAGTGGAGTTGCAGGGAAGATAGGTGGACATTGAAGATTTGAGATCTGAAAAGAAGTAGACACTGTGTGGGATTTTAGGACAAGGGCACCATCAACATTGTCCTCCACTGTCACATCCCCAGAAACTAAAAATATAATAGAGATCAGTGTCGGAAGGAGATCGGGAATCCATAGAAAAACCTGTACCTTGGACTAGGGCACCATCACCATTGTCCCTGACATTTTTGTTTTCTAGACCGCAAAAAATAGTGAGTTAAGGTTCTCTGCCCTTTGTCTAATTCTGGTAGCATTTGTTGTAATTCATAGATTTAATTACTATTTTGCTTAAATTAGGGTTTCAAGAGCATAAAGGCATTAATTAACAACATTGTGTGATAACTTCTGAATTTCCTAGTAGAAAACCAACTAGCAACCTAATTTGATAGATGACTCTCCTCTCGATAGGAGAAGCACTTGGTTGAAAATCCCTTGGAATGTTTTGTGGAAAGGAGGATTCAAACTAAAACCCCACATTCCATCATCTTCCTTTTCATATAAAACACACCCGATCGATTAACCTCAAAATTTTCAAACCATTTCTTTGAGTTTGCCAATTGGGAAAATCACCAATAAGGCATTCCTTTTCCCTCTTATGCCTTAGACAAATTTTTGAAGAAGCCCACCCTCCTTTATTAGCAAATCGACAGGTCAACGAACTCATGAAATTTTGAACTTGGTGAAGAGTTCAGGTTTTTTGAAATTTGCTGACAAAGGGAAAGGGAAGCCTCATGCCTTAGCCATTTTTGTGTTAGTTCAGGAATCTAAAAATTTGCTGATAAAAGCCAAAAAGGGGCAAAAATTAAGGTAAAAGCTTCAAATTTTTTGGGTTTTTCTGGGTTTTTTGCAAGGATTCTCTTGATGAATGTTTTAGGGATTTTTACAAGGAAAACACTAAGATTTGAGGAATTTTAGGTTTGCAGATTTAGACCTCAAGGGATTTCAACAAGATCTTGAAGCTGAGCTATTTGACTTTGGGCAGAGGAAAATAGGTCAATAGTTATTGTCAATTTAGATCTCTTTCACTTCTTATACTAATGAGCACATGGTGATACTGAGAGTGGGGTGAATCAAGATCTAACAAAAATTTAATTTTCTAAACTTAAACCAATCACAATAAATCACACATGTAAGATATAGCAATTAGGTACATAGAGAGAACACATGATTTTACGTGGAAACCCTTATGAGAGAAAACCACAGAAAAATATTACTTTTATATATTATGATTCTTCTTCTATAAACATCAACCTACTTCTCTTGCAATTCTTCTTATGTGAGCACCAACCCACTGGAGACACCAATCCGCACTTGTAGAATCTGAAGGCTCACAACTAAGCACCAACTCAGTAAGAGACACCATTCTCTAGGCACCAACCTACGAATTCTTCAATGGCTGATATAGTTCTCTTTTACTCACAATCTGATCACTATTTCTAATTCTGTATGATGTAAGTCTTTCCCTTTCAAATCAAGTTCACACACACAAATACTTTCTTCTCTCACAAATCTAATCACACTTTCTTTCCTCACAAAACTGATCCAAATCAAGCATAACTTTTACTTAAAATTTATCATAATCATGGCAACATCTTCATATACATTTATGCTTATATCATCATACTCTAATCTCTTAGCAATCTTCTCTTAATCCTCTCATATATTCTTCACATATATTTTAATTTATCCTTAATACATGGGATGCATATCCTATTAAAATAAATCTAAATTACTTTTCATTTTCTACACCTTTCTCTCTTCTAGATCTACTCTTAAACTCATAAATAATTCATTGGATGCTTGTCTTCTAAGTACTTCTTCCCTTCTTTATATCCTCTCAAGAGAAGTGTCTTTTATGAATAGTTATGTCTTATTCCATAAAGACAACCCTTTATTTATCAATGCACCTCCTCACTCATATCTTTTTATCTTCAACTAATCGCTGCTCCTCATGTATTAAATGTTGTTTTGTTATTGCTACCTTCTATTACAAATGCAGATCGAACTGTTCTCATTCCTTAGTTGCACTTTTTTATTATCTTGATTACAACACATACTCATAAAACATAAGGCATTTTTATTTATTAAATGGATGGCTCTACCTTCTAATTGTATCTCTTTATCATATGCAAACTGCACCTTATGTTATGCACTGCCCTTCCAAAGAGAATCATACCTATTTTAATTCAATTGTCGCCTTAGATAATTCACTGCTCTTCATAAAAAACAAAATTGCTATACTTCATAACATAGAATTGCTTCTCTTTGCAAACAACACACCTCTTTGAATAATAATGATTGCTCCTTGTAATATATTTCTAATTGTTGCTTTTCTCATTCAAAATATATCATTAGTTATATGTTTGGCATAAGACAATTGTCTTATATATGCAATTATTATCCTTAGAGGGAGGTCATCCATTTTGCAAGTCAACCTTATCTATTCCTTTGGAAGTCAGCTTTTGAAGAGTTAACCACTTTGAAATAAAAACTCTTCCTTCAATGATTATGTGGTGCCAATACATGGGTTAGCCAGATTTGAATCTTAAATTTCTAATTTTTTGGTGCTCAGTGAGATCTTCAAGTCAATTCATAATTTAAATCTTTAAATTACATTACTTTTAATCCATCTCACCAAGTCAGCCACCTTGAGTTTATTTAATGAGGTTTTGTATTTCATCCTTAAGTCAGCCTCAACTGTATATTTAAATCTTTAATTTAAATATATTATATCTTTATATCATTCAAGGGAAGTTGGCCACACACCACACATTATTCATTATCAAAATCAAGGCATACATTACGTTACCTCCATTAACACCAATGAATTCCCTAAATACTCCATGCCTTTGACATCAATGACAACATATTCTAATAATCTCTCCCTTTGTCATTGATTGCAACACAATCATAATACTCTCCTTTTTCTTTGCTCCCCCTTATTCTGTCTCTCCCCCTTTGACATCAATGGCAAAGGGACACTTAGTATATTTCTTTTCTTCATGATATGATTGTCTCTTTTCTATGATGCTCCCCCTGTCTGTAAGGCTCCCCCTTTGTCTCTATGTCACTTGGGTGATATGCTTCCTCTATGGCTGTCCAAAAGTAATTTGGATAATCTTCTTAAGTTTTAACAAATCAAGAACTTGCTTTGTTCTTCCATCATTCACTATGCATCTTACAAGATGGAAAATTCCTTCAATTCATCACAAAAAATCTCCCCCTGTCTGTAATACTCCTTTACATTAATGGCATCATACTTCTTTCATTGTCTCAAACCTTCTAGTCTCTCTCTCATATCTTGACATCAATTTTTCTTAATTTCACTATAAGGTAACTTTATAGTATGTACTCTTCTATTTCCATTTATTCTCTTTTCTTATAACTCTTCCCCTTTGATCAATGACAACATAATGCTCATCTAGAATATGCCTTGGCTGATCTATCTTGAATTGTCTTCTCCATGGAGCTAAAATAATGTAATGGTTAGCTCCCCCTGAACTCGTACTTCTCCTTATGGACTAGATGATGCCTCTTGTGCATGAAATGGAGTTTTCACAAGTATATATTCTTCCTTCTTCTCATTATCTTGCTCTTGTTTCCTTCTCCATACTTTTGTATTTCCTTCCTTGTGATTATCCATGGCTTCCAATTTCTTGTTCTACCTAGGGAGTTCGAAACCACTTCTACACAATCGTGCTACATGCCCATAATTGTTTCACTTGTAGCATATAAAATTATAATCCACCAAAGGAACAAGGGAATTATAGTTCCTTCTTGAAAATGCATAAGTACTTCTATTCTTGTTCCAACCATCATTTCTTGCTCGTGTTCTACAATCTCTTGCCTTATGACCAAGGTTGTTGCATTTATAACATATGCTATTGCAATTCTCATTTGACAACTCATAAGAACTTTTATTCTTGGTCCAACCAGGTTCTCTTGCATGTGTCCAACAATCTATTGCTTTATGACCAAAGTTATTACATGAATAGAAATAACCATAAAAGGAATGTTGAAACTTGTTCATTTGCACTTGCCTTGGAGGGAATGGTCTTCTAAAATTTTCTTTGTTGCCTTTATGAGTATTGACTTTTTGAGTGACATTACTTTCTTCTTCTTGGACCTATCACCATCGATGAAGCTCTTAAGCATGTTTGCATATCCTTTGGACTTATCCTCATTTGTTTTCTTTGGTAACTCTATAGCTTTAGAACTTGAGACTTCTTTAGTTGTCTTCTGATTTCCTCCTTTGATTCCTTAGAACTTTTTCATTCTTCAAATCCAATACCACTCTTGTCACATGTAGGTTTTTGAGAATTTATAATTTCATCCAATGTTTCTAAACTCCTTACATTTTTCAACTCCCTGTTTATTTGTGCCACAAATTTCTCCAACTCCTTCCTCAAAGAGACAATTTTGGACTCTAGTTTTTCACAATCTTCTTCCTTTGTCTATAGCTGAAATCTCAGTTTCTCTTCATCTTCTTTGCTTCTTCACATTGAACCTATAGACACCTAAAATTCACCTTACTTCCCAGCTAAATTATCCATACTCTCACAATAATTAAATAGTTTTAATTACTTTAATTATTCATCATCGTTATTCTTCTACATTAATTAAATAATTATTAATTAAGTTAATTTTCCCTGTCTTCCTAGAATTAATTAAATAATGTACAATTATTTAATTAGTCCCTTAGTCTTTTCTAATATTAATTAAATAATTTATAATTATTTAATTAATTAAATCACAAATCCCATATTAATTAAATAAATTAAATATTTATTTAATTAATTCAAATCACATCTTCTCAATTTCTTTCCAAAACTAAACTCATGTGTTTCTAATTAATTAAATTAATTAGATAAATTCATCAATTATCCTCTCATCCTTATCAGGATTTATTTCCTTTTAAAATTGAAAATCGAATCCTTTCTATCTTTTCAAATCTTATCTCATCTACTTGTTTTATTTCCTCTTTCGATCAAATAAAGCAAAAAATAAATCTTATCTTCAAAATCAAATCCTTATCCCTCCATCATCAAAAATATATAAATAAGGCCTCTGCCAAACCAAAATGGATCCATCTTTTATGCAAACTTACTTTGTTGAACTGAGCTCTCATCATGTCATTGCAACCAAGGTTATGCTTGAACCTCTTGAGCAATCCACATACACACGTAAATTGGTGAAGAAAACTTTCTTGCAAAGGAAGGTATAATTGTTATTTAGTTTATTGTCTTTATTTGAGTTTTCGTATGCAATTTTATGCTTTACATTTTGGCGCACCTGCTGGTCTAACCCTCATCATTTGCAAGTTTATGCGTTTTGATTTGTAGATCTAACCTCTTTTGTGTGAAGATTTGGTAATCAAGTTTTGCAGGTCACCTCCTACACTGAATCTAACCTCACTGTTGAGTCTAGGAGGCCTCATAGGTGAAGTTTGACATAAAACACTTAGTATTTATGAAACTAAAAAAAATTCAATTTTTTAAAACTCCCTCATAGGCACTGTAGGCATTTCTTCTTTAAAAAAAAAATATAAATAATTTTTTGTAAAGTTTTTAATAGCTTTTTAATATTTTAAAAGAAAAAACAAACTTAAAAAAAAACCAACACCCCGTCCCCCACTCCCCTCCGCAAAACCCTGCACTCACCACCCACCACCCCCATGCCTTGCCACCACCCTCTACACACCCCACGCTCACTGCCTTCTGCCACTCCTCTCCTCCCTACTACTCCCCTACCCACTCCCTGCCATAGCTCCACTCCCTGCCCCTCTACTCCTCCTTTCTCCCCTTTGCATCTCGCCCTGCCCCTCTGCTCCTCCCCACTCCCCTATGTGTCCTGCCCCGCCCCTCTACTTTGCCCTCCACCCTCCGCACTTCGTGCCCCTAGTCTATGCTCCACCCTCCATGCCCCTAGCCTCCACTCCACCCTCTGCCCCTTCCTCTATAGCCTACCACCTCCTTTTTCCTTAGCTGAGGTCACATCTGTGACCAAGGGGTTGGTGCCAATAGCCCCCCTTTTATATATATATTTTTTCTTTGCCCACAGGCCTTGTTCACATGGGTAACCAGGGCCTTTTTAAACCTTAACCACCAGCATTAACTGCTAATGGCCTAACTACTAATGTGACCAACACTTTGTCTAACCACTAACAGTTTATGTTAATTGCCAGGCTGTCCCCCTTACCCTCCTAGTTCCTTAAGGAGGTTATTTTTTCTTTTTGGCATAACTTTTTGCAGGTATATCAGATTTTTACAAAATTGGTGGCCTTGAAAATTTGACTTGCTTAACTTCATTGTGGCATAGACCTCAGTAGCATATCTATCCTATATTCTTAGGTATATTCCTTCAAAGTCAGCCTTTCTTTACAAACTTCATTTGAGCATATCTTGTGTAAAACTTAACAAAATTGAATGAATTTTTTTTGAAAGTGCTTAGAATTTCATGTAGATTTTGATTGTTGATTTATTTTCTAGTAGCAATTGATCATTTTCAAATTTTATTAAATTTACCCTTGTTTAGCCTAACACTTGTTTTGTAGCTTTCACATGCTAAAGATCAAACCATTAAAACTATTCACAACTTGTTACAGATTCGCTTGCCAAAGACAAAAACATTGAAATTACTAACTTTTTGTTGTAGATTTTGCAAGTCAAAGGCATCTTTTTATCACTAAACTAGGAACTTAGTTTAATCTAGGGGAATAGTAATTGAATCTTGTTTGCTATGTTTGGAATTTTCTATGTGTGTATGCTCTCTCCTTGCACTGAAAGGTGATCTTGGAGATCAAAAACACTAGTTAATTCATTTACTTACTTTCTTTACTTTTATTCATGGGGACCCTGTTGGAAATAAGGAGGACAACTGAGAGGGGGGGTGAATCAGTTATCTTAATTATTTAACTTTCTTTTCTTCTTAACAATTAGTGCAGTATCAAAACATTTAAGCATACATGATCATAAGAGCATAAAAGAAATCAACACACATGACACAAGGATTTTTATGTGGAAAACCCTGTTAAGGGAAAAACCACGGGGTGACTAACCCAAGATTGTATTCTCTATTAAAAGAATAGAAGTACAAAATGACACTTGCCAATTAGGGCTCATTGCTTGAGCACACTGCTCACAAGAGGCTCACTACCTATAAGAGACTCACTGTCTACAAGGTATATAGAATGTAACCAGGTGTTTGAACGGATCAGAGGCATCCACATATGCTAAGGTTCAGTTCCAGTTAGGCTCAATATACTGTTCTACTGCACTTCATTCTTCCTCTGCTTTAGTGCTGCTGTTCTGTCACATACTAGACTTGTTTTACTGCTTCCACACTTATCGTGGCCTTTCTTCATACATTATCACACGCCACACACTACTTCATACCAAAATCCATCTGGTATATATATCCGCACCAAGGATTTCAACATCTTTCTAGTCAACAAATGAAATAATTAAGATATTTACAAAGCACTGATCTGTTGGCTGAATCCATGATTAATATGTGATGCGTATCAAATTCATAGACAGAAATCATCATTCATGTCGACCAACCATGAATGATCCCTCAAGAAGCTTGATCACCATCAATTTCTCATCCAGATTAAGGTCTGATACTCTGCCGATTAGCTCTTGCTCAGTCTGCTCTACCTGTCAGGAGCCCAACACTTAGGATCTCATATCTTTTCACTTTTTCATCACCGGAGGCTCAATCTCTGGAATGTGGAAGTCATGGTACTCCTCTTGACTTCCCCAAGTCTGCACTTTGCTGAGATACTTCCTCTGAGAGATCCAGATCTAATTGTCAGACCTTGCTGCATGCTCTGTTCTTGTTCACTGGACCAAAGCACTCTTCAATCAGACTTCCGGTATAGACATACTATGTGCTACAGATGAGTGGGATGGATTTTGTTGCCATTAATGACAACACTCATGAAGCCACATAGTGTCTCTTGCCAACAGACCCAAGATCAATATGTATGCTCTTCTCTCGCGTCAAAAGGCGATCTTGAGAATCAAAAGTACTTGGTATCCTCTCTAGGAGGCCTGTTAAGGGATTTCATCACCCTTAAGGATGACCTCAACCACGTGTTCTGGCAGGGTATATAAAGGGGGGAGTGAAAGTTTTACCTCAATCTAGTCATCTAGTTATTGGCACAACCTTTGGACCCCAAGTGATTCTGGACACAAGGTGACGTGATGTTTGCTTAATCACTTATGTCACATGCTCTCAATAGACTAGTGTTCACAGATTTGGACCCCACCGTACCTAGTGTATATCAGGATCTCCCTAGACACCTTGTTATCCTAGATAAAACCTTTCAGCTGTCATATCCTTCGGTGCATCACAGCTGCATGGAGGAGAAGAGATCACACTATTACCTTCATTTTTTGAGATAAAATATGCTTTGGACAAGACTTTTTGTCTCCAAAGTAAGGGGTGTATGGTGGTACATGACCTTGCATTCCCTACCTATCCAAGCAATGATAAATGATATCAAGGGGATGGAAACCACCATTATCTAATAGTGGGGGTTGAAGTCAAACTTGAGTGAGTTTGCGGGATATGACACTCCTTGCTTGAATAATATAGGATTGTACAAGAGTGTTTAGCGTGTCTTCTTGTTATCTACCAATGTATGCCATTTGTTATCCATGGAGGTTAATAGCCTTGCGCACCCATTTCCAAAAGTATCATAGCCATTGTGTCTTTTTTGTTTGAAATCTCTTGCCAAAGAACTTATCCAAAATCTTTTCCAAACATTCGATTACAAAATTTCACTATTGAACAATATTTCCAATCATCCCTTGTCTAGACTTAGAGATCTTTTATACCAATTGAACATACAGACCTTAGACTTTTTGCCATCTGCATTATCAACCTTTCATCCATCTCCATCCATCATCATCATTATCTTATTGGACTTTAGAACTAGTTATCCCATTGAGACCATAGGTAACTTCTTGGACATCTTTATCAACATCAACCAACATAATACTTTTGATCATCCAAATTTATTAATCATCTTGTTTGAGTCAGAATCTAGATCTAAATCCACTAGCTTGTCACTTTTTTGAGAAGTATGCCTCTCTCAAATTAGAAAGTGATTTAGTACCTATCATTAGTGACTTAGATAGCTTAGTAGAGTGGCTCCTCTTGAGTTGGTGAACCTCAATTCCCCATTTAGTCTTTGCTTGAACTCATTAGTCTAGTTCTTGGAAGATAATCTCAATCCAACACCTATCAATTTGATCTCGATTTATCTCAACCTTGTTTGGTTATCATCTTTTTATCTCCACATCAAATCTTTGGTCCACACATCCTTGAAGTCTTTCTATCTTTTAAAAGTCCAAATCACTCCATCCATCTTCATCCATCATCATATGTCTCTAATCTTTCATGCCCATAACTAGATCTCAATATCAGAAAAATATGGAGATAAATCTAAATGTTCCCACAACTCTAATATATGCAAGTCAATTTACTATGGGAATGCCCCCACATGTCTTTTTACCTAGTGGCTATGTTTTGGTTCAATCAAATTCCATGGAAATCATACCCTAATCACAAGAACTAGAGGGAGACCTTGTCCATGATGAATTCCAAGACCCTGAAGTTTTAAGCACTATAGATTGTTTCCTAACTTCTAATCCTAATCATTTTTTCTCTTACTTGCTAAGAGGGGAGCCAAATTGCCTAGTAATTTTGATACCTCTACAATTAAGGAGCAAGACCCCTTTTCCATTTCTACTTCTACATCACCTACCATAACACCTATCATTTCTACCACAACTACACCATCATCTTATAACACTTCTTCTATTCCATTCACTAACCAATTCGTTAACCCTCTCTACCAACCTCCCACATCATTTAATTCTATTTTTTCTAGTGCTCCATCATCTATCCCACAAATTAACCCAATCATGTCATCCATAACTCAACCTAATATTCCCATCACTTCACAACCCCAAGCTACCCACCCATTATCATTTCTTTCATCACAACCTCAAGTTTCTAATCCTTTCATCACTTCACAACCCCAAGCTTCCAACCCACTATAATTTCTTTCATCACAACCTCAAGTTTCTAATCCATTCCTCACTTCACAACCTCAAACTTCCAACCCATACTCATATGAATCTATCACTAATCCCCCATCTATGCATCAACCTCAAACTTCCAATCCATATTCCTATATCAATCCACCTCAAACATCACAACCACCATTGTAAAACTATTAGAGTCTTCAAACTCCTCAAAATACTACATCAGAATGAGATCAAAAAATTTCATCTCTACCAAAACAAACATCAAATATCACCCTAGGGCACCCTAAGAAAACTTTCTCTTTGGAGGCTGCTTGCCCTTATCCTTTTGATAGATCTATCTCTATGATCCCCTTTCGTCATAATTTTGAAATGCTTAAACTTGATAAATACAAAGGCAAAGGGGATCCAAAAGAACATCTTAGGGAATTCTATGTCGCTTGTCTTGAGGTAGCCCACAATTATACATATCTTATGTGCCTCTTTCCCCGTAGTCTCATAGGGGAAGCTATCAAATGGTTTTCTCACTTACAACCAGGTATCAAAACATTCAATGAGTTAGTTGAGAAATTTGTAACTCATTTCATGAAGTTTCCATGATGGATTTATGTAACAACAAACAATGCAATGATGAAACTTTCATCTCATTCTTACAACGTTGGATGAATATGGCTAGCAAGTTCCCTTGGCCTATTCCTAAAAAACAATTGGTTAACATTTTTGTCCAAAACCTAAACCACGAGTCAGGTTTTCATCTATAAATCCAATGTGCAAATTCATTTGAGGAAATCATATCTAAGGGAACAAACATTGAAAAGGCCCTTATTGCTAAAAGTCTAGTCAAAATTTTCAAAGAAACCAAAGAGAATCCTCAACAATCCAATGACAAACCCCACTTTTGGTCCAATAATAAATATGTTGTAAATGATGGTGTTGTGGATGCCAAACACATTCAAAATATCCAAACACCTGTCAATAAACAACTAGTCAAACATACCCTTTCAATGCCTCGAGAACAATCATGACAAGATTCCACCCAAAGACATAAATTTACCCCTTTGGGAGAACCCATTGAAGTTATCCTACTAAAATTGGTTCAAATAGGTCTCATCACACTATTTGAAGCACATTAATATGACAAACCTCAATTCAAACCCTCATGGTATAAGGACAATGAATACTGTGAGTTCCATAGGGTAAAAGGACATTAAACCCTTGGATGTATGAAACTTAAGAATCTCATGCAGAATCTTATAGGTTGAGGTGACATAAATGTTGATGAACCTCCAAAACAAACCTCTAACAATGACCTTGATATCTACAAGGATCCATTCCCACCTCACAATAAGGAAAATAACTCTGATAAAGGGAAAAATGTCAACCATGCATCCACCTCCTATGATTCCATTATGGGGCATATAACTGAGAGTCATCACCATGTGTCTACCCTTATCATTAAAGGAAAAAAAAAACTAATTGTGCAATAACCACCCATCGTGGCCGTGTCACCCTTTGTGGGGCAACATCTAATGTAGATCTAGCCTCTAAGTACAATATTCTTGATCATCTAGGCAAAACCCCGACATAGATATCCATTTTAGATCTTCTTAAAACATCACCTGCACATAAAGCTATTCTTGAAAAAGCCTTGCAAGAGTCATTCATTCCAAATAACATAGATGTCAACCAATTTCAAGCTATGATAGGTCACATTTCTTCATCTCACTGCTTGATCTTCACTTAACAAGACCTCCCATCACATAGCTCTTACCATAATGACACATTACACATCAAAGTCTACATGTCCATCAATGCAAAATCAAAAGGGTCCTTATAGATGGTGGTGCTAGCTTAAACATATGCTCTCTAAAATTGTTAAAATAGTTGGGGTACTTTGAGGATCTTATTGATTCAGAAAAAATTATAACTATTAAAGCGCATGATAATGCAAAAAGAAAATATGAAGGTTTCATTCATCTACCCATCCAAATTGGTCCTACAGTTATCAAAACTCATTGTCAAGTATTGGACCTTGATCTTCCCTACAATATCATTCTAGGTTGCCCATGGATACATACCATGAGGTCCGTACCATCCACATATTGCCAGTGTCTCAAATTCCCCTACATTGGTACATAAATTACTATTCTTGGAGACCCTAATCCTTATGAATGTTGTAGAGCCATGCAAGGCTGCCACAAAGATTTGAATCAAATTACAAACAAGATTATAGCTCAACCATCCTCATCCTACATTGATCCATCCATATTAACCAAAGCCCCATTTGATAAACCTATTCCTAAGATCAAGGTCCAGTACAAAGACACAGGATTTGGTGAGTATGACCTATAAAAATCTTATTATGTGGGGAACTTGCCACAATCACCTAGATCTTATGGAAAACCACTCCTAGCAAAAACAAGATCAAAAGTTCTCATAATGGCTAGCTCCACCATATTCATTCATTGGGGACTTCTAGAAGATGAATCCATTGAAGATATCTCATCTTGGCTATATAAGGAAGCCCAAGATGTAGTCACACTACTAGTTGAGCAGTATACTAGAGGTCTTCGCATTGTTAAGAACATGGCTTACAAAGGTCAAGGTGGCCTTGGATTACATGGACAAGGAAATGTAGAACCCATCATTGTGACAAAGAAACATAATAAACAAGGATTAGGGTACAAAAAGGAGCTACCAAAGCCCTCGAACATCGAGTATATTCTTGACAAAGTAGTGAAGACATTTCTCGCAGTTGAACATTCTAAAAAGGATACCATTGATGACTCTATGATACATCTCACATACCTATTTCATGAGACCTCTATTTTCATGATATCCTCTATCTCCCTTACATCCACTACCAAAACCCAAAGCCTTCCACTTGTTTACCCATAACTTATTAATTGGGACCAACAAGAGCCTCTGATTCTAGACATATTTTAGAATGATGAGGCCATTGTAGAATTCATGGGACTATGAGACAGTATTCCCTTAGGTGACCATAAATTAGGTTTCAACATAGATCTTAATAACACAACATACTTTGGTGAGAAGGTCAACTCCTCTAGTTGTAAAAATAAAACAATAAAAAGATCCCCTGGTGAAAACCACATTATGGTGCCATTGGATTCTAAAATAGTAAAAAGAAAGGACGTATCCAATGGTGAAAACCTCCTTGGGGTACTTAAGGATGGAGGATTTGACCTTCCCCTACAATCCGCATATCCAGAAAAATCTCCACTTTTGGTTGAGAAATCACAAGAGATCAATTTGGGAGCAACCCAAAATCCTAAGATTACATTTCTCACAGCTTCCTTATCAGAACAAGTGAAAAAATTTCACAACATTCTTTTTGAAAAGGACTGTCAACTTTGCTTGGTCATATGCAGACATGCTTGGATTGGATCCTTCCTTAATGGTCCATCATTTAGCAGTATTTCCTAATGCCAAGATAGTTAAATAGAAACTCAGGAAGATGCATCCCTAAATCACATTACTCGTCAGGGTAGAACTTCAGAAGCTATTACATGTGGAATTCATCTATCCCATTGATTATCCTAAATGGGTTTCAAATCTAGTCCCTATCTCTAAAGTCACTGGAGGCATCCGTATATGCACCGATTTAAAGGATCTAAACAAAGCTTGTCCAAAGGATGATTTCCCTCTACCTAACATCAACATCATAGTAGATCTCACAGCTGGTCACGAAATGTTGTCCTTAATGGAGGTTTTTTCTAGTTATAATCAGATGCTTATTGCACCTGAAGATCAACATAAGACCACTTTCACATGTCCTTGGAGAACCTATTGTTGGCAAGTTATGCCTTTTGGTCTAAAGAACACCGAATCCACATACCAAGGAGCAATGACTGTCATATTTCATGATTTTTTTCATCATATCATGGAGGACTATGTTCATGACCTATTGGGAAAGTCACTTATTAGAGGGTCACTTACAAGTATTGGAACAAATTTTTGATAGGCTAGAACAATATCAGGTTAGACTCAACCCAAAGAAATGTGTGTTTGGTGTCACATCTAGAAAATTGCTAGGATACATCATGTCTCATAGAGGCATTGAAGTAGATCTCGTTAAGGTCAAAGCTATAGTTGATATGGCTCCACCTACCAACTTGAAACAAATCAAGAGCCTTCAAGGAAAATTATAGTCTATCAGGTGCTTTATAGCTAAACTTGCTAACAAATCTCAACCTCTTTACACCTGCTTCGCAAAGATGTCACATTTAGATGGGACAAGTGTCAACAAGCCTTTGATCAATTGAAAGAATATCTTGCAACACTGCCAGTGTTGGTACCACCAATATCAGGGTGACCTTTGTTACTCTATATTTCTTCTACATCAACTGTCTTAGGAGCCCTCTTGGCTCAACATGATGAATCCAAAAAAGAACATGATATCTATTATATTAGTCGCACCTTAGTAGGTTATGAACTTAATTATACTTCCATGGAGTGAGCATGTCTAGCTATTGTGTTTGCTTCCCAAAAGTTGTAGCACTATATACTAAATCAATAAACAAAGCTCATCTCTAAGGTAGATCCTTTAAAGTATCTTCTATCCAAGGCATCTCTTACAGGTAGACTAGCAAAATGGGTCATGATCCTTAGTGAGTTTGATATTGAGTATGTTGATTAGAAAACAATCAAAGGACAAGTCATTGCCGATCAACTAGCAGAGGCACCTACCACAGATACACATCCTATGATTTTAGATTTTCGAAACGAAGGGATCTTTTATATATATCCATCAATTATGTGGCAACTCTACTTTGATGGTTCATACACACAACATGGTTCGAGAGCTGGAGTACTTTTTATTACACCATAGGGTGACTATATTCCTCGGTCATACTGGATAGCTTTTCTATGTACCAACAAGATTGCAAAATATGAAGCATTAATCACATGACTCCAATGGATATACAATAGAATATTAAATAAATACAAGTTTATAGTGATTCACAGTTGGTCATTTGACAAGTTACAAATGAGTATCAGACGAAAGAAAACAAGTTGCTTCCTTATAAGAGAATGGTTGATGACTTCAAGAAATACTTTTCCAAGATATCCTTTGAATAGATTCCTAGATTAAACAACAAAGTTGTCGATGCGATGGAAACTATAGGATCTCTCATGGATATGCTAAATAATGCTCAATGCTGTGAATTCCTGGTTGAAAAAATTTTGATACCAGCTTTTGATATTCCACCCACTGAATTCATATGCAAACTTGTTGGTCCCAATTCTCCATGGTATCAAGACATTTACGATTACCTTCATGATCATACCCTTCCACCAAACCTAACCAATACCCAAAGGAAAACCTTTATTTGTCATACTTCTCGATTCACCATTCTTGGTCAGAACCTATACTGACAAAGTCTCGATGGTATCCTACTTAGATGTCTCAACTTAGAAGAGGCCAACACTACTTTACAAGATGTTCACAAAGGTGTCTATGGGGCACATTACACCAACCCTAACCTTGTTAAAAAGTTGCTATGTGTTGGATACTATTAGCCTACTATGGAACAAGATACCTACTAATTTGCTAAAAAGTACCTTCAATGTCAGTATCACGGTGACCTGATTCATGCACCAACACATGAGTTGCAACTTGTTACCACTCCTTGGCCATTTTTATAATGGGGACTCGACCTCCTAGGTAAAATCCATCCATCATCCTATAATGACCATAAGTTAATAATCACTGCCACTGAGTTGTTTACAAAGTGGGTAGAAGCCATTCCTATGACATATCATTGGCAAATATATTGCAAAGTTCATCCTGCACTATATCATTTTCTGATATGGTATTCTGCTTCCTATTGTCACTGATAATGGTAAACATTTGAAGAAACAAGAAGTTTCTGCCTTGTGCACTTAGTTTCACATTCGACATCATTTTTCTACTCCTTATTATCCTCAAAGTAACAACCAAGCTGAGGCTTCCAACAAAACCATATTGAAAATACTTAAGAAAATAGTCAATGAAGTTGGTCGTGATTGGCATTTGCAGCTTAATCCTACCTTATGGGCATACTGCACTAGTATCAGGACCCCAACTAGTGCTACTCCATACTTATTAGTCTATGGCACTGAATCTATTCTACCTATCGAGGTTGAGTTCCCTTCTCTCAAAGTCTCTATGCAGCATTTTATTGATGGCGAAGAGTACAAAATCACTAGATCAAATGAGCTAGAGTTACTGGACAAGAGGCATCTAAAAGCACTTAA
The DNA here is from genome assembly GCA_027924645.1 of Cunninghamia lanceolata. Lineage (NCBI taxonomy): Eukaryota > Viridiplantae > Streptophyta > Pinopsida > Cupressales > Cupressaceae > Cunninghamia > Cunninghamia lanceolata. The sequence continues at coordinate 10,767,255 of BSBN01000321.1, forward strand.
TCACCTTCAAGTTTATCAAAACTACCTTCCTTGCAGTTACAATAAGAAGATCAAGGAACGCTAGTTTCAAGTAGGTGATCTAGTTCTCAAAGAAATTTAGAAAAACTAGTACGATAGAGACAAAAAGGGCAAGTTTGAACCTAATTAGTTGGGACCCTTCATCATTACAACATTATATGGATCAGGAGCTTATACTTTATCAACATCTGAAGGAATACCTTTAGATGAACCCATCAATAGTGTTCATCTTAAAAAGTTCTATGCTTGATCCTTAGAGTATACCTAGCACAAAATACAAAAAAATTAGAAAAATACAAAAATAAAAAATATAGAAAAATACAAAAAAATAAAAAAAATAGAAAAATCTAAAAATAAAATAATCTGTGCTCTGGTGAAAACCTAGCAAACAGGTGCCTTGGATAAGTACTATAGTGAAAACCTGGCAAATATGCATTGTGTAGGAGTCAACATCCACCATCTAGTAAGTTCTCATCCATATCACTTTCATTCACTTTCCATGATAAAGTCTTTCACCCTACACACTTGCATCCATCCACCTATCATGGCTTGAAATTGTCAGTATCACTTGTTATCCATCCAACATCTTCCCATAATAAATCCTCACCTGGCTTAGGGGTATCTTTCCTTAGTATAGTTATAGGAATAGATCCTTGTTTTGTAGAGAGGAAATTGTCACTTCTTCACACATTTCATCCATCCTCCACCAACTGACAAGGGTCGATGTACCTTGGCATTTAATCATGTTTTCATTTGTCAAATCCATGGATGTGTCCTAGGTTGTTTGCAATAAGGAACCTAATAATCAACAATCCTTAGGTTTTTTTTTTTTTTTTTTTCTGAATTGAATTATCCTTATAAACCAATGCTGCTAATCATCTTGTAGAGTTAAAACTCTACATTTTGAATACATATATCCAATATATATATATATATATATATTATTCGGCTAAAGTTTTGAGTCATGTTGGGGTGTCATAGCAAAAAAGGGTCTAAGAAGCAGTAGAAGTTGCCAAGTGTTAGCTTGGCACTCATTTGAAGAGCTCTTGAAACAACAGACTCTCCTAGCTTGCACTAAGGCTCCACGTGGTGGAACGTCAAGTCCCCAAGGTTTGAAAGGAAAAGGGCGAAGGCAATGGTGACGTTAGGGTCAACTTTTAAATAAATAACAAGTCTCAACAGATGGAAATGGAGGATGCCACGCATCAACACTGCATATAATGCAGAGTCCCCTTTTATTAAAGCTTCAAGTGTTACGAGAGCCTTCCATGTGTCTCACTGTTGATTATTTAATGGGCCTCATTCTTATTGAGGAGAATATAGTGGAAGGAGCCACTTGTCGGTAAGGTGCACATTTGAAGAGTCTTTTGGGTAAAGTTTTGTAGAAGATGTGCCAGCCTACCACGCGTCCATTTTGTGAATGTTGAGGAAGACTCCACTTGTTTCAACAATGTGTTTTGTATTGTGCCTCATTTTAAAGGACTCTATCTATGTCGCCATTTTTTGTTATAGACAGGTGTCATCTTTGGGTCAAGAGAGTCAAAAGAAGAGTCTATGATATAATATGAATTAGAGAATACATCGGAGGCCACCATGTATCAATTTTCTAAGTCTCTATGCCTAGGAGCTCACAGTTGAGACAATTATAATGGCAAAATGAATAGAGAGTCAAGATTCTTAGGAAGTTCTGCAGCAGAGGGGCTGAAACAAAAGTTAATTAGCTAGAACATCAGAGCCAATATTTGCGGGATTTGTAGTTAGAAGATTTTGGCAGTTACAAATGATCTTCAATGGAGGTTTTGCACTTTAAATAGTGGTGGATTAGAGACACAAGAGATATAAAAAACCATATATTAGAGAGTTTTTATCATTAGAGCTATATTAGAAGCATTTTACTATTGAAATGCACAAGACAACTGAGAGGGGGTGAATCAGTTGTGTCAAAAAAATTAGCTTCTTTAAACAAAATCACTTTCACATTCATTTAATTTAATTCTTTATTCGGTCATGAAGATTAAACATGAATAGTAGAATCAAAACATGAACACATCAACACCATACACACATGAACACCAGATTTTTAAGTGGAAAACCCTAAACAGGGAAAACCCACGGTGAGGGTTAGCTCATAATATAATGTAGTAATAATACCGAATACCAAAAGAGGCTCACTACCCAAATGAAAGGCTCACTGCCAAAGGGTGGCTCATTGCTGAGGGTTGCATCACTGCTAGGATGAACTCATATAGTAGCATCTACACCATGCCTAAGTTTAGTTCCATTGAAGCGCAATAAATCTCCTCTGCCCTGCTCTTCTTTTACAACTCACACCTTATCTTTGCATCTTCGCTGCTTGTCACCTCATTCACGAATTTATTACATACATTTATACAAATCATTAACCTTGGAATGTACATCAAGGTCGACATTACATTCTACAACCATTGGAACTATCTCCAAGGTTAGCATACATACATATATCAAATTAGGACTAGAACTAAACAAACTTGTAGAGCAAATGAATGAAAGAGGAACACTTCATGGCTTAGCTCAGACCCAAATACATCTTCACATGCTTGGACATGCTTCTACAATCCATGAATCACCTCCGCAAAAAGTGTAACTAACTAGGTCAACCTTCAATACATTCTAGAGACATCCATGAACACCATAGAATCACTTGGGAGCTGACAAATCCAACTACAATAGATCTCACTTGAAGACAACAAATATTGTTCGGGTTAACCGACAGAAGATATCAATTAAATGAAAATAAAGATTAAACAGAGGAATGAAAATACACTAAAATAATAACAACGAGAGACAAGTTTTAACATGGTTTACCCAAACTCGGGCTACATCCACCAAACAGAGAGTCCAATATTATTATCCAGTAAATCAAACTGATTACAACCAGCAATCCTTGCAACTCAATACCGCTGCAAAATGCTACAATACAATATCAAAAACCCTAACCCTTAGCCACTTTTTTTCAAGCCTTATGTCGGTTACAAAATAGGGTTTGTTTATGTCGGTCAATGAAAAAATAACTCCCAGCACCTTTATAAAATAATAAAAAACCGTGTGAGGTTTCAGGGGCACTGCCCCTCGACGCCGCCCTATATCGAGATAGGGACCCCGCTAGGGGCGCTGCCCCTTGACCCCGTCTTGGGGGCGCTGCCACCAAACCCCCGCAAGGGGCACTGCCCCTTGACCCCGTAGGAATTTGGGGGGAAACCACCCCAATAAAAGTGGGGGAAATTTAACCTCCAAGTTTGATTAGGCTCCATATAACAACAATCTCCCACTTGGAGACTGATCAGACTCCACACCATATCATCTCCCACTTAGAGACTGATCATAACACCATTGACCCTGTAGCTCCCTCTAGAAATAAGCACCCTGGACTCTGCTGTTCTATTTTTGTTGTTTTCAGTCTAGAAGACCAACTGAAGCTAAAGAGGAGCTCAACTTCTCCCTTGTCACTGCCTTAGTAAACATATCCACTAGATTTTCATCTGTATGTATCTTTTCCAGCCTTAACTGTCCATCATCCAACACTGACCGAATGAAGTGATACCTCAACTGTATGTGTTTGGTCTTTGAATGCAAGACATAATTCTTTGCAATATGTATGGCACTCTGACTATCTGTAAACAAATAACTCTTAGCCTATTGTTTGCCCAATTCTTCCATGAAATATTGTAGCCATATCATCTCCTTGCTTGCCTTTGTTGCAGCTACATATTCTGCCTATGTGGTGGATAAAGCAACCACCTTTTGCAACAGTGAGATCCAACTCACCGCTGTCCCACCTACAGTAAAGACATAACCTGCAGTACTCTGCCTGGTATCAATATCCCCTGCCAAATCTGAGTCTACATAGCCTGCTAAATTTGTATTAGAGCCTCCAAAACATAAGTGTTTATTGGATGTACCTCTCAAATATATGAGAATCCATTTTACTGCATTCCAATGCTCCAATCCAGGATGACTCATATACCTTCTTACGACTCCTACAACATGTGTAATATCTGGTCTCATGCATACCATGGCATACATTAAATTTCCTACAGTTGAAGCATATGGTACCTTGGACATTTTTTCTTACTCCTCTGGTGTCTTAGGACACATCTCCCTAGTCAATTTCATATGAGTAGGCAAAGGTGTGCTGACAGCTTTTGCATTCTCTATATGGAATCTCTGTAACACCTCCTCAACATAATCAGCCCAAGATAGAGTCAATTTTCTATTCTTCCTATCTCTACAAATTTTCATACCAAGGATTTGTTTTTCTGCCCCCAAATCCTTCATAGCAAATGGCTGTGTTAACTATTGTTTTAACTCTCTTATGTGATCCCTGTTAGACCCAACTACAAGCATGTCATCAACATATAAACATAAAATAATGTAGCTATCCTTATCCAACCTCTTAAAATAAACACAATGGTCAGAATTACATTTGTTGTATCCTTGCTCAACCATAAAACTATCAAATTTCAAATACCATTACCGAGGTGCTTATTTCAGGCCATAGAAACTCTTCTGTAATTTGCACACCAGTTTCTCCTTACCTTTGACCTCAAATCCTTGGGGCTCTTCCATGTATATCTCCTCCTCCAAATCACCATGGAGAAAGGCAGTTTTCACATCTAGCTGTTCCAAATGTAAATCTTCAGCAACCACAATACTTAAAATAGTGCAAATAGAAGTCATCTTAACAACTGGTGAAAAAATCTCATCAAAATCAATGCCCTTTTTTTGTGCAAATCCTTTTACAACTAACCTGGCTTTAAATCTTTTCTTACCTCCATCTTCCTCTCTTAGCCTCTAAACCCATTTGTTTGGTAAAGCCTTTTTACTTGCAAGTAACTTACATAATTCCCAAGTCTAATTTTTCAGCAAGGAGTCCATTTCTTCTTTCATTGCAAGCTCCCATTGAAACTTTGTATCCACCTGCATAGCTTCATCATACCCTTCTGGTTCACCAGCATCTGTTAACAAAATAGAATACAAAGAGGGAGAAAACCTTTCAGGAGGTCTACTTAGCCTTGTTGACCATCTAACATTCACTGGAGTTTGTGGTATTTCTGGTTGCTTTTGCGGAGCATCAGGAACCACTGGAACATCACTATTTGGAGTATCATCCAACCCCACATAATCCTTTTCTTTCTTCTCATGCTGCTGCAACTAATCTTTATACAACACCTTCTCATTGAATATAACATCACTGCTTCTCACAATTTTTTGATTTTCAAAATCCTAAAGTCTATAGCCAAATTCATCAATGCCATATCCAACGAAGGTACATTTTTTTTATTTTGCATCCAACTTGGTTCTATTTTTAGAATCTACATGTGCAAATGCTTCACATCCAAAGGTTTTGAGAAAAGAATAACTCACTTTCTTACCTGTCCATGCTTCCTCTGCAATACCACAGCCCAAAGGAACTGAAGGACCTCTGTTAATTAAATATACAGCGGTGTTGACAACCTCTGCCCACATATTTAAAGGTAGCCCAACATGTAATCTCATGGTCCTTGCATGCTCCATTATTGTCCTATTCATACATTCAGCCACTCCATTTTCCTGTGAAGTCCTTAGAACCATTTTTTGCCTACGAATTCCATTAAAGGAACAATAATCCTTAAATTCTTTGCTGCAATACTCACCACCATTATCAGATCTGAGACATTTTAATCTTTTACCCGTCTCATTTTCAACCAAGCTTCTCCATTTCTTAAATGTTTCAAATACATCAAATTTCTGCCTAAGGAAATAAATCCATTCCTTCCTAGTTACATCATCTATGAATGTAACATAATACTGAGAGCCACCAAGAGAAGATACCTGAGCTGGTCCCCATACATCTGTATGCACAAGCTCCAACTTTTTATCTTTCTTTTGCTTCCCATCCTTGAGAAAACTGACTCTCTTTTGTTTTCCATACACACAACTTTCACAAAAATCCATATTAATACATTTCAGACCTAGTAAAACTTTCTTAGAATGAAGTACCTTCATAATGTTTTCACTCATATGCCCAAGTCTGTTATGCCACAACGTTGTCTCAGAACCTGTAACAACTGTTTCAGTCTCTTCCTGCGAACCTGCAATAATTGTTCCTGAACCTGTTTGTTTTTTCTCTGCAACAACTAAAGTAGAAGGAACAGTATGACATGTACAAAGATATAAGGTGCCTACTTTCACACATTTTACTACTATTAAGGCACCTTTTGAAACCTTCCAATTTTTATCAGTAAATGTAACAATGCAACCTTGTTCAGCTAGCTGCCTTGCTAAAATTAAATTCATACTAAGCCTTGGAACATGCCTTACCTCTTGTGGTAGCCAATGATTCTCATTCTACAACTTAATCTTGATTCTTCCCTTTCCAACAATCTGACAGGGTTCATTATCTCCCAAATAAACTAGCCCAAAATCCCCTTGGACATAATCAAGAAAATAACTTCTATGGGGTGTAGCATGAAATGAGGCCCCTGAATCTAAAACCCATGAATCATCAACATTATTTAGGGAAAGAATCAAAGCATCATATTCAGACTTATTACTTACCACATTTGCCTCCTTATCACCTTCTTGTTTGTCTCCATCTTTATTCTTCTAAGACCAACAATCTTTCTTTAGATGACCTAGTTTCCCATAGTATCAGCAGTCTTTCTGTCCTCTGGATTGGGATCTCTTATCCTTTGATTTTCCTTGTGACTTCCCATGACCTCCAAAACCTTTTCCTCTCTCCTTGGATTTGCCCCTGCTTTCTGCATTCAAAACACTACCTAATGTGGACCCTCCTGAGCTTTTTCGTCACATTTCCTTGCTAAGGATAACACCAACAACATCATCAAATTTTAAAGTGTTTAAACCAGAGATAGAGTTACTTACAACCATTACCAAGCTATTCCAACTTTCTAGCAAAGAACATAAAACTAAGAGAGCCCTCACCTCTTCATCAAATTTCACTTTTATAGAAGTTAATTGACTGACAATCATATTAAACTCATTTAAATGATCACAAATCCACCTTCAATCATTTTTAGATTAAACAAATGCTTCATGAGAAATACCTTATTTGAGGCTAAGGATTTTTCATACAATTTAGCCAAAGCTTTCATCAATTCACTTGTTGTCTTCGCTTCTATTATATTGAATGCCACAGATGGTGTCAGGCACAACTGAATGGTTCCCAGTGCCTTTCTGTCTAGAAGTTCCCAATCCTCATTCGTCATTCCTGTCAGTTTCTTGGATACTCCTTCCAATGGCCTCCATAAATCCTTCTGATAGAGGTAATCCTCCATCTGCATCTCCCATAATTGATAGTTCTGCCCATTAAATTTATTGACCTTCAATTTACCCTCATCCGCCATTAATCCCACTCAAGAGTGAGACCTTCCTGCAGACGATAATTGAACACAACCTACTCTGATACCACTTGTTAGGGTTAGCCGGTAGAAGATATCAATTAAATGCAAATAAAGATTAAATAGAGGAATGAAAATACACTAAAATAATAACAGCGAGACAAGTTTTAATGTGGTTCACCAAAACTTGGGCTACATCCATCAAACAGAGAGTCCAATATTATTATCGAGTAAATCAAAATGATTACAACCAACAATCCCTGCAACTCACTACCACTGCAAAATGCTACAATACAATATCAAAAACCCTAACCCTTAGCCACTTTTTTTCAAGCCTTATGTCTGTTACAAAATAGGGTTTTTTTTATGTCAGTTAATGAAAAAATAACTCCTGGCGCCTTTATAAAATAATAAAAAACCATGTGAGGTTTCGGGGGCATTGCCTCTGAGCCCCCACAGGGGCACTACCCCTCGATCCCACCCTGTATCGCGATAGGGACCTTGCGAGGGGCGCTACCCCTTAACCTCGTCTTAGGGGCGTTGCTCCCAAACCCCCGCAAGGGGCGTCGCCCCTTGACCCCATAGGAATTTGGGGAGAAACAACACTGATAAAAGTGGGAAAAATTTAACCTTTGAGTTTGATTAGGCTCCATATAACAACAATCTCCCACTTGGAGACTGATCAGACTCCACACCATATCAAATATCACTTGAAGTCACATCACAGACTGCTTCTCATCAGACACTGTCAAACTCTGTTAGTCAATAACTTGCTTTCTAGAGCACCAAATATTAAATCCTTTGGAATGAAGATAGCTAAGGACCTTATAAGCTTAAGTCCAGAACTACAAGACCAAAATCCACACTGTGGAGAAATGCAGAGCAAAATACTCTCCCTATCACTTTGCAAACATTACTAGGCACAATCTTCAAACTGGTGAATAGAGCTTTTTTGTACAGTGATCCGGACCACCAAATTTTGGATTTAGTATCTTCAACCACTTCTCTAAATCATATCCAAATCTTATACTCTGGTTTTCAATACAAAGAAAATGCGAAGCAAAATACTCAGACAATGTTCTTATCATGACAACTCAATCAATAAACAATCAACAATATCAAAAGATAGAGTTGGCACCAATGACAACACAAACATGTTGACATCAATGACAACACTAGTTAGCACATACTTGCAACAATCTCCCCCTTTGTCATTGATGGAAACATATGATGTGAAAAACTGAATGACATGTTCTTCCATCAAGACACAATTCTGCATCAAGAGTCCCCCTTTCTTTTTACACATCTGAACTCTTTCTCCCCCTTAGTTTTTCACATGATCTTTCTCCCCCTTTGACATCAATGGAAAAGGACATCACATCTCTTCTACTACACATACTTGCACACCACTGCTCTGATCAGCCTGAAATCATTCTTTACTCCCCCTGAATGCAACAATCATCTCAAACCACTACCTGCTTCCCTTGAGAGGTAGCCTTCAATATCAATCCAAAAGGAGAAATGTACTTTGAAGCACACTGGACTGATGCATCTTCTTATGCATCTAGTTCAAGGAAGGAGGGACAATAACCCTAATTTTTCTTGGAGATACTCAAATGTGTCTTTTGGAAGAATCTTAGTGAATATATCAACAAGTTGATCTTTTGTAGGCACATACTCAAGATTCACCTCATTCTCTGCAACTTTCTCTCTCAAAAAGTGATAATTGAAATGTGCTTTGTCTTTGAATGCACCACTGGATTCTTTGAAATATTTATGGCACTTATGTTATCACAAAGAATAGGAATTGGCTCATCATCCTCAACTTTGACATCCTTCAAGGTCTACTTCATCCATAACACCTGAGTACAACATGATACTATAGCAATATATTATGCCTCTATAGTAGACAAGGAGATTGATTCTTGTTTCTTGCTATGCCATGACACTACTCTATCTCCAAGGAAGAATGCACCTCCACTTGTGCTTTTCTTATCATCAGCACATCTAGCCCAATCTGCATCTATATAGGAACTTAATGAAAAATCATTGTTCTTAGGATACCACAAGACATGATCAGGAGTGCCCTTCAAATACCTAAGTATCCTATTTACTACCATCACATGTGATTCTCTAGGATCTGATTGAAATCTAGCCACAAGATAGACTGCATGCATGATATATGGTCTAGTAGCAGTCAGGTAAAGTAGTCCTCCAATCATTGATATGTACTTGCTTTGATCAATTTTAGGAGATTCATCATTCCTGCTCAGTTTAAAACTAGTAACTATATGAGTGCATACTGGTTTAGAGTCCTCCATTCCAAACTTCTTTAACAATTCTTTGACATACTTTGATTGAGAAATGAAAATACCTTTATTAGTCTAATTGATTTGCAGTCCAAGAAAAAAGTTCATCTCACCACACATAGACATCTCAAATTCCTTTTGCATTTCATTTGCAAAATTCTTGCACATCTCTTCATTTCCACTAAATATGATATCATCCACATAGACTTCAATAATCGGGATTTGATCTTTGCTTTCCTTGATATACAAATTACTATCTACGGACCCTTTACTGAAACCTTGCTGCAACATATACTTATCTAGTCTTGAATACCAAGCTCTAGGAGCTTGCTTCAATCCATACAAAGCCTTATTCAACTTGCATACCATGTCTGGTTTGTCTGATAACTAGAACCCATCTGATTGCTCTATGTATACCTCTTCTTCTAGCTCACCATTCAAGAAGGTAGATTTCACATCTATCTGATATACCTTGAAATTTTTATGTGTTGCAAATGCCAAAATAGTCTGATAGCTTCCATTCTTGCCACCGAAGCATAGATCTCTTCATAGTCAATTCCTTCCACTTATGAGTAACCTTTACACACAAGTTGTGCCTTGTTTCTCACAACTTCTCCAACTTCATTCAGTTTGTTCTGGAAAACCATTTTGTTCCAATCACATTCTTGTTTACAGGTCTGGGGACAAGTTCCCAACTCTTGTTCTTCTCAATCTGCAGTAATTCTTCTTCCATTGCCTTAACCCAATGCTCACCATTGCATGCTTCATTTACTATTTTAGGTACCACCTTTGAAAGTGGATAGAGATTTACTTATTCCTCTGCAGTCCTGCTTCTTGTCATCACACCTTTCCTTTTGTCACCAATAATATGATCTTTAGAATGATCTCTTTGCACATACCTGGGAATTTTAGGAATTCTTACTAGAGCCTCAACTTGAACTTCTTCTTCTGGAGCAGCTTGCACTTCAGTTTGAATTTCTTTTTCTTTGTCTTTTTCAACCTTTTCTGTATCAACAAGTCCATCTGACTCATATCCATCTGGTTGAATATCTTCAGCTACCTTCACATTTGCACTTTCAATGATCTTTCTTAGTCTTTTGTTATAGCACCGGTAAGCCTTGTTCTTAGTAGAGTACCCAAGAAATATGCCTTTATCACATCTAGCATCAAACTTTCCTAATTCTTCATCTCTTCTGATGTAGCATTTGCTTCCAAAAACTTTGAAGTATTTGACAGTAGGAGTTCTACCATACCACATCTCATAAGGTGTCTTTGTTTCTTCTACTTTGATTTACACTCTATTCTGAATGTAGATAGCAATGTGTATTACTTCTTTCCAGTATACTTCTTGTAGGTCTGCTTCCTTAAGCATTGTTCTAGCAACTTCTTGAATAGTTCTATTCTTCCTTTCAACTACTCCATTTTGTTGAGTCTGGGGGGTAGACAAATGTCTCTTTATTCCATGTTCTTCATAGAAAGCATTGAACACACTTGAGGTAAACTCACCACCTCTGTCAGACCTTAAGCATTTGATTCTCAAATCCAATTCATTTTCAACCATAACTTTGAATGCCTTGAACTTATCTAGTGCTTCTGATTTTTCTCTAAGGAAAGTAACCCAAGTCATTCTTAAAAATCATCAATAAGAAGCATGAAATACCTTTCACCTTGCAAACTTCTTGGTCTTGTAAGACCACACAGGTCTGTATGGATCAACTCCAGCAAACTAGTAGAGGATTGTTCTTTGCTCTTGAAAGTAGTCTTTGTCATCTTCCCAAACTGACATTCTTTGCATATAACATTTGTAGGCTTCACAATCTTAAGCAGTTCTCTTACAACTTGAACAATACTTATTCTCACCAGATTATTTAAGTTAATGTGACACATTCTCTTATGCCATAGACAACTTTCATCTGTCTTAGCCAACAAACAACAATTTTTAGTATCTTTCAAATGATAGACATTACCATGAGTCTTCTTACTAGCAACAATTATGGTTCTGAAGCTATTCTTCATCTTACATCCATTGTCCTTGAACACAAGATTAGACCCTTTGTCATACATTTGTCCAACACTTAGAAGATTGTGTTTTAAGCCATTGACATAAAGAACATCATCTGTATTATGCTTGCCATCAAAAGTAATAGATCCTTTTCCACAAATCTCACCAACTGCATCATCACCAAACCTAACAAGTCCTCCATCATACTTTACAAAATTAACAAAATTACTCTAGTCTCCTGTCATATGATTTGAACATCCACTGTCAATGATCCATTCATCTTCCTTTTCAACATGAAATGCAGACAACTCTCTTGGATTTCCTTCCTTCACAAAGATTAGTAGAAACAAGTTCTTCTCTAAGTGCAACAAACAAGCATTCACTACTATTACCATCATCAGTTACCCCATCATCATCTCTAGCATAGTAACTCTTTCCTACCATCTTTCCTTTACTTTCATTGATTTTTAAAGCTCTGTTAGGACATCTTGAAGCATAGTGACCAATTTTACCACAATTGAAACATTTGAAAGGTAACTTACCTTTGAACTTTCCTCTACTACCTCTTTTTATTCTTCTTGCAAATTTTGTCTCAAGCCCTACAAAATCTTCTTCATCTGATTCCACAGCAGATTTATCTGATCTAGCAGTCTTTTCTTCCTTGGCCTTGAAAGCAGTCTCAATTTTTATAGGGCCATCAGTAGTACCAAACTCTCTCATCTCAAAAGCAGATAGTTTACCAAGCACTTTATATTTTGAAAGTTTGCCCATATCAAACAATTCTTCAATCACAGATACCTTGTGACTATAAGATTTGGGAAGAGTTCTAAGTAATCTACAACATCCTCATCCTTTAATTTACCACCAAGACCCCTGATGTTGCTGACAACTTCATCAATCTTCTGTATGTAACTTGTTATGTTCTCATCTTCAGCCATTCACATGGTTTCATATGTGCTCTTCAAGTTCTACAACTTAGCCTTCTTGATAGATACATCACCTTCATAAATTTTCTTCAATTTGTCCCAAATCTCATGAGCAATTTATAGATCCACAATTTTTGCCATTTCAATGTTAGATAGGGCATTTAATAGAGCATTTTTAGCTTTATGATTAGTCTAAAAATCTTTAATCTTTTCATCAAACTACAGACCATCTTTAGGTACTGTGGTATTTGTCTTTAACCATTGCCCAAACATTATAACCAATAGAAATAAGATAACTTTGCATTCGTACCTTCCAGTAGGCATAGTTAGATCCATCAAACTGAGGAATGTCTTTCTTGTGTGCCATCCTAGATCTACCTTAAGCTATTAGGATTTCTTCCAAGGAACCTCTCTGATACCAATTGTTGAAAGACACAAGACAACTGAGAGGGGGGTGAATCAGTTGTATCAAAAACTTTAAATTCTTCAAACAAAATCACTTTCACATTTACTTAATTTAATTCCTTATTCTATTATGAAGATTACACATGAATAGTAGAATCAAAACATGAACACATCAACACCATACACACATGAACACCTGACTTTTACGTGGAAAACCCTAAATAGGGAAAAACCACGGTGAGGGCTAGCTCATAATATAATATAGTAACAATAATGAATACCAAAAGAGGCTCATTGCCAAAGGGCTTACTGCCCAGGGCTCACTGCCCAAATGAAAGGCTCACTACCAAAGGGTGGCTTACTACCGAGGGTGGCTCACTACCAAGGGTTGGCTCACTACCAAGATGAAATGTTATAGTAGTATCTACACCATGCTTGAGTTTAGTTCCATTGAAGCATAATATATCTCCTCTCCTTTGCTCTACTTTTACAACTCGCACCTTATCTTCACATCTTTGCTATTTGTCACCTCATTCAAAAATTCATTACATACATTTATACCAATCATCAACCTTGGAATGTACATCAAGGTTGGCATTACATTATACAACCATTGGAACTATCTCCAAGGTCATCATACATACATATATCAAATTAGGACTAGACCTAAACAAACTTGTGGAGCAAATGAATGAATGAGGAACACTTCATGGCTTAGCTCGGACCCAAATACATCTTCACATGCTTGGACATGCTTCTACAATCCATGAATCACCTCCGCAACAAGTGTAACTAACCAGGTTGGCCTTCAATACATCCTAGAGACATCCATGAACACCATAGAATCATTTGGGAGCTGACAAATCCAACTGCAACAGATCTCACTTGAAGACAACAAATATTACTTGAAGTCACATCACAAACTACTCTCATTAGACACTGTTAAACTCTATTAATCAATAACTTACTTTCTGGAGCACCAAATAGAAAATCCTTTGGAACGAAGATAGCTAAGGACCTTATAAGCTTAAGTTTAGAACCATAAGACCAAAATCTACACTACGGAGAAATGTGAAGAAAAATACTATCTCCCTGTCACTCTGTAAACATTGCCAGACACAGTCTTCAAACTGATGAATAAAACTTATTTTGCACAATGATCCAAACCACCAAATTATGGATTTAACATCTTTAACCACTTCTCTAAATCATATCTAAATCTCATGCTCTGATCTTCACTACAAAGAAAATGCAGAGCAAAATACTCAGACAATATTCTTATCATGACAACTCAATCAATCGACAATCAACAATATCAAAAGATACAGTTGGCACCAATGACAACACAAACATGTTGACATCAATGACAACACTAGTTAGCACATACTTGCGACATTTTACTACCTTAATAGGTGCCTCTCCTGAGGGATCAAATATTGTATTTTGTGCAAATCTTTGCCTCATGTACTTTGTTCTCCTATCAATCAATGAAGAGAGAGTGGTGTTATATGCAAATTGTAATATGTTTCTGATTCTTGTTTCTTACTTTCTATTATGAGCCTTTTGGTTAATTTGATATAGTATACTAGAATATTAATCATGCTTCATGCTCTTTAACCTTACCAGTAGACTGATAAGTTTAGTCACTATGCTATTGGGGTTAGATAATGATCTTGGTGCATCGCCTTAGCATTTTTAAGCATTTGTTTATAATCTTGTTTTTTCTTCCCTTTACCTCAAAACAATAGAGAAGAGCTGACTTCTTTAAAATTTGAAGGTCATTTCAGGAATGAAGTCCCACATTCTTGGAATTTCCCACTATTGGTGATTTCTTGCAAAAGTGAACATCAACAATTTTTTGGCATGCCCGGTGAGACAGAGTTTACTTGTTCCTAATTAGAAGTGCATGAGCCGACATCCTACAAGAAGTCAGAGTTGCAAACCGACTACATGAGCCCAATCTGTTGCTAATCTAGGACTTTTATTTCCACCATTGGCAACTACCTCAAGAAGAAGAACAATTCAACAAAACATTTCAGGAGGATAAATGGGTGCCCCAGTTCCACCTAGAAATCTTGCTAATTGGAATAGTGGTAGCCCACTCATTCTTCCACTAATGCTCTACAGGCATTACCTAAGTTCATAGGAGAAGACTTCAAGACTCCAGATGAACATTTACAAGATGTGGCAGATATATGTGATGTGCATTATATTACAAAGCAAAATATTGCTATGAGATTGCTAGCCACCTCTTTTAAAGGCAGAGCTCTAGATTGGTACCGATCTTTAGCACTGAACTCCATTGGAACTTGGGACCAATTGGGAGACACATTATTCAAAAGATTCAGTGAGAAGGGAGATAGGTTGTCTCTCTTGCAACAATTGATCACCATAAAGAGCACCTCAAGAGGCCATAAATGACTTCAATACCAGATTCCAGAAAACTTGGCAAAGAATCCCTATTGCAGCCCGACCACCAACAAGTATGGAAATTGTCTTCTATCTTAAATCTTTCAATTCTGATATTTCAGTTATGATCCAGTCATTAGGAGGGAAAACCCTTCTCACGGCATATGATCTAGCCATTAAAGCTAAAAATAGCTTTATAGACACGAGGAAATTACCTCCAAGGCTCCCTATGCCCATGTTCCCTGAATTGTCAATTCCTATTCAAGAAGAAGTCCATAATGCTCCTTAAGTCCCTACTTCTATGTATACCTTTCCCAAACCACAAAGATCATCAACCTTAGTGTCATCTTCCTCTCCATCTGAAATGGATGATGTCGAGAAGATTCTCAGAACCTTTTCTAATGAGATTATCAACCTTAAGAGGCAACAAACCTCATATCAAAAACCTCCTTACTAGGGACTTCAAGGGAATAGGCCCCCATATCAGTCAAACTAGTATCAAGGGTCCCATAGACTGGCCTTTTAACAACCATCCAATCAACTTGTCCCTGTGCCAACACTATTACAAATAGTCATACCTAATCCAGGGAGAGAGTTGGTCGCTAGGTAGAATAATGTAGCTAAAGAGACAAATGCATGATGCTTCCCTTGTAATAATGCACATATGCCTAAAGATTTCCTGAGAGGGAATTTGCAACAAAGGGTGGCAGAACAAATAAGAATGGGAGACCAGACTGGGACATCGTCAGGACCATACCCATACAAGTCACCTAGTGTCCAAAATGTAGCAATGGCAGCTCAAATGCAAGGCATGTCTATAGAGCAGGAAGGAGATATTTCCCCTGAGCATGCATTGTTCTCATGGATTGAGGAAGAAGAATCTGTGTTCATCAATGAAGCATCAACTTTGAAGAACCCCCAAGTTCAATCAGATTATTACACTCAGTCAAAGAGGAGGAGGATGGAGACCCCAAAAATCATTCCCAGTATAAAAACTAAAACAAGAAAAGGACCATCAGCTCAAGCTTCCTATGTCCCCATAGCAATATAGAACATCCCAATAATAATACAAAATCAAGGAGTCCCCAACCCAACAATTAAAAGAACAAGGTATCCTTATTACCCTAAGGTACAGTCACTAGGACCAATGAATGTGGTAGAACAGTTGAAGAAAGCTCCTACTAATGTATCATTGTGGGATATGTTACCTATTCTGGAACATAAGGTACTATTGCAAGAAGCTCTGAAAGGTCAAAATGAACCAAAAGCTACTGGCACTAAGGAAGGCTCAATAGATAAAGGGAAGGAGCAACTCAAAGTATCTCAGCCACAGTCAGGGTCTGCCCTGGTGAATGCAAAAGAAGAGGTAGTCAAACCTAAACCTAACCCTTTTTACAGGATTCTAATAGTGGGAAAAATTTTACTGCACAACTCAATAATAGACTCAGGTGCAAGCACCACAGTTATACCCAAACAAATAGCTAATGCTTTACAGATAAAATATGAGCCATTAGTCAAAGGCATAATGCAGTTAGATGGAAAATCGGTTCAGACCATAGGGATCATCAAGGAACTTCCACTACAATTGTATACATACCCAAACATAACTGTACTACAAGATGTAATGGTCATAGATATTCCTCCTATTTTTGGTTTATGCTTATCTAGAGATTTCACAACTAAAATTGGGGGATACGTGTCTCTAGATTGGTCGCATCTGATTCTGAGAACCAAGTATGGTTCAAAGATGAAAGTATTGTTAGAACCATTATCTAAGGAGCATATTACTGATGAAGCAACACCAAAGTTTGAAGCATCCCATGCTATGATCACTAGGGAGGAAAGAGTTTATGTGGAAGAAATGGGAGAATGGACCGAAACAAATAGAAATGAAGAATATGAGAATTATCTATTAGATATGACACAGGGTGATCCTTTTTGGAATTATGATTCAACTAGGTTAGGAACATATGTTATTTTTATGAAGACCCTGAGATACCTGAAATAATGAGTCAATCAGGAATGGAAAAGGAAAGTCCTAATGAAGATTCCATGATATGGACTCTAAATTTTGATGGAGCTAGAAGCAAGATTGGTTCAAGAGTAGGCATCTGCCTTACCTCACCAAAAGGAGAAAAAATTCTAAGAGCTCTAGTTTCCATTTTAGTTGCATTAATAATGAAGCTGAATATGAGGCCCTAGTACATGACTTGATCCTTGCCAAAAAGAGAGGAATCAAAAGATTGAGAGTATTTGGTGACTCAGAATTGGTAGTAAAACAGATCAAGGAAACAACTGCAACAAAAAATGTGAGGATGAGATCTTATCGTCACCGTATATGGGATTTGATTGAAGATTTTGATGCTTTCGATATAGAGGTCATCCCAAGGTCTTAGAATAGTGAAGCAGACAGGATGGCCTAGATTGGATCTCATTTTAATCCAACTAAAGACCTTTTGACTAATGAAGAAGTAGTCAAAGTTATTATTCGCCTCGCCCTGCTATTCCTGATAATAGAGATACTTGGCAGGTTTTTGACAGTGATCTTCAAATTCTTTTATTCTTACAGTAGTCAGGTGAATTTGCCGATCAATTGTAGCTAAAATTTGAGGAGGCTTACGATGATCAGATAGTACTGTATATGAGGAAAAATTGATTTAAATTAAACTAAACAAATCAAAAACCTAATAACATAAAGAGAACCGATCCAAATAAAAGTCATTAATAATAATCAATGAAACATGAAAGCTTTTACCTAGATTTGTATTGTTCCCTTTGGATTGAATGTGGATTGCTCAATATTGCTGCGAAACCATAGTTGCAACAAACAAGTGTAGTGCTCAAAAGATCAATGTCAAAAGATCTTGAAGTTGCTCAATCGATGCGATGTATGCTCAAAGTGCTGTTAAGTATGCCTGAGAATAAGTGATTGAAGAGAGAGGCTCAATGAAGGAGATGAGGGGGGTTTATATAGGTTTCAAGGAAGATCGATCAACGGTCCAGATAATTCAGAAGAATCAACGGAGGAGAACAGTTGAGGAACGTGCAATGAATAAGAAGAAGACAAGTGTCACACAAAAGCTGTTTTATTTGAGTTAAACACTTTCTTTTCTAAAGATAAGACATGTTTTTCATAAATTAGAAAGCTTTTTTCTAATTTAAGAGAAATTGATAAAAACAAGGTTGAGTGAATAGATAACTCAACTTAAGATTTGCTTTTGCATGATTTGAGAGAAATTAAATAATAAATTATTTAATTGTGTGTGCATGGAGAAGAAGGCTTATTTTTAGAAGATTTGAAAGATATTTGTAGATAAGAAAGCAAATTAAATAAATAAATTTATTTAATTGTTGTGCATGATTTGGAAGAATAAATAAAATATTTGATTTATTTTATTTTTAGAGATTGAGAGGATTTAAATAAATTTGATTTGATTTATTTAAATTTGGAAGAATGAATTTGATTTAATTAACTAATTAGGAATTATTTAATTGTTTGGATAAGAGGGAATTTGTGATGAATTAATTAAATAATGGGATTTATTTAATTAATGGAGACTTGAGATTTGGAAAGAAGATAATTATCTAATTAAATAATATAAATTATTTAATGGAGACTTGAAATTTGAAAGAGGATAATGATTTAATTAAATAATATAAATTATTTAATTAATGGAAGAATAAGGTTGATTTTGCTGAAATTAATTAAATAAAGGGGATTTATTTAATTAATGTTGAAGTTTTGGAAGAATTTGATGAAATTAATTAAATAATTAGATTATTTAAGTAATGTTGAAATGTAGGTGATGCTATAGATTAGACGAAATGCAAGTGATTTGAAGACATGGTCATTTTAGGGTGTCTACATTTTGCCCCTCTTTGATGCAATGCAGTTTACAGTGTTGCTTCAAAGAAATCGATAGTTGAAGACATGATACAATTTTTGATGCCCCAGTGTAGCTAGTTGCCCCAGCGTAGCTGGCGTAGGGTGCCCCCTCGAGAGGAAAGATAGGGAAGTGACAGAAGAACTATGTTGACACTCGACTAGAAGATTTTGTTGGAGATAGACGAGGGTGGATAGATGATAGATAGAAGAAAGGAGATAGGAGAGAACATAAGAGAAAGACTGTTGATTGATCTTTGCTGGAAAACTATATAAGGCCATGGAAAAATGGATGGTGTAAATGGATGAGCTTGTTGCAATGGTTTCACATTTGTTTATAAAGAGCAATCCTTATTTTTGATATAGCACGTGGATAGTTCGCCACCAAGGTATAAAAGACCAAGGTGCAGTAATATCCGAGTGTGTGGACGTTGACTCTGCAAGCAAGTGGATTGAACTTAGATCCCTTTAGACATAATATGACCCTGTTGGAACATGTGAATGAGCCATAGTCTTGAACATAAAATAAACTTCAATACATGTAAATGCAAGAAGAACTACTAATATGTAAGATGCTAGGTCGTAACACACACAAGATAAATATGATGTTAAGAAAGATGCTAAAGATCATTCCTCAAACACAGCACACAAAAGCAATGACTATGCCCCCAATCTGTACTGCATCGCAACATACCAAGATTATAGATAAATCAAGGTAGCCTTGAATAGGTAATGGATAAAGGAACAAAAGATAAACCATAACACAAATTGACTGACTTACAAAGTAAACATATAGCCAACATATTCTCTTACCAAAGAGGTTGCTCAGGATAGATTGGATAGAAAAGACAACAGCCTTATCGTAGGAACTCTATGTCCGTTAAAGGGTGCTATCTACCTAAAAAGACAATGTCTCGCTGCAGGAAATGCCACATGTCGTAGGAGACGCGTGTGTTGGTCTCGATCATGGAATACTTTGCAGAAGACAATCTTGTTGATCTGGTGCTTTGGTTAAGCGGGACTTAGCTGATGTTGGCAATCAGAACAGTAGGACAGTAGTTGACTCTGGAAGAAAGTTGCTTTGCTTCAGGTTTTTTTTTAAGGACTTTTGCTTTGAAAGGATACACTAGCTTTCTACTTGAGTTAGTCAAGTCGAGGCGAATGGATTTTGATAAACAGAAGACTAGAAAGGTGAGAGTGTCGATGGATAGGGGTGGGTGAAGAATGATGGATCATATGTGCCTGAGTACTGGATACATCCTTCGTATTCCAGACTGCCTACATACCCTGTGTCCACAGGATCAAGGCACATTATGAGGAAAGATGAAAAATGAATATGTAGTTCTAGATAGAGTGATGAGATGGGTCAAGGTGAAAGGAGGAGATCTTACGTACCTGAGTACTGGAAACTTCCTTCGTATTCCAGACTGCCTACATACCCATATCCATGGGATCAAGGTACCTTAAGATTAAGAAGAGATGATATGTAGTTTTGGTTGGTGTGATGATGTGGGAAAAGTGTTGAGAAGATAACAGCCTTATCATAGGAGCGATGTGTCCGTTAAAGGGTGTTACCTGTGAACAATGAGAAAGAGATTGAAGTATGCGTTGCGAACCACGAACAAGGAACCAATCCTAGACCTAAGTTAAGGGAAGAGTTGCCCCCATTCTGGTAGAGGAAATTGTATGGGTGACTGCTGAAGAAGACACCGAAAGCTTTGACCTAGGACAAGACAATTTTAACTGTAGACATAGATCAAGATGTGGGATGACGACGAGGGACATTGACAAATTTCCAAGCTATACTAGATAGGGAGATGGAAATGCAAACAAGGTCAATGGTTTTATTATGGATGGATGGAAAGGTGTGCTTTGTGCACTAGACATGGAGTGGACAGGACTCGATAGACGATGGATGCTGACTCTACACATAGCGCCTGTTTGCCAGGTTTTCACTATGGTACTTATCCAAGGCACCTGTTTGCCAGGTTTTCACCAAAGGATGGATTTTTTTTGGATTTTTTTTTTTAAATACTCTAAGGATCAGGCGTAGAACTTCTTGAGATGGACACTGTTAAGTGGCTCATCCAGAGGAATGCCGTCAGGTGTAGCTAAAGTATAAGCTCCTGATCCATATGCTGCTGTCACAATAAAGGGACCTAACCAGTTAGGCTCAAACTTGCCCTTCTTTTCTCGATCTGCTTGATTTCTTTGATTCTCTTTGAGTACAAGATCACCAACTTGAAACCATCTTTCGTTGATGTTTTTGTTGTAATTACACCTGAGGTGGTTTTGATAGACATGGAGATGGTTAAGTGCGGCAAGGCGCCTCTCATCAAGTAGTTCAAGCTCAGCTAATCTGGAAATGCAATACTTGTCTCTGCCGATCAAGTCTTGCATGGATACTCTGAGGGATGGGATCTCGACCTCTATAGGTAGGATGGCTTCAGAGCCATAGACCAGTTGGTGTTCTGATACTAGTGTGGTAGGCCCATAGGGTGGTATTGCCGTATTACTTGACTGGTATTGTGACTAGTTCTTTCTCCTTATAGAGCCAAGAAGAAATATCCTCAATAGTTTCCTCTTCCAATAACCGTCCATGTTGGAATCGGGTTAGGAATGTTGGGGGAGGAATAGCTATTTTTTTGGTTACTTTGGCAATGGGTGGTTGGCCGTAAGATTTTGGAGATAAAGGCATCTGCCCTACACAAAAAGATTTTGAGATATCATAAGATCTAAAGCCTATATCACGGATGTGGGCCTTGATCTCAGGTAGAGGATTTGGGTTACTTGTAGAGGCTGGCCTCAGAGTTTCAGGATCAACATATAGTGGGGATTCAAGGGCTTTTTCATTGTTAGGCACCTGGTTGCAATTCTTATAACTGCCTTGCAAGACATGACAGAATTCAAAAGGATTGGGGTCTCGTGGGATAGTGATCTCCGTACCATTGTATGGGAACTTTAGAGATTGATGATACATGGAGGGAACAACTTTCATTGCATGGATCCATGGGCAACCTAGGATAATGTTGTAAGGTAGTTCAATATCAAGGACTTGACACCTGGTTTCAAGCATGACAGGGCCCAGTTGTATAGGCAAGTGGATAACACCTTCTGAATGGCGTTCTGCATCATCATATCCCTTGATTGTAATACTTTGATCATTATTGACATGATCCGCAGAGTATCCCAATTGCTTAAGTAACTTTAAAGAACAGATGTTGAGACCAACACCACCATCTATGAGTATACATTTGATTTTGCGCTTATGGATGAGCACTTCAATATGAAGGGCATCATTGTGACAAGGATCATGGGATGGGAGATCTTTCTCTGAGAAGACCACATTGTAGGGTGAAGCAATGTTACCTACTATAGCTTGGAAATCCGCAACTGCTATGTTGTTAGGAACCGAAGACTCTTGGAGGGCTTTTTCTAGCACTACTCTATGTGCAGGTGATGACCGTAGCAGGTCCAAAATAGAGATCTGTGTGGGTGTTTTCCCTAAATGTTCAACAAGATTATAATCAGATTGAGCCAGAAGACTGGGTGTAGGGCCACGAATGGTGACACGACCACGGTGAGTTGTAACAGCGCAATCCGTAGATTTGCCTTTGATTGTGAGGGTAGACACTCGACTCTCTTCAAAACGACCTACAATGGAATCAAAGGAAGTGGAAGCATGATTGATACCTTTACCTCTATCCTGCGGAGGAGATGGACAATGATGAGGGAATGGTTCCTTGTACATATCAAGATCCTTGTTCATGTGTTGAATTGGTGATTCATTCTCAAAAGTGATTTGATTACCTTCGATGAGGTTTTGGATTAGGTGCTTGAGCTTCATGCAAGATGCAGTTCGATGTCCTTTGCTCCTATGGAATTCACAGTATTTGTTTTCTCTATACCGCGCAGTTTTGTAAACAGGTTCACCATATGGGGGAGCATCTGGTAAGGTGATGAGTCCTTTCTGTAAGATCTGTTGTAGGACTGACTCTATAGGCACTCCCAAGGGAGTGAATTGGCGTTGCGGCGGGTAATCTTGTTGAGGTCACTCCTATTGGTGTTGTTGTTGATTTTGATATGGTTGCTGCTGTTGTTGCTGTTGTTGAGGTGGAGCTTGACTTGGTTTGGAGCGCTGCAGCGGTGTTTGCAACGTTTGGACATGTTTAGAATCGACCACCCCATCGTTGACCACGTTTTTGTTCTTATTCCAAAACTTAGGTTTATCGTTCGATTGTTGATGAGGAGCGTTGTCTTTCATGTCTTTGAAGATTTTGACCACACCCTTAGCAATGAGGGCTTTTTCAATGTTGATTCCGTTGTATGTGATTTCGTCAAAGGTTGTAGCACTAAGAATTTGCAAATGGAAACCTAACTCTTGGTTGAGGTTTTGCACAAATATGCTAACAAGTTGTTTCTCAGGAATCTTGAAAGGGAATTTGCTAGCCATTTGTTTCCATCGTTGGAGGAAAGAAATGAAAGTTTCACCATTTTTCTATTTAATGTTGCATAGATCGGTCATGGAAATCTCATGCTCTGCGTTGTAAGAAAAATGGGTGGCAAATTTCTCTACTAGCTCGTTGAAAGACTTGATACCCGTAGGTAAGTGTGAGAACCATTCTATAGCTTGACCTCCAAGACTGCGAGGAAAGAGATGCATAAGATACATGTCGTTATGTGAGACCTCGAAGCAAGCAAGATAGAATTCCCTGAGATGGTCTTTTGGGTCACCTTTTCCTTTGTATTTATTGAACTTGGGAATAGTGAAATTTTGAGGAAAAGGGATCATTGGTAATGACCGATCAAAAGGATAAGGACACACTTCCTCTAAAGAGAAGGTCTTCTTGGTGTGGCCAAACGTAAGATCAGAGAGCTGTTGTTGCACTTCTGCAATTTTTAGCTCCATCGCTGTGGGAGGAGTTGGAAGCATCTCCTGCTGTCCAAGAAGTGGTTGTTGATGCCCATATGGAAGATTGTAGTGTAAGCCATGAACATTGGTGTTATAAGGGTCGTAAGATTGGTTGGGGTTGTACGCGTTGTATGTTGGGTTCAAATTGGGTTGGAATTGGAGGTTTTGATTCGGCAAAGGTGGAGGTGGCGCTAGGTAAGAATGTTGGCTTTGTGATGGTTGAAGAAAAGTATTGGTTGGAGGAAAGCTAAAGTGTGTCTGATTAGGTTGCGATGGCGGCACATAGCTTTGGGAAACTTAGTGTTGGGAATGTTGAGGGTGGCTAGGCAATGTGTGAAAGAAATTTAGCGAGGATGAATGTAACAGAGGAGGGACATAGGTAGAAGTGATTTGCGATGGTTGAGGTTGATTGAGGATGAGAGTAGAAGAATTTTGTGGGGGGGGCTGCATGACTCTAATTGGTTGAGAGACATGGAGGTTTGATGATATGGGAGGTGGTATGTGTTGAGACCCTTTATTGCATGCCTACATAGTTGTTCCCTGGATTGTAATTTGGTGGGAAACCTATTCGTGATGGGGTAACCAAGATTCCACTTGCGATTGGTGTGGACACTTTAGGAGGTGGTTGCATATTCGATTGAGCTAAGGTGGCTTGCTTAGCTAACTCTGCTTGACGTTGGAGAGTTTCTTGTTGGTTTTTATAGATCTCCATAGGAGTCAGAAGCAGTGATACGGCCCTCTCCCCTGTTGGGTTTTGATAAAGGGGATTCCTATACTGCGAACTCTATTCAGGTAAGGGCATGGTCATAGTTGACATGGTTTGGACCGCTTGTATGGTGTCTTGGTTATTGTTAGGCTCTCTAAGTGTGGATAGATCAAAACCTTTGGGTAATTTGGCTCCTTGCTCTGCTAGCAAGCGAAAGAAATGATCTTGGTTTTCACTGAGGATTTTGTCAAAGGCAGCCAAGGCTCGAGGATCTTGTATAAATTCATCAAGATCTTGCTCATCTTCTTGAGAGGATTGACCTATTTCAAAGTGTCGCTCTTCTTGAGATGGGGCTAGATCTGCAGTATAGCCTTGTGGCACAAAATCCTGAGGCATGCCAGTAGTATAGTGAGGAATGCTTACCAAAGGGACCCCTTCTTCCTGAGATGGTACTTGATCAATAGTATAACCTTCTGGAACAAAATCCTGAGGCATACTAGTGGTGTATTGGGGTGTACTTACCAAAGGGACCCTACCCTCATGAGGAGTGCTAGGGTGGTCAAGGTGTGGCATGCTGGGAGAGTTGGTAGATCTTTCCGCGGGTGTCCTAGGAGTGACCTTGGGAATAATGTTGAGACGGCCCGATTGCGGTGTGTGAGGAGGTGATTTGCGCTTCCTAGGGACAACTTGCTTGGACTTCATAGTTTGCTGGAGCCTAGTGGTGACCATGGAATACACTAGGACCAAAGGTAATGCTGGGATTCTGCTTGGTGTTTGGAGAAAAAGACAAACTCTGATGCACAAGTAACTAGACCAAAGGTGCTATACTATTTGACCAAGGGCATAGGACTGTGCAACCAAAAGCGTGCTACTGCTATACCAAAGGCGATGGACTGAGCTACCAAAGGCGAGGTACTGCTATACCAAAGGCAAGCTACGAAGACCAAAAGTGAGCTACTATACCACCAAGGGCAAGCTGCTGTAATACCAAAGGCGTTGAAGTAGTGTCTGATAAAAAAAATTTCTATTTCTAATTAGATTTGGTTGTTTTGGCAAGAGAAAACACATCAAACACAGTTGGTAACCAAAAAATAGGATTGACACAACAGATAGTGTATGTTCGAGGCTCACAAAAAGCCCAATGTTTCCACAGGTATGAGACAGTTGCAAAAAATAATCAAGCACTTTTTTTATCCCTAGAGACAAGGTTTCATTGCAATAGATCAGCTCACAGCTTAATACTCCGTCGATAAAAATATCATTCCATAAAGGTGTCAGATATTTAATATCTTTGTGAGAGATGATAGGTAGGGATATCTCACCCTCCCCTTAGAAAGCTCAAGTAGGTCACAAGAGCTTTATGGCCAAGGGAATACTATCTCTTCTCAAGGGAGCCAATGGTGAGTGTCTTAAGGGCTTAAATCAATTCCCCTTGCACTGATGATTACCGCAATGTTCGGAGGTAGGTCGGGTAGTCTCTATCTAGAATGGTTCTTAGTAACTTTGAGGGACCAACACCTTACGAGAAATGCGACAAGCTACTAAAAGCTTTAACCAATCCTAGTAAGAGTATCAAACACTTCGCTCAATGTGAAAATTGTTTCCACAAAGAGCTAGTACACCTCTTTTCAGTTTGGCACCACAAGGTAAGGCTGACGTCGGTTAGGACTTGGCTTTTGCCTTATCCCTCTTATATAGTGGTTCAAAGGAAAACTCCACTTAGGGTTGTCCCTTTTGGATGAAGTGCAATCCAAAAACAGGCCCTTCTAAAGGAATTACTGAAATGTAAGAGCAAGCACGTCAAACAAAGGTTCAATTGTCCCGTTATAAGAAAAATAAGGTGCAACTAAATTAGGCACACACACGTTTGTAGTTGTCAATTGTCCCTTATGAAATTGAAGTGTTTTGGCATTCATGTCCATTGTCCCTTAGAAAATTGAAGTGTTTTCGCATACATGTCCATTGTCCCTTAAGAAAAGCAGTATGTTCCTGAGACTTAGATTGCCAAAATGATTTGTTCAATTATCCCTTAAGAAGGCAATATGTTTCTAAGACTTAGTGCAATAGTTTGAGATTTTTTTAATGCTCGTCCTACATGAACATGTTAGAGAAACCCATTTGCTTTGTGTGAGTGATAAGAAGCTGAATCCGAGTCCGTTTGTGAAAGTTATGAAGCTTGGAAAGTCAAAAAACTGTGATGAGACAAAGACAGCAGTGAGAAAATTAATTTTCTAGAAAAACTGAGAATCTTGAGAAAAAAATCAGTTTCACCACAATGTAGATCATGAAATTCTAGCCTATTTCAAAAAAAATGCACTGAAATACGTGTCCATATGACCAAGATAATCAGTTTTGAAAATCACCTTCTTGATTCAAAAGCTCAATGAGGAGGGGTCTGCTTTAGCCCCATGTGTCTGGCTCTTGGTCACTGATGTGACCTGCTTGGTTGGGTTAAAAAAATCTCTTATTTAAAAAAAAACTAAAAAATAAAGTAAACTAAAATGGATTTGCCTTTATTTTATTTTTTTTACTTTTTTAAGAATACCCCAAAAGCTTTGATTTCTTTTTTTAAGAAAAACTTTTCATAAAAAAAAAAGTTAAAAGCATGAGAAAGAAGGTACGCTGCAAAGAAAATGAGTATGTTGGACAAAAGGTACAAGGTACCCTGTCGCACTTGTGCAGGTACGTCACTTTTTTTGGGGGTTTTGGTTTTTCTCTTTTTTTTTTTGCTTTTTTATTTTGTTTTTTTGTTTTTTGCTTTTTTATTTTTGGATTTATTTTTGCTTTTTTTTTTTGAAAAAAAAAAGAAAACTTTTTTTAACTGTACCTCACAATGATTGTACAGCCTCGGGTTGCGTGCCCGAGGTTAAAATTTTTTTACCTTCACCGAAATAGGCCAAATTTTATATTTTTCTTCGTCTCTCGACCCTTCCGAATGCAACCGTGACCTCTGTTTTTGCCCAACAAGCTTCTTTTAAAAATTCTTTTTTGGATCTCGCCTAAAAAAAGTGTTAAAACCTGTGAAATCAAACTAAAAATTCCGTAAATTTTATATTAGATCAGGACCAATGGGTCCCACCGAGCGTGCCAGAATGTGTATGAGGAAAAATCAATTTAATAAAAACTAATAAAACCAAAACCCAATAACATAAAGAGAACCGATCCAAATAAAAGTCATTAATAATAATCAATGAAACATGAAATCTTTTACCTAGATTTGTATTGTTCCCTTTGGATTGAATGTGGATTGCTCAATATTGCTACGAAACCATAGTTGCAACAAGCAAGTGTAGTGCTCAAAAGATCAATGTCAAAAGATTGTGAAGTTGCTCAATCGATGCGATGTATGCTCAAAGCACTGTTAAGTATGCCTGAGAATAAGTGATCGAAGAGAGAGGCTCAATGAAGGAGATGAGGGGGGTTTATATAGGTTTCAAGGAAGATCGATCAACGGTCCAAATAATTTAGAAGAATCAATGGAAGAGAACAGTTGAGGAATGTGCAACGAATAAGAAGAAGACAAGTGTCACACAAAAGCTGTTTTATTTGAGTTAAACACTTTCTTTTCTAAAGATAATACATGCTTTTCATAAATTAGAAAACTTTTTTCTAATTTAAGAGAAATTGATAAAAACAAGGTTGAGTGAATAGATAACTCAACTTAAGATTTGCTTTTGCATGATTTGAGAGAAATTAAATAATAAATTATTTAATTATGTGTGCATGGAGAAGAAGGCTTGTTTTTAGAAGATTTGAAAGATATTTGTAGATAAGAAAGCAAATTAAATAAATAAATTTATTTAATTGTTGTGCATGATTTGGAAGAATAAATAAAATATTTGATTTATTTTATTTTTAGAGATTGAGAGGATTTAAATAAATTTGATTTGATTTATTTAAATTTGGAAGAATGAATTTGATTTAATTAACTAATTAGGAATTATTTAATTGTTTGGATAAGAGGGAATTTGTGATGAATTAATTAAATAATGGGATTTATTTAATTAATGGAGACTTGAGATTTGGAGAGAAGATAATTATCTAATTAAATAATATAAATTATTTAATGGAGACTTGAAATTTGAAAGAGGATAATGATTTAATTAAATAATATAAATTATTTAATTAATGGAAGAATAAGGTTGATTTGGCTGAAATTAATTAAATAAAGGGGATTTATTTAATTAATGTTGAAGTTTTGGAAGAATTTGATGAAATTAATTAAATAATTAGATTATTTAATTAATGTTGAAATGTAGGTGATGCTATAGATTAGACGAAATGCAAGTGATTCGAAGACATGGTCATTTTAGGGTGTCTACAAGTACAATTAAAATCAAATAAGCTTCCAAGGGGGTTGATAACCCTCAAGAATCTTTTTGACCTTGATGATGCAAGTTTAGATAAGAGAGTTTGTAGCAAGTAAAGAGGATTACTTAGAGATTGAGGTCAGCAATGGAAAAAAACTAAAAGTGGGTAAGATCACTACTCAGAAAGAAAGAGATAGGCTGATATCTCTGTGTAACAAATATGACAAGGTGATAGCATGGACTTATTATGACCTTCATGGTTATAATACAGAAATTGTTCAATATACTATCAAACTAATTGAAGTATCAAAGCATGTGCACCAGAAACAAAGGCCAGTAAATCAAAGAATTGAGTCTCTTATGATAGAGGAACTCAAGAAGTTAGAATCTAAAATAATCTTTCCAATCAAACACTTGACCTGGGTGTCCACCTAGTGCCAGTAAGGAAGAAAAATGGAGAAATAAGATTGTGTGGTGACTTCAAATATCTGAATAAACCCTCACTTAAGGATCATTACCCCTTTCCTTCAATGGAACAAATCCTATAGACTATGGCTGGGGTAGAAAGGTTTTCTTTATTGGATGGTTTCTCAGGGTACAATCAAATTTGGTTCGCAGAAAAGGATCAATAAAAAACCACTTTTACTACAAAATTGGGAACTTTTTCATATGCCAAAATGCATTTTGGACTTTCTAATACCGAAGCAACATTTTAGTGCACTATGGATATTGCTTTCAGAGGATTAATAAATAAGATTATTCTGATTTACTTAGATGATCTAATTATATTCACAAAATCTACTAAAGACCATTTTGACCATTTGGAAGCCATATTCCAAAGATGCTAAGAGTTTGGGATTTCATTAAATCCTAAGAAATGTGTGTTCAGAGCGCCTCAGGGTAAGCTGCTTGGGCATATAGTCTCAAAAGAAGGAATTTCCATAGATCCAGATAGAGTTAAAGCAATACTGGATTTGTCTCTACTTGTGAATAAGAAGGTAGTTCAATCTTTCCTAGGAAAGATTAACTAAATGTTAGTAGATTCATATCCAATTTTTCTAGTTTGATTAGACCCATTACTCTGATGTTAAAGAAGGATCTTAATTTCAAATGGACAATTGAAGGCAGACAAGATTTTGAAAATGTCAAAAGGGAAATCTCTACTGGCCCCGTGTTGCATAATCCATATTTCTCTAAAGACTTCATAATGTATGTATATGGAGGAGAACACAGTATAGTAGTAGTTCTGACTCAAAAGGATGAGATGGAGGTAGGAGAACATTTGATTGCTTACTTTTCTAGGACACTGCGGGAATATGAATCTAGGTATAATTTTGTTGAGAAGTAGGCATATGCTATAGTAAAAGGGTTAAAGAAGTTCATACACCTAGTAACGGGTAATAAAATTGTGATATTTGTAGCTCATTCAAGTGTTCAAGAATACATAATGGAAGGAGAAATCATTGAAAAAAGAATCAATTGGATAACCAAAATTTTAGAGTATGATGTCAAGGTTAAGCCAACCAAATTGATAAGAGGAAGGGGCCTTTGCCAATACATTGCCCAAGATTCAGAAATCCCAACAGAAGAAGAACATGTTGCAGAAGCTGTATTGAATTTATAAGAGAGTGAGATAGACTCTTGGGTTAGTGATAAGATACATTTTATGGAGACCGGTCAATACCCTAGTTAGCTTTCTCTTGAAAGGAAAAGATACTATAGGCATCAAGGATCTAGTTTTACTTTGATAAATAATTTTTTTTCAAAAGGAATTTTGATGGGATCTTGCTCAAATGTGTGGAAAGGGATGAAGCCCATAGAATCTTGTATGAGTTGCACTATGGGACTTCTGGTGGATACTTTTCTGCAAAAACTATAGCCATTTAAATAATCCTAGTTGGATATTATTAGCCCACAATGTTCTTTGATTGCCACAAAATGGTTAAGGAATGCCAGTCATGCCAGTTTTATGTTGGAAAAAGAAGGAACACAACTTTGCCCCTAAGTCCCATAATTGTTGAAGAACCCTTTGCCTAGTGGGTTCTAGATTTTATAGGGATGATTAATCCAGTTTCAAGTTTAGGACATAAGTGGAGTCTTACTATGACAAAGTATTTCACAAGGTGGAGCAAAGAAGTTCCATTGAAAGAAGCCACTAAGAATGTCATTCTACATTTCCTTGAAGAGATTACCACCAGGTTTGGTCCTCCTTGCACTGTTATATCTGATAATGCTAAAGCATTTCTAGGGTCAAAGATTGTTGAATTTGCTTTAAAAATGGTATCTATTTGAAAACCTCATCAAATTTTTACCCACAAGGGAACAATCTTGTTGAGTCAACAAATAAGAATCTGATCAGACTCATAAAGAGAATAGGGATAGACCATTAGAAAGAATATCACAAGTATCTAAAAATGGCCTTATGGGTAGACAAAATCACACCAAAATAGGTAATCAAAACCTCCCCTTATGAACTAGCATATGGGAAAAGTGTTGTAATGCCTCTTACAATGGAGATCCCAGCTCTACAACTAATAAAACAAATTGAGGTAGAAGAAAATGGTCCAATGCAAGTAAGGCTCATAGAATTGTTAGAGCTTCAAGAGAAAAGGGAGTTAGCACATGAATCTTTGATAAACCACCAACAAATAGTTAAGAGTTGGTTTGATCAAAAGACTTATGAGCCTATATTTAAGGTTTGCAATTGGGTCTTGAAATGGGCTGAAAGAGCTACAAAGCCAAGATGTCATGGAAAAGTTGATTCCTTATGGACATGCCCCTTTAAGATAACCGCCTGCAAACAACGCAACTCCTATGAATTGTAGACTATGGAAGGAGAAGCACTAGAGATTCCTGTCAACGGTATCTTCCTAAAGCTTTTCACATAAAGATCTAATTTTCCCCTTGTATTATAGTTAGAGTAGTTTCCCTTTCATTTTACTTTGTGGAGTTTGCTTTCTCGCCTCTTTTTGAATAAGTGTTCCTTGAACATGTGTCAGTTGTAAAAGATCTCATTGATGTTCTATGTGAAAGGAAGCAAGGTATGCGGAAATCGCTTCCTACACTAATCTAATGAGGAGAGGATGGTGCAAATTCAATTTTATCTTTACAATTATAGCTATGTTAACCCACTAACAGAGATATTGTAGCAAACACATACACAAGAATGTAAGATAGAAGAAGAGAGACACAAGATATACATGGGGAAAACCCTTATGGTTGAAAAACCCTACACTCCAAAACACAATTCAAATGTATTCCGTAAACAAAGAAGGTTACAATACAATCACAGAGCCAATGCTCTTGCAAGAGTCTTCGACACTCGTATCTGGAGATGTTTTGGCAGCATAATAGTACCTGTCAAACTTGTAGTACTTCTCCTCTCCAAAGCACCTATTTATAAAGAGAATACAAGGCAAAAATGGCTCCACATTGAGAGGGGCATCCAACATGGTCTCATGGCCCAAAACCCATGCCTATGGACACTTGTCCAACACTATAGGATGCTCCTAACACTTGTCAAGTCACCCCATCCCAAGGAGGTCACCTATTTCCAAAATGGGCTATGACAGACGCTCTTACGACTCTTACAACTGTCATAGAATCTGTCATAGCTTACAGCTGTAAGAGAATCTGTCATTCACAGGCTTTAAATAGCATATTCTCTTACAACATGTCATAGTCCACCTTGGGGTACCCAAAGATGCCTTTTTCAAAGATACTTCTCGACACATGTCTTCATCTGTCATAGGATCTT
Source organism: Cunninghamia lanceolata (assembly GCA_027924645.1). Taxonomy (NCBI): domain Eukaryota; kingdom Viridiplantae; phylum Streptophyta; class Pinopsida; order Cupressales; family Cupressaceae; genus Cunninghamia; species Cunninghamia lanceolata. The sequence continues at coordinate 10,800,271 of BSBN01000321.1, forward strand.
CTATTTCTAACTCTTACATGTCATAACTTTGTCATAGGAATCTGTCATGACCGTTTCGGTCAATATTCCCTTACACACATTCCAAGGTGCTGACACATGGAAAAATATTCCTACCACTAAGTGGGATGCCTATCTCCTCATGTGAGGACAAATTTACATGTGGTCATATGCCATGTAGGATGACACATCACCGTGCCAACTCCCACAATATGACAACATAGGATTTGCATCCAAATTATACAATAGGCAATAAATAAATAAATACAATAAATTAATACAAGGAATTACCAAGGTTTAGATACCTTAATTCCTAACACTATGTGTTCATTCCGCCCAAGGCCATTGGTAAGACTCAAAAATCTAAAAAATACCGGTCTAACTACCTTGAAAGAAGTATTAATGGCAAGTTTTCAAAAATGTTCCAATTATGATTACAAAATCTAAGGGATTCAATTAGCCACACCTTGGTACATGCAAATTTAGGGTCATTTGATATGACATGATAGTCTCATTAAGAAGGTACATTAACTCGCACGATTGGAGTGGCAGGATTAAAAAGGGTCTCAGCTCTTTATTCTCAGTAAAAGACATAGCAGAGTTTTTCTTAAGCTTAATCCATAGTTTTTCATTTGAATTCAGAGCTGGTGTGTGTGAGAAACAATGAGGATCCTACGAAATGGTGAGAAAGGGACAATCTTCCAAAGGTTCTGGAGTGCAAGAAAGAGCTTTAATGGTGCAGAACTTTCATACCCAGCCAATAGTAATCCAAAAGTATCACATGAGGATACCTCTTATGCTAATATGATGCTATGGACTTCAGAGGATTTTTCTATTGTCAATCAACCCATGGATAGTGTTGTTATGCCCATTGCAAATAACCTAAGGTCAAAAAAGAGGCAGTTGGAGGCTAGCCCCATGCTACTATTTACAAAAGGAGCATGTTTCAAAGGAAAAACTGGTCAGTACCACAAGTACAATTCAGAGCAGTAGATTTGCTGCTGCAAAATAAATTCCATTAGACTCAAAGGCGTCTGAACAAGTTGTTGATCAATTAAAGAAGGGAACATGGTTTCCATGAATGCACAAAGTAGTAGCTATTCCCCTAAATATCATGGAACAAATGAAGAAAACAAATATAAATGTCTGATTGTGGGAAGTAATGTTGATCCCCTCTCAAAGGGATTTGTTACAAGAAGCTTTAAGGAAATTCCCATCAGCTGATTCAGTAGCAATTGAGTCATCAGCAAAGCAGAAAGAAAAGAGCCTGATTAGTCTAGTGCAACCAAGGGAGGAACAAGTAAGTTCAGTGAAGAAACCATGCCCTTTATACTTGTCTTTAATCATTAGCAAGTTTTTAGTGCACAATTCTATGATTGATTCAGGGCCTAGCATTTCAGTCATGCCCAAGAAGATAGTAGATGCATTAGGCATCAAGTATACCTTTGTTTCATCAGGAGTATTACAATTGGATGGCATCTCTGTAAACATCAGGGAGTAATCAAGGGACTAAACCTAACTCTACATGCCTGTCCAAACTTGACTTTTAGTCATGACTTTTCAGTCATTGATCTTCCTCCCTTCTTTGCCATTTGCTTATCAAGGGAATTCACAACCAAGGTAGGTGGCTACCTTTCTTTTGATTGGTCTCATATGCTTTTGAGGACTAGATATGGCACAAGGTTCACCATCAAGGTTGAACCAATTTCTAATTACCATGTGGAGAACTATGACCACGGCCTAGTGAATCCTCATGTTATGATTCAGGGTGACGAAGTGTATGACTCAGAGTCTCTAGAGGCAGCATCTTCACCTCTTCTAATCTTGATCTATTTCTTGATGAATGGGCAAGGGATCACTGTGGTTTTGATCCTTATGAAACCACTAAGGCAACTGACTTGGGCACCTACATGATCCATGAAGGGGATTCTTCAGTCCCTTCTGTACTCAAGCCTAATGATGACTCCAATGGCCCATGGAAATTTTTTTTGATGGTGCAAAGAGTAGAAATGGAGGTGGTGTAGGGGTTCTACTAGTCTCTCTGACTAGTAAGAAGTTGCATTTTGCTCATAGATTACATTTTTCATGCACCAACAATGTAGCAGAGTATGAGCCATTGGTTCATAGTTTGCTACTTGTTGAGAAGAAAAATATCAAGAATTTAGAGATCTTTGGCGATATTAAGTTGGTGGTCAACCAAGTTAGAGAAAGATGTGCTACAAAAAACTAGCTTCTAAGAGCTTATAGATATAGAGTCTGGGACCTATTTGAGAGTTTTGATGCTCTCAACTTACAGGTAATCCCAAGGAAACTGAATGCTGAGGTTGATCAACTGGCAATAGTTGGGGCCCAATTTTCTCCACCTACAGACTTATTTTAGGGTCTTGATCAACATGTGAAAATAGTAGTCAGGCCCTCTGTTCCTAATAATTATACTCATTGGCAAATTTTTGATAGTGATGAGCAGATTGCAAGCTTCATCTAGAATGAAGCAGAGTTTTCTTCCATGGCGCATCCCAGGCTGTAGGAAAGTTATGGTGACTATATCATTCAGCTCAAAATGAACAAGTTGCCCAAGGGTTTAGTTACCCTTGAAGCCATTTTCAGCCCAAATGATGAGTTCAAGGGCGAGAGGAATAATATGACATTCAAAAGGGAAGACTACCAGAAGGTTGTCATCACCTAACATAAAGGATTACTGCTAGGAAAGGTTTGTGGTGATGTTGAGTAACAAGAATTTATATGATTGGCTCAAGAATACAATGACATTCTGGCATGGATGTATGAGGATCTTAAAGGTTTCAATCTAAACGTGGCTCAACATGCCATTGATTTGGATCCAAATTACAAGCTGGTCCATCAAAAGCAGCGGCCCATAAACCCTAAGATTGAGCCGTTTATGAGAAAAGAGTTGGCAAAGCTCATCCAAGCAAGGATCATCTTTTCCATTAAATATTCTACTTGGGTTACTAATCTAGTGCCTGTGAGGAAGAAAAATAGGGAAATAAGGCTTTGTGTAGACTTCAGGGAGCTGAATCGAGCCTCTTTGAAGGATCATTACCCTCTACTCCCTATGGATCAAATTTTGCAAACTGTTGCAAGGGTAGAGAGGTTTTCACTACTTGATGGCTTTTCTGGATATAATTAGATCTTTGTCAAAGAGGAAGATATATTTAAAACAACATTTACAACCAAAGAAGGAACCATAGCATATGCAAAAATACCATTTGGTCTTTCTAATGCTAGTGCCACATTTTAGAGGGCAATGGACATTGCCTTCAAAGGTTTTAAATAAACAAGTTCATCCTGATGTATCTGGATGACATTACAATCTTCTCCAAGAAGGGAGAAAATCAGATGGAGCATCTAGAGAAAGTTTTCCAAAGATGTAGAGAGTTTGGGGTGTCTTTAAACCCCAAGAAATGCATTTTTGTTGTTGCTCAAGGTAATTTGATGGGCCATCTAGTATCTAAGGGTGGGACCTCCATAGATCCTAAAAGAACATCAACTCTTCTTTCCCTTCCCTACCTGCTCACAAAAAGGCTTTGTAGTCCTTTCTAGGGAAAATCAATTTTGTTAAAAAGTTCATTCCTAACTGTGTTGGATTGGTGAAGCCTCTAACCCTTATGCTTAAGAAAGATGCTATTTTCAGATGGACTAAAGAAGGGAAGATGGTTTTGAGAAAATCAAAGAAAAGATTGCCCAAGCTCCTACTTCATGAACCCAAATGATGAGAAGGACTTCATCCTTTATGCACATTGAGGGGAGAGCGGCATTATTGATGTTCTGATGCAGCAGAATAAACAGGGAATGGAATAGCCTCTAGCCTTCTTTAGTCAGACCTTGAAGGACTATGAGGTCAGATACGACCCCATGGATAAACAGGTATTTGCCATTGTTAGAGCTTTGAAAAATTTTAGATATATGCTAGCAAATAACCATATCAAAGTTTTAGTTTCTCATCCTAGTGTGAGAGATTATATAATGGGGATTGAGATTAGTGAAAAGAGAGCCAAATGGGTCACTAAGATCCTGGAGTATGATGTGATCATAAAGGCCACTAAGCTGATTAGAGATAGAGGATTGTGTGAACAGCTAGCTTAGACTTCGGTAGATGAAGGGAATTCATCCTACCATTTGAATGAGGAAGAACCTACCGCTAAGCCATCAGCTATGAGTTCTTGGACAACAGATATGGCCAAATTCCTATCCATTGGTGAGTATCCCTATAAATTGGATAGAACCAAAAGGAGACACTTTAGGTTGCAGTTTATTCCTTATGCTTTGGTGGATGTGTTCTCTTCAAGAGAAATTTGGATGGAGTCTTACTGAGGCGTATAGAAGAAGATCAAATTAATAGGCTTCTTTGTGAGTTTCATGTTGGAACAGTTGTTGGTCATTTCTCTTCTAGAGCTACAACCATGAAAATAATGAGGGCAGGTTACTTTCGACCCACATTATTCAATTATGCCCATGTATGGGTAAGAAAGTACAAAGAGTGTGCTCTCTTTACTGGAAAGAAACAATTGGTAGCATTCCCACTCCATCCTATTCAGGTAGATCAGCCTTTTTTGCAATGGGGATTGGATTTCATTGGCATGATAAATGCCACTTCCAGTGCTAGTCACAAGAGGGTTTTGAGACGACAGACTACTTCACTAGGTGGGTTGAAGTAGTCCCAATCAAAGAGGCCATTGAGTCATCAATCATGGATTTCTTGGAAGAAACCATGATGAGGTTTGGAACTCCTCAAACCATTATTTTTGATAATGCAAAAGATTTCACTGGTTTTAGATTTACTGATTGGGCTCTTAAATACAATGTGTTCTTGATGACTTCATCCAAATATTACCCTCAAGGTAATGGGCTGGTTGAGTCCACTAATAAGAACCTAATCAAAATTCTAAAGAGGACTATGGAGACAAACTAGAGGCAATGGCACAATAAGATCAAATTAGCTCTTTGGCTTGGCTGATAAGATCACATACAATAGAGCCATTGGAAAATCTCCTTTTGTTCTTATGTATGGAAGAGAAGCTAGATTGCCCATATCCTTGGAGCTTCCTGCATTAGAATTGGCTCAAGAATTAGAATTGGAAGGAGAAGATGCCAGGTCTGTCAGAATGGTTGAATTAATTGAATTGAAGGAACAAAGACAGTCAGCCATGAATACATTGAAAGAGCATCATAGGTAGGCCAAAAAGTATTTTGATAAGGCCAAGGTTCAGACCTTCAAAGAGGGTGATCTTATTCTAAGATGGGATGTTGACCGAGCCAAACCTGGAGGCCATACCAAGTTTGATGCACTTTGGAGTGGGCCTTATATCATCATCAGCTACAAGCAAGCAAATGATTTCATTCTTTCAAGGCTGGATGGTGAAGTTTTACCAATCTCAGTCAATGGGATCCATCTTAAACATTACCATTAAGGTTGGTCTAAGATTCTGTACATATTGTTTTAGTTTTAGTTTTACTTTAGTTTTCCCTTCAATAAGTGCTTTTGCATGGGCTACACTCTCATTAGGAGAATGTAGGCCTTGTTCTTTTTTGTGTTTTTGGAAGGTAGGGTTTTAGTTATTTTGACCTATTACAATCCCTCTTAGACTCCATGCTCAATGGATGCTTAAGGCCACTGGTCTATTTGTTTAGTAGGCAAACATCCCCGAGAGGATGTTGACCTATTTTCCTCTGCTCAGAGTCAAATAGCTCAGCTTCAAGATCTTGTTGAAATCCCTTGAGGTCTAACTTTGCAAGCCTAAAATTCCTCAAATCTTAGTGTTTTCCTTATAAAAATCCTTGAAAATTCATTAGAGAATCCTTGCAAAAAACCTAGAAAATTTGAAGCTTTTACCTTAATTTTTGCCCTCTTTTTGGCCTTTATCGGAAAAGTTTCAGATTTTTGAATTAACACAAAAATGGCCAAGGCATGAGGCTTCTCTCTTTTGTCGGTAAATTTCAAAAAACCTGAACTCTTCACCAAGTTTAAAATTTCATGAGTTCGCCAATGCGGTGATTTGCTGATAAAGGAGGACAGGCTTCTTAAAAAATTCATCTAAGGCATAAGAGGGCAAAGGAATGCCTTATCGACAATTTTCCCAATTCGGGAACTCAAAGAAGTGGTTCAGGAATTCTGAGGTTCGTTGATCGGGTGAAGTCCTGATAAAAGGAAAGCAAAGGGAAGGATTTGTAAAATCAACTAAGTTAAGAGAAAACAAAAGATGCCTTTGTCAACAAAGTTCATAAGGTGTGAACTTTCCTCCAAGTTCAAAATCTCCATGGTTCACAGACGGAGCATTTTGCTGATAAAGGAGGGAGAAAGAGGTCAAGGTTCACTAGGGACAACTTTTGCCGACAAAGCAAAAGTGGAAGCAAAATGGTTCGGCAAAGTAAGACTTTGTTGATAAAGGTGAACAAAAGGAATGAAGAATAAAGTTCGAGGTTCAAGAAATTGCAAAATCACTGATAAGGCAAAGTGAAAGGGCAGAATGGTTCAGCAAAGTTGATTTTTTTGATAGAAGAGAAAAGCTAGACCAAAGGGCAAAGTTCACAAAAGTGAACTTTTTCCAATAGAGGGGCAAAAGAGAGCCAAAAAGAAAGTTCAGTAAAATAGGATTTTGTTGATAACAAAGAGAAGATGGACCAAAAGCAAGGTTTGGCAAAATGACATTTTGCCGATAAGGGCAAAAAGTGAAGAAACAAGCCACAGTCCAGAAAAAGACAAAGTTGCCAACTAAAAATAGAAAAATATAGAGAGCAAGACATAATGGTTTGTAATAAGTTGATCTTGCCGATAGGGAAAAATATGGACTAAAATATGCAAAAATTAATGCAAAACAGATTTCTATGTATTGTAAACTTTAAATATATGAATGTAGATATTTAAAGTGTTGTAAAAGCTCTGTATAAAAGGATTTTGGAGGGAAAATCTATTTGATTTTCCTCATCAGCCATTAATGCAAAATTTGATTTGCTCAACTACTCCATTTTAGATTTTTTTGCATTTGTGATTGCAGGTGATGAATCAGTTGTTTTCCTTAAAGACCAAAATATCTTTCAGCTACCCCATGATCCAAGAGATTTCTGCATTTAATCCTTGCAAGCAGACATTCCCTTTGGCAGTAATTTTTTCTGACAAGCCCATGGGGGTGAATTAATTGTGAAATGATTGAGGTCAATGTAATGAATTTCTATATATTATTTTTTGTAAGATGTAATGAGGGTTGAAAAATAGTTGGAAGATAGTGGAATTTCTTGATTCTTTTATGTTTTCAAACAGAGTCCTCTGTTGTAACCATGCCTTCTTGTTGAAATACACACTGTGTTTTACCTCTTTGTGTTGTTTTTTAGCACTGTGTAAATTAGGATTGATTTGTATGTGAATGCTTTGTTCCTTACAATTCTATTTTGCTTCTTACCTCTGTTAGAATCAACTAGATCTGTGTAAGTTGATCAATTGTATTTCTTTATTTTTCTGCATTTTCAGTTCAATGAGAGCTCCATATTCAAACTTGGTGTATCACCTCCATTAATTTCTAGTTTTATCCCTCTTTCCCCTTTTCCTAAATGGTGGATAGATTAGGTTTAGTCTTAGGAATAGCTAAATCTCTCATTCAGTGAAGGAACCAACCTCTCTCTAGAGATTTGGCCTCCTTGCAAGGTCCCACACCTGGAAGTCATCTCAATGTTTCACTGGCTTGTTGAAGATTATTAAACCTCTCCAACACAGGGTGTAAATCCAAGTGACAACAGTAACTTCGTGGGTTGTCGACAAGATGAGGACCAAATGATTGATTGCCGAAGGTAGAGTTATAGTTCCTAGATTAGACTTTTGAGAGACTTTGGGAGAAACTAGAGCAAAAAAGGATGAAAAAGGAGGAGTTGATGAAGTCATTAGGAGGCATGGCCCTTTGAATTAATCACTTAGTAAAGAAAATGGGAGTTAATATGGATTAGAAATCCATTTGCGATAAGGGTATTTAGTAGAAAGAGGTGCCAAAGAGTAAGGTAATTTTTGGTGACACAACTAACATTAGGTAAAGAGGAGGAATAGTTCCCCTATAAGAAACAAGTGATTGTTTCATTGAACAATGGAGTAGTGGCTAGATAATCAACTCTAAATAGTTGAACAGTGAGATGTCGTGAATGGAGTGTCATTGATTAAGGAAATATATTGGTTTGATGTTGTTGTGGAAAATTTGAAAATGATTTTTTGAGTAGATCAATGATGCTCTTTAGAATAATGACCTAATAGGGTTTAGATTATAAGGCTCAAGGATCAATAAAAAATAAGGTGGTGAACAAAACCAAAATACTTTTGTGTAGTTGAAATAAGAGGATGTGATCTTCATTAAGGATTAGGAACTTTAGAAGTGATACCTGAAGAAGGAGATACATTGGAGGATTGTGATCTCTAGATTGTTCCCATAGAAGGAGCAACTAAGTTGAAGGAACAACTTTCCATGGAATGTGTCTATGAATTGCCATAGCCTTAGGAAGGCAATAGTTCTAATTTCATAGTTGAAAACACATTTGTGAGAGTGTGATAAGAGTTGAATGGTGACTCTATGATTGTAGATATATGATTTTAAAAAAAGTAGACAAGTTACATGAGTTGTCATAGGGTGTCATCTTGAGTGAAGATACTAAGTTCTTGTGCCATGGTTAACATATAAATTGATGAGTGAACATGCATATTGTGGTAGTATCTTCGTGCGAACTAAAAATCTAGAGGATAGATCTAGAAGAAGAACACCATTCCAAATGACTATTGGAGACATTGCCAAGGGTGTTGATCGCACACTAGAGATTTCAAGTGGCAAAGGCACTAGTGTAAACTATGAAATTTTTATAGGGATTGTTGGTTCCCAAAATAAATATAACCCAAAACCCTAAAACATTTCACAATCACCCATGCCAAGGGTGTATTCAACTTGATTGAAAGAGGTTTATCAACAAGTCAAGAGCAATTTTGGTCAACTTTTAGGAGTGGGTATACTTCTCTGCACTTCAGCCTCAGCTAGACCTAGGAGGGATATTCCTAGAGGCATGAAATATAACACAAACAAACAAACACAGCCATACCCAATGTACACTTGACCCCCAAATTTATCACCAAGTCAAGACAAACTAGTTGCACATGCCTCTATATTAAGCTAATTACTGCACTATACATTTGCACCCAAATATATGTACATCAGATTCCTTAAGATGACTTTGATTAACTTTACATACACAAGACATATAGTGTAGGCATACATGTACATGATTCCAAAATATTAAAATAGTTTTGCATTACTTTAGATCTATCCCTGGTTATTACATTAAATCATGAACAGCATGAGAAACCTTAAACTAAACCTACTCCTACTCCTACTCCTACGCTAACAGGATGAGGGTTTGATTAAAATAGTGATTGATCCCTCCCCAATATGGATTGGTGCCTACTCCATTGGGCAACTGAGTCATGAACAACAAATAGAAATAAACACTCCTAGCAAATTATCAACGGAATCATGAGTCGCACACATACAAATCTGAAATATATTTCATAGAATGGACATACTTATTAATCCCAAATACCACTACAATAATCCACACATAACATAGGAAAGACCCATTAAAAAAGGTTTGCATGATTTGAATGTTGTCATACATTATCCAACTTTTGTTACATTCATGCCAGCAAATGTGGCAAAGGAGAATACAAAACTATGATTCAATATCCCTTTGAATCATTACAAAGTATCCTAGTGACATACCATGATGTGATAATATTCAATGAAAACCTTTCCTGCTTTCTATTGGATGCATCCCTTCTTTCCCAATTTAGACCTTATTCTCTTCTTATTGCCCTAAAATCTCCCTTAGGCTTTCCAGACTAGACAATTGGTTCAACGACCAACCCCAAGAATGTTTCTCAAACATTCATATATAGCTTTTCAAATCATGTTATATTAGTCATGGATGTGGGGAAGAGTGGTCAACAAGTAAAACCATTCACTCATGCTATAATTAATTCATCTCTGTGTCCTTGGTGTGCGGCCACATGGTTCTACCCTAGAAATCTACTGAAGAAGAACATCTTCCCATACCCTGGGTATAAGAAATTCAATGCAAAAGGAGCTACAATGGCATAGGGGTGCAGGAAATTATTCTCCACAAGAAATCAGGCTTTGAAGAAGCATAAATGGAAACTAGGAAGGTTGTTGAACACTCCCATCACATTCTGAATAGTGGAAGGAGAAGGGAAGCCAAATTAGTCAAGCTTTGACCAATCAGGCTTCCACCAGGCAATCAGCCTCTAAAAGGGTGAAAAAGGAAACCCCAATCTTCAAAGTCTAAAAGGAACAAAGGGAAACCATCAAATTTTAGAGATCAAGCCTTCACCATACATCGTGCATTTTGGAAGAGAAGAAAGGGTACCGCCCAAATCCCCAATCCCAAAATACTTAGAAGAATTTGAAGATTGTTGGGATCAGACATTGGACCCTACAAGCAAACAAAAAACTCTCTGAAGTCCACTGCCCAAATACTTGGCACCTTAGAGAAATAGTTGAGGATCGTGCCTCAGACTTTCACCCTTCTTCCCTTAAATAGGAAAGAGGAAGAGAAACCTCCCGATCACAAACTCCCAAAAGACTTAGAAAAATTGGAGAATCGTCAGACTTCGATGATTTGGCCCTCAACCTTCCACCTTCAAAAAGGAAAGAGGAAGAGAAACCTCTTGATCATTGATGCCTGAAAGACTTATAAAAATTTGAAGATTGTCAGACTTCAGCAATGAGGCTTTCTGCCAACTGCTTGCTTGGAAGAAAAAGGAAGACCTCCACTCCCACCTCTGAGATCCAAAACACTTGGGCAATTTTTGGAGCTTCATCGGACTTCGGCGATTGGGCTTTCCGCCTACTGCCTTTAAAAAGGACAAAGGAAGAGAAACTTCCCAATCTTCAATGCATGAAAGAATTAGGCAAATTATGAATTATAAGGTGGAGTTTTTGGAGTCGATAGGAATGGCATGACAGAAGAGATAACCCTGAAGCTCCAAAGCTTCAAAAAAGGCAGAAAATAGAAGGGAAAATCTAGGAAACTTTGGACTTAGCTAATTTTTTAGGTTTTCTTCCTTGTACTTAGAAATTTATGGGGTTTTCTAGGAGAAAATTCCTTCCATTTAAGGTGTCGTAGATTGGATATCTTTGATGGAAAGGAAAGATTTTAACATAAATTTTCAAATATAAGGTTGAAAACCTAGGTGCCAACAGGAATCATATAGAATATCATGTACAATATACATATCAAGGAATGCATCATGATACTTGGAATTGGTATGTGAGACTAGTAGAGTTTCTTGGTTGGAAGAGGCCAAGTGTAGGAAAGAAGAGGAATTTCACCAAGGTGTAGATGGACTACAAATTCTAGATTAGAGGATATTGACATAGTCTATGATGACACTTGAAAGGATAAAAGACTATAGCATGGGAAATAGGTGGATAAAATATGTATGAGCCAATAAAAATAAAATATATGAGGTTGTGGTCAACACACAATGGACATAGACCCATCAAATGATGGAATAGTAAGGGTAGGAAGGCAAGAGAGGTAACAAAAAATGGCCATAAGAAGATGTAGATTGAAGGGAATAATGGCATGTTTTGTGCTTATAGATTTTTGGTGACACAACCAACATTAGGTAAAGATGAGGAATAGTTTCCCTATAATAAATAGGTGATTATTCCATGGAACAATGGAGTTGTGGCTAGATAATCAACTTTGAATAGTTGGAGAGTGAGATGCCATGAATGGAGTGTCATTAATTAAGGAAAGATATTGATTTGATGTTGATGTGGAAAATTTGAAAATAATTTTGAGTAGATCAATGATGCTCAAGAGTTTAATGACCTAATAGGGTTTAGATTATAAGGCTAAAGGATCAATAATAAATAAGGTGGCAAACAAAACCAAAGGACTTATTTATGTTTTAAAGAAGAGGATGTGATCTTCATTAAGGATTACAAACTTTAGAACGGATATCTGAAGAAGGAGATACATTGGAGGATTCTGATCTCTAAATTGTTCCCATAGAAGGAGTAACTAAGTTGAAGGAACAACTTTCCATGGAATGTGTCTATGGATTTACATCGCCTTAGGAAGGCAATAGTTCTAATTTCATAACTGAAAATACATTTGTGAGAATGTGATAAGAATTGAGTGGCGACTCTAGGATTGTAGATATATGCTTTTCAAAAAAGTAGACAAGTTACATAAGTTGTCATAGGGTGTCATCTCGAGTGAAAATACTAAGTTCTTGTGCCATGGTTAACATCTATTAAGGAGGGAACATGCATATTGTGGTGGGAATAAAGAGAAAGATGCACAAAGAGATAAAAAAAAATAGAGAGATAGAGAGAGGGAGATTGACAAAGAAAGAAGAATAAAGAAAGAGAGCTTGAAGTATATATATATATATAGAGAGAGAGAGAGAGAAGAAGAAGATATAAAGAGATGGGTAGAGGGAGATATAGAAATATATAGAGAGAGGAAGATTGATAGAAGAGGAAGAATATGTAAAATTTGGCTTTCAGGAACAAATATTCATTTTCTAGGAACGGATATTCATTTTCTAGGAATGGATATTCATTTCCTAGGAATGAATAGCCATTTCCTAGGAATGAATATTTGTTCCTAGCTCTACAAAATAGATATTTGTTACCTTAATAACATATATCCATTATGCCTTGGGAATGCCTTGGATTTAGGCTTGCGATGGTCATAGTTGACTTTCTCTCAACTCTAACGTGTTTACAGGTTTCACCCTCTTCTTCTGACTTCACCCTTCGTGTTGACGACTTTTTTAATTCAAATTTGATAAAACAAAAAGGGTTTATTGAAGAAATTATTAACTTTCTAAAAATATAAGATTTGTTGATTATCATATTATTAAACAATTATTAATAATTTTCTATATAGATTGTGTCTAAAATTCTAATGGATACACTGATTGAAAAACATCCATAACTTTCAAATTGTTTCACCTTTTTCAAATCCGAAAGATGTGTCACACTCTATGCTTTTCTGGCTATAGGTTTTAAAAAAATTGAATTTTGATTTTTTTGATTGAGTTAGGTTGGCTGGAAAATTACCTTTTAGTTTTTAAAAAAGTCAGTAAAAAAATAATAACTAATTATTTTCTTGGAAAAAATTTTCAAAAAAATATGCGTCACATCTAGGCATGAGTCTTTTACTTTATTTTAAAGATTCAAAAAAATATATTTTTTTTGTTCATACTTAGGTTGGCTGGAATGACACCCACTTTCTATTTTAAAAAAAAAAAATTAATAGTTGTTCATTGAAATATTCATTTTTCACCAAGTAAATTTAGTTTTTTTCGAAAAACAAATAGTAGCCCATAAACTAGATTCAATTCTCTACAAATTTTGTTCTTGCATATTTTTTAAATTGTGTAGATAATCCATTCAAATTTTGACATGAAATTGATTAAGTTTGTTTTTTAGTATTTTAATTGCCACTTAGAGGTATTGTTTAGCCCATCATGATCATGCACTCACCCAAGAAGACCATGGGCCTTGTTCCTAGTGCTTAGTTATTTTATGTTTACCTATGGATGTATTTACAATATATGATGTCAAGTGGGGGAATGTTAGGATTAAGGTGCCATCAACCTTGTAAATCCTATGTAATTAATTACTCCTACTATTGTTTGTAAATCATTCATAAGGGATGAAGTGTTCAACAAGAAGCAATCTTGTTTCAACTGCATGTTTGATCCCAATACCTGGTGGATGTAGGTTAATCGGGGGGGTGCAGGGGGTACCCCCCTACGAGGTCCGGGGGCAACACCCTCGGAAGCCACATTTTATATATATATATATTACCATTATAAATCTGGATCGTTCATCACTAGGTTACAAATCTAACAATAGAGGTTATGTTAGGATTTTTTCCCTATAAGGCAATACTCTTTTAATGAGGGCATTGTATTACGGTTGTGAATGAGTATTACAGGAGCTGTTGGATTGAAGATTGAAGAGGAGAGTGATAGTGTTGTATTGTAAACTCTATTGAAGTCAATACAAACTGGTGCATCTCTTCTTGTGTGGAGTTTTTTCTCGAAAGGGTTTCTCCACGTAAACATTGTATTATGTGTTTGATTTTTGTTCTATTATTTATTTGTGTTGATTTCATACCATCTCCATTTTGGTTTTGCATAGTTAAGTATCTATATTACAGTTGTAATCAATTTTCCATTGATAGTTGTTTACCTTCATTTCTAACATAGGGAACATTTGTTTATGCGAGGATGTCTTTTAGACTCAAGAATGCAAGAGCCACCTTTCAAAGGTTAATGGATGTCACATTCAAGTAGGATTGATAAATAAAATCATGGTGGTCTATCAGGATGATTTGACAACTTATTCTAAGGATAGAGGTGACCATTACAAACACTTGGAGTTGATTTTCTAATGATGCCTAGAATATGGGATTTCCTTAAATCCTAAGAAATGCACATTTGGTGTTGAGGAAGGTAAGTTTTTGGTCCAAGGATGGTGTGAGGATCGATCTAGAAAGAATCAAAGCAATTGACCTCATTCCTCAACCCAAAATAGTTAAAGCAGCACAATCCTTCTTTGGATAAATTAATTTTGTTAGGAGGTTCATTCCTAACTTTTCTAAGAAGAAAAAGGCAATCACTAAGGTATTCAAGAAGGGACAGTCAATTGGATAGGATAAGGAATCAACTGATGCCTTCACGGATATCAAGGAGGCACTTAAGAAGGAACCAGTATTGGCTAGTCCTAATTATTCCAAGCCATTTCAACTACTTTATTTTTCTTCTTTCTACATCATTGTTGATGTGCTGCTTCAAAAGAATGCTGATGGATATGAGCAAACTATTGTGTAATGCCCATAGGCATTTGTGCCTTACTCTTCATTGCCTTTGGCGTATTGATATTTTATTGTGATGTTTGAATTGTATGGGCATTTGTACCTTACTCTTCATTGCCTTTGGCGTATTGATATTTTATTGTGATGTTTGTATTGTAGATTGGTGATTGCTAGTCGATACCAATGTTTAATTTAGATTCTCGATGTGTATTTGGACCTATGAGACTCTTTTATATATGTGTTTATATTATTAGATTTTTAGCTTCACTATTTTCATTTAAATATTATGTTGGGTAGGTAGATATGATTTCCTTCAGTGTGATTATTTTAAATGATTAATTACATCTTGATCATATTATTTATTTTTTTTTATTTTTTTGCTCGGTGAACGCTTTTGACCGGAGCTATGAACCGGTGAGGCCACAACATGGGGGTCCTCATCCCCAAGCATGAACACTTAGAAATTTGATCACATCCATATTAGAAGCCAACTATGGAAGAACAAGAGTCACAACTTAGAATTCCACATTAGATGTCCCTATGGGGATTTGAACTTGGGTCTCCTCAACAAGAATCCAATGTTTCAACCAATTAAGCTCAACCCCTTGGACTCATCTTGATCATATTATTAGAATACATGATTTAATTCAAATGTGCATATTAGATGGTTAATATTTAATTGTGTAATTTCTATTATTCGCTTCGGCTATTGTCATATATTGGACAAATGTGTGTAATGTTTGTAATGAGTGTGCAGGAAATTACAAGATATTGACCAATAGCTGGTATGTGGAGAATGTCAACATGGATATCACTTAGTCACCCTACCTTAGTGTTTCCTTGATGTCAAAACCTGTGAAAACTCATCCAAATCGATTACGATTCTAGATCCCGCTTGTGTTAAACCAGTAAAACATCTTTTTGGATGTATTTAATTTTTATTGCTTGTGCAATTCAGCTTGTGCTTGGTATGTGCAAAATGAATTGCAACGTTTTGGAAATCATTGAATTATGTTGTGTATTTCTAGTTTAGAGAAAAGTAATTTTAAATGATTTAATTTTGTGTTTAGAAATATTTTAATTGGAAAGGTATTTTATCTTAATTGCTTGGTGTTTGAAATATATTAAATTCTATTTTGAAAAGAATTATTTAATTTCTAGATTATTGTTTTGGTGAAAATTAGCTTTGGGGTAATGAAGAATTAGTGTTAGCCTAATCCTGATTAGTGGTGTATATAGGAAAAAGGGCTTTTCTTTTATTTCATTATGCATTTTTTGAAAATTGGAGAGTAAATTGGAGAAAAAACTCATTTTCAAACCCTTATTTAAAGAATTTGAATTCTACTTGGTTGGAAGTGCTTGGATCAAATTGCTATTGGAAGAAGAATCATTTGAGAAGGGATTTATAATTCATTGAGGTAAATTTAATTATGTTTTAGTTTGAATTTGAAATTTTAAGTTGTAGGAATTATTTTTTCAAAAACTAAATTTTCAACAAAGGTCATGGCAAAAAAATTTACAATGTTATTTTTATTGGAAAAGTGTCTTTTTGGGTAGATTAGGCACAAAAGGGTATGCTTGCATTTTTTTTATTTTGCATTCTTTGATAAACATGAAAATTACGTGATTTTTCATGTTTTACCCTGCCTATTTTGGTTGAAAATTTTATGTGATGTTAAATGTGCATTGTTGGGCTAATTTAGATCAAGAGGGTATTCTTCAATTTTTTAATTTCATTATTTTGGGAAAAAGTGAAAATTTGTGTATGGTTTTGGGAAGGATGCCCTAAGATCCATCAATGGCAAATCCTGGACATTTGGTAAATTATTTTATTTTATTTTTTTGAAAATTGAATTTTGTGAACGTTGCATGATATGTGGAATGGTTGATTTCTCCATAGTTTTAATTTTGGAACTGCACTGGGATGCATGTTTTCTGGGAAAACTGATCCTTTCCTATTCTTGATCTTCTAAAAATTTGACCCCATGATTATATTGGATAAAGGATATCTATAGGACGCTTGGGGTGTTCATCTCCCAGGTAAGTGTATGTGTGCCTTGCTAGTGACTCCCTTACACGTGGTAAGCATGTGTGTGCCTTTATAGCGACTCCTTTACCTATGGATTAGTGTGTGTTTATGGCTTGCTAGCAACTCCCTTACATGTGATAAGTGTGTGTGTGCCATTCAAGAGACTCCTTTACCTGAGGTAAGTGTGTGTGCCTTGCAAGAGACTCATTACCCCTGAAAAGAATTCACTAGTGAGTGCTTATTTGAGACCTTTGTGGTTTGTTTTACTTTCTAGCTTGGTTGTGGAGAACCAAGGGAAAGACCACCCTAGTGTCTGAGCTACCCTCCACTAGTCCTTGTTTGGTTGGATCATGAGTTTTTGATCTTGTGTTGAGACAACCTTTGTTTTCTAAATAGTCACACAAATGCTATCCTAGATTTGGTTTTGTTTTCCTATTCTAGTATTATTTGTTTTGTATGATTCTTGTGTATGTGAGATGGTGTTTTAGGACTTTGGTATTTGTGTGAGTGTGACTTGATGATAGTGTATCCATGATCATCTTCTCCATAACTCAGGGGTTTCCTAGAGTGGCATAGACATCTATTGTGCTCAAAAATGGTAATATGGTAGGGAGGTGGGTAACACTCCCCTATTGGTCCTCAAGCTGATCTTTCAAGATCTAGATGGTTCTTTGTTCATTTATTTAGGATATCACCTTTTCTAGGATTGACCTATTCACACTTAGCTTAAGTTTTTATACTTTGTCTCACCCCCTCACCCCATGTGGTGGAGACATGTGTCCTAGTGCTTTTGGGACACCTTTTGCATGTTTACTTGCCACTTGCATGATCACTTGTCACTTGATCTCACAACTATCACATCTTAAGAGAGTTAGTCGGTTGTTGTGTTCGACCATCCTACCTCCTCTCTCATACCTATTTATACAAGGCATCTATGTACATTCTAATTAGATTTTGAATACATTAGTTGGCTTTTATGTGCAATTGTCTTTTGTGGAATTTATTCTATTTTTTGCTTGTTGATCTTGGTTGCTCCAACGTGGTATCAGAGTCATGCTAGCAAAAACCTTCCCATTTTAAGAAATTTCTGCACCAAGCCTCGTCAAGAATTCATCATGGAACCAAAAAACCTCGTCATTGAGTCTAGAAGGCCTGAGATAGTAAAAAAAACCCTTTGTTTGGAATTTTTTTAGTGAAGTGATTTTTTTCAAAAAAATTACCCCTAGCCTAGGGTTTGTATGACCATATGGCCTCCATTTCTGTATTGTACAGATTTTTTTAAAAAATAGTATTTTTTTTGTAGAGAACAATATTTCCCCCTACAATTTTTTGTTCAAGTTGAAATAGTGTTTATGTGCAATTTTTTTCTGGCCTGTTTGACATGTTTGTGGCTCCAATACGCCCTATTTTTAGCCTCCATTATTTGCAATTCGTGGCCCCTTCATCTTGACTAACTTGGCCTCTTCACCAGCCTCTATAGGCCCCTATTTCATGGTTTACACTTTGGTCTCCTAATTGTTTTAGAGCATCAAAATCTTTCTTGTGATTAACCCTATTGTTTTCTCAATATTGGTCCCTGTCGATTGAAAGTTTAGAGTTTTGGGTGTTTGTTTTTTAGGTTTTCAACCCTACTGAACGAAGGCATTTTTATTTTGGTTGAAGCTCACATTCAGGATTGAGATCTTCACTTCCAGGCCATGGCTTCCAGATTCACAATTGCCTCTTTTCATCGGTCTTTGTTTGCAGTTTAGAAATCTAGTCTGGTTTGTATTTCCCAGCAGTTTTTTGGTCGTTGGTCAGAGGTTGCCATTCTCTAGCGTCACCTCTAGATTGGAGTCACATTTGTTTTGGATTTCTAGCCTATGAATTCACCAAAGTTTTCACAATTTTATCCTTTGGAGATCTCTACTCATTTACATTGGTTCGGCCTCTAGCATTCACCCGATGCCTTGGCATTCTAGTCAATGTTCAAAAAAATTGTCGACATTCAACGTTTGTTGTAGGAGGCATCAAGATTTTAGGTCACTATTTGAATCCAAGTGAGGTTGAAGGTAGTTGTTGTAGGCCTTTTGCAATGGGCAGCCTAGGATTCTCCTTGGCTGCTATTTCACACATTGTTGCCAACACTCAAACTCACCTGAAATCTCAAGTTGAGATCATATTGTTAAGACTGAAAGTAGAACTCAATTGCAGAAAGAAAGAAGTAAAAATAGCGCACAGATGTAATTAGAAAGCAAATAGAAATAAGACACCAGATTTATCGTGGTTCACCAAACTTGGCTACATCCACACTGAGCAGAGGAATTGTTATTGATAATGAATTGTGTTTTACAATGAGATATCAAGCATATATAATGCTTCATTATACATCACAAGAGGAATGTAAAAGGACAAGCAATTGGCAGGAAAAATAATGTGTCTGTTGGTCTTCATTTCCTTACACATACACAGTCTTCCTCCATTGGCCTCAAGATTCTAGCATTTTTGTTAAGATCTTAGCATTTTTTTTTTTTCTTAAAGGTAGTTGTTTGTAACCAGTCATGGCCTTTGCATTTAGTGTTACAATATTAACATTTATTGTAACAACCAATAGGTGGTTAGTTTCCTTTTTTGAAACAATAACAAATAATGTTACATTTAATGTAACAACAACATTTGTTGTTATAACTAACCACTAGCAGTTAGCAAAACCTCTCAAACTTAATGCTAGCATTTAACGCCAAACCACTAGAGATATCTTTTATCACCAAGCTGACAACCAAGCTCCTTCAAAGTGCCTGAAGGAGACTATTTTTTCATTTTGCCATAACTTTTGCCCATGGAGGCATTTTTTGGAAAATTTATAGTCGATGGGAATTTGATTCCATTGCTGACATAATGGCATTGAGATGAATTAAAAAAATTATTTTTTGACTGGTTTTTAACCTCCGAAGTCAACTATTATAAGCAAATTTTGACGGGGCATATCTTTCACCCCGGTTATCAAAATTTTGCAATTTTTTTTTGAAAGTTCTCAAAACTTTGCAAGGACTTCAAATTTGTAATCAATTTTAATATTTGGATATCCCATTTTGTAAAAATCACCTTGCATTATAAAGGAGTGATTTGGCATCCAATCTTAACAAGTTGTATTTTTCTTGCATTTTTATGGGGGCTTCTAAAACAACAAAATAATATCAAGGGATAATCTATCTAAGTCACTAAAAATGGGGATAACAGATCATCCATCTATCATTACTTTAAAAAAGGAAACTACAATTCTTGGCGCGATGGCATGCTAAAACACTGCCAATGGATCCATGTATTGCCATATTTGTATGGGCTTATTCCTAAACCAAGTACATTTTGGTAGAAAACTATATGGGAAAATAAAATGATCATGTCTTAGGATTAATTGCTTTAAGTGTTTGGAACCACACATTGTGGGCTCTATCAGACATTGAGTACCCTCGCACTCTCTGGACCACACTATGGGAAATGTATGGAGATCCCAATGAACCTCCATTCCCAAATGGTCCTGTTATGGACATACTTCTTCCCCTTGATGATCCTTGTATGATGATGATATTGAAGAGGAACTTGCTTATTGGGAAATTCTTGAATGTGTTGATGACATAGAGACATATCCTCTTACTTCTCCTCTATCTCCACCATCACCTGATGCTACATCCAAATCTAGAGTTGACTCATGTATGGATTCCAACGATTCTATGCACCAGGATTTTAATATCGGCTTTCCAGACCCACCACATTGGGAAGCATATCTACCATACATTTCATCTCTATTTGTAGAGTCTTGGATCACAGATTTTAGAGACACCATTAAGGACATTCATCTTCTATATTATGATAGCTTCAATAAAGTTGCATCACCATTGTCTTATTCGTATATGATTGCTCTTACTTTTCCTACATCAACTTCTATAGTGACAGATTCTGTAGATATTTATGAGTCCACATATTTGACTTCATCATCATGTATTTTGACATCCTCTATAGAAGTATCATATCCTCATCGGTCCAGTTATCACCATACATCTATGGTCCTTGTGGTCCATGTTCTTGAATCTTTTATGGTACATGATTCATGTTATCAGCATTTGTCACATGTAAGCATTGGCTTGGAGATACTTGAGCATCCTACAAAGACATAATGGGCATCATTTGCATCTTTGGATCATGTGCAAAATTTAGAGACTTTCATTCTTCTTCCTGCATGTTCCTATCTGGAATGGGAAGATTGCTTGCACACTTTTGTAGTTCTTTTTCTTCCCAAGGGGAGCAATGTGGTTCATTGTTTGTGGATCATCTTCAGCATCCAGTGTCGAGCATCTATCAAAACTACATGAGGTATTTTGAGAGAAGGTTGCATTGTTTCTCTTCTCATATCAGTTTTGGGAGGAAGCATATCTTCGCATGGAGTTCATTCCTTCACATTTTCTGGGGGGTCACATAGACTTCTCATATTTTCTCTACTATGGGGAGAACATATATTATACATTAGTGTTGTAATTAGTACTTTGGGGTTCATGTTGAGTCCTCATTCTTTTCTTCTTCATCACTTGTAAAATTTATCATGTATCATTTCTCTTTTGGAGAGGGGTTTTTCCCACAAGGTTTTCTTCTTTACTCCACTTATGAGAAACTTGTTTATACATGAGTACCTAACATAGCCTAGTAGATGGGACCCATCATCCTTGTATTGCTTCTCCCTAAGTTGCACTTAATGGGAGTGTTAGTGTAAATAAGGTCATATAGTATCTAGTTACGATATCACCTTTTCTAGGATTGACCTATTTAGGCTTAGCTTAAGCTTACTTAGGCTTTTTTAGACTTTGTCTCACCTCATGTGGTGGAGACATGTGTCGTCATGCTTTTGGGACAACTCTTGCATGTTTAATTGTCACTTGAGCTCACAAGTATTGTATCTTAGGAGGGTTAGTCAGTCATTGTGTTCAACCATCCTACCTCTTCTCTCATGCCTATTTATACAAGGCATCTATGTACATTCTAATTATATTTTGAATACATTATTTGGATTTTATGTGCAATTGTCTTTTGTGGAATTTATTCTAATTTTTTGCTTGTTGATCTTGGCTACTCCAACATTATGTCTCTGTGGGAGCACTTTGGAGGTGGTCTATTATGATGTATATTCATTCTTTGTATGTTTTATTCATTGCAGTGTGATCCTTCCATGTTTGGGAAGTAGCCTCCATCATGTTGTGATTTTATGATGTCATTTGGTTGGAAAATGAATCATTTTTTGGATGGAAATTATCATTTTGTAGCATTATTTCATGTGATGGAAATGGTTAACTGAGGATGTTGAAGTCCTGCATTTTATATGTTGTACTTATATTATGCCATGTTTATGGATTAGGTTGTATTGTTCCCACATTAGGATTGAGACTTCCATGAGTGGTTTTGTCTTGATTCGAAATTGGTGTCGAATCAGCGTGGCATTCTGTTTAGAATTTATCTTATTTGACATGTATGTTGGTATATTGGAACATGGTTGTATTTCTCTATTTGAGTTTTTTTCATTCTTTTGAGATTATACATAATGTTGTTTATGGTGTGTGAATGGATGCCTTGTAATTTGGATCCTTTTGGATGTATCATTTTGGTGAGGTTTCATGGTCAACCCTCTGATCGGCTTGTAGGTCAAATGTTGACATTGCTTGGTGTGTTGACCACATGTAGACATTGGTTGTCCTATTTGGAGCCTTTTACTTTATTGAGAGAGGTGTTTCCTTGGTTTTCACCTTCTCCCTTGTGCCTTTGAATTTGCACTTGTCTTGCTTATCGATCTCCATCCTTGTTGGAGGGCGTTTCGACATGCGTGTGTATTATCAAACTTCAACGACACTTGGAGATATTATTTTTCCTTTTGATTCTTTGTAAGGGGTTCTTGAGTGTTTTTGGGATTTGTAGTGGCCTTGGAGAGGAGTGAGAGTTGTTTTATAACATACCCCTTTGAGAAAATTTTGTTCAGGCATTGTTCAAGGACACTAGCACCCCAAGAGGACTACAGTGCCCAAAAGGAACTCTAGTGCCCTAGAAGGACACTAGCACCTAGTAAGGACACTAGAACCCAGGTGGGACACTAGAGCTAAGCTCTAGAGTCCCAGAAAATCTCTAGAGTCCTAGTTTCATGTTGTCATCCTATTTCGTGTTTTGGTCCTTGAGCCTTCAAACAATGAACATTACCTGACATTGTTTAAGGAAACTTTCTATATGAAAGTTGTTCCCCTTGGTCCTTTGAGTCCTCCCATATTTTTATCTTGATTGGACATGATGTATTTTTGGAGTTATGATAGTTTTTTGTCTTGGGAAGCATGTGTCACCTGTGTCAACTGGCTATCATTTTCAGAGAAGGTTGGAATCTCTCTAGTGGATCCCCTTCTTGAGTAGGTTATTTTGTGTACCTTGAGGTTCTGTCACATCGTGATAGGATGCATTTGAGGTGGTTATCACCCTCATCCTATTTCATGTAGTCATGATGTGTGAGCTTGTGGGTTGGCATCCCACCTTCATCGTGGAGTGAGTTCCATTCTCTTGTAGGATTATCATGTTGGCCTTGTCACACGATTGGTAAGTCTTCTACTAGTGTTGTTGGTGTGTTTGGACCCTAAGTGGTCACTATGGTTTTTTTCACATCATGTCCCAGAGTGTCATCATGGGACATTATGATGATTCTATTGCGTGATTGTGTAATTGGGACATGCACATGTCACAATTACATCACAAAAAAATTGTTCATCTTATTTTTGTCTATTAATATCTTGGTGTAAAAGTTAGGGCATTACATATTGCCTTTTTTAGAAATCATTATAGAATGTTGAGTTAAATTACTCCATCATGGAAAAACATGCATATGCTCTTGTCAAGGCTATCAAAACTTTAGGCCTTATCTTGTAGGATCCAAAATCACTGCATGCATGCCTCATACTGTTGTGAGGGACATCTTTTCTCGGTAAGAAGCTTCTGGAAAGAGGTGCAGATGGATCAATAAGATCTAGGAATATGATATGGAGGTACAAACTACTAGACTTGTTAGAGGTCAAGATTTTTCCAAGCTAATGGCAGATACAAACTTAGATGTAGCAGAAGTGCATTAGGTAACTTCCAGTCTGACACCCACTCCTTGCTCTTTGAAACATGATCCTTGGTATAAAGATGTACTTTTCTATTTGGAAAACTTGATTTTCCCTCCAAGATTGAGTGATCATCAAAGGATAACCTTGAATTTGGCAACTCAAAAGTA
Organism: Cunninghamia lanceolata; assembly: GCA_027924645.1. Classification (NCBI taxonomy): domain Eukaryota; kingdom Viridiplantae; phylum Streptophyta; class Pinopsida; order Cupressales; family Cupressaceae; genus Cunninghamia; species Cunninghamia lanceolata. The sequence goes on from BSBN01000321.1 coordinate 10,824,468, forward strand.
TGTGTTGATGCAGAGCCAACTTATGTAGAGAAACCTTGATGGATTTCTTCTCAAATGTTTAGATCATGAGAAGTCCATCAAGGTCATGAATGAATTTCATCAAGGACTTTGTGACAGATATTTTATGTCAAAGACTGCTACCCACAAAGTAATAAGAGCGGGATATTGGTGGCCTAGGATGTTTAAATATGTAGACAAATATGTTAGAAAGTGTAACCCTTGCCAAAGGTTTGTAAGCAAGATGAAGTTTGCAAGTGCACTCCCCATTACATCCATATTAGCTAAGGCTCCATTTCACTAGTGGGGTCTTGATTTTATTGGAGAGATTGTGGAAAAATCTAGTAATGGATACAAATGGATCCTTGTAGCCATTGACTACTTCACCAAATGGGTGGAAACAGTACCAACTAGAAATGCATCATCTAAGGTAGTGATTGATTTCCTAATGAACAATCTCATGTTCCTACAAGAATCATTGTTGACAATGCAATGTATTTTAGATCCCATTATCTCCTCGACACTTGTTCTAAGTATGGGATAGCTTTAACACATTCTTCCTGCTATCATCCACAAGGAAATGGTCTGGCTAAATCCAGTAACAAGAGCATCATGAATAACATCAAGAAGACACTAGATTCAAACAAGAATAGGTGGGATGATAAACTCAAGCTTGTTGTTTGGGAAAATAGAATAACCTTCAAGAAGGCAATTGGTAAAAGTCCCTTTGAGTTGGTTTATGGAATTGAAGCTAAGATGTCAATCAACCTTGAACTACTTGTATATGAATTGCTACAATAGATTGAAGGAGATCAAGATGATGTCATTTCCTTGAGAATACATGAGTTGACAAAACTTGATGAAGCTAGGAGGGTTGCACATGAGAGAAACATTTCATGGCAGTAGAAGGTCAAAAATTTATTTGACAAGAAGGTAGTTCAGAGGAGCTTCCAATTTGGTGACTTAGTCCTCATGTGGAATTCTAGATCTAAGAATAAGGGAAAGCATGGAAACATTAAGGCCTTTGCCTTTATCAGATTGCTGACAAGTGTAGTCAGAGTACTTTTTACCTCAAGAGTTTGGATGGAGACTTCATGGAGCTGCCAGTCCATGGTTAGCACCTCATGAATTTTTTTCTCTTGATGATATGTTGTCATTTTCCCCTATACATACCCTTTCTTTTGTGTGTTTTGTGTTAGGCTATTTTGTTGTTGTTACCTTTTCCCTATTGTTCTGGTTTGGTCCTTACTTTTCCCTTTTGGTCTACAACCTAGAGATGAGTTGGATTCTCATTGTGCCTTCAAGAGGCACACATCCCCAACTAGAGCCAGTGTTGGCACCTTCATAAAAGTTGCAAAAATTTTAAGTCTTCTACCCTATTGTTGTTTTTCCCTTGCTCTTGTCATCACCATGTCTTACTATTTTTGAAAATCCCATAAAATTTTGGAGGTTGGTGCTTCCCTTGGCATTTTCTTGCATTTCTAGGATTTTGGGTTTTTTTGAGACCTTGGAATGTCCTGGGTTCTAGAAGTTCCCTACCCCAGCCTGTTGGTCCTTTGGTCCCATGTTCCTTTGGAACCCTGAACCTGGTCACATGCTTTTCATGGTCTCATTTCATGATGATGACATTAGCATGCAATGGTGCAAAATTTCTAAGTGGGGCATTTCCTTGTTAATTTCTCATCTTTGCGAGTTTTCAAGTTCTCAGGGATCCTTAGAACCTTGGAACCTTGTCAACAGGTTCTAATGTTCCCCAAAAATCATGCTTTTCCTTTTGGTTCTGGAAAACCCAATCTCCCCATAACCCTATGTTGCCGTTCTCTCTTTCTCCTTTTGGGTTTTCAAGTTTTCCCAGAACTTTGGAACTTTGTTCTTGTGTTCCTAGGTTCCCTAATTTCACAAAACCCTACCCTTGTCCTTTAGTGTCAAAGTTCCCCTCTTCCTTGGAACCCAAAATTCCATAAGGTTCCAAGTCCTCGATTCCTCCTAGATCCTAAACCCTAAAATTTTGGATTCCCAATCTTTTCCACATCCCCATGTCCCTCTTTTTCCCGTGTCCCATTGCCTTATCTTTTCTCTCCCTTCCGTGCCTTTTTGAGTTTTCAGGTTCTCGAGGGTCCTTGGAACCTTTGCACCTATTTCCAATGTCCTCATGTTCCCTAGTCCCTTGAAACTCTAACTTCATTCTCCCTTCATTCTTTGGTCTCGAGGTTCCAAGCTCCCCCAAAACCCCAATCACCAGTCCCTATCTTTTTCTCGGTCCCATGTCCCTCCTGGACCCTGATTCCCACAGTTCTTTTTTCCTGGTTCCCAATCCTTCCTAGACCCCTAATCCCGATCTTCTCATTCCTTTTGTTCCAAAGTTCCTATGTCCCCTAAAACCCCACTTTCCTATCCTTCCTCATTCCTCCCAAACCCTAAATCCCAATCTTCCCCATGTCCTTTGTTCCTGAGTTCATGTTTCCTCTTGATTTCCAGTTCCCTCTTCTATGCAATTTCCCTTTCTCCTTGTAGGTTTTCAAACCTCCTTGGAACCTTTTCACCTAGTTCCTAGGTCCCTCTCTTCCCTAGTTCCTTAGAAGCCTAAAACCCTGCAACTTTCTCAAAAAGATGTCTATTGTTCCAGCAACTCCCCTACATGACCCAGAATGAAATTTATGACCATTTTGAGGCATGATGGCAAAGGTGATGAGCTCCATATGCATGAAAACCCTTGTAGACCCCTCAAGGATGGATTTTCATGACAAAGGCATGGGTGAAGTGTCCAAATGGGTATATTTTCAGATGCAAGGCCATGTGAAGATGATGCAGTTGGTATAGGTGAGTTAGAAACTAGTTGACCATTCCAAGTCCGCGACTAGGTTGCATGATGGGATCAATAGGTCATATATATACTTGAAAAAAAGAATGTAAGGAGGATGGGAAAAATTTGGTTCCACAATAGAGCAAAGGAAAAAAGAAAATTTGTGTGAAACCTAGGGTTTCTTCCAATGACAGGCTATTTAACAATTTTATTGTATTATTTTCTAGGTTTTGTATTAAGGGCTATGAGAGGACATTGTAACACTCAAAGAATGAATTCAATGTGTAGATTATACATCCTTTAAATTGTCTCCATAGGCACTATACACTTGAGTTTTTGGCATTGTGGAAACTTACCCTAATTACATTTGTTGATTTGAATGTTGTTCATGATTAGTTGATTGTTGTAAATTGTAAAACACCTCTACAATGCTTTTGCAAGGTAACTTTTCATGACAATGTATGAAACTTATGTTTTTTTGTGGATTGTTAATGAATGCTTGGATTGATGTTTTGTAAATTTTCTAGCTACTCATTTTTTTGTGTAGAGCCTAGCTTACGCAGTAAACTAGTTAGTTAGTATTTGTTGATATCTTGATCAGGTATCAAACTTGGAAAACCTTTATCACGCTAAAAGAATATTGCAAACATTACATAAACTATAAAATATAGCAAGACAATATCTCAAGAAACATAGACAACATTTAGAACAACATTGCAATATTTCACAAATGATCAAACCATTGTCCAAACATCTACTTGCCAATTGAACTTTCTTGATCAAGATAACGTCCATTGAGAGTTACCATTCGTAGGATTTCTCCTACATAATCTTTGGGGCTTAATCTTGAGCATCCCATTTGAGATATCAAGTAAGCCATAGTACCTTTCTCTATAACAACCCCAAGAATCCATGTATGGCCTCTCTAGTGAAAATGTGCCCATTTTGGTGCATACAGCCTTGCAATGAACTATTCCACAATAAATTCTCATACACAAACCTTTCCATAACATGTTGACAAAGGATGTTTTAGTGTTGCATATTGTAGACACCTAAAAATGTCCAACACCTTGTCATTAGCATGTTTTGCCCTAGGTACCCATATCATCACCTAATTAGTTAAATAAATCTTATCTATTTGACTAATTCCATTTATTCCCTTTCAATCCCATAATCCCTTCTTCTATAATTAAATAAATTTTTATTTAATTATTCATGTCCAATCCTCTCTAATTAAATAATTATTTTTAATTGTTTAATTAGTCATTTATCAATTTTCCTATAATTAAATAATTTTTTATTTATTTAATTATCTTTCCACATCACAATCCAAAATTAATTAAATATTTATTTAATTAATAAAATCCTAAAAATATCTTCTTGCTTTCTTTCTAAAATTGCAACTCATGCATATCTAATTAATTTATTTAATTAGATATTTCATCTATTATTCCTCTCATTTTTTAGGATTTATTTCCTTTAAAAGCAAAAAATTAAATATCTTTCTATCTTTTTAAAATCCTATCTTATCTCCTTTCATTTCCTCTTTTATCAAAAAATCAAATCAAATCTTATCTTATCAAATCTTCTTCCCTCCACATCAAAAATGTCATTTTCTTCCCCTCTCCATAATTAATTAAATAAATTCTATTTATTTAATTAATTTCCTTATTCTTCTATTTTCCATCAAATGATTAAATAATTTTAAATTTTAAATTATTTAATTATTGCATCCTTCTTCTAAAAATAAATAAAATTAAATATTTTCTTTATTTATTCATCATGCACATAAATTAAATAAATTTTATTTATTTAATTTATATTTCATCCACTCTTATCTTTATCATTTTCTTCTAAAAATGTGCAAGTGGGCCCCTTTGTCCATAAAATAGCAAAATGGAATATTTAATAATTATAAAAATCAACTATCCTCATCACTTAAATCTCAAAATAGAAAAAAAAAACATTCTAATTTTGTGAAAGCAAATCTTATCTTTGTCATGAAAGCAGTTAACTCAAACAAAATAGCTTTTGTGTGACACTTGTCTTCTTTCTATTCGCGCACATCCTCTCAAGTCTTCTGTACCGTTGATCTTCTCATTCTTTCTATACCGTTGATCTTCTCCCTCTCAAGTCTATAAATACAGCCTTATTCTTCCATTTCTATCATACAAGCTTTAAGTAATATTACTCTGTCGAATTACTAGCGTGCCTTTGGCACCCCCCATATCCATTTTGCTTGAGATCATCCTCATTGCCTTTGAAGCTCATATTCATTACAATAAAGTATCGCAGCCATTTCTCCATCGTCATCTTGAAGAACAAAGCAAGGAAGTGCACTTCCCGAGGGCTCCTTTCATCACATAAAGATCGATCGAGACTAGGCGAACAATGGAAGCCGCGAGATAACAAGGTTGTAAGGTTTATTCTTTTGTTTTCAAGCTTTGTTATTTGCATGTTTCATTGTGTTATTGGCCTAATATTCATTATTGATATTATCCACTTTTCCCCTTAACACATATTATTGTAAACTACTACAAAAGGTTGGATAATGTTGTGTATTGAAAATGTATCATTGCATGTTGCCATGATAGTGTTATAACTACTATTAGTGGTTAACAGATTGTCTTAGGACAACTTAAGGGTTGTGTAACATGCTCCCTAACATGCTAATTGTTGTATTTATATTTTTTCATGATGTTATGTAAATGAATGTAGTCTTTATGTTGGTTTAGAAAATAGGATTAAACGTAAGTTTTCACAAGTATGTAATTATCATGATTCTTTCCTTGCATTGATATTATAAAAATTATGAGTTATTTACCAATTTTTGAGACCTTATCTATTATGAACTTAAGTGACAATTAATTATAGAAGTGGAAACATAAGTAACATCAATGATAGTGATAAAAATACTAATGTTTAGGTCTTAAAAAATCTATTTTTAGGAAAATTTATTAAGTGGTAAACTTTGGGACATTGCATATCGTATTAAAGCATAGTTACAATGCTAGGATCTTTAGGTTATAATTGAACCTTTGTTCCATAAACCATTTTACCTTGTATTGTGTATGTGTAGGATGGTGCATCATGGAAACCTTGTCAACCTTAGGGTAATAGGTTTCTTCCACCTATGCCACATAGGATGTAGGAACCTGAGGCAAGAAAATGAAACTCCACCACATGAGATCAATCATCAAATATCTTCTTTAGATTTAGGATCATACATCCTTAAAAATCTACAATAGTTGATTATAATGGTTTTGGTCATGCTACCCCAAGAAATAGATAGGCTTGCACCATTTCCTTGTAGAGCCCTACCAGAGAGGGAACAAACCCACCCTTAACAACATATACATAATTTTTAAGGAAAGACAAATATGAAGAGGGAAATGGTTTAGTATGAAACGAAAAAGAAACATGAGGTGTGTTATGTGTGTGAAGTAGGACACTATGCCATGGGGTGCCCCTAAAGAGCCTATTCAAATAAAAAGTAAGAGGAGATTGATTCTAACCTAATAGTGGTGTCATGATTAGTGTCTTCTTGAAAACATTATTAGGGATTTGAGCTTTGAAGTAGCTCCTTGAACCTATTAGAGAGGACTAGAGGCCTATTGAGATTTTGTGTAGGATTTTGGCAATAGAGTTGTAAACTTTCCTCTAGGATGGAGTTCTCAAGGAAAGTGAGAATTTTAGTGCAATTGGGAGTGCTTGGTTAGATATTGCTAACACATAATTTTATCATAGTTATTTTCTTTATTTGATAATGTGATTGAATTTATTTTTAAAGTTTGTATGTTTCTTAATTATAGTGATAGCATTGTGTACCCTTTTGATGCTTAATGAGTGGGTAATATGGCTATTGCATTCTGTAGTGTGATTGGTTGGGAATAGGATTAGATATTAACTTTTTAAACTATAATTATGGAATATAATTAGAGCCTTGTAGTATCTAAATTACCTTGGTATGTGTGTGACTATCTATGCTTAAGTATGACTTGAGCCCTGTAGGGTGGATGTTTTGTATTACTATTAATTATTTGTACCTCTTAGAACCATGTTAAGTGTGAGAGAAATTAGACTTCTAGTTGGTCTCTTAATAGGAACCACAACCTTTTAGGCAATATGTTTAGCTCATGTGCAACTTAGTACTAAGATTTAAATTGTGATAACTATGTTCCAAACATGGCAACTTAGATAATCATTGTCAAACCATTAGAACTTATGATTATGGTTGCTTCTCTTGTTCTAGTATCATTTCCTTGTGTTTATTGTGCTACTATCTTACTAAGAATTCTCATGACTATGAGGAACGAATCTATTGACCTACATGCTTGTTCAAGTGCCATTGTGTTCCTAATGGTTGATTAATTACTTTAATCCATGGTGAAGTTTAATTGAAATCATATTTACATGCATATTATTGATTTGATATTCCTTGATAATGACATATATTTCTAGTTACCAAATTGATTTCACAATGAGGTAACATGGATGCAGGAAAATAGCTAAATTGATGTTATATATGTAGATAATATTGTATTATATTTACATGCATATTTAAGAGAGTTATCAAATGATCTATTGATTACTAAAAACTATGACACTTGAAATGTGTAAATGTAAATGTAAAAATTGTATTATAACTAATTTAAGTTATGAAATGTGATTTATTTGTATTCCAATAGTGTGCTTGTGACTTGTAAGAGGACATATCTATAAAATTCTTTTTATGCGACCCTTTTATGGTGGGAATGCATATTTAAGAGAGTTATCAAATGATCTATTGATTACTAAAAACTATGACACTTGAAATGTGTAAATGTAAATGTAAAAATTGTATTATAACTAATTTAAGTTATGAAATGTGATTTATTTGTATTCCAATAGTGTGCTTGTGACTTGTAAGAGGACATATCTATAAAATTCTTTTTATGCCACCCTTTTATGGTGGGAAAGTCCACTATCAATATAGGGTATATTGTAAGGCCTAACCATTTTGCAACCCTAGTAGTACTCTGTACACCTTATGAATATGATAATTCTAGCCACTTTTGGGAACAATTATATTTAATCCTCTAAAGTTTAATTGTGGGATTTACATTGATTGTCTTGTCTATTACTAGATGTTATTCTATGGTTATTCTATTTAGCAAATAATGGTAATTAGTTCCTTGGCGATTGGTTTTATCAATGAGTATAATAAGACTTAATCCTAAGTAGGATATAATGTTAGAGCATAATGTTTGTTACGGGATTGTATTTAATATAAGTACTCCTAAATAACATTTATAAGACTCTAACTTATAAGGTTTAGCCTTATAAAATATTTATATGGCATTAGTCATATTAAGTTAGGGGTAAATTTATAAAGTTTAACTTTATAAACAATTAATTAATTTAATAACAAAAAGGTTATAAGGTGAAAGGTTATGACCTAAACACCAACCATGTGGATTACCTTAAATATAAGCAATCATATTAAAAATATATATCACATTGTGAATATGTTGCATATACATTATTGTATATGTGGAGGCATTTAGAGCATAAGGGGTATACATTTGTTGAATGCATGGATCTATAAAATTCTACGAGGAAGAAGGAATGGAAGGATACAATAAAATAGGTTCTTTTTCTTTTTGTATTTGTACAAAGTTGTTATAAGTTTCCTCAATATTAAATGATGCTTTATGGGTTTTTATCAAAAAGTTTTCCCATGTAAATAATGTGTATTCTCATAATGGTTACTTACATAAGATCTTAAATTCTATCATAATATTAATAATATTAGAATAATTTAACATAGGCTAATCATTCCAAAGTGTTTTCCTAATAATTCCAATGGCTGCCTTCATTGCATTGCTCTCTTCCCTTACTCTTGTTTTCCTGTTTCTAGCCCTTATAACTTCTGGAGATCCAAATACATTGTAGGATTTTTTATAGGATTTCTATGTGGCCGATACAAATCTACCATGGGAAGAGTTTGTACAAGTCATAAAAATAAAATTTGGGTTTGAAATTGGGGCATGTCACATTTGTCATCATCATCACGAGTGTCAGTAAATCTTTGTAACAGATAAATGACTGAACATAAGCATTGGCTGACTATTATTCCCCCAACATCCTCATCATTCACATTGTGTATTGCATCACACTTAAGCTATTCAAATCTTCCACGCGTGTACTGTAGAACTCTAGGAGATCATTGAAAGCAATCCTTCCATCTCCATCTCTGTATAAAGCATTGAAGGCCTCTTTTTCATTGGGAAAAGGACCCTTCAATCCCAACTTCCTGCTCTTACCAGGAGGGCACATCTCTTATTTTCTCCTACATTTCCAAATCTCAATGGTGTTTCTTAATTTTACTGATTTTCTTTCAGGTTTAATGTCTGATGGATTGGAACAAAGTTATATTCAGTAAACAAGAACTCTGAAAGCCCATTAATAGCCTTATACACATAAAAAAATCAAGCCATGAGGCAAAAATAATTTAAGATTTTTACCTAGTGCCTATGAATGAGGAAGGCGTTGATTTATTGGAAATTGAAATATTTACAACTTTCATCCATTAGGCCTGCATTGCTGTTTGTGAATAAAATTATAAAACATAAACAATGTTACGGTGATAGGTTGTGCCTCAAGTGCTTCATTGAACCAGAGAGAAGAGAATATCCTTGTAGAAGCGATGCATTTCCTGCAACCATTGCATTCCATCAGACTACATCTCTTTCAAACATGTTGTCAAACACTTTACTATCTTTCCCAATATCTTGAAAGCACCTCTATGTAATTTCACATTCTATATCAAGTCTGTCGAGACAAAAAATAAATAAAGCACCTGAAGTGCTTTTTTCTTTCTTCTGAGCATATTCAGAAAAAAATCACCAAAATACAAAATTACAGGTTGAATTCCTCTGCTTAACCTGGCATTGAGATTCTATTATTGAAATTGTAGTTTTACTATTTTATCGATAGAAGTTTAGACTTTAGACATTGAAGTTAATTGTCCTATTGCTGTATGTTTTCCATGGTAAGAAGACCAATAAGTTTGTTGAGAGCTTTGACTAACAATATAATTTAGCTTTGAAACACCTAAAGTTGTTCTAGTTGTATTTAGGTTTATTTTTTTTAATGCTATCCTCTTTATTGTCTATAAATATATTCAGAGGGTAGAGGGTATATTGAACGATACAAACATTTTCAATCATAGAGCAGCACTAGTTTACGTGTAAAATTATCATTGACTGTTTGATCACTGAAGTGGATGATATTTAAGTAGAGTGGGTTTCCAATGCTTACGTGCACAAGGCCACTAAGCACATCAATGCAGTCTCCCAATTTCAAAGCATTAAATGAACATTTCGCAGCAAAAGTAGGAAAAAGTCCATGCCATTATTACTAGGATGGTTGTTGCCACCTCAATCACAATAATGAACAACATTGCTACAGCTCTTTTCATCCTCGCTATATTGTTTTCTAAGCAGTGTATGAAAACAATACTAAAGAAAAATGTGTTTTTCCACAATATTATGGTTGCAGAATATGAGATGAGTGAGTATTCATAGCCGTGAGAAACCCCTTGATTTTGAGTGCGCTAATGAAATGACACGTAGAAGTGGCATAGTTAGAGATACATGTGAATTTCATAATTAAGTATATTTCTTGTTTTACTGTGATCAAGTCCACAACGTCTAAAAACATGATGTCAAAAAAATCAACCAAGAATGATAAATTGATTTCTATTTTAATTATTTACAACCTAGATCATCTGGTTTGAAATATCACGTTAGCAATGGAGCCGACATTGTAGGAAAAATAAAAGTGGTTTCAGAAGTTAATAGCGGATAGGCTATTTGTAGGAGACTAAATGTCTGAGCATCTTTTTTCCGGTGTTGATAATTACGATGACCACGACTTTCTGGCAGTCTGGTGTCGTAGAACTTTACTTGTACGCTTAACTTACGTGTAAAGAAATTCGGATAAGACTAAGCTTGAAGCCAAATCAGGATATTTAGTTGTGAATGGCATCTAAGGAGAGTCAATAAACACAATTATTAGCATAGGGTTTTTGAATAATAGCCAGTTGATAGCGAACTATTGATGTTATCCATTGTGCCCATTCGGTGAACCCTCCACGGTGGTGGCACTGATTTGAGCATTTGATACAATGCATATAACAATCCAATTTTACAATTATCTGTCATTTTTACAGACTATTTCTTATCTCAGATTTTGTTGCACATGAAATGTTAGAATTTCAGTATTTATATTTGCATATATAATCATCATTATAGAAATTGCTTCAACAATACAGAGGTTAGCAGAATGGGATTTATCTTGAATTGAACAAGAGAGTTTATAAGCTTTGATTTTATTAATGCAAAATAGATTCAAGGGATTTGTATGCAAAATATTAAGCATTATCAAACTATTCTAAATTTGTATAAGTGAGACCATGTAAGGTCATGGATGTGAACATTCCCTAATATTGGGTTAGTCAGTCTTCTTGAAGCACCTCGATACATTCAATCAAGCTCATGACTTAATAAATTGAAAGAAGTTTCAAATATTGTAGTTAAGGTGGGTTTTAAAAGGATCTTGACTTAAATAAGGCTAATCTTTATAATACATTTCATCAAGGAAAAGGATCTTAACATAATTGAAGGTGGAAGAAGTGCAAAATTTAATAGAAAAAAGACTCAATGAAATGATTAATTCAATTGAAGGTTTTGATATGATAATAGGTGGATTACCCTATAATAATCTAACACACAGCAACAAGTGCACAAGGGGTGGGCTTGAGCGGAAGCATTCCTCTTTTTTCTATGAATCTCCAAATATTGGTAAAGATTGTAAACTATAATAGTGTTTAAATTTTATTAATAGACTTCTAAAATGATGTAAGAATAGGATGATCGATAGTAAATTTGTAATAATTTCAAATATTTTTCCTTTGTGTTGATCATAAATTTGTAATAGTTTCAGATATATATTCCTTACATTGATCTTAGTGGAGGCTCAATATTTTAAAAAAAAAATTATTTATCTATCTTTATTGAAATTTTGTACTTTATTTGGTGATGTAATTGGTGAGAATTATGGAATGTTTTGTTTTTCTTTTCTTTATTCACCCAACCTTTAAAATGTTTTGAAAATGTAATAATAAAGGGACATTTTTAAAGTTGATAACTCTAATTAAAAAAAATAGATTATTTGTACAACTTTGAGACATTGTAAGAGATTGTTAGCCCTCCCAACAGCCCCCCAAAAAAAAAAGGTTTTATAACTTTTTCCCATAGGAATGAAGAACAAATACAGCAGCCACATTAGCACAGCTACAAAATTTAGTTGAGCTAGTTCACCAAATTTAATAGACGGTTTTGTCCAAACTTAATGTGACCACATTGTTTTCATATGGGATGTACAGGGTTTATTAGATGAACCGTAACAAAATGCTAAGATGTATATTGTGAGTTATTTGGCTTCTTTCTTGCTATCTTTTTGTTTTATGACTTGTACAACGAGTTATTTTAATACTACTTTAGTGCTCTCAAAAATTTGCACAAATTATATCTAAAAGCAATTTCAATTTAAAACATACTCCATGGAAAAATACTTGAAACAACATTATGTCTTTGCTAATTTTTTTAGTGAAAACTATAGCTTCCTCACTATAAAACACTACTATATCTGTTCTTTCTTCCCCCACAATTAATCTATCAGCAAATCTATTGCACACAAAATATGTGCAACTGCTAGTAAATAATATTTTAGGGAGAAAATGGTGTTTTGAACATGGTTAAATTGAAAATGAGATTTCATTTACTAATGGGGCTTAGCCATTCTAAGGGAAAAAAGGGCTTACAAACAAATGGGACCCGAGTCATTCTAAGGGAAAAAAGGGCTTATAAACAAATAGAACCAGATTATGAGTTGTGTACAGAGAGTTAAAAAGATAATTGACATTAAATCTATGAATTTCGTGCTATTATTGGTATATGGTGTATTACAATTTCCTTTTACAACTTCTCAAATAAAAACATTATTTGATAAACTGTATACTAAGTTTGACCTTTTTGTGCATAGGTTCCTCGCATTTGATCTCCATTTCTCAAGTTACATGTGGAGACAATGCTAATCATAAAAATGGCATGCTCTCCAAGCTATTTAAAATTAATCTACATGTTATATTGCCTAGCTATTTTTATGTTGTAGTTGTGTTTAAGCATGTTCTTAACTCATTTAGCTTTAATTTAATCTAATAATTGAAAATAATTGGCCATCATGTTGTTACTCGATTGTTTTTAGGTTGTAGTTGTGTTTAAGCATGTTCTTAACTCGTTTAGTTTTAATTTAATCTAATAATTGAAAATAATTGGCCATCATGTTGTTATTGATACATCCTTTAAAGTCCACATGTGACTAGTTATAATGGATGTGAAAGAAGGATGAGCTTACTATCAAGGGCAAGAATCTTATTTCTAGCTCAAACTGAGCATAGTATTTATATGCCAGCCAATGTAGTATATTCAATCATGTTGTGTTATTAAGCAATGGTCCACAGTTATTAGTTTTACAATTTATATGCCAACCAATGAAGTATATTCAGTCATGTTGTTGTGTTATCAAGTAGTGGTCCATGGTTATTCATTTTTATCAAGCAGTGGTCCACAATTATGATGCAGTCTAACTCTGAAGAGTCTTATCAGACAATAAGAATTAGCAGCCAAAACATCATACAATCACAACAAACTAACTCATAGAACAACAATATGGATTTATTTATTTACAACAATTTTTATTACATTACGAGTGTTGGGACTAGAAAAACCTGTCCCCAAAATGCCCCATTTTGCCCCCAAGTTCCATCTGAATCCCACTTGAACCTATAGTTTATAACTAATTAGAGACATCTTCCATAGGTTTTCATGTGCTTGCCTTTTAAGTACAAGGGAAAAGCCCAAAAAATGACTAAGTCCAAATCTCTCTAAGTTTTTCCTTGTATTTTTTACTTTTGTCGGAGGTCAAAGTTTTGGGCTTCCTCCTTCCGTCATGCTTTCCCTATTGGCTCTGAAGTCCTCCAAGGCTAAAATTGTCCAAGTGTTAAGTTATTGAAAAATTCATCTAAGTGTATCGGAGGTTAGAGTTCAAGCCTTTTGCCTTCGGTCTTCTTCAAGGTAGGTGTCAGGAAGAAGCCTCGAGGTCGAGGTTTGACAGGTTTACTTGTTCAAATCCTTCTAAGTATGAAGTGTGTGGTAGAGCTCAGAGGTTGGCTCTTCTTCCTTCCTTCGAGGAAGGTGAAATGTGGAAGGCCCAATAGCCAATCCTTGACAGATGTTCTCTTCTTTGTGCTGAGGGTGGACGGCAGGGGTGCTGAGGGTGGACGCTGAGGTTCCTCTCTTTCCTCTTCCAGATGGTGAATGTGTAAGGTGGAAAACCTAGGGGCCGACCTCTGACGTTTTCATAATTTTTCCTAAGTGTGTCGAAGGTCAAAGTTTGAGCTTCCTTCCTTCCGTCTTCTTCATGGAAGATGGAAGGTGGCAGGCTCAACGGCCGACCCCGGTTGGATGTTAATTCTTTCTAAGGCAGGCAAGTGGCGGTTGGCGGGGTTCTTTCTTTTTCCTTCCTTTTGGTAGGAAGAAGGAAGAAGGCTCGAGGCCTAACCCCCAGCGACTTTTATTTCTCTAAGTATTTCAAGTCAGGTGCTCTTCTCCTTCTCTTCCGATGTGCAAGCTATAAGGCAGGAGGCCCGGGCTCTGAAGTTTGATTTGTCAGAGTCTGACTTCCTAGCTTTCCTCACTCTTTCAAACACGATGACAACCCTCAAGAATGCAATATAACTGCGAAGTGGGTGACTGAAGTTAATGCTTTTAATGTGGTTGGTGGAGTTGGTGAGGTTTTCCCTCCCATTTCACCCTCAGATCAGATTTTCTCATGCTATAAATGGAAGATTGATGTTACATCCCCAATTTTTGTCTTGCTGTACTTTTACTTTTTACTTGGAAATAAGTAAATTTATTATGATGTTTAGATTAATGACAAGGAAAAACGTGGATTATATTGAATATCATTTATGAATTTATGGGAATGATTATGTTATTATCGATTTAATATTCGCAATATGAGATTTGATCTATCGAATAATGATGCCCTGATCATAATTTCTTTGGTAACAAGTTTGATACAGGATTACAGGTTTTTATGACTCTCAGAGCAGAGAGAGAGAGAGAGAGAGAGAGAGAGAGACCTCAGGTTACGAGTGGTTTATTTGCCAAATTGGGTATAAGTGTTTAACAAAAATGTGAACCAATGTGTCGTAAGAGGTAAGTCTTGTCTTGTCAGTTTACTTTTGAACCTAAATGACAGGTAGTCGATATTGTTTTCAAATCTTTCTAAGTCATAGTAAGTCGTCTTAGTCATTAATAACGTTAACGACGTCGTTTGAGTTTAGTTTATGACTATTTACGTTTAACGTAAATATTACGACATTATTGTTGTAAAATGGTTGTCATATTATTATTAAGTCCCTTGAGGTGTTATAAATGATTCTTAACGTTAAGACGTTTTCGTCGAGTTAAGAATACGTGATTATTGCCGACAAATTGTGATGGGGAGACAAGCTCAACCCAACCACATTATCTGCAATTCCTTGTTTAAATATTATTATTTTAATTGATTAAACTATGATTATCTAATATAGTGGCGATGTTATAAGAAGTATATTTGATGTAATCAAATATATAAATGCCTTAGCATCGTGAGAGGATAATACCTCTTAATGAGTCGATGGTATTGTAGGAGCCATAGGCTAAAATATAGTAGAGCCTTCAATATTGTTAGTGGTGGATCGAACCACATGTTTTGATCATTAAAAGATCAGTTATATTTTAATAAGTGTCAGCCTCATTCTTATGGGGATGACTGTGTTTTCAAACTGCCCAACCAAATGAACCATATGGCAACCTTCCACAATCGACATGTGGACTTTTGCTTAAAAATTGATTTAAGTTAAAGACTAAGTCACTTAGGACTGTTAATATGTCATTAAGTTTGCAACCGAATCATTGTTGAGGTGCGAATTAAGGCAACTCTTTAGGAGTCGTGCCTGGGTCATAACTTTTAACGACTCAGTTGAGTCATGGGATCCATATATTAATAAGGTTAAAAACTTGAGAGGATAAAAAGATAAGCAAGGAGGATTGAACAGTTGTAGAGAGAAATAAAGTGGCTGGAGAAGAGAGGGAATACGCAGATAAAAGGATGTCAACCCTGTGGCTGGTTTACGAATCTCTGTCAACTCCTAAATCAATCATTTTCAGGTATTCTTTGATTATGTAAGATGAGATCGATTATCATATCTTTAGTGAATACACTGTAGTCTTATGGCGACTGTATGAGTTCACCAGTAGAGTTAAATCTTCTGATTTTATGTTGTAATAGTCGATAACTAGTAAGGTTTGACGTAGGAAAATGCAGATAACTCTCTAAGAAAACTATATTGATCTATCTTTGTAAACAATGAGATTAAGAATGCAAATAGTATGGTTGACACTTGGTGATGCAAGTGAGTGCTTTGTTACAGTTACTGATTCGACCGTTTGCCTATTCTTTAGAAACCAATTATCATATCAATGCATAGAATGGAGGATAAAAGACCATTATAGTAAGAGATTGTCATAGCTATCTTTGGCTTTGAAAATAGTTCACCTATCGAATAAGTTTGTAGCAAGTCAATGGAATGATTGTGAGTTAACCAAACAATAGGCTCTCAAATATTAAAGAAATGAATGAACCTTGTTTTCATACTCTCAACTTGAACTGTATAGTATTGAGGTTAAAAGGATTTAACATATTGTCTTGTATAGGCTATATATATGTATAACGGATAATGTTATCTACCCATGAGAACTAGATTCATAGGAATCTTTAGTAAATTATTGTATCACATCAAATAAGAGTAACTAAGAGATACTATGGTAGTTGAAATAGGATTTTTATGAGAATCCCATTAAAGACTATTTGTCTTTATTATTCACGTTATCCTCAAAGAGATCCAATGCAATGGAGAGGGCTAAGTCTACTAGAGAATGACCTTGTAGAGATATATATATTCAGGGTATGTTTTGTTTATAACACATTATCAAAGTTATTCTACGTTCCTTTGTATAGGAGATATTATCTATTGAAGAACTATAGTATTCTTAACCTTGGTTGAGTTAATCAAGGGTTAATTATAAATATAGAACTCATAGATATAAGATATGGTTATATTGTTATATCATATTAACAAAGGATATTAGGGATACCCTAGAGTCGATTACAAACCAAATGAATGGTTATGTCATATAGACTTATTTAAGTCAAAAGGAATTATTATTATGACTCATAGATTAAACTATTACATGATTAGCGTTGGTAAGTGATTTAAACTGTGAGAATATGACAATATCCAAGTCAAGTAGGAGTGGGTGAAGACAACGACTACGTTCATTATGAATGATATTAATATTAAAAACTTTGGGCAAAGTAATGCATTTGTTTTCTGCATACATTGTCGATTCACTGTATTCAGATTGCTCATCCTATCGGAAATCATACTTAGCTAGAGGGTATCTAGGGTTGTATGGATGATAGAGTTGAGTAGAATACAACACTATGTACTTGGGAAAGGAAAATTACCACTGGTCACCTAAGGTCTATATCCCTCGTGAAGGGTAGGGCCACTTCCTATGTGGAAGATGTGTAGGAGACCGCCAGTCTGTAGATGGAGGTAAATCACTGGAAACATACTCTCTCTCCAAGCAGGAAACATGCTAGGACTTGTGATAAAGATGTCAGATATTCAGAAGCAGTATTTATTCCAAAAATTTGTATATGTAATGGATGTGCATTTGTAAACATTGTAAATGAGAAAGACAATATGGTTTATTGTATTTTGTGAAAAGAAATCTTGTAATTGTAGTTACTTGATTATATGTTGAATAAAAGAAAAAAATTCTCTATCTCATTTTTACCTCATTGATTTACTCTATGGTAAATTTCTGGTTTTACTATGTTTTTAGAACGTGTATGTTACAATTGAAACACTTTTGACAAGGTTGGTCGTTGAACCAGTTATCTAGTCTGGAAGCACCTAAGGAGGATTTTAGGGCATCAAATCATGTTAGTTTGGTCTGTAAGTGAAGGGATGTATTCAACAAAGTGTAGGAAGGATGTGTAAAGTAGATCCACATGCATTGGTATGTTTCCATGGGAGTTTATAATGATTTTAGTGAATATATAATCGCAATTGTATGTTTTCCCTTGCCACATTTGCTGGAATGATTGTAACTAGGGTTTGGAGGTGTGTGACAGCACCCAAGTTAATACAAGGCTTTGTATTTGGCATTTCTTTGTTGCATATGAATCATTGGCATTTCTTTGTTGCATATTGGATTATTAAGTATGTCCATTTCATGAAGGTTCTATTTATGATATGTATGTGAATATGTATGTTTGGTTCCATTGATCCTTTGCTACATATTTTCTTTCCTCCTTGCATTCTATGACTTAGTTGCCCAATGGAGTAGGCACCAATCCATATTAGGGATGGATCAATCATCATTTTAATTAAGCTCTCTATCCCGTTCACTATAGGATTAGGAGTAGGTTTAGTTTAGGGTTTCTCATGTTGTTCATGGTTTTATTTTATAACTAGGGATAAATCTGAAGTAATGCAAAACAACTCAAATCATTTGTGAATCATGAACATGTATGCCTACACTATGTATGTTGTGTATGCAAAATTAAGTGGGTTCATCTTTAGGAGTGTAGTAGTGCCATGTTTGGGTGCAATTGCATAGTGCATTGATCATCTTAATCAGAGGCTCGTGCGGCCAGTTTGTCTTGACCTAGTGACAGTTTTTGGGATCAAGTGTACATTGGGTATGGTTGTGTATGTTTATGTTTTATTTCATGCCTCTAGGAATATCCCTCCTAGGTCTAGTTGAGCCTGAAGTGCAAAGGAGTATACACACTCTTGTTAGTTGGCCAAGATCATCCTTGACCTATTTATAAACCTTTTTCATTCACCTCGACGACACCCCTTGCCTTTGTGATTGTTAAATGTTTTAGGGTTTAGGCTTGCAGCTATTTTATGTCCCAACAAGGAGTACATGGAGTCAAAATCAAACTACAATCTTCTTTTCTCTGTTCACAATCTTCTTCTCAGAAATTCTAAACCCTCTACTAGTTGCATTCAATATTTATATACTTCCTACATGAGGAAGTTCAACCTCCTGTTATGAGGAAATTCAACTGTCACAACAAAAAATAAATAAACAGCCACAGGCCTTTCAACCACATTCTGACACATGTCCCAAGCTTACAATAAGCTCTATCAACCATCGGCACTATTGAAGAATAAAAATAGCCCTTGAAATAACACGTCAGAATTTATGAAGGAATCAGGAACTTTATCAGGCATTTTCAGTTCACTAGGAACTTTTTGACTGTCAGC
Source organism: Cunninghamia lanceolata (assembly GCA_027924645.1). Lineage (NCBI taxonomy): Eukaryota > Viridiplantae > Streptophyta > Pinopsida > Cupressales > Cupressaceae > Cunninghamia > Cunninghamia lanceolata. The sequence goes on from BSBN01000321.1 coordinate 10,843,769, forward strand.
AATTTCCACCTTAGATGGAACCACCCGATCTCCAAGAGAACACATTTTCTTTAACTTAAATGCTTTTTGAACTACCATTGGATTTTGATGAGGCACTTGGAACTCATCGGAGAATTTTGGTGTTCCAAGAACTATCGAAAGTTTCAATTTCCCTTTACAATGAAGACTCCATTTTGGAAGGTTTTAGAACTTGTTCCATGTGGTTGGGGAATTCCACCCCACTAGGAACCCTGCAATCATTTGGAACTTCCAAAAATATTCTAAGTGTTAAGAACCCATCGAAAATAAGAATAGGAACAAGAACCAACAGAGGTTTCTAATGTTCTCGACACACATGGAAACTCTGATTTCTTAGCAAGAAGATGTTGTTAGAGATTTCCAAATGAGTCAGAATTGCCCAATGAAAGATAATTTCATTGAAAGAACTAAGTCAAGAAGTTTGCCAGTCATTTCCAAATGAAGTGGAACTGAGCGACAAATGGGAACTTGCCAGAGAATTTTGGATCAAGTGGAACAGCCCGGTCGGAAGGAACTCCACCAAAATGACTAAGTCTTAAGAGTCTGTCAGAGATTCTAATAGGAACTGGAACCTGCCAAACTTTATCGATGTTCTTGAAACACCCAAAAGTTTCAATTTTGTTCCTGAGCATGGCTAAAACTCTGATCACCCAAAACTTGTCCAATTTGTACCCAAACTTCACCAAATTTGAACTGGAGGTACCCTTTTGGCTCTTCTTCAAAGTAAAGTCCTTATTTTGGCCAAATGAATTCCAAAAAAATTCTCTTGAAATAAAGTTTCAAACCAACTACAACACAACAACAAAGATGAAAATCTGAAAACAAAACTTAGAAATATTTTTGGGTGACACAAGATTGCTTGTAAACCTGGATGTTCCTGCATCTGACATGCTGGGTAAGTGAAATGTTCCATGAGTTAAAAACTCATGAACATTTGTAGGTTCTTAGGATGGTGATCCCATGCTTGTTTTTAATCCAAACTTCTTCTTTATCCACATGTTCTTTCTTTTGTACCCCACACAGAATTTCTTTAGCTCCTCTTTCTCTTACCCTTCCTTTTTGCTTATTTTATTCTCTACATTCATTTTGGAGATTATCACTAATTTTATATCCTTCATGAGGAAGATGTAATTCTACTCCATGTCTTCCATGGGAACATGTTAATTTTCCAACCTAGGATTTCTATTTTTCCCCCTTAGGATCAACACCGCCCTCGTGATCACTTATATTCATTATGCCCTGCTTCACTTCTTTAGGCAACTGGTTCACCAAATCAACACTATTTTCTTTTATCTCAATCATGTTCCTCCTTTCAAGAACTCTTTTTGGGTTTCTCCCAACCTCACTTGTCACTTTTTTCACTCATTTTTCATTATTGAAACAAACTATTGAATTATCTTCCACCTTCTCTTCACTATCCTTCAACGGACTCAAAATATATTCCCTTCCATCCTTCATTATGGTGTAGGTATTAACCCTACCATCATACATAGTGTTTCTATCATATTGCCATGGTCTACCTAATAGGACATGACAGGTGTCTGTGGGCATCACATCACACAACACCTCATCCCTATAATTACCAATATGAAAATGAATTAAACATTATTCACTCACCAAGAGTTGATGACCTCTTCACAACCAAGAGACTTTGTAAGGGCTGAGGTGTTTCATCTTCTTCAACTTTAGCTTGTCCACCATTTCTTGTGATACCAAATTATCTATGCTACCACTATCCACAATTACCTTATAGCACCTACCCCTGATTTACACAGTTCAGAATAAACTTTGCCTTTGTACTGGTTCTTGTCATTCCTTTTGGGTTTCAAAAGAACTCTTTTTAGCATCAATGACTCTCCTTGTTTAGGCTCTTCTATTTGTTTTGGGGAGGCCACACTTTCTTCGTTAGCTTGAGCCACATAGTTTCTTGTTGTACTCCTTCTACTAGTCTTGTTGTATCTAAGGACACTCAAATGCCCAATGCCTAGTCTCTCCACATTGGTAGCATGTGCCAGTGAATCCTCTTCCTCTACCTAAAGCTTCTTCCTCTTGTATTTTATTTTGAGTCATTATTTTGTGAAGTACCTATTTCCTCTGCACTTGCTTGTGTTTCTTTGTTGTACTATTTGTTGGCTCATTTCCAATGGTAGACCTTCCCTTCCCTCTTGGGTTGTTTGGTTGTCTCCTAGATAATTTTTCTTTTGCCTTCAAAGCAAATTGATATGCCTCTTCTATTGTATGAACTCTTAACAGGGTCATTTCATCTTGAATATTATATCTTAACCCATTTACATACCTGGAGACTTTTTCTTTATTGTCCTCAACATGATCAGCACAGATATTTAGTTTGTAAATTCCTCTGTATAATCTTGGACACTTAAATTTTTTTTTCATATTCTGCAACTTTTGAAATAAATGTATTCGATAATCTCCTGGTAAAATTTAGCCTTCATTTTTGTCACCATTCTTTCTGAGGATTTTATTTTTTCTACCCTTCTGTCTGCACATGATCCCACCATAAAGAGGTGTGTCCCTTCAATTTTGTGTAGGCAAATTTCACCTTTTTTGGTCTTCAATTGATTCAAAATCAAGGTATTTCTCAATCTCTGCTATCCAATCAATCAATTCTTCTAGATTTAGACTACCATTGTAACAAGGAGGATCCATTCTAGGTTTACTACTTATTCTGGACATTACCCTAAAAATCATCTTTCTAGTTCATCTCCATCTTCATTTATATCATCCTCTCTTTCCTCTATTTCTTCTTCATCCTCACTCACATCTTCTACATGTATTCCTCTATCCTATGCCATCTCCATAGTATCAAAATGTGTTGTAATTCCTCTCAACATCTCCACAATCACCATATCACCAGCCCATGGTGCTCCTCTTCTCCCCTGTCCTCTTTGTGCCATGTCTTCTCTGGATTCTCTACAGTTGCAGGTCTGCACTCTCTTCTTCCCCCACAACAAATATTTTACAACCCCTCTATTTGACATGCCCATAGTCCACAACAAGGAACTTGCTTTGATACCATTTGATGCAATCTAACTCTGAAGAGTCTTATCAGACAATCAGAATTAGCAGCCAAAACATCATACAGTCACAACAAACTAACTCACAAAACAACAATATGGATTTATTTATTTGCAGCAATCTATTACATCAAGAGTACACATGGAATAAAAATCAAACTATAGTCTTCTTTTCTTTATTTACAATCTTCTTTTTAGAAATTTTGAACTGTTACATCCCCAAACTATGTTCTATTAAGCATAAGATTATTTATTGTTAAGATTATTTTAATCATAATGTTTTATGAATCAAACGATGATACACTAATCATGGTTATATGGTTGTGAGTGTAATCAGGAAAAGAATCTTCCTCCAAAGATGGAAGGAGAGTATCACCGATGAGGAGGAGATAGATGTTGTGGAAAAAGGTCGGGTTGTCATTAGAGTATCGAAATTATTCTTTGTGAACCGATGCCCATTAGGGTAAGTTTTGGTCTTGTTTCCTTGTTTGAGTTGAACTCGGTTGGATTAAAGAAGTCATGTCATTTTTTGTTTTCTCGACACCACTTAAGTCAATTGACTTCATGATGTTCTTAGAACATTAGTTTAATCTAGTGAGTGTCATCGGTGTCGAAGATTTCCTATGTTATTGCTTGATATTATATTAAGTTTTGTTATTAACGTTAATTATTTCCTTAAAGTCTAAATAGCGACATGGGGGAGTGAGTCTCAACCCCAAGTCACATATTAATATCATCACTAATGTGATTAATGATGTCATCTTGATGATATTTTGAATATCTTAATACCCTTATAATATCATATAGATCCCCGTGATATCTTTGAAGCTATCAACGATATCCACTTAATGTGGAATTAAATTTTGTTAAGTTGGTGAGTGTTATGTAGTCGTGGGAATGTGCCATAATCCATGAAGAGTGGAAGAGTGGATGGCTCCACGATATCAACACTACATGTGGTGTGCCTTGGAAGAGCCGCGAAGGCAGTAGGGATGGGAGTGGATTGTTATCCACTAAGGAAAGAGTATAACAGTCTTACTCATGCAAAACCTCATGGAAGAGGAAGTGTAAGGCATTATTCAAAAAAAAAAGAGATACAAAAGAAGGGCTCTCGGGAAAGGAGAGGGAAGAACACAGTGAGGTATGTGGAAGACTAGTCAATGGTTTATTCTAAGGGTTCTATGACGAACTCAAGCTTTATCAGGTATCCATGTCTTACATGTAAAACTCTTATCAATGTTAAATGATACTTCTAAGTGTCAATGGCTATGATAGTTCTTATGTCATTGTTACTTTAAACTATATTTAATAGGTCGTAAGGCCAATAGTTATTTCACACTATTGTAGCAGTAGAAGTTTATCATACCAGGTCATAAGGCCAATAGTTATATCACAGTGTTGTAACAGTGGAAGTTTATCATACTAGGTCGTAAGGCTGATAGCTATCTTGCACTGTTGTAGCAGTAGCAAGTATCTTTACCAAGTCGTAAGGCCAATAGTTATCATGCAAGGCTACAGTAGTATAAATTATCTCTATTGGGCTGAAGACCGATAGCAAGCTATGCACTGTTGTAACAAGCTAGCTAAATAACTCATCAGGCCACAAGGACGAGGGAAAATAATGACTGCTATGATGATTCTTTCAAAGGCCACGATGTCGGCCAAGGTGAGATACAATTAATACTGTGTGGATGCACCTAGAGGCCACGAAGTTGGCCAATGTGTTTGAGTCTAAGCTATTAAAAACACTTGATATTGTGTTCTAGCTTGCATCATAACGCATTGTTATTGTCTATAATTGTATTGTAGCACGCTATGGAATAATTACTACCTACATTCAATCATAACCTTATGTAAATATCTCAGGTTTGCAAACTTGTGTTGATAAGATATTAATATGTGAGTCTCGTATAAAGGACTACATTAAATGTGGTTTAGAGGAAACCCATCTCTATGAGATACTTTTTTGATATGGATGAGCAAGAATAGTTTGGAAACAAAAACCTTTGTTATTATGTTGCAAATCCCAAACGGTTATTGACCAGAATTGGATAAAGAGTTGATTTATCAACTAAGTGTGTATTATTTAAATATTTCTTTTACTTATAACGGTAATGTTTTGGAAAAGGGATGTTGGGTGAAATAACCCTCCTGAACATCTAGACTTTAAGTCTACTATATAAATAGTTCATTATTGATGTTATCAAATAAAATGGAAAGATGTTATTTCCATTGTTGATTTGTCAAGAACTTTGTTATAAGATAGTCATAGAACCATAGACCGAAAAAGGTCTTAATCACTAAAACCATGAATCTTTGAAATCTTTTAAGACTAAAGAGAGGGAATAGAGTGACATGGAGTCACAGGTTCCCTGTTGCATAGGCAACATGACAAATATTGAATGCACTCCTAGGATAGGAGTCAAAAGTCCAAGTTAAATGGACTAATGGGGATTTGAACCTATTCATACTATGACCTAGAGGGGTCAAACTGTGAACACTGTGGGATGAGACAACTTCTAAGTCAAGTCGAGGTGTGTGAACATTCAACTACGTTCATTGAGAAATGTTATGTATATAAAAAATGGCCAAATTAATGCATTTGTCTCTGCATGCATTAGTCAGTTCACTGTGCTCCATATGGCATAATGCCTCTAGTAGTGTCTTTCATAGTTAGAGTGGATCTATAGTTGTATGACCGTGAAGTATTATGAAGGACACAACACTAGATACTCATATGGAAAACCTAACGGTTCCTTATATCTATACCCTCCGTGAAGGGTAGGGCCACTTCCAGGAAGGAAGTTGTGCGGGCGACCGCTGATTTGTGGTTGGAGGAAAAGCACTCGGGTGATGCTGTCCTTCCCAAGTAGAAGACATGTTGAGGCTAATGAAGACAAATGTCAAAGTTCTAGATACAGTGCTTACCTTTATATGACTTGTTTGTCAAACTTATATGTAACTTATCATTAATGTTATGAGAAAAACATTGTAAATGTATAGTGAAAGCAAATCACTATTATGATATCTTGGAAATGTTGTAAATCTCTGTTTTGAAATGTACATAAAAGATATGCATATTGATTTGATTTATTTGATATTGATTATTACTTGATTAATCTTGATTATGCTAATCATGACTTTAGACTCAATGGCAGTTAAGTTGGTTAATTTTTGGGTTAAGAAGAGATGGCATGTTACATGAACCCTCTACCAATTGTATTCAATCCTTATATACTTCCTACATGAGAAAGTTTAACTACCTATTATGAGGAGGTTCAACTGTCACAATAAAAAAATAAATGATCACAGGCCTTTCAACTACATTCTAACACATTTCCTAAGCTTATAATAAGCTCTATCAACCATCGACATTGTTGAAGAAGAAAAATAGCCCTTAAAATAATGCATCAGAGTTTCTTAAGGAATTAGAAACTTTATTGGGCATTTCCAATTCACTAGGAATTGCTCGACTGTTGGTAATTTTCACCTTAGATGGAACCACCCAATCTCCAAGAGAACATATTTTCTTTAACTTAAACACTTTTTGAACTATGATCATATTTTGATGAGGCACTTGGAAATCATCAGAGAATTTTGATGTTCTAGGAGCTATTGAAAGTTTTGATTTCCCTTTACAATGAAGACTTTGTTAGAATTTTGGAAGTTTTTAGGAAATTTTCCATGTGGTCGAGGAATTCCACCCCACTAGGAACCCTGCGATCATTTGGAACTTCCAAAAATATTCTAAGTGTTGAGAACCCATCAGAAATAAGAACAAGAGCAAGAACTAGCGGAGGTATCTAGTGTCCTTGAAACACATGGAAACTCTGATTTCTTAGCAAGAAGACTTCTATCAGAGATTTCTAAATGAGTCAAAACTTCCTGATAAAAGAGAACTTTACTGAAAATAACTAAGTCAAGAATTCCATTAGTCATTTCCAAATGAAGTGGAATTGAGTAACAAATGGCCCGAACTCGTCAAACAATTTTGGGTCAAGTGGAATAGCTTGATCAGAAGGAACTTTGCCAAAATGATTAAGTCTTAAGAGCCCATCGGAGATTCCAATAGGAATTGGAAGCCATCAAATTTTTCTGGTGTTCTTGAAACACCCAAAAGTTCTTATTTTGTTCCTGAGCAGGGCTAAAACTTTGATCTCCCAAAACTTGTCCAATTTGTACCCAAACTTCACCAAATTTGAACTGGAGGTACCTTTTAGGATCTTCTTCAAGGTAAATTCTTTATTTTTTCCAAATGAATTCTAGAAATGTCTCCTGAAATAAATTGTCAAACCAACTACAACACAATAACAAAGATAAAAATCTGAAAAACAAAACTTAGAAATATTTTTGGGTGACACAGGATTTGCTTGTGAACCCGAATGCTCCTGCATCAAATTATTGGTTTTACTTGTAGTAATATTTGTGTCATTTTATAATGCAAAAGACATGTGAACTACTTGATAGAGTGCCTCAGTAAAATGATTACAATATATGAATAAAATTTTAGATTTAAGGATTTGCAAATACATCTATGTGAAACAAATTCTCAAGGATAACTCAATTCAAGGGAATTACTTTGAGATTTTGTTGTCCCACAATTATGTTGTTGAAAGATGGATGCATATCAAACCTTTTTTTTTTTTTTTTTGGGAGGGGGCTATCTCGTCTCTTCCATAAAGTGGAAAAATAATATTTAACCATTATGTCAAATCTATAATTCCCATTAGATCTAACCAAATAGTGTTTTCTTCTAAGTATGAATGATATTTTGTCATTTGTAACTCTATAATTCCAAGGAAATGGAGCATTGTGACTTGTTTGTAAAAATATCTAAGGCATACCCCATCTCAATCTTTTGTATTCGATTACATAAGTTTTATAAGCATAATCATTGCTTAGTGCTAACTAAATTATTTATGAGGTATGCTCCACTCATAAACAAATTAGAGAAGATGAGGTTTGTATATCATTAGATTCTATCAATTTTTTGGAATAGATCAAAACTGATTATTTATTTTTTGTGGTTTCAAATTTTGGATGGATTGAGAAGGTTTTCTTTTCACTTTTAATAACAAACAATAAGAAATTGTTAGTGGAAGCTAGAGGCAAAATAACAATTGAGAAACTATTGCTCTTGATGAAATAATGAACTTGAAAACAATGTGATCACCTTATATCCTCTACACCTAATATATTATTGTGATGGTCACTCTATTTTTTCTAATTATAACTCCTTTTACTATTTAGTGATTGGTGGCAGAGTACAGGGCAACCAATAGAACCTACCACAGGTTACCACAAGTGGCATGCAGAGGATAAAACCAGTACACAAAGAGGTATTTTGGGAAAAGACACACCTCTATGTGAATATATAAGATGGATATGTAAGCTAGCAATAGTATGTAGAAGATAAGAATGAGATAGGTATGAAATGGGCAAAGACTTAGACCTGTCGGTATGAATGTATATGTACCAATTGAATATGAATATATAAAGGAGATATAAGTGTTCTGATAAATATATGTGTATCTTATGAATGTTTTACACGACTTAGATAGTACTGCATAATATTATTTCTTTAATGCTTATCTGTGATTATCTCACTATATGACTGGGGTATAAACTGAATTTAGAGACTTGATTGAGGACCAGATCTCTAGACTGGTTCTTTCCCATTTCTTACCAACATTGGTTCCATTGTCAGGACCCTAGAAAAGGACAATGAAGAAAAGAGAGGATAAACAATAAATAGGAAAAGTGCAAAGTAGCGCAAAGAAACAAAGCTAGAGTAACAAGAAATTTTTTATGATCTGTAGAAGACTTTGAATTATCTTAAGTTCCTACCCTTGTGAGAGGGGGGAAGGCACTTAAGGGGATGGCAAATGGAAAAGGGGGAGGATCTGAAAAGATCCTTGAAAAGATGTAACTCTTCAAGAATAGTCAACCATGGGATACATAAGGATTAATATGATACCAAATTCCAAATCAAAAACACCCATGGCAAAAGGGGATAACAAAAGATTAAGAGAGATCAGTGAGATTATACTAACTGAAATGGAGATGAGCAGGGAGGAAAGACAAAAATAGACCCAGGAACGTCAAGAACGATACCACAAAAGGATGGACAAGGCAGGAGAAACAAGTAGAAACTGTGAAAGAGAAATTGCAGAGGAAAATAAATAGTTAGATGAGTGCACCAATGAGGGTGTTGTTGAGCATGCGAAGGTGGGTGTTGTTGGAGAGAATAATATAAAGGGAAAAGAAAGAATGGATGAAACAACCATATAGGCAATTGCAAATTTGATACAAAGAGACATAGATAATTTTGATCCTATCACAATGCATATTGACAAGGGCACAAAAATTCTAAAAAGTATAGGAGGAAGAATTGAAGCATATGACCAGACAAGAAATATGTGGAGGGAAGAACATAACTAAGCCCTAGCCCTATCACAAATATATAAAACTCCAAAATTCCAACCTAACTTTGCTAATATTCAAGTTAGAGTTGATAAATAATGGGAGGAATTACTAAATCCTATACGTATCCTCTAGCCCTTAAATTTAGATGCGGATTACCTAGACCACTTGGTAAATCAAAGTATAATGAAGATTAGAGAAGATGCGGTATATAAAGAGATTAGTTCTAGAAGTATAAGACAAAATAGTGAAAAGTCACATACAAAAAACATAATGTCATTTACAAATGAAAAAGTATCCCCAAGAATGAAAAGGTTATTTGAAGAGACACACCCCCTCAACCAGGAGTCACCCCGGGTGCCTTATAAAAGAAGAAGAATTTCAAGAGAGGGTGAAGTTGATAGTAAGAAAGATAGAGATGAAGAAATTAAGAAAGATTTTGAGGAAATATTGGGAAAAGATTATTTTGACATCAAACTATAGAGATATAAAGGAAGGGAACACAAAACCCTAATATAGAAGCAAAAACCTAAGAAAAGTAAGGAAGAAACCTACCACAAGACACCAAAAGTTCTAGAAAATAGAAAAAAGTAAAAATGGATGCCATAATTAAGTTACCAATATTTGAAAAGGATACAAATGAAGTAGCAAAACATATCTTTGTTCTAGAATCCATTTGGAGTCAAAATGGTATAACCAGGGATGAAACCAAACTATTTGACTTTATTGGGACCTTACGGAATGATGCTTTGAAATGGTACAAAAAGGCATGCCCTAAACATGAAAAAACTTGGGATGAATTTAAGGGGTTCTTGGAAATTTTTGAAACTCTAGAGATACCTACTAAAGGAGAAAGCAAAATGAGATAATTAATACAAAAAGAGGGAGAAACTATAAAGGAATTTGATAAAGGATTCAAAGAAACAGTCTGCAGATTAGAGGAACCATTAACTGAAAGGCAAAAGATTGAATGGTTCACATCTAGAATAAGCCCAAATGTTAGAGCATCTTTGGATGGAAGAATATTTGAAACATATGCAGAAGCAGATTCATTGGTCTGCCGCATTGAGTCACAAACGTGGCACAAACAAGGAAAAACCAAAGAAAACATGGAATTAGAAAGAATGAGGTGAGAATTGGAGCAGTTGAAACTAAAACAGGAAATTTTGCCAAAGCTGGAAGAAAAGAGGCCTAATATATGGTGATATTATTGTACAAATGAAGGACACATCAAGAATGAATGTCTGAAATTGAAAGGGGAAAGACAGGTTACTGCCATGACAATGGACATCAAAGCACTACCTACAAGAAACAATACAATATATTGTGGATTATGCAGAGAATGGGATGACCATGAAACACTAGATTTCCTTTCACGACTATTCAGGGTAAGAGAAGATGATAATGAAGATGAGTCGTGGTATAATGTAAATCATAAGAACAAAGCACAAAATAATACCATGACATATGTAAAAGGCCTGGTAGAAAGACTGTTATATCTTCAGGATTAGGGTTATAAGCAACCTATATGGAGAAATCAAAGAAACATGAACACTATTCAAAACAAACCCTAATGCACCATATGGAAATAACTACAGTAATGATGAAAGAGAGTAGTTTAGAGGCTATAAAGGAGGTCGAGGCCATGGTAGAGGAAGAAGGAGAATGAAGCAACCTGCTATGAATATGGTAAACTTGGACACTTTGCTAATGAATGTTGAGGCGAAAGAAGAAGACAATGCGCATTATGTAACAGTATAGAGCATGACCTTATCACATGTGATACAGCATAACAATACTTTCAAAATGCACCACAATAAGCAAAAAGTGATGACCTAGAAAAACAAAAAGGGGCCAGAGTAATCCAGAGAGTCCCTAAATAGCAGGGTCAATTCCTAAGGACCTACCAGTGAGACAAAGATGGCAACATAGATATATCTTCATCATAAACTTTAGAAGAAGAAAACCAAAGAAAAGGAGTTAAGTATGAAAAAGCTAAAATGGATAAAAATAAAGGAAAATAACAAGCTACAATAGTGACAAGATAGGGTACAAATATTGTAGGACATGATACTACTTAAACAAAGAGGAAAAAAAGTGAGGAGGAAGATATATTCTTCCCTAATAAGAGAAAACATGATGACATTGTCTAGAAAACAAAGTAGATTGCAACCCAAGAACAAGACAGATAGAAAGAAGTTAATCAATTCTTCACATAAGAAGAAGTTGTGAAACTTAAACAGTTCACAACACTAACGCAACAACACAATCTTATGGAGAAATTTAAGCAATTTGCAAAATGATGGAACAAGGAGAAGATACCTAAAAATCAAATCTAGCAAATGGGCAAATGATAGACATTGGAAGACAAAACCATTATTGGTGGATGCTCATATAAATCACAAAAGGTCAAAAATATTATGATAGACTTGGATGAGGATATAAATATGATCACTAAGAAGCGCTGGGAACAACTAGGAAGACCTAGGTTATCTCAAACCCCCTACAATATCACTTTGGCAGATGGATCTAGTATGGTAACTATTGGAACTTGGAAACAAGTGGAAGTGAACCTGATGGGCATTAAATATGTCATAGATTTTGTTGTTGTATCCATGAAAGAACAAGGAGATTCATTCAATGCACGACTAGGATTGAGATGGTTTGTTTGTGAAAATGGCATTATGGATTCCTGCAAAGAAGAATTATCTTTTGCGGATAACAATAAGAGTGTATGCATACCTTTAGGATCACCCATGGAAGAGGCCTTTATTAAAGAATCCAATTATGTGGAAGGAAATGATAACTATCCTAAGAATATCTACTTAATATCAAAATTGGAAACAAATGAGATAGAAGAAGAACCAAATTCAGGAGGAGAAATAGAAGCAGAAAATGATAATGATAGTACTGATAGTGAAGAAGTTCTAGAAGCATGGATAAGAAATGAACCAAAACTCAAAACTAGGAGAATGACAGGATTTGGGATGATATGTATTCTTCAAACTGATAAGAAAAACTTACCGCATTCCTCTACAGTAAATGAAAATCCACCGCAGAAGGTACCATTAATAAAGAGCAAAATGCAAAGGAATCTAGGATATCTTGACATATTAATCATATTATGAAAGGAATTTCCCATATCAAACTACCTAAGTTTTTAGGTGTGAAATACCTACTACTATACTTGAATGAGATGGAGATAATATTTTCAAAAGAACAAAGCTAAATAAAGGCATTACAACATACATTAGTATGCAATGTAGCAAATTCGTGGTCAACTCATAAAGATTCAGTTAAAGATTGCTCCACATTTAAGTTTCTCATCAGTGTAAGATATCTACCAGAGCAAGAAGAATATAAAGTTATACCCAAGTATAAAGGATAAAATCCACCGCAAGAACATTTAACTACCTACATAATGGGAAGGCAGACGTGAACATAGAAAGTTTTTGAACACCCATCTATTCTATTGGATATTTTCACCAATAGCACAAACTTGGTATATAAACCAAGAAAGAAGAAAAGAACCTAGTAATTGGGAGGAAGTACAAAATGACTTTATACATACATTTTCTTTGTATAGTCTAGCAAAATCTATACATAATGCACTTTTGAAAATGAAGGAAATAATTTTTCAACAAGTGACAGAGGAAGATAAAGAAGAACTGGAACAAAATACACCACCACCAAGAACTGAAGGTATATGGAAACTGGTAGAATGGATAGAGCAAAAATTAAGAAATATTGGTCACAAATGCTATAAAACTACAAAAATGGATGATGAGGATACCGAGGATCTAGAAATAGATGTCCAAGAAGGAGAACGAGAACTAGAAATATTAACTGAACCAAAGGATCATACTACAATAAACCTCTTAAAATTTTAGAGAAGAGAATATTGCAAAAGAAGGTGACCCCAAACTAGCAAAGATTACTAGGATGAGAAAGTGGTAGCGCAAGTAACTGAGATTCTTTCTGAATTTGAGGACCCATTTCCAAGGACTTTTACTGAAATAAAAGGAATCAAAGAAGAAGAAGGAATGGTGAAAATACAACTAAAAGAGGGAATTAAACCAGTAAAGCAAAGGCCATACGGGCTTAATCCAAACATGAAGAAAAGGGTAAAAGTAGAAATTGATAAGATGTTAGCTGTAGGGATCATAAAACAGGTTGAAGAAGTAGATTGGATTAGTCCAATGGTGGTTCAAAATAAAAAATCAAGAGAGATAAGAATATGTGGAGATTATAGAGAATTGAACAAAGCTTGTATTCATGATCCATTCCTAACACCATTCATAGAAGAGATATTAGAATCAGTTGTCGGAAGAGAAATCTATTTATTCACTGATGGGTTTTCTGGTTACCATCAAGTGAAGATAAGAGAGGAGGATTAGCCCAAAACAACATTTGCATCTGAACTTGGATCCTACATGTATATATTAATGCCCTTTGAACTAAAGAATGCACGGACAATATTTAGTATAGTAAATGCATTCAAATAATTCATACATGATTTCTTAGAGGTTTACTTAGATGATTGGACTATCTATGGATTGGTAAAAGACCACACCCATACCTTAAGGATGATGTTGAACAAATGCATAAGCTTGCAAATATCCTTGAATTTAAAGAAATGCACATCGGTACCTTTTGGGACTTGATTAGATCACATTACTTGTAAAGAAGGGTTGATGGTAGATCCTTTGAAGGTAACTCTAATCCTCACACTACCATAGCCTAAAACAACAACAAAGGTGAAAACTTTCTTAGGATATATTTATTAGGGGATATGCACCAATAGCAACACCTTTGGAAGAACTACTAAAGAAGAAAAATGGGAAAAACATTGAATGGAATGATCAATGTCAATCTTCCTTTGACATATTAAAACAAAAAATTATAGAAGCTCCTATTTTGATATTTATGGATTGGAAGATTCCTTTTCGTGTCCATGTAGATGCCTCAGGAATAGCAGTGGGTGCAGTACTAGCCCAACCCAAGGGGACAAAAGACCGTCCTATAGCATTTGCCAATAGGCAATTATCTAAGGCTAAGAAAAACTATACCACAATAGAAAGAGAAGCACTAGCAATGGTATATGCATTACAAAAATTTAGAAACTACCTATTATCCACACCTTTCATTTTCTTTACTAATCATGAACCATTAAAGTAATTTTTGAACAAACCATTCATCCAAGGGAAAATATGTAGATGGTTATTACTATTCCAAGAATTTGAATTCACCATCAAGGTAAAACTGGGGAAACAAAATCAAGGTCGTGACTACTTATTTAAAATTGAAACAAGGGATGAACTAGATAGCCAAGAAGAAGAACTTCGTGGCGCAAACCTTTTTAGGGTTAAAGCAGTACCAGAAGAATTGAAAGATATAGCATACTTACTTGCCATAGGAGAATTCCCATTTGATACATCTCCACAAGATAAACAAATCCTTATGTAGAAGGCTTTTCCATATATACACACATTGAAGGAGAACTACACATCAGAGGAACAGAAGATATAATAAGGAAAGTTGTATATGAACATGAAATAGAGGACATATTAAAGGAGGCACATGAAGGTGTAGCAGGAGGCCACAAATCTGGAGACCTTACCGCAAGGAAGATTAAATTAGCAGGCTTATGGTGGCCTACTTGATTTCAAGATGCAAAAAGGTATGTAAAACATTGTGATATTTGTCAACCCATGGGTAAACCTACCACAAAAGATGAGATGCCTATAAGACCGATACTAGCACAACTCCCATTTAAGAAATGGGCAATTGATTTTATTGGACCTATAGATCCCCCTATAAAACAATCAAAAGCAAGATGCATTATCATAGGAGTGGAATACCTCACTAAGTGGGCAGAAGCTCAACTCACTAAGGACTGTATAGAGAATATCATAACTAGATTTGGTTGTCATTTAAGCATCACAAGTGACCAAGGGAAACACTTTGTGAATAACATGATTGCGGAGCTACTATAGACTTTCATGATAGCACATAACAAAAGCTCACCATATCATCCACAGGCAAATGGTGCAAGTGAAGCCTTAAACAAAATTATTGTGAAAACATTAACTAAAATGTGTGATGGAAATACAACAGATTGGGACCTGAAAGTACCCACGGTACTCTGGGCCTACCACACAACATATAAAAGAACTACAAACTTCACACCATATGAATTAGTATATGGCTTGGATGCTACTATACATGTACATTTTATACTACCAAATTTTCATACCACATTGACTTTGAAGTTAAATGCAGAGGAATCCTTAACACAAAGGATTGAAGAATTGGAGAAAATAGACGAAAACATATTATTGGTAGCATATAACATAAATCTAGAAAGAAAGCACCAGAAAGCATGGCATGACAGAAACTTGTGGTAGAAAATTTTCAAAGAAGGTGATTTGGTACTCTTTTACAATAGAAAATTAAAGAAACAAGCTAGATTGAAGTAAAGGTGGTTAAGATCTTACTATATACAAGAAATTACAAAATCTAGAGTTGTAAGATTAAAAGATATGGAAGGGAAATTAGCAGCTGGATATGTTAATGGAACTCGATTGAAACATTATCACAAACCTCTGGGATGATAAGATGGAATGCAGAATAATCCTAACATGTACCATAGCAATTGTATCATACTGTAACATATTGTATCATAAAATAACTGTTGGCAGCTAAAAACACTAAACGACTACAAAAACCCACGAAAAGCACTATGGCAAAAACACAATAAATGCATAAAGTAAATATTAGGGCTATATATACCATAAAACCACCCTCTAAATCTCATTTGCATCCAAAAGACTTTGAGAATTTTAGTTCTAAAGTGAAAGAATGACGAAGAGACTAAACCCTAGATGTCAAACTGTGATAAAGGAGAAATGGCTACACCAATGCTCATCGACATTGTAGAGAAGCTGAGGCCCAAATATAGGAAGTGCCCATTCAAAGAAATGGAGGTGGACAAAGAAGGAGCATTCTCTGGGGTACCGAGAGATGTTGTATACATTGAGGATGTTAGGAAATACATTCATGTAGAAATCACAGATATAGACCACATGAAATTTGAGGAACTGCGGGACACTTTGCGTAGTGATACAGGGTATTCCCTTGAATATCAAAACATTTTTGGTAAGAAACTTGATGTGTGGAAGGATTATCTAGATTTTAGCAATGCTCATGAATGGGTTTGAATCATACTTAGCAGAATTCATGATGAATTCATATATTTAGATAAATCCTACCAGATTACTAAGGATGCCATTAGGGCTATAAACAAACTCAGCTCAACAGGACCAATGTCGGCAATGAAGGCCATCAAAAATGATAAAGTGACAGACCTTATAGGAGCAAAACTGGATGGGTGGAGCTTAAGTGTCAATGATACAATAGATCCAGGGGTCTAGTATGTGACTATGAGAATAGCATACAAAACATATTATGCAAACAAAGAGGGATCTACCACCGCTACCATGATCTATATAGCCTATCAAATGGTTAAAGATGGTAAAGACTTCGACCTCTATGAAGTGATGAGAGAGAAACTAATGGAGAATCTGAAGTGGACCAAGGAGTCTAATTACAATTTATGGTATGGTACCCTAATCATTTGTCTAGTATTTTACTTTCTAAATGAGCTACCAGGGTTTAAGGGGAAAGTATGGCAATAACATGGTCTCCTAGTTGCCGCATAAATAAGACACCATATTAGAAGCTTCAGTGATACAAAATATTTTAGCACAATGTACTGGGGTTTCTTTAAATCATTACAATCAGAGATGCAAACTAGAGAAAGAATCCCCTATCTAATTGTAAAATAATACATGAACCGCATAACATTTATGGTTGACAAAGATTATACCTATATGGAGGTAGTGTAACCTAGAACATCCTGGATTCATATGTTACCTTATGAGGTTACTACAACAAAAATAAATGCTTATGCGAAAACTTTGCTAAGCAAACCTAAGGATACTATCGCAGAAAGATTTGGCACATATAAGGAGATCATGGATAAGATGCACAAGAAGAATGCGAAAGAAAAATTATATAAAAATAAAGAAAGACTGCAAAAATAATGGGAAATCCCACCCCAAGCAGACACATCTCTACCACAAAATACATCATCAGCCTCACAAACCACTACAGAAGCTTTGCAAGCAACTTCATCATCTTCGTAAATGACAACCTCATCACAAAATCCTAGGAGGTCAGGGATAAGTTCATCTGTGGCAACTAGTGCACAGGCTGGACCACAACTTACATATTACACATAGACAGTGTCTACAGGAAGGAGAGTAGCATAAAAAACATTGGTGCAATTAGGTGCGGAGAATAAAAAGGCACTGGACAAAAGCAACAAGCCAAAAGGAAGAAAAACTAATCTCCTGTGGAGGAGATAGAAAAGGAAGAAGGAGAAGAAGAAGTCTTCCAATTACAAAACAAAAATAAACAAAAATAAACAACACAAGAGATTCCACAAGAACCATTGAGCTTGGGTGTAATCTTGAATGGGATAGAATTCCATAGCTTACTACAAGAAACAATAAAACTATATAGTGAAGTCTCTGTTGACAATAAGAAAATAATAGAAAGGGCCATAATAAGATATATGATAAAAGCAAACAAGACAATAGATGAGCTTTTGGGAAAACTATGGGAGAGTCTAGCAGAAGCCTTAAGGCAAAGAATGGAAAAAGCTCTTAAATTAGAGGAAGATCTAAGACAACAAGCTATTGATGGAGTAGGCGCCTCCATTTCTACATAAGAGAAGGAAAAATTAGCCCAATTATAAGCTAAGGAGTTGTTGACCTATTTTCCCCTTCCCATAGTCAAATAGCCCAGCTTGAAGATATTGATGAAATCCCTTAAAGCCTGATATCCTTCAGTTTTTCAGTGTACATCTTTGTAAAAATATCTAAAAATTCCTAGGGAGAATCCTTGCAAAAAACCCATAAAACCCCCAAAATTTCTAAGTCCTTGCCTTAGTTTTGGCTCTTTTCTGGCCTCTGTCAGCAAAACTTCAGGTTCACGAACCTGCTAGTTTGTTGACTAGCTGTTTCACCGACAAATGGAGGAAAACTCAAAATTTGTCTAAGGCATAAGAGAGCAAGGAATGCATTTATTAGCAATTTTCCAAGGGCTTGAACTTTTCACAAGTTCAAAAATTATCAAGTTCATCGATTCAACGATTCCCCGATAAAGGAGAGCAGAAGAAGACAAAGTTTGAGGAAAGTGAACTTTCCTGACAAATGAAGGATTTGCAAGAAATCAGCTAAGGTAGAGGAAAAATGAAACAAAGCTTTGTCAGCAATTTTCAAAAAGCGCGAAGTCTTCAAAAGTTCAAAATTTCTTTGGTTCACTGATAAGACAAATCGCCAACAAGGGGTGAAATGAAAGGAAGAGGCCAAAGGAGAAGGTTCACAAAAAGTCAAGTGGGCCGATAGAGGGAAAATTTGGCTAAAGCATACTGAGTTTGAAGTTTCAAGATTTTTCCTATAGAGATTTTTCCAATAAGGCAAAATAAGAGTGGAGAATCGGCTAAGGTAAAATGGTTCGACAAAATGACATTTCATTGACAAAGAAGACTTGGTTCGAAAGTTGAAGATTTTGTTGATAAGGTAAAATAGAAAATGTGGAAATGGCTAAGGCAAAAAAAAAGAAAGCCTTATCGAGAAATTGGTAAAAGTGCAAACTTTTCACAAGTTTGAGATTTCTCAAGTTCACCGATAAGCCAATTCACTGATAAAGAAGAAGGCAAAAGTGGCAAGGTTCGAGAAAGGGCGATTTTGCCGACAAAGGGTGAAAAGAGCAAAGTGGACAGGGCAAAATGGTTCAGCAAAGTGACATTTTGCTGACAAAGGTAAAAGCAAGACCAAAAGGCAAAGTTTGTGAAAGTGAAGTTTTGTCGATAAAAGAGACGAAAGTTGGCCAAAGGAAGAGTTTGGGAAATGATGATTTTGCTGATAAGGGAAAAAGCAAGAATAGTTCACAAAAGACAAGTTTTGCTGACAAGGCAAAAAGACACAAGGCCAAAGGTTCATAGAAGTGGAACTTTTCTGATTAAAGGAAGCAAAGGCAAAGTTTGACAAAATGAGATTTTGTTGATAAAGAAGAAAAGATGGAGCCAAGCAAAGTTAGAAAAAATGACATTTTGCCGATAAGGCCAAAAGATGATCAAGAAAAGAGTTTGAAAAAATAGGTTTTTACTGATAAGGGAAAAAATGGGAGAAACAAGCCATAGTTTAGAAAATTGAAAAGTTGCCGACTGAAGATGAAAATATGTAGAAGGCAAAGATAGAATGGTTTGTAAAAGGCAATTTTTTCCAATAAGGCAAAATAAAGGTCAATGTTTCTAGAAAAGTGCAAAATCAGTAAAAACATAGTTTATAATGTATTGTAGACTTAAAATATTTGAATTTGAATATTTAAAGTGTTGTAAAAGTTCTATGTAGGGGGATTTTGGAGGGAAAGTTCATTTGAAATATCTTCTTCAGCCATTAATGCAGAATTAGATCTACTCAGCTACTCTATTTATAGATATTTTGCATTTATTGTTGTAGGTGATGAATTAGCTGCCTGCATTCAAAGCAACAAATATCTCCCAGCTACTTCAAGATCCAAGAGATTTTTTGCAATTAATCCTTGTAGGCAGACATTCCTTTTGATAGAGATATTTTCTAACAGGCCCATGGGGTGAATTTATTATGACAGGTGACTTAGGTCAATGTAATGAAATGCTATATATATGTGTGTGTATGTGTGTGTGTGTGTGTAAAAAAGATGTAATGAGGGTTGGATACAAAGACTTCTTTTGTACTCTAAATAGAACCCTCCACTACTATAATCGTGCCTTTCTGATTAATATACGATGGTTATTTTACCTCTTCATGTGGTTTTAGCTCTATGTAATTTAGGACCGATTTGCCTATGAATGTTTATTTCCTCTCAACCCTATTCTTCTCTTTACCTCTATTAGAATCTTCTACATCTCTGTAAATTTATCAATTGTATATGGTTATTTTGTGCATTTTAGTTTTGTGAGTGTTCTATATTCAAACCACCAGTGTATCACCCCCTTTTCATTTCAGTTTTATCCTTCTTCCCCTTTCCCAATGGTGGATAGATTAGGTTTAGTCTTAGCAATAGCTGAATCTCCCATTCAGTGAAGGAACCAACCTCTCTCTGGAGATTTGATTTCCTTGTAGGGTCCCACACCTGGAAATCATCTCAATATTTCACTAGATTGTTGGAGCCCTAAACTGCTCCAACACAAGGTGCAAATCCAAGTGACAACAGTTTCTGGCATGCCCAATGCGACCATCTGATGATCCATATCATCCATTGAAGAGTTTTGGTGTGCTCTTTAGTGCATCTTGCCATTCAAGGTAGCCTCTCCAACACCATGGTGACTCTATTGATCAAATCTGTTGGTTAAAGAAACCCAAGTGCCTAAAGAGCTTCAACAATCAGGAGTTGGTGATACTCCTAGTCTAAATTGCTTTCAGAGGCATTTTAATCACCTAGCAACTCTACTGGTATGAGCTCGTTTCTCAAGAGGGTAGATATGTTTGCTCTTTTTTCCCATATTGTTTGAATGATGTATGTTTCTCTTCATGCTATATCATGTCAAACTATTATGGAAGCTCTGAATATCAGTACCCACATGATGCTTATTCTCCTCCATCTTGTCAAAGTACAAGTCGTTGGCCTCCATATCAACCATTTCAGGCCCAAGATACCTCTAGTTTTACACCGTATTGTCCTGTTTCAGCAGAATATCAGCATCCTTATAACGCTTGCCTCCCACCCACCCCTACTCAATCATATTGGCAATCCAATGGTGCTTATTTTCAACCCAAAGGAAACCACTTCATCCCTAATCAATATGATTGTCCTCCTAACCCGCCTCAAGTCGACTATGATTTTGATAACATGAGTTCCATGCACATAATGATGGACAAGTACGAAGAAGGTTGGAGGAAATTCAAGGAGTGATAGAGTATAACCAATAGCAAGAGGAGCTTTCTTATCAAGTTCATCTTCAACAACAACAACATGAGGTACAAGAAAGGATTTTTCCTTGCTATGCAGATTACATCTCAAGAAGAACATACGAGTCAAGTAACTCATTCTGTGCCCTCTTTTCCCAATTTCAAAACCCCCTCATCTAACACTACAAATTAGCTTACAACACAGCGTCAATGTCACAAATTCCCAAGTTTTAGAATCTCTCTCCCTTTGCAAGACCCTATTCCTATGCAAACCCAATTTATCATTCCCTAGGAAGAACTTTTCCCAGAACCCTCTCCCCTCCAAGAAATTTAAGAAAACATTCGGGCCTCTTGCCCTAACACCATTTTGATTTTCAAAGGTGGACGTATCATCCACTGAGCCAGTTGGGGTGATGAGCCAAAGGTAGAGGTGGAAGAGAAAGAAACCAATGGGGAACAGTCTGTTGTCCCTACACTCACAGAGGTGGAATTGTTTGAACCTCTTACACCTGTAGGTAATGTTAATTCGAATAAGGGGTTGAGCCCTCTGGATTTTTATTCTTTTGAGGCTTTTTCTCAGGCATCTAATCAAGTAAACAAAGATGAAATGCAAAGGCTGCATTAGGAGAGCCTTCGATTGTAGAAACAACTTGGGCAGAATCTAGTGGAGTTGCAATCAATTGAGGACAAAGAGGAGGCGATTACTGTAGTAGCTCCAGAGGCTGATGATGCCACCCTGTTTCATGAACTACCCAGTTATATTGAAGATACATATGGCATGCAAATGCCAATATTAGCTACGGTTCTAGAACAACATGAAGATGTTGAAGGCCATGGTATGTTGATGGCACGCGAGGTCGAGTGTGACAATGAAGTTTTAGCTAAGCAAGAGGAGCAAGTAGGCAACCCTATAATGAAAAGTGCAGATGCTGATAATACATACATGTTTGAGGAGCTTCCATATTTTATTGAAAATGACGATGTGGAGATTGAACATGGGCAAGAACAAATTAAAGATTTGTTCTTTATTTTCCAACAGGGATATCAACTCCTTGGTGAAAGAAATTTCACGATTGAGCATGTGTAGGGCTCATTTTCTGAGCCTAATTTAGAAAATCATGAGCATATTGTTCATAATGTGGAAGCAACCATCTTTCCAAACCACGTGCAACGACTAGAGCATTCAGACTAGTAAAAGGTTGTAGAATCAGAGCATGAACATGAATGCAATTCTAATGGTTTTCATACCATTTCAAGGGGATGCCCTATAAGGCATTTGGCCCAACTGGGGACAGATCATGAGAAGGAGTCCCTACCTATCATGCTTACTTCAGAGCATGAGGTTAAGCATCAAATGGGGCTTGATCAACCCATTTATCCACATATAGGCAGCCATATTTCCAATCAGTTCAAGTGGATAGATGAGCTTTTCTTTGTCCTTGGGGAAGTATTTCACTACCTTGTTGTATGCCCATACCTTCCTCGCCTTTTTTTAACTGCCTACAGGCATGGGAAACATTGTAAATTGTTCAGAAAAGGCAGTTACTTTCAAGAACCAATTAATGGCTTTGTTTAAGTCAGTTTTATGTTTGGTTAGTTTAGGATTAGGATAGGTTTGTTTCTATTTTAGTTTTTCCTTTTCCCTAAGTGTTGTTGCACAAGATGCATTCTCATTAGGAGAATGCATGCCTTGTTTCCATTTTTTCGTGTTGTTTTGAAGGTAGGGTTTTAGTTGTTTTGACCTACTACGGTCCATTTTTTGACTCCATGCCCAATAGATGCTTAAGGCCATTGGTCCATTTGTTTAGTAGGCAAACATCCCTGAGAGGTCCCAAAATGTTGACCTATTTTCCCCTTCCTAGAGTCAAATAGCCCATCTTGAAGATATTAATGAAATCCCTTAAAGCTTGATATCCTTCAGTTTTCAGTGTAAATCCTTGCAAAAACCCCAGAAAAAAACCAAAAAATTACTAAGTCCTTGCCTTACTTTTGGCCCGTTTTTGGCCTTTGTTGGCAAAACTTTAGGGTCGCGAACCTGCCATTTCATCGACTAGATGATTCACTGACAAAGGGAGGAAAATTCAAAATTTCTCTAAGGCATAAGAGAGCAAGGAATGCCTTTATCGATAATTTTCTAAGGGTGTGAACTTTTCACAAGTTCAAAAATTCTCAAGTTTGCTGATTCAACGATTCCCTGATAAAGGAGAGCAGAAGAAGACAAAGTTCAGGGAAAGTGAACTTTCCTGACAAAGGAAGTATTTGCAAGAAATCAGCTAAGGTAGAGGGAAAAAAACAAAGCTTTGTCGGCGATTTTCAAAAAGTGCGAACTCTTCAAAAGTTCAACATTTCTTTGGTTCGCTGACAAGGAAAATCACCGACAAGGGGCAAAACAAAAGGAAGAGGACAAAGGAGAAGGTTTGCGAAAAGTCAAGTGGGCCGATAGAGGGAAAATCTAGCTAAAGCATACTGAGTTCAAAGTTTCAAGGTTTTGCCAACATAGATTTTGGCGATAAGGAAAAATAAGAGTGAAGAATCGACTAAGGTAAAATGGTTCAGCAAAATGACATTTCGCCGACAAAGAAGACTTGGTTTGAAAGTTGGAGATTTTGCCAATAAGGCAAAACAAAAAACATGGAAATGGCTAAGGCAAAGAAAAAGGAAGCCTTATTGGGAAATTGGTAAAAGTGCGAACTTTTCACAAGTTCAAGATTTCTCAAGTTCACTGATAAGGCAATTCACCGATAAAGAAGAAGGCAAAAGCGGCAAGGTTCGAGAAAGGGCGATTTTGCCGACAAAGGGCAAAAATAGCAAAGTGGGTAAGGCAAAATGGTTCGACAAAGTGACATTTCACTGACAAAGGTAAAAGCAAGACCAAAAGGTAAAGTTCATGAAAGCAAAGTTTTACTGATAAAAGAGGTGAAAGTTGGCCAAAGGAAGAGTTTGGGAAATGATGATTTTGCCGATAAGGCAAAAAGCAAGAATAGTTCGCAAAAGACAAGTTTTGCCGATAAGGCAAAAAGCAAGAATAGTTCGCAAAAGACAAGTTTTGCTGATAAGGCAAAAAGAGACAAGGCCAAAGGTTCGGAAAAGTGGAACGTTTTTGATAAAAGGAAGCAAAGGCAAAGTTTGACAAAATAGGATTTTGCTGATAAAGAATAAAAGATGGAGCCAAGCAAAGTTAGAAAAAATGACATTTTGCCGATAAGGACAAAATATGATCAAAAAAAGAGTTTAGAAAAATGGGTTTTTGTCGATAAGGGCAAAAATGGGAGAAGCAAGCCATAGTTCAGAAAATTGAAAAGTTACCAACTAAAGATGAAAATATGTAGAAGGCAAAGACATAATGGTTTGTAAAAGGTAGATTTCACCAATAAGGCAAAATAAAGGTCAAAGTTTCTAGAAAAGTGCAAAATTAGTAAAAACATAGTTTATAATGTATTATAGACTTTAAATATTTGATTTTGAATATTTAAAGTGTTGTAAAAGCTCTCTATAGGGGGATTTTGGCATGAAAGTTCGTTTGAAATATCTTCTTCAACCATTAATGCAGAATCAGATTTGCTTAGCTACTCTATTTCTAGATATTTTGCATTTATTGTTGTAGGTGATGAATCAACTGCCTGCATTCAAGGCAACAAATATCTCCCAGCTACTTTGAGATCCAATAGATTTTTTTGCAATTAATCCTTGTAGGTAGACATTCCTTTTGATAGAGATATTTTTTGGTAGGCCCATGGGGTGAATTTATTGTGATAGGTGGCTTAGGTCAATGTAATGAAATGCTATATATACATGTAAAAAA
The DNA here is from genome assembly GCA_027924645.1 of Cunninghamia lanceolata. Lineage (NCBI taxonomy): Eukaryota > Viridiplantae > Streptophyta > Pinopsida > Cupressales > Cupressaceae > Cunninghamia > Cunninghamia lanceolata. The sequence continues at coordinate 10,869,067 of BSBN01000321.1, forward strand.
GATGTAATGAGCGTTGGATACAGAGACTTCTTTTGTACTCCAAATAGAACCCTCCATTGTTGTAACCATGCCTTTCTAATTAATATACGCTAGTTATTTTACCTCTTCATGCAGTTTTACCTCTGTGTAATTTAGGATTGGTTTGCCTATGAATGTTTATTTCCTCTCAACCCTATTCTTCTCTTTACCTTTGTTAGAATTTGCTACATCTGTGTAAATTTATTGAAGCTGTATCTGGTTATTTTATGCATTTTAGTTTCATGAGTGTTCTATATTCAAACCTAGTGTATCACCCCCTTTTCATTTTAGTTTTATCTTTCTTCCCCTTTTCCCAACGGTGGATAGATTAGGTTTAGTCTTAGCAATAGTTGAATCTCCCATCTCTAGAGATTTTATTTCCCTGCAGGGTCCCACACCTGGAAATCATCTCAATGTTTCACTGGATTGTTGGAGCCCTAAACCACTCCAACACAGGGAGAAAATCCAAGTGACAATAGGAGCTTAGATCAAAGCAAAGGGTTGATACCCTTATGAATATGGAGTAGGTTGATAGAGAAAAAAATCAAGAAGAAACAGAGTAGATAACAAAGAAAATACATGATACTGTGAAGGAGGCAGAGAAAAATGCAGCACAACAGGAGACATCTCCTCCGCAAAATGAAGAACAAAGTGTCTCTCCTTCGTACAAGACTAACACATATCACGAGGACCAACAAATTGAAGAGGGACCACTAGATATAGGGGACAATCAACAAGATAATCAAGAAGCATGCTCCTCTGCTTCCCCTATTCGATCCATTAAGAATTTTCTGGCGTAACAAAAACAAATACAACCTATGGTGACACCCCAACTGCTAGTAATAGGAGGACAAGTAAACTTGTCAGACATATCACCTATACAAAAGCTATAACTAGGTGATATCTTCCACTCCATAGTGAGGGAAGAAATTTTAAAGTTCAACATATAGAGGGTAGTGAGATACTACTAGAGGCTGTGAATATAATTCAGAATGAGATGCTAGAAGCTCAAAGGGATACAAGCCTACCACCCACACAATAATTGAAACAACTGATGCAAAGTTTCAAGGCACACTCTACATATTTGGAGAATAAGGCAGAAGAAATAATAACTGAGAAAATGAATAAGAAAAGGCTAGTTGATGCATCGAATAAGTGTGCCAAGACACACACTAAACTAGAATCCCAAATAAAGAGCATCCAACAAGGCATGGACGAGGCAAATGTACTATACCAATTTTGTTTACAGTGGCCTACTACCACTAAAGACATAAAGGATCAAATAGATGCATTAGAGACACAAATAACACAAGTAGCTAGTACTTATGATCCACAAGATACTAATGGTGCCACAAGGGAACAAGTAGAAACATTACACTCTTAGCTACAATAGTTCCAAGATCAAAGGGAACAAATCAAAGCACGAATCAAGAAGTTGAGGTAGGTGGTAAGCTTGAGACTAGCATCCCTAACTGGAGTGTTTACTAAAGCTAAACAGATTGTCCAAAAGATACATATACCATCTACATTGGGTGATGCAGAAGATACTTATATTCAATTGGAGAGCCAAATCCAAATTTTGACATCAGCAAAGAAACAATGGGACACAACTTTGGTACAGCTCAGATTGATATATAAAAGCATCCTACCTTCAAACTGAAGAGAACATGTCTTGAGGACAAGACATAATTTTAAAGGGGGGAATGATGTTGGTAGAGTACAAGGCAACCAACAGAACCTACCGCAGGTTACCACAAGTGGTATGCGGAGTATAGAACCAACACAAAGAAGTATTTTGGGAAAAGACACACCTCTATGTGAATATATAGGATGGATATGTAAGCTAGCAATAGTATGTAGAAGATAAGAATGAGATAGGTACGAAAAGGGAAAAGACTTAGACTTGTCAGTATGAATATATATGTACCAATTGAATATGAATATATAAAGGAGATATAAGTGTTCTAATATATGTATGTGTACCTTATGAATGTTTTACATGACTTATATAGTACTGCATAACCTTATTTCCTTAATGTTTATCTATGATTCTCTCATTGTATGACTGGGGTATAAATTGACTTTAGAGACTTAACTGAGGCCCAGATCTCCGGACTGGTTCCTTCCCATTTCTTGCCAATAGTGATTCTTGATTTGGTCATTGAGTAAAGTAAAAAATAATACTTATTTAAGCAACATAGTATATTGGTTTAGAAATTTTGATCTATTGAAAGATAATAGTCTATGTTTGGTTGCTAAAATGAACATTGACTATGAATTGATTGGATATAATGTTGACAAGTCACAAGTACTTAAAGTTAGTTTGATAATATGTACATTTATGTTATTTCTCGTTGTTTCTTCTTCCCTTACCTTCTAGATCTCCATGTTCTACAAGTAATGGTCTTAGCATTTAGCTAGAACATCTACTCCATTTGCAAGAATGTACAAGTGGAGCTACTTCAATTCTTTAACTATACTACCTCTATTTTTTTGTTTACACCAATTAGGACCTCGAGGTGCTCTCTCTTTGGAGAGAAACTTTGGTTCTTACAACCTTGTTGAAAAGGTTTTCTCAACTTGAATAAAAGAATTACAATGCTTAATAACCTACACTTTTTTTGGTTGTTGTTGCTCTCTCCTTGTAGAAATTTGTATCTTCTTGTATTGTTGTTTCTTGCATTGGAAGTAGATGCTCTACTTATTTCCCCTTGTTCTTGGTTGTATACCCATATCTATACTAGGGTGCACAAAATAAAAAATGAATAATGAGTCATAGTATGAACGACTAAGACCTATAGTATATTATTCCTAGAAGAGAATTATAAGATCCTTGTGTTAAAATTAATTTTTTGGTGTAGATGACTAATCATCTACTCATGACTTGATTGGGATCCTTGCAACTATAAAAAGTTTTTTTAACAAAAACTTGATATACCTACGTTGAGTACATCTTAGGTAAAATTATTTGTCATCAACTTTGAATATAATGTAATTGTAATTGAACTCTTCATCTATTGATGGAATCCTCTAAAAACTTCTTGACTATAATGTACCTATTTGTATTGGGTAGTTGTCACCCTAAGAAACTGTTTGGGAAGCAACCTGGAAATGGTAGCTCACATATTACTAAGAGAATTTATTTACAATGCTTTGAATATACATGTTTAGTAGGATGACTATTTCTTACTTGAAGAAACATGGAAATTTATACCTACTTATGTTTGTGACTATCCCATGCCTTAATGATCTCCTTGTAAAAATGAAGATGGATAGATCATTATCATTTAGAGTATTGATTCAATATTTTGGTCAAAACATTATAGCTATGTCATGTGTAGATGAATTTCTTATTATAATTAAATTGAGTCAATTATTGGAGATAACATATAGATAGTCCTCTTCATCATTTGGATTGGCTATATTCTAGGATCAATTATAGGTATCTCAAAACAAAGTATGCACGTGATTTACTTAAGAAATGTGATATGGTTGTTTTTAAATTAGTTATTTTTATTAAGATAAAGAGGTTTTGAAAGGGGCCTCACCCTTTTACAAAATAATATCCCTTAGGCCCAAGAAATGAAAGCCGTGAGGTGTGGGAACATAAAAAAGAAATAGTAGAACAGGGAGAATAGAAACAAAAAGGATCAACAAAAGGACAACCCCAAACCAAACAAACACAAAGAAAGAGCAGTTAGCCCTACCGGTCCTTTAAAATTAGTTGTTATACCTATTAAATATTGGTATTAATCAAACCCTAAAATCATCATGAGAAAAAAGAACAATTCTACTTTTTAATAACCTAATAATATCTAGATCAAATAATAACTATACAATAGGTTTTACATCTAGATTTGTGGAGTGTCCTTATATGGATAATAGAAAATGAATGAAATAACATTAAAAGTACATTAAAGGTATAATTAATTATTGTATTTATTATTCCTACCCCAAGAATAAAAATGTATCTAGTTATTTGTGATACTAACTATGCTAGTTATCCTATTGATAAGAAATACACCTTTGGCTATGTCTTCAAGATATGGTGCGAGTATTATCACATGGATGGAGTAATACTTAAAAGCATCCTACTATATCTACAAAGGTTGAATATAGAACTACAATGAAATTGGTACAGGAATCAATGTGGCTTATGAAGTTATTGATGAGATTCATATGTGTACTAGTGAAAGTATCATATATCAATAACTTTCACTAACTATATCAAACATGTCTTATCAATATAATGAAAGTTATGAATCTCATGTTTGCCACTTATCTATATCAACCCTTATTTGCCGCTTATCTATATCAAAAATATCTATAAGACTAACTTAAAACATCTATAAGACTAACTTATAAGGTTTAGCCTATTAAAATGTTTATATGGCATTAGTCATATTAAGTTAGGGGTAACTTTATAAATTTTAACTTTATAAATAATTAAATAATTTATTGATTAATTTAATAACCTAAAGGTTATAAGGTAAAAGGTTATGAACTAAACACTAACCCCTTGGATTACCTTAAATATAGGCAATCATATTCAAAACATATATTACATTATGAATATTTTGCATATATATATTGTGGTATATATGTGGAGGCATTGTTGAGCATTTAAGAAGTATGCATTTATTGAATGCATGGATCTATCAGATCTTATGAGGAAGAAGGAATGGAAGGATACAATAAAACAAGTTCTTGTTTTATCTATATTTGTATAGACTTGTAATCTTCCTCGATATTGAATGATGTTTTATGGGGTTTTTTTTTACCAAAAGGTTTCCCCATGTAAATAATGTGGATGTTAGTCTATGGATTCTCATTTCTAGTTCTTTTTATATGTTTGATAGTTGGTTGCCTAAGATCCTAAATTTTATTAGATAATTTATTTTAGTATAGTGGTAGAAGTCTATGTTGTCAGCTTTATTCTCTAACCACTATGAGTTATATCTATATGGTTACCTCTCTTGAGAAGGAGATAAGGTTTTCAGGTTTATTCATGAGCTAATTGATTTTTCAGATGCCTTGAATGTTTAGCCAAATGATGTTTAATTTTCCATGTGATGCTTGAATTACTCTCACCTTTTTTAGATTTTGATTAATGATTAGTCATCTCTAACTAATATGTAATAATGTGTTGAGCTTGAGCTAACCCTGAGTAGTGACAATGATGGAGAAGGACACTTGGTAAGTGAACTTATTTATATAATAGTTGTATAGTATCTTAATAGTCATAAGTTACTTCATGTAGTTAGCTAAGTAAAATTAAATAGTATGATGTGATGCATTTATGATCCTAACCTTCACATTATTGTTTAAGAGGGTATTTCATTAATAAATTGTGCTGAGAATGAAGTACATGATAAATGTTTTGCACGGACACCAATTTGAAGGATAGGTGGAATATTGATATGTTTTATTCAAATATAAGATTGTGATTTTTGATGTGGATAGTGATGTATGAGAAAATTTATATGAGTAAATATTATCGAGTTTATGATATTGAGATGTAACCTTGGTACAAATTATTATGATGAGTTACAATTTCAATATAGGTGATTTCTCTTAATTAACATAGGTGAATAGTATAACTTTATTCATGTTTCTTTGGCTATCAATTCTAGTTGTATTGGATATACCCATTAACTATGCAAGTGTATTCACAAGTTGATCAGTGGGAGAACAAGAGATCAATCAAGAACTTTACATACCCTTTCCACTTCACCTCATGAAGTAATGGGAAATTGGACGTGCCTCCTAGTTATGTCAATTATCTTAGTCTATGAGAGGATACTTGGACCCCTTAGGACGAGCCTTGTTACCCCTATGTGGTTTTATTTCATTTGTGTCTCTTAAATTTATTTGGTTTACATGTGTTAATGTTTTAAAGTTACTTTATGTCTCTTTTAGTGCAAACTCAGATGGACACAAAGGAATGACTCTAAAGGGGTGTAAACATGTTATTTTTATGATTTTTGTATTAAATTTTGACATTTAGGCAAGTACCTATGAGAGGTACATTTTTGGGGACTTTTTTGGAGTGTTAGGTGAGATAAATTTTACTAAATCTCCTTAGTAAGAGCTTTCCTTAATGAGGCATGGGAAGCTATGGAGTTTTCATTTCACCCATGTGGAGCACATGGGAATGTATGGAGTTGTTATTTCACACATGTGGGAGACAAGGGAAGGTTTGGAGTTATCATTTCATATCTCGTTGGTGTGATTGTATGGATACAAGAGCCTATGTGTCCTCACCTAATTGAATGGGGTGGTGTGACATGACACTCCCATAAAATATTTCTCTTTGGTTTAGGAGGGGATTTTTCTTATGATTGCTTTCAATTTAGAAGATGGGAGAGGGAGGACTCTAGGGAGGAAATCTTCCATTTTTTATTCATTTTTTCTTGAACAAGTATTGGTAAATTTAGAGGATGATGGAGTGGGAGATTGGTCATGCATGCTCGAAGAAGAAAGCCCACAATGTAGGAGGAACCTCGTATCTCATTGGAAATACTTGAGAGGTAGGCCCTATCTCATTCATATTTATGTTAGTTTCTTTCTCTTATGTGTGTGAAAAATGAGACAAATTTTAACTCTTGAAGATGGATCTTGTGAGTAGGTCTTAGTTTTGTAGAATATTGTTCTTATGTGTGTTATCATGAGTGTTGAGCTTGAAGAGATATCTTAATGGCGAGGAGTGTGAATTCTCACTCCTCTCCTTCCCTTATTGTTTATTTACCTTGTATGTGATTGTAACCTTGTTGGTCTTTTCAATGTGTTACCTTGAAATGGTGATTTATTATGTGGCACCCAATTCTTGATTGGTCTCTTGACTAAGGGATGGCCAAAGCCTTATATAGATTTACGATGCCATAATAGTTAGGCGGAGAGCACTCTCTCCTCATTGGCATTCATTCTCACAATGCTAGATTTATGGATTTCTTCTACATGTGAAACTACCAAGTCTATAATTATTTTAGATTGTTTAAAATCCTATTAGACAATCTTCATGATATTCCTCTACTGTTTCAAGGGTTTTTTCAATGCAACTTTTGCAGTTGTTACTCTTGGTGGTTTCACTTTTCAGACATGCTGATTGTATGTCTTTTGTGAGATTTGATTGCTCCTCTTTTGAGGATTTTAGTGTGTAGGCTAAAGGTCTCTTTGGTATTCTTTGTCTCTCCCCTTTTTTTAGGGGTTTCTAGCTGCTATTTCTCCCCTCTTTACTTCTGGTTTTTTTCTTGGAAAACACTTTGATGTTTCTTTGATATGTAATTTCTTTTATCTATTGAAATTATGAGGTTTTTTCCTTGGGAAATTTTTTTTCATGATATTCCTACATTGGTCTAGTTGTATTTTGGTCACATTGTATTCAAGGGTTGAAATAATGACTTCTATCATTGCATCACATTGAAACTGAAGTGAAAATATACGTAGTTTTAAATCTAAAAATACTCTTCTAAATTTAAAGGGAAAATATGTATATAAATACATGTATAAGTATATGTAATAAATATATATTGAATGCGTATTATATATAATGCATTTTTATACCATTGGATGTTTCATTCCATCACATTTCTATGAAATATTTTGTCAAATAATTCAAGGTATTAATTGTTTCCATATATATAAGAGATACCTTCTAAATTTAAATGGAGAATATGTATATAAATACATGTATAATTATATGTAATAAATATATATTAAATGCATAATAAGTTTATATAAATAATCCACTGTTGATATTTTCACCTCATCTCCAGTGAAAATAATAATCATTTGTACAAAGAGCATCCACAATTTTAAATCCTTTTGGAGCAATTCTACTTTCAACAATAGAGATTGGCCATTTGTGGTAAAATTATTTACTTGCTTTGTTTAATTTCCTTTTGCATGCTGTCAAAATAATAATCATTTGTGCAAAGAGCATCCACAATTTTAAATCCTTTTGGAGCAATTCTACTTTCAACAATAGAGATTGACCATTTGTGGTAAAATTATTTACTTGCTTTGTTTAATTTCTTTTTGCATGCTGTCAAAATAATAATCATTTGTGAAAAGAGCATCTACAGTTTTAAATCCTTTTGGAGCAAATCTACTTTCAACAATGGAGATTGGCCATTGGTGGTAAAATTATTTACTTGCTTTGTTTAATTTCCTTTTGCATGCTTTATGTGAGGTTTGTCATAGTTTAGAGTAGAAAGCTTTTATTTTGAATTTATTTTCTTAGCTTAAATCTAAATTATTACTTGAAGTATGCAATACTAGTTTCGTGTAGCAGTGGTCCCTTAACAAACCACCATATCTTTAATAAAAAAACTCAAAACCTTCTAATACATTAAAAGAAAACACATTCCTACACCCTCTCCTTTTATTACTTCATCAAAATTTAATTTATAAAAGTCTTCTGATATTATAAAAAGAACAACATTACGTTTAGTTGATTTTCTAGTTACCCCCTTTAGGGCTTAAATTTGATGGTTGACCTTGCCAATCAAACAAATTTTTGATGATGGTTAGCTATTAGAAGTTGCTCTTCAAACACTAAGACATACCTTATTATAAATAAAATTATATATAAATTAATATATATGTGAGAATAATCCTATATAAATTTTAATGGTTTGTCCAAAATCTCTCCTTTTATGTGATATAGTCTTCCTAAAATTTTGATTGTATTTTATGACAAAAATGATTAAATACGGCCATACACCATCAAATCTAGGCCCTAACCCCATATAGATATATATACCTTAGATAGTGCATAATACAATTCATTAAGATTGTAAAATAATTTTAAGAAAATACATTACTTGTATTTGGGGCTACTTTATTATAATAATAATAATAACTTAATTTCGAAGTATAAAAATTCTGAAGTTACCTATCGGTGTTTAAATTTCACTTTCCCTCCTCCGTTTAAAAATTATTAACGCCTACAAATTATTACCCGCCGCATTTGTAAGTCCGAATTTTTTTGGCTTTTGGCCGTCAAGTCACACCCAACGAGTGAACTTTTTCACTTTTCCGTAGCCTAAATTTCTGGTGGAGTTTCTTATTCGGAGAGCATTTCAAACTATTGGAAAGAGTGATTTGTTTGATTCTCAGGTTGGCATTTTCTAATTAGTCCTTTCACCTCTGTTTCAATGGCTATTACTCAATCTTTAATCTACTGATTTCGTTGCGCTTTCTTGAATTTGGGGTTTTGTATACATTGCTTTAATACTGGTAAAGTTGGTTAACACTCTGGCATTCATTCATTTCACTGTAGTTCAGTTTATAAAACTTGCATTTGTACTCTACCAATTTAAAGAAATAATTTACAAGAAATGCCTGCAAGTGTTTTTTTTTTTGAAACTCAATGTTTTGCTTTTGGGTCACACTATTTAATTGTTTCCCCTGTTAAGCTATCTTTGATGCAGTTTGGATATGCTTGAGCTGCGTTTTGTTGTGGGGTAGGCTTAGAATGCAGTTTGCTCTTTGGTTGTAAGTTTTTGTGGGCCAGTCTTAGACTGCCTTTTGGTGTGTTGTGTGACACATTCTTAAGATTTAAGCTTTTATTAATCTCGCCCTACATTCTGAAGGTGAAACTATTTGGGGTAAGCTTGGGAGGCATTTTCGTGCAAAAGTAAGCTTGGGATGCATTTTAGTGTAGGGTAATCCTGGGCTGCGTTTTGATGTTGGGGGACCAGCGTGGGCCAATTTTAAAGATTCAAGCCGCATTCTGAAAATTTAAATCTGTCAGGTATCTTGCCCCACTTTCATAAGATTTAAACTTTGTGACTCAATGTACTCACAAAATCTCCTCTGTACCACATTCTCATAGTTGAGCCCATTCATGTAATGTACCCCATTAAATCTGGGCCACCCACATTCCAGTGTTACCCATATTTGCATGTTTATGAATTGTCTTATTGGATTCAGCAGGAAAATTTAAATCTCAATCACACTCTGTTAAGTCTGCACTTATCATCACACCACAAACCCTTAGCTTATCTCTTGGTTCTCCACATTAGCGCAGGACACATATACAGAACGCCATATTTGAATTTTGGTTATTTTCATGGCATTTGCTTTACCTGGATAATGGTCAAGTGGATAATAATGTTTTGTCTTATACTACAAGTGGCATGTTAGTGTCTTAATTTTTTCATTTTGCCAAATAGAAGTAGGGCTTCTATTATTTGAAAACAGAATTACAGTTTTGCAATGGTGGATCACATTACAGTGGCGGCTTATTAATCAGTAGAAATGAGTATAGATGATATCCTACCCAGATAAAAACATTTTATATTTTTATCATAATTATAAGACAAGATGCAGAATACAACTTCAGTTTCCCCAAAATTCAAACTGTCGGAGGTTCAAAATTTCTGAACACAGTAACCTAGGCGTCTTTAAGAAAGACACCAAAGCTTTAGAAAACATTGATAAAGCTTGATACAGATCAAGCACAATCATTATCCTCGTATTCAACATTGCAGTATCAGAAGCATCAGAGGTCATTGTTTCACTGGGTTATTTATCCTCAAAAGTGCAATATGATCCTTTGAATCCATTTAGAGCCCACTCTATTATCTTCAACCATTCATTCATTTCATTGAGCAGACTGAGATAGGTGGTTGAGAGAACTTCCACAAAGCCTTTGTACCAATAGCTCCATTTGCATCATGGAGGAAACACTACTACCCACATAAGCTTAAGTGGCCAATACCCTGGCCAAGGTGTGCACGTTCTGTCTAGTCTTGGTTTGGCTTGAGTCTCACTCAAACTGTCAAGATCCTGCCCAATTCTATTGCAATTGCAGCATGAAGGGGAAAGCACTACTAGCCACATAAGCTTTGTGGCCAATGCCCTAGTCAGATTGTGCATGTTGCTTATAATCTTGGTTTGGCTTAAGTCTCACTCAAATTGTCTAGCTTCTACCCAATTTAAATCAGTTTTGAGAATCAATTCCTTCTATAGGGCTTTTAATCTTTTCCAGGGTTCCAGCTTTGAAATTCTCCTGTAAAAAATTCTGTTTCCCTTGTTTGTCGATGACAGAATCTGGGAGGTAACTGAAATTAAATGAGCTTGAAGCAGATTTTTCCTCCTCCCAATTAGAATTTTACTGGATTATTCATCCAAAAAAATACATCTTTTCTACATTTTAAAAGACAAGGAAGTTGCATTTTCTTAACCAAATTACTAAATGTGAAGCTCCCACTCTAAAAGACTAGCAAACCCAGCTTTAATATGTGAAACTAAATCTTGGATGCAGACAGATGCACTTGTCTTTCTGAAAATTGTCCGTATGCCTTGTCTTCCATAGAAAATCAATGCCAAAGAGTTATGCAGTTATCCCTGAGCATCCAAGTGTCCCACAAGAGTGCACCTTGTCAAGAAAGAGAGGAAATTAATAGATAATGGCGCCCTGCTTTGTGGAAACTTTTTTCTTTGAGCAATGATTTCATGTACTACTGAATTATGTTTTTAGATTGACAACTAACTGTTTAGATGGCATCATCAACAATCTTTGAATTGGCTTCAATCTCCACAATCTGGCAATTATGATTCAGACACATCATTTTTGACTTGGCCCAATCACCATTAGTAATTGCTCCATGATCTAAAAATCAGTTCATTTGTTTCAGATCTTGGAGGTCTAGGAGACATTGTCACTAGGGGTACAAGTTGTCAAGCAACATAGAAACCAATTTTGTTGTCAAAGTGGTTGAAATCAGTTGAATGGCAAATGTGGAGTGGTTTGGGGTGAAGCAAAGGTGGTTTGGAACATCTCTGTCAAGCTTCAATCAATTTTGTTGGATTTATTACATCTTTTATATAGTTTCGATTATAGTTTAGATAATAATAATATAATAATAGGTTAGTTTCTTGTTAGTAATTAAATAAATGTTTAGGTTTGGGAGTTACTTTCCCGTAGAAGTTAGTTGTATTTACGGGAAAATCAAAGGCTTTAAAAAGCCATTGCATTGTAATGTAATATCATCCAGAAACATCAATATAATATATATTATTCTGTGAGATTGTGCTGTGCAATAATGGTTTAGTTTAATCTCTTTGTGTGCTCACCATTTCAATATGGTATCAGAGTGGCTTTTATCTTAGGCTTGGTAAGATGGAGATTTTGAAGAGCCTTCTACAAGGGAGATCTTGTTATTGTTGAGGCCTATACATAAGAAAGGATTTGAATTCCACAAAGTCTATGCTGTCCCAATTCCAGGCATTTAAAATTCATGGCTGGGGGCTAATTCTTTATTGTTGGGTGTTCAATCTGCATTAAATGTGGTGTTAAGTGTTTGTTAGGACATTTGAAGATTTTATTTGTTTGGATATGGTTTGAAGAAAGGCACAAAAGCAGACAAAATGAAGCGCCATAACTAGCAGACTAGTGTGAGAAGGCATTTGAATCTACTTGCTATAGTCTTCTTTTGCATTTAATACATCTGCTGTGCAAGTAAGGCGTGGAGAAGGCATTATTGTCATCTGCCGCTGTTTTAGAGTATCTCCAAATTTAATCACTTGCTGTGCAGAAACAAAAGCGTGGGAAGTAGTAGCAACCAATGCATAGTAGACAGAAGATAGTAATGTGAAGCCAAAATGTGAATGAAGAATGTTGTAATTCATTTCAATCTGAATACTCTAGTCATGAATATTGAAAAGAGGTGAAACATTGTAAGTTTGAGAGCAAATTCATTTCAAAACATAAGGTAATAAGAGGCATTTTAGGTGCATTCTTGTTTGAAACCAACACTTTTATCCTTTTGAAAATGGCTACATCCTCTTTTTCGTGTGCATATGGAGATTGTATGGTTGATGGTACATCTTACGGTGCTTTTGGAGGTTCTAATGCTATATCTGGCTAGGAAGGACTAAGGGGTCCATTGGAGGCAGGAGGTTTTTTTGTCATCTCGAGCTAGCTTCTCGCGTAGAGATGATACCTTGCATGAGAAGCACCAATTTCATCTTCAGTCACTTCATGGAGCAAGGCATGACAGTGATTTGTTGGTTTGTGGATAGTTGAGTATGTCTCAATCCATAGTTTTGTAGGTTTGTATTTGTGGATAATGGAGTTAGTCTCGATCCACAAATGGAGGAGAGTTATTGTGAATAATTGAGTTAGTCTCAATTCATAGTTGGTTGGTGGTTGTGTTACTGTGGATAATTGAGTTAGTCTCGATTCACAGTCAGTTGGTGTTTTACTTGTGAATAATTGAGCATGTCTCGGTTCATAGGTATTTTGCAGGTTTGATAGTTAGGAGATCCGGTTTGGTGTTTCTTGGGTGAGCGAGGAGAATTGGTGGATAATTGAGTAAGTCTCAATCCATCAAAGTTTCCAGAAGGGCTAATGTGTTTAGTCCTTGCAATATTCCGTCCTTTGTTCGGATTGATGTAATAAGGGGGGGAATGTTGGATTTATTACATCTTTTATATAGTTTAGATGATAATAATATAATAATAGGTTAGTTTCTTGTTAGTAATTAAATATATGTTTGTTAGGTTTGGGAGTTACTTTCCCATTGAAGAAGTTAGTTGTATTTATGGGAAAATCGAAGGCTTTAAAAAACCATTGCATTGTAATGTAATATCATCCATAAATATCAATATAATATATATTATTCTGTGAGATTGTGTTGGGCAATAATGGTTTAATTTAATCTCTTTGTGTGCTCACCATTTCAATAAATTTGTAGATGCCAAGGAGGCTAACTAACTAAACATTGTGGTGAATGTGCAAAACGTTATGGAAAATGTGTAAAATGCCATGGTGAGTGATTGTTTGCCTTGGTGATATCATTAGTAAGTAGTGAACTCTCATTGTCAAAAGTGGCAAATTTGTCTTGATACGTCCTTAGAGCAAAATTTGAAGGGTTTTGGAAGTTCAAAGGGTATAATTCATGTACTTTCCTTGTTTTTGGTGTGAATGAGGGATGGTAGGGGTCTATATCTTGTAATGACTACCAAAAACCAAACCCACTTATTTTAATAAATTTAATCTATTTTATGCATACATGCTCCTAAAGTATAGAAGTAACAACTAATCGTTGATATCCTTCATATGAATTTCCATTAACTGGATTATAATATAGTCAATGCAATTTAGTTCACACATTCCCAATATTTTTCAATGTGTCAAACATTTAAAGTGAGCTTTAAGAGCTGAGATATCTTGACCAATAAGAGTAGAAGCCATGCAAAGAAAGTCATAGAGTCTTGCACCCAATTTATGGATAGACGTATGTTGGTCTACCAACTAGTTGCATATTTCCCTACATTAGGCTAACATTAATCTTAATCTATTAATCATTTGACTTGGTTTAGGAGAGGTTTGATTTTAGCATAGAAGACTATTTACATAGGAAAGACTATTGTGCAACCAAGGAAATCTACTTGCACAACAAGGGAGATACTTGTGCAGCAACTATTAACCTTTGCATAGTGAATAATAATCCTTGCACAACAACTAAGATCTCTTACGCAACAGCTAAGATCTCTTGCGCAACAACTAAGATCTCTTGCATAGCAACCGAGTGTTATAAACAATTTCAATAGTTATCAACTTAGAATTGATTTATAGGTTTAGATTGTATTATTTCAATATAGCCTTTTCTCTATGAAGAAGGGTTTCATTTAACCTTTGAAGAGTTTTTTGAATGCAGAGAAGAGGATCCAGATTCCTATAATCTTACCAGTAACTCCATTAGTAAATTCAAGAACAACATTCTCCTTTGATAAGATTTCAAATCTATTAAACAATCAATCAGTAACAGCCACGAACGACTAAATATTAATTTCTATTGAACATGTTTCAACAATGGCAATTTCAGCAACTAAGTCAATACAAACTCGAAACAAGTTATAACTTATATTCGTTCTTTCAATAATATTCTAAATGAATGACTTCAATAAATTTCTACCCTGAAGCATAAATGATAATTTCTATTATTTTACAAATTCTATCACTTGTCTGATTAAATCAAGTCTCTTTTGTTTCCTTGAAACATACCATATTTAGCCTTTGATTCAACATTCAATTCGAACTATACAAAATTACAGTTACAATCCTGATTTACAATATATTACCATTTAAACAAAATGCAGAACAACTAAATGTTTCCAAAATCAAGAATTCTAAATTGAGATCTTTTTTCCCAACTGACTCAAGTGAGGAGAGGATTGCATTGAAGAACCCCAACCATAGACTAAACCAATGCCACCCATCCCTCATCCCAAGTTTGAGCTGAGGTGTACATCAGAACCAACATTGGAGGTTAGTTCAAACATCCATCACACAACCAACCTGCTACCTAAAACACTGCTTAGATGGGGCGGTACCCAAAACCAGATTTAATCCACAAGCACAATTCACATTCCACATTCTTCTGTATATGAATCATATACTTGCATATATAATTGGCGAGGCATATATATATAAATATAACTATATCTTTCGATATGCTGGTAAGTATACATATGTATTCCATATATATACACGTATATACTCCATATAAGCTCTACCCACAGGCAAATAAGCTTCTCAGAAGTCACTGACATGAATACAACTTATGGTTAGGATTTCAAGATATTAACAAACTAACAGGGCAGATTAAACCTCAGCTTAACACATAGACAACCATGCTCACATTTATAGAACCACAATTACTTTGCTATGACCACAAACAATTATAACAAAACTCATAAGGAACAATATCAACCCTGACAAGTCACAAAATCACTTTCAGCTTTAAACTTCCAACCAATCAAACCATAAACATTATCTTTTACACATGCGACTCTCTACCATGCATTACAAAAATCTCAAACAACATGGAGCAAGCCATGCCATAAACCTGCATGCATGCATTCCCAGAGACTGGAATACCCATGCAGAATTGTGACCCAGAAATGCCAACAAATCAAAAGAGAATAACTGAATAAAAGAAGACCATACCAGACTTCTTCCAGCAGTTGAGAAATCTCCTACTTTCAACTTTTTTCCAGACCCAGAAAAATTCCGTAACCAAGCATGCTTTCCATGAAACAGGACTCTTCCAAATAACAGAAACAATGCAATAAATGGACAGGGTTACACTTGTAGAAGGCATTTTATTGCCCAGGTAGTGGAGCTCAATAGAAAGCAAAAGCCCTGGCATGTACTCTTCCATGTGCAGGTCACCAACTCAAAGCAAAAACTAAGAATGAAGAATGAACTCTTCCAGTGCCCTAGAATCTAGCCCACCCAGGCTGGCAAGACCAAAACCATAAATGCAACATTAATTCAGGCATGGCAGGTTACTATGGCCAACATGAGGGGCCGAATAAAAATTAATACTTTCCATTACCTTTTTGCCAACTCAGCCAAAACAATAAATGACAATAAAGCAACTCCAATTTAACTGCCATCTCCCTAATGATATTAATGTATATTTAAAGTAAGATTGCAATATAGTTTAAGCCATAGGATTAGATCAGAAGAAAAGCCACATGGTCAACACTTAGGTTCAACATCCCCATTTAGCAATCATGGGATTAGGTTACATGTGTGTATGTGTATGTATATGTAGTGTATGTATGTATGTATGTAGGAGAGAGGTCACCACATATGTTGGCTCTTTGTTGTAACTTTCTTTATGCTTGTTTTGTGAGATCTAATGTGTGGAGACAGGTTTTAATGGTTTCAATTGAAAGAGCAGGGATGAAGGGGCTGTTTGCAGCCATAGTCACCAATTAGCCTTAAGGTGATGTACTTGATGCCTGATATAGTGAGTGAGGTGCTGTAGCATACTCTTCCTGCAGTTTTTCACCACTGAAGGGTTTTCTCTATCTGTATATGGTGTCTCACTGTGCTTGCAATATGTTTGATGACCTGTTGAAGTTTCCATGTTATGTTGATGTTCTTGAGCATGTTTGACTGTATTTTCCACATGTTCTCCAATGGAAGACAGTGTTTAGAAGGTTTGAAAGAGGGTTGACGATAAGAATCTGTTTATATAATATAGACTCAGTGTTTATGAATCACTCCACCTCCGTCAGCTCCTGGAAAATAATTAGATAATGGCACGGTGCTTTGTGGGAAGTTTTTTCTTCCAGCAATGATGTCATGTACAACTGAATTGAGTTTTTAGGATTGACTACTTACTGTTTTAAGGGCATCATTAACTCTTTGAGTTGGCTTCAATCTTCACAATCTGGCAATTATTATTCAGATTCATACAGAACATGTTTTTTGACCTTGCGCAATAACCATTAGATATCGCTCCACCTCCAACAGCTCTTGGGTTGCCTTCCAGAGCCATATTAAATTTTGGCTTTAAACTGCTATCTGGTGGTGGTTTCCAATACCCTTTAAGGCTTCTCGTTATTGCCACTAAACCCTTTAGTCAGTACATCTACAAGGGTTTTAATTTACTTTTTTCCAATTTTACCAAAAAATACAATGCATTTCAATTCAACTTCAAGCACATAACATCCTTTGAGGTTAAATCTACTGATGGATTTGAAATTATTGGTGTTCCCTGTTTGATTTTGTGAAAGAAGATTTTTTGGCTTTTATTTTCTATTTGGATCTTGGCATGCTTTATGTTTTTTCAAAGTAGCAGAACTGCAATAGGGGGATTTGAAGATCTATTGCTCTTTTGTTCAGGTATCAAATTCATTGCTGGATTGGTATGATTAGGATTTTGAGAAACTAAGTTAAAACCCATGTAGATATTTTGTCATGATTATGCAAATGTACTAATAGATCACTCCATTTATTACTTCATAATTATTCTGCAAGCTGGATTTTGTTGAATAGGATCTAAATCCTTGTCTGGGCTCAAATTTTATCAGGTCTCTACTTCATCAACATGCCTGATATTCGGTATTCTGAGAAATACTTTGATGATACTTTCGAGTACAGGTTTCTACCCGGACCTTGTGCTCTTTATCTATGGGTTTTTATGTTCATTTCTTTGTTTCGTTTGATTTATAAAAGGATTGCACATGTGGCAGCCTTATGGCTGGATGATGAGGTGGCAATGTGTCTAAGAGCTCTCTTTGTTTTTGCTTATGCTAAACTTTTTTTCAGGCTTGGATGAGTTTGCACTCTAGAGCTCTATGTTAGACAAATTGCAAGTTATCTTTCATTTTATTCTGTGTATATGTATAACCTCCATAATGCATATGCATAACCTAGACTGCTGTCACCAAGAATTAATTTGGCCTAGATGAACTCTTTTTATGTGTTTGCAGGTTCACAACAGTGTACAAGCGTGCACACACACACGCACATATATATATTCCCTGTACCTTAATGTTTGCATCAATTGGTACCATCATAATGAGACATATAACCTGAATTTTGGTTGACAAGGATTTATTACTGAACAATGACACAGTGCCTTATTTGGGCTCCATTTCTTTCTGCATATGCACATACATGCACTTACCACATACACACATTTGGGATTGCTTACTCTTGTATGAATGGATGCGCTTACAGTCTGGCTTAAACACAAACATTTAAGTGCACATACATACATATATATTCATATTGCATATGTTTATTAAAGAATTTCTCTATGTGACTGTGCGTCTATATTGGCATGCTTCCTTGTGTCCATTTTGAATTAGAGCATTAGATTATCTATAAAGTATAATCTGGTTTGCTACAATTAAGGTTTGCTTCATCTGGATGGACTTCATTCTAGATATAGTCTTTGCCTTATGCCTTTATATATTGTATGTCTGTAGACATGTGATTCTTCCTCCAGAGATTGCAAAATTGCTTCCCAAGAATCGGTTACTTGCAGAGGTAATCATACTAGCAGGATTATATTCAATTTTAAGTTCCATTTAAAAACTGTTTCTCAAGTGTTCTTTCTAATGCAATGTATTGTGTTCAAGTATGCTCATTAATGCTTTCATGTATTTTTGTTTAGAATGAATGGAGAGCTATTGGAGTCCAGCAGTCTCGTGGATGGGTACACTATGCCATTCATCGTCCTGAACCCCACATTATGTTGTTTCGGAGGCCTTTGAATTACCAGCAAAATCAGCAACAATTACCAAATCAACAGCAGCCATAGGAACTGATGTTTTGTTGATTCTCAGATCTCAAGTGAATGCCAAGTTGCTCTCTTGCCTTTGTCATCTTTTTTGCTCCCATTTAGTGCTGTTTAGTCATTTTCTGCACGGGCTTCCTCTCGGATAGCGGCTTGATGCCTTTATCAACTGACTTATTGTTGAGGTTTTAAGATTTTATCCTTTGGGAAATCATTTTCAGCTTGGGAATAGGATTTTTTAATCCAAGATTGACTCAATTATTGATGTAGTGTATCATGTGATTCTTAAATATGATATGCCTGTATACAATTTTTAATTTTTTTTAGTTTATAGTAGTACAGTTTCTGTCCGTATTGAGCTCTAAACAATGCATTTGCTATGTCTTCGATTTATGTCGAGTTTTTTAGAAGTTTTTGTCTATTACATGAATTTGTATCTGTTGTTTTCAATTTGGTTGTGGTGAAATTCACTCTTGGCTATTTTGTTTGCTGATCTTCCTCTGAGATAGAGTCATGTTACTCTGACAGCAACAGGCTTTGGCTGAGTCTCGACCAGGGGACTCAAAGTTCAATGCATCCCCTTCAATATGGCAGAACGATATCCTTAGGTTACTTTTTATTTTTCACCTGCAGATAGTAATGTTCTAGTGATCTCAATGACAGTTGGCAGAAGAAAGAATGTTGTTTGCAAAGTTGCTATTTTCAAATTAGTGAATATTTACCTTAGGTTCTAATCTCTTAAATCACATGTATCTTTCTGGTCTTGAATTTAAAATCCATACAGTATGGAGCCTCTAATAATAATGCCCTAAATAGCTGATGGCTGATGTTTTTCCTTCGCCTATTTTTTCATTTCTACCTTAATGATATATGCATCGCCACTGGAAATTTTATGTATAAAGCATGAAAGATTCAGCTTTAGTTGGCACACTTGAATGCATTTTTCTGTTGACTTTTCCTGTGAATTATGTTTGTTAAATTGTTGTAGCCAAACACGTTGGGGTTGCCTCCTGCTCCTTTTTGCAATGGAAAGATAATGCCTTTTTGTGTTCTTTCACTAACACTTCATTGCATTTAAATAAGTTTAGTCATATTGCAATAAAATTACAGGTTGCAGCAGCCAGATTTCCCTAGTGGTTGTACTGGGAGTTCATCCCAAATCAGTAAACATTGGTAAATAGGCTAAAACTGACATATCAATCAATGGAAAACCAGACCAAACCTGTCTCCCAGTTAACATAGTTGACATTTGGGACGACAAAAACAAATTTGAATCAAGAAGAAAATAGTCCTTTTTCTAGTGTGACATCAACTTTTGCCATATTAAAAAACATAAAAATATTGAGACTCAAATTAAGAAAAAGTTACTTCTATTCCTAACTTTGGGCTAACTTTTGTTTCTTGTTTTTAACTGGCATCGAGTTTTTGCCGTGTTGAGAAATAAAGCATTGAGAATTTTGTCATAGTAAGAAGCAAAGCGTTATCTTTTGCCATATCAAACGAAACCTATATCTCTGGGCTTTTCCTCCTTCCCCCAGATATGGATAGGGGCTTCTCTAATTATATGGGTAGGGGGTCTCTAGTATAATAGGAAGCCCACCTGGGTTATTAGAAGTAGGGGCATCTCCTCCCCCCGGGATTGTATCACAGGGTGGGGCTGAACTGAATATATGGGAAGGGGGCCCTTGAAGTGATGCTGACTTGGGTGCATTGAGTTTTTCTTATATTAAGAATTAAGGTATTGGGACTTCTGCCATATTATAAAATACGAACTCTTTGTAAATTAAAAAAAAATTCATGTATCTAAACTTGGTGTTATATTTTGTCGTATAAAACAAAACATCTATAAAATACTTTTGTTTATAATAAGGTATTAACTTTTGCCACATATAACATGGTATCAAGAGACTTGAATTGAACATTACCCCTCTTGGTGTTAGGCTCTTAGCAAAATTAGATTTGTAGTGGCCTCTTGATTGTTTGCCAAGCGTTTTGGAAGTATATGAATTTTTAAAATTAGTGGATGACTAGATGAAAAGAAATAAAGAGTTGATGGTCAAATTGTAATAGTAAAGATCACTTTTCTTTACTATGTTGATTTCAAAAAAAGGCTTCAACATTGTTTATAATAGGAATTCCCTTTGAACTTAGGACCATCATTGATCTAGGGCCTAAATGAGTTGGGGGTAATAATTAAATGGATTCAAATGTGTTATAAACAAAAGTAAATGCAAATGTAATAGTGTAAACATTAGAGTGTTATTTAATAAGGGAAAGTTAAGAATTAGAAGACATTGTCTTAGAATTGTAAATTTGCAAGATTGTAGTATGCATAGGTTTTGCACAAAATTGGAGTGCTCTAATTGTATGCCACAAAATGTCTATATTTGTAATATTATGTTATTTTTCAAAGAATTGTCATATTACTATATATGAAGGAAAGATAAGGGGATGTCATGCTAGTTACAAGAAACTAATCAAAACAATTGAATTGAAGTTGTGTGGCATAATCAAAGAGGGGGCTTCATAGTATGATCACGTATTCCAAGGAAGGATTGAGAGCTAGTGGTGAAGATGACATATTGTTTGATGTGTTGCCATTGCACCATGAGTTAATCAAAGCACTAGATCCTCTTAGATTAGTTGTCCCTCCTTGAGAAGCAACAATCTTCATTGCAATAAGTTGTGATAAGTTTTTGGCAACTTGGACATTAGTGAACCATTTTTCTTGAGAAAACTTGATTTGTATTATTGATTTGGTAAAGAATATTCTTTTGATTTCTTCTTCATTTGATCTTGATGTTAGCAACTTGATCTATTTCACTAAATTTGTATGGCCCATTTTTTATTTTAGTTCACTTGTAGTAGGTGTTACAAGTGTTAAATTTTTGTTGCATACGACTCCAAATGTGAGGCCTATTTTCTTCTACGATTTCATTCATGTTTTTGTACCTTGTTTTGGATTATGCTATTGTGGACTTGCATGTTGATACTCTAATTTCATGACCATGCTAATAGATTAACATTTTTTTTGGGTGTGTTGTGGAGATGATTATAGTAGATTAGTCATTACTTGTGGTTATATTATTTTGGATGTGTAATCTAATTAATAGATGCATAGTATTTAGTTAGTGTTAATATTCTTGTTTGTTGATATGTTTGGTAATGGATAGGCATGCATATGTGATATTGACCCTCATGTTGTATTTTATTTATTTATCCTGAGAATTTAAAATGGAGATTAAATAAGTTGGGGACATGGACTTAGACATTAGAATAATACTTGTTTACATTTTGAGTTTGAGTAGCAAAATGATGTTTTTTATATGAACTAACATTGTGATGTATATATATACTTATATTGGATTGAATTATATTGAGATGTGGGTTTTGATATGGATTATTATAGTGGGTTGTAATTTTGCATTATGAATGATCTTGATTTTTATGAGTGAGTAGTTTAATT
Organism: Cunninghamia lanceolata; assembly: GCA_027924645.1. Taxonomy (NCBI): domain Eukaryota; kingdom Viridiplantae; phylum Streptophyta; class Pinopsida; order Cupressales; family Cupressaceae; genus Cunninghamia; species Cunninghamia lanceolata. The sequence continues at coordinate 10,891,609 of BSBN01000321.1, forward strand.
GTATTATAGTGTTTCAATTTTATAGAAATGCCATCACAATGCAAGCCATTAAATTAAATCACACAAATAAACTAATCACTTGGAGGTAACAAGGCTTATTCTAAGAATTCACAATCTTTTCATGGACTAAGACAATAGCATAATCAAAAACCACGGTCAAGTTCTTGTTACTTCACAAGATTATGTGCGAAGGGTAACTAAGGTTCTTAATTGATCTTTCATTCTCCATTCGATGTATTTGATGTGTGCATTGAGCATGCAAGTATATATTTATAGGTTGTCCAACTGGAGAATGAAAGATCAATTAAGAACTTTAGTTACCCTTCTCACTTAAATCTTGTGAAGTAACAGGAACTTGACTATGTTTTTGATTATGCTATTGTCTTAGTCAATGAAAAGATTGTGACTTCTTAGAATAAGCCTTGTTACCTCCAAGTGATTAGTTTATTTGTGTGATTTAATTAAATGGTTTGCATTGTGATGGCATTTTTAAAAGTATAAATATATGTGTACAAACTTAGGTTTGCATGCATTTTAAATTTTGAAAGGGTCAAAATGTATTTTTATGTGATATTTGGGTGAAATTAGCACCTTAGGCTAAGTACTTATGGGATAGGTGTTCTTAAGATACATTTTTTAAGTATTGGACCAAGAAAACAATGCAAAATGACCAAAAAAACCCTTTTTTTGGGTGTTGCTCCCCCAACCCCCCAATGGGGGGGAGCCTTCAGCTGTAATTGGGGGGCCCTCAGACCCACTTGTCATGGAGAATATATATTACACATAGTATTGCAAGGTTGAGACACCTGTCCTAACATTTTCCCACTTGTCGAACACCTTGCAAGAGTGAAGGTGTAACAACCAAAATTCTTAAACAAGATCAAACATAGATATTTACCATGAAATAAAAACACATAAGGTGAAAAAGATAGATTTTTTTTTAAAATAATTAACTTGGAATCAAGATACAACAATTTACATAATTTATTTTTTGAAATATACAACATGATATAATATACAAAGATGACATTCTATCTTTTCAATTACAAACATTTGCAATAGATAAAGTTTTACATAGTTTTAAGATTCATAAGTCACTTAACCCAAAGGTATATTACATTTGGAATTTTGACATCTTTATCGCAAGCCTCGACATGTCTTCTGCTGGAGAGAGAGAGAGAGAGAGAGAGAGAGAGAGAGAGAGAGAGAGAGAGAGAGAGAGAGAGAGAGAGAGAGAGAGAGAGAGCATCTTCCGAGTGCTTTTCCTCCAACCACAGATCGACGGTCTCCCACACATCTTCCAATTGGAAGTGGCCCTACCCTTCATGAAGAGTATAGACATAAGGTGACCAACGATAATTTGCCATTTGAGTACTGGTTTTGTATCCTACATAATGCTATCGATCATACAACCCTAGATACCCTCTAGCTAAGTATGATCCATCCAATAGGTTATGCAATCTAGATACGGTGAATCTACAATGCACGCAAAGACATATGCATTACTTTGGCCAAAGATTCAATATTAATAAACATTTATAATAAATGCAGTCGTTATGTCCACCCACCCCAACTCGACTTGGATACTATCATAATCCTACAGTTTGACTTGGTCAACTATGTTTTACTATATAGTCTTATCAACTTCAATTTTAGTCTTCCTGACTTAGACAGGTTTTCCAAAACACTATCATTGTTCCATAGGTCTTATGGATTAACTTTTTATATGAGGATACTCTTTGCATCTTTGCAATACTCGAGATCCCAAAACTTATCGACACTTAAAGAACTTTAAGTTGATTTATAAACAACTAAGATGGTTACCTTACCCAGGTTAAGCATTATAGACTAGGAAAATATTTCCTTTCTTACAAGTAAGAATGAATAAACATAGTTAGGGTACTTGCCCCTTCATTCATGATCTATATATGATCACAAAGGTTTAGTATATAAAATTACCCTATTGGGTCAAGTTAAGGTTTTGTCCTTCCTATTCCATCATAATGGAATAACAAACATATATATATTCATAAAATAATAATTTATAAGAAAAAGGGTTAACCTCTCGGTCTTCTTCTGTAGAACAAGGTCATTCTAAGTTTCTCAACCTTTGACTAGATAGAAGATTGTTTTCCATTGTTATTACTACTAAGAGATTTATTCAATCTTTTACAACAAGGTTATCTTCCCTTACAATGAAAACTTATTACATCTAACCTTGTGGTTCTCTATAAGTCTAAGATATCGACTATGATTGATTTGTCATCAAATAAAGAAATATGACTAAGTTAGGATACTATCATCCCATGTTTACGGCCTGAGTTGTTTATCACAAATAGGAATATATATCCTAAGTAACCAAAAACATAATAATGATATTGAATGCCTTTTTCACAACTCAACCCTGCAATTTCATTAGCTGTTTTATAATTCTCACAGTATTATTTCACTGATTACATGAGGTGACTCAATCATAAGACAAATATATTAGTCTCATGATACTAGATCTTATGAATTCCTTAAACAACGAACTCTACATATATGCATAAATTTGAATTTCACTGTTCCAAAGGAGGTCACCGATATAATAAAGAGAAAAGAGACGTTTTTAAAATAATTGAACAGAGTTTTTGAAATATAACTCGAATAGATAAAAGAACATGTTTATAATGATTAATGGAAACACTCTCAACTTCAACAATCTAACGAATATATATATACACACACGTTAATCCCATGATACAATTATAATAATAGACTAAACCATCTGCCAAAAGTCCAATAATAGAAATTCCTTCTAATCAGAACAACGACTCTTTCCACAGTAAGAAACAATATTCAAAGCTATTGTAACATACTAGACTTAAAGCTTCGACCTTATTGTCACCTATGGGCATCGGTCTTACATGAATATAGTAGCATTTCAGAGTTTGAGAGGTAACAAAAACATTTAAACCAGTATAACAATTCTATGTAGAAACTTCACGTGAAGAAATGAACCTGGTTTAGACAAGCTTTGGAATCTCCTAAGACTAATTGGGTTCGTTCATTGCGGCCTTTGGTTTGCTTAGCTGTTCGATAGTTTTCGTTCTATATGATTCTCCCTTCACCCTACCCAATCGCTAATAGTTTTCGAGTTTTTTTCTTACTATTTTTCTGAGTTCTCTTCTTGTACTTGACTCTTATGAGAGTCGTCCCCTTTTAAAACCTTCTACACGACTTAGCTATGAGTTGTTTCCATATTCACCACGACTATCCGTCATTAAGGCTCCACTACGATATAGTTATAACTAATCTCTTTTTAAATCGCAAAAGCTCCACATGTTAACTCTTATGAGGATCGATCATGCAACAAGAGGGGGAATACATGGTATAAAACACCACTCGCTCTCTCATAGAGGCCGATACCCTAATAATCACGACTCCTAATCATTATCTCAAGAGTTATTAAAACCACTACACAAATGTCACGAGAGCTCCACTAAACATGCCTATGGGACACCGTTAGTTTAGAGCATGTGGATTAATAGATATCGTGGTATTAATCACCAACAACTCTTAAAAGGATAAATGATATTTAATGATAATGGTTACAAGGTAACAACTTCATTAATAGAGAAGGTGGTTAATTACTTTAAACCATAAGTAACCTCGATTAACAAATTTTCCAAAATAATAACTAAAATAATAATAGTCTTAGACCATATATAACTTCAATAGAGAGTAATATAATAATGTGATGAATGACTTACGTAAAGCGTGATAGGGTTGAGTTCATCTCCCCTTCACGAACACACGCTATTTCTTGTCGATTTCATTTTGCCATGAATGAAACATGCGACGTTAAAAACTATAATCATGCCAACAATTTAACCAACTACACCTTGAAGACACAAATGAAAACTACTTACGACATGATCAACGAAAGGTTGCGTTAGTCGCATACGACTAACGTTCTTCCTTGACAACATCGTTTTCTCAAAAGGACAAGATCGACACAACATTAACACAAAAGGGTTCTAAAAGATATTGAAAACCCATCGAGTCGATCAACAAAATAACCTCTATAACATGACTTACCTCAATCGACTAGAGTTAACTAATTGTGGTACACTATACTTAGTTGGCAAAAGACTGTTTATAACCCAAGGTCTATTCTCCTCTCCTCAGAAGATACTCTCTCTCTCTCTCTCTCTCTCTTTCTCGGAGAGTCATCAAAAACCAATTTTTTTGCATATAACTTGCAATCACAGATCATGATCAGTGCATCGTTAGTCCATTCATAAACCTTATGAATAACAAATCAAATTCTCATAACATAAATTGCTAAATCATTCCATCATATGCATTATACTTAATCACATAACTGATATTCAATAAAATCAATGTTTTCCAAATGACATTATATCACAACGTCAAAATATTTATCCATAGATTCACTTCTATTCACGTAAAAGTAAAAAGTAAAAACAAAGCCAAAATTAGGGATGTAACAAAAGGGAATACCAACATTATCAACTAATTGTTAGGGCTAAGAGGTTCATAGACTCACAATACCACCTAAACTTCTCTGTGTTCACTGGCTTCATCAATGCATCTGCAACATTCTATAAAATGTCAACTTTCTCCAGCACCACCCTCCCATCCTCTACCATGTGTCAAACAAAATGGTACTAGACATTAACATGCTTTGTCCTTGCATGAAAGGTTGGGTTCTTTGCTAGACAAATGACACTTTGCCTGTCACATTGAATTATAATAGTTATTTAACTTAGACCCACATTTGAACACAATCTCATAAGCCAAATGGCCTCCTTATAGGCATGAGTAGTTGCTATATATTCTGCCTCTATAGTGGACAAAGTGACCATAGCTTTCTGCTTGTTCATTCAACTCATTGCTCCACCAAAAAGATAAAACATATATTGTTGGTAGATCTCTTGTTATCAACATCCCTTGCCCAATTTGAATTCACATAACCTTGTATGTCCATTGAGTGATGTTCCCCTGAAATATCACCATGATAACAAATGTAATACTCAGAAGTACTCCATAAATGCCTATAGACCCTCTTCATTGCAACCTAATGTTCATTTCTAAGATTAGCCATATAACGACTCAAGACTCACTACTTCGGTAATATCTAGTTTGGTGCAAACCATAGCATACATCAAACTACCAAGTGCATTAACATATAGATAACAATAACCTGATAAATGTCAGCTTAGAAATTGGGAAACAAATCTCACCAAAGTCTATCCCCTCAACTTGGGAATATCCTTTGGCAACCAACCTTGCGTTCTATATTCCAACATTGTTATTTGAACTAATCTTTTTCTTGAACACCCATTTACAACCATTTTGGACTAAGTTCCATGTCTCATTCTTTTTCAATGCAACCATCTCCTCATCCATAGCCACTCTTTAGGATTGGGAATCACCAACATCCATCGCTTCCTTCACAGTTCTAGGCTCATCGATATTAGTAATCAATGCAAAAATACATCTCCAATCAAGAGGAGTATACTTGGTCAGTTGCTGTCTTTGCCAAGTGGACCTCCTCAACAACTAAGGTGGAGGTTCTACCTCATCTTTTGAACTATTAGAGTTATTTGAGCTCTCCTCTTCAGGTCCTTCACGAGCTTCTAGTTCAATCTTCTTGATCTTTGGGGTTAGTTGAACTACATCTTTCTTCCCATCCTCTTCTAGTTGCAACACTATGGAAGAAGGCTTAATCTCTCTAAAAACAACACTTCTTTGTACATAATTTGATCCATAGAAGGAAGGGGAAAGTCATCCTTTCAACATGCCTAGTTGATATTCCAAAAATCAAGACATATCTCAATCTTTCCATTCTTCTTAAGTATAGGGAGTATGTTAGACACCCATTCCATGTCGTCTACTAGTTTGATAAATCCCACGTTTAGGAGTTTCTTTATTTCTTCTTTACCATTTTGACCACTTGGGGTTTAATGGGTCTCAACTTTTGTTTGATCAATTTTGCCTTGGGTTTGGTTACCAAGTTATGCATGAAAATGTCTGGGTCTAGGCTAGGCATGTCTACATATCTCCATGCAAATATGTCAGAGAAATTGATAAGGAATTTTGTGTATTGTTCTACTTCTTCAGTCATTAACTCCGCTTCCAACTTTTAACATTTTTCACACTTTTGATGTACCTACATTGAGATCAATAATGTCTCCTACCAATGATGGGTGACCTTCCTCAAATTTTTATGGAGTAGGAGGTAAATAAGTGGTTTTATCAACTTGCAGGATCTCTAATTCACCTCCAAAGTAATCAACCAAATGAGGTATGAGTGTGTACCTCCTTTTGTGGTAAACTCATGGGAGGCCATCAGACATGTGAAGGTATTCTAGTATGGCCTCATCATTTTCTGTAGAGTCCCTTGTGGGGATTTCTATCTTATCTTCAACATAGCTAAGAATTTGTCGCAAGTTGTTGCTTTCCAACAATGGTCCACCTCACACTAAGATGATGAATTTAGAGTTTTTCAATTGTGTGTGGTGTGAGAACATTACGGCACAATAGCTATGGAATCAACCACTTGATTTTCTTCTCTCGGGATTGCTTTCATTATGAAGAAGTCAAAGAATTGTACTAATTTTGGAATGGTATCTTTGTAAGGGGGCAAGCATTTTGACCTTATCTCATAATGTTTTGAAACTTGATTGATTATCAACTGAGAGTCACCAAAGACACATGTTTTTGGCTCTTTAACTTCATGGTCAACATGATTCCCAAGGATAGAGCTTCATACTTGACAACATTATTAGTGCAAAAAAAGTCAAATCAAAAGGCAAAAGGGAGAACTTTCCCTTTTGGAGAAGTTAAGACTACTTCAACTCTAGCTCATGTTTTACAACTAGCTTCATCAAAATGGAGAACCCAGAGGTTACTAGGAGCTTGCATGATTTATGATTCTCTTGGTTCATATGTAGACTTTGGTTCTTCTTGTAAGGAGCCTCCTCGCTAAGACTAAGAAACATATTTATTAAATTAAGCAAATAAGAATTAAATGAATCAAATATGATTTTATCCATAAATTGACATATTTTTCTTTTTCTATAGAATACAATAGCTAAACCAATAAAGGCTCTCAAGCTAATAGTAAAGATGTTTCAAATTTAATAATTTCTAATGAACAACATAATTCATGTTCATAAAAGATACATTAGAATACCATTCTGCAATAGGACTATTGTCCTCATATGGTGCATACAACAAAGTATTAACAACACAAAAGATTAATTTACAATTTACATAATACAATAAAATCGACGATCTTAATCATGTTTTCTGAGTACAATTATATGGTCTCTGTAACAATTGTAAGGAGGGAGAGCATCATTTGAGCACTTTACCTCCAACCATAGACTAGATGGTCCCCCATTCATCTCCCTTCTTGGAGTGACCCAACCGTTCAATGAAGGTGGCATATAGTGACATTTGTAAAAGTACCACAACCAATCCAAGAACAAAGTGTATGATAAGTACAATCACTATTACATGTAGTTAGCCATGCAAACTCTAGATACCCTCTAGCTACTCATGATTTCATGACTTCCAACTACCATGCAACCCTAAAAGTATAGTGAACTGACAATGCATATAGCTATAACATCACTTTGGCCAAAGCGTTTAATTATAATTGTATTTTGAACATACAAAAATATGGGTCATTTGTTCACAACACTACTCTCTCTTGCTTGACTCGTTAAATAATCATAAAGTAAATTTAAAGCACAAGGTAAAATTCAGAATATAAAATTCTAGAAGGAAAGGGGGATGGCTAGATGCATGAAGGTTGGGATGCAAGGCGATAGGATTCAAGGTGAAAACACCTTGGATAGGTTGGGGGAGGGGGAATTTGTCTTAGTGCTAGGGGAGAATTTTGTGAATGTGGCAGTCCATTGAGAGGATGGCATACTAGCACATGGAGGGAGTAAACTAATTGATCAGTGCTCAAGAGATCTAGGTCCTTAAGAAAAGTTTTGTTTGGGATGGACGATTAGGAAATGGATGGAGTGGATTAGGGTTGGAAGAATGGAATGGATTAGGATTAAATGGATGGAGTGGATTAGGCTTTGGACTAAGATTGGAAGAATGGAATGGATTAGGGTTTGGATTAGGATTAGATGGATGGAGGGGATTAGGGTGCAAATGATGGGTGGATTAGGATTTGGATTAGGGTTGGAAGGATGGAAGAGAATATGGTTTGGATCGGGGTTGAAAAGATGGAGTGGACTAGGGTTTGGATTGGAGTTGAAATGATGGAGTGGATTAGGATTTGGACTAGGATTGGAAGAATGGAATGGGTTAGGGTTTGGATTAGGATTAAATGGATGGTGTAGATTAGGGTTTCTATTAGGGTGGAAGGATGGAGTGGATTAGGGTTTGAATTTTGGATTTGATTTGATTCACAAGGTCTAGGACCTTGAGGAATTTAGAATAATTTTAATTTGATGATGATGTGATTAAGGTTCAGGATCTTGAGGGACTCTGATGATGGTTTAATTTGGACCTTAATTTAGGTTAAGAGATTGAGGTCCCTAAATGAGTGGATTTAATTAATGGGTTTTTATGGTGATGGTTGGAAATTTCATTGAATTAGCTTTCCAATGCCTATAAGAATGTGGAAAGTAGAGTCTGTATGCAAAGGTTACGCTCTTCAGAAGGAGACCACCTACAAGTTGATTGCACAGATGCCAGGGAAGTGTGGTGTCCCTACTCAAGGGAGAGGATAAGTAGGCACAAACACCATGGAAGTGTGATGTTTGTTCTTGAGAGTGAAGATAGATAGGCACAAATGTCAAGGAAGTGTGGCATCCCTGCCTAAGAGTGAAGATAGGCAAACATAAACACCAAGGAAGTATGATGTCCTTTCCTAAGAGTGAAGATATGCAGGCACAAGTGTTAGGGAAGTGTGGCATCCCTACCTGAGAGTGAAGATTGGGAATGCACAACTTTTAGGTATGTGTGGCACCCCTGCATGAGAGAGAAATTGGGCATGCAAAGGAACCAAGGGTGTGTGGTGCTCCTAGATGAGAGAGAAATGGAGCACGCACAGACGTCAAAGGTGTGTGGTGCCTCTGCATGAGAGAGAAATTGAGGATGCATAAGTGCCAAGGGTGTGTGGTGCCCCTGCATGTGAGAGAAATTAGACATGCACAAGCACCAACTGTGTGTGGTACCCTTTCATGAGAGAGAAATAGAGCATGCACATGTGCTAGGGGTGTGTGGCACCCATGCATGAGAGAGAAATTCGACATGCATAGGTGCCAGGGGTTTATGGTGCCCCTACATGTGAGAGAAATTAGACATGCACAGGCACCAGGGGTGTGTGGAACCATTTCATGAGAGAGAAATAGAGCATGCACATGTGCTAGGGGTGTGTGGCACCCACGCATGAGAGAGAAATTCAACATGCATAGGTGCCAGGGGTTTATGACGCCCCTGCATATGAGAGAAATTGAGCATGCATAGGTTCTAGGGGTGTGTGGCACCCCTATATGAGAGATAAATTTGACATGCATAGGCACCGTGGGTGTGTGACACCTCTGCATGAGAGTAGAAGCATGAGTGAGAGGGATAGTGACAATCGTTCATGATTGCACATAGTGCAAAGGTGGATGTATGATGAGGCCATGTGCCAGGTTGTGTGGTGTACTGATGAGACAGTCATGATATATTGGTATTTTGTACACACCATTGGTTTGATAGATATATGATGGAGATAACATGACATGATGTTGAGGTGACGTGTGGTTAGATTAGATGGTGATTGTTATGATATTTATTGTTATCAGGTTTTCACATAGGCATTCTTATTTTGGTAATGGCACATGGCTTAATGGATAGCATAGAGGTTGAGGTTGTGATGAAGTGAATATAATATGATGATATGATAGAATGAAATGCATGAAATGTGATGGAATAGATATGTGATAGTATATGATAGAAAATGATGTGATAGAGTAGATAATGATAGAAATGATGTGATATGGTGGATGTATGTGTAATGATAGGTACATGCCGCGAAGATAATATCCGTGCAAGAGAGAAACCTAGATTTACTATAGCATTGGCATTATGCACCATGATATAATGGATCATGATGATAGTGTACCACGCTCATAAAGGACAAACACATTCAAACAAGATGCAAATAGCGTCATGCCCTAGTGAACATGTGATCAAAACACACCATAATATAATGGATTATGATGATCTTGATGTTGTGCATTGTGGGACAATATGGCTAGGTGCATACAAACACACACAAGCACATGCAAATGGAACAAACAATTACAAGGAAACACACAAAAAGTGGATTGTCTAATGGAGCAATGCTAAAGCCAAGGGGTGTAGGGGATAGAGGGGCTATGATTAGGATGGGGGGATAGGTTAGGGTTTAGGTTGGGGTAGGGGGAAAGGGTAGGGTATTTCCCAACAAGGAGTAGATAGGAGGGAGGACATGGTGCTTTTTTGCCCCAGTGAGGAGGGAAGCCATGACCATGATGTGTGTAGAGGGAATGTTGTAGGGAGAGATAACCGTGTGGGGGTAGATTTGGGGTTCTGCCATGAGAGGGATATATGTCCAAAAACCTTTCCCAAGTGTGAGTCAGTGGAGGGATGCCCCCAGTCTAGAGAAAAATTAGGGCACATGTGTGAATGCGGGATAGTGGATGAGGGGAAGCAGAATGACAGGAGTGAATGGGGATGGAGTGTCATGGCAGAGGAACATTGGTTGAGAAATCCCAATGAATAGAGGGGGAAGTGAAATTATGCTCATGAAAGTGTGGAGCAGGGAAAGGGGATGGAGGAGATGCAATGGAAGGAGGTGACTAGTCTTGAGTGAACAACTCGAGGTGGGAGGGGTTGAGAAATTTGGGAGATTAGGGGGATGGGGGGATGAATGGTGCACATTAAAGTGTGGAGTAGGGAAAGGGGATGGAGGATATGTGATGGAAGGAGGTGACTAGTCTTGAGTAAATGACCAAAGGCGGGAGGGGTCAGAAGATTTCAGAGATTAGGGGGATGGGGGATAAATGGTGAAAAATGATTATGAAGGGGGAGGGAAATTATGTTTTGGATGGAGGGCGGATGAGTGATCATAGATGAAGGAAGATTAATGCTATGCATGATGCATGTTTGCTAGGTTTTCATCATGGTACTTTCCCAAGGTGCCATAGAAATGGTTTTCACCATTGGATGAAATTATCTATCTTTACCTCTTTGATTTTTTTTTTAAAATTTTGAAGATTTTATTGATGTTGTACTACTTTTTTAGGTATGAAAATGTGTTGTATCTACTTGGTATGCCCCTATCATGGTGTACTGAGATTATCTTGTTTTGAGTAATTGATGGGATGGGATCCTACGACTGATGTACAAGCACAAATGTTGTTGTGAGCCTCATGGGGAGCTGAGTTGATATTATTCGAGTGCAAACATCTCAACAAAGTGCCATCATGTCCCCTATGGTGGGGAGTTCTTGTCGAGATTTGGTGGACCTAGGATTGTGGATTCATAGATGTAGGTCATGATGGGGAAGGATGGTGTAGGATTATAGATTTAGGGTCGTGGGATTTGGATTTATGATTTGAATATTGGGAGTGAGATAAGGTAGTTTTGAATTTGATAGTGGGGATGAATTGGGGATTGAGGATTGGAGATTAGGCCTAACAATCTTATTGGATCGTGAAAATTGTGAGGGTGGTGGACACCTATTGTACACAATGTGCATCTTTGGATTCTATGTCGTGTTATGCTTAATTGCTTCATTGTGTTGTGGATATGTATCGATTTTTTTCTTTCCTTGTGATGTTTGGATTCATGTCACCCTTTGGATTCACTTTGATTTTTTGTTTAATTTTGTTTAATGCACTTGATTTGGATTTGGTGCTTGATTTTGATTCCTTGCTTCAATTTGACACTTTGCTTCATTACGATCCTTTGCTTTGTATGATGTATGAGCTTGTTGGTCATAATCAAGGGGCTCAGGATGAGGGGGTGCAAGGTTAATAGTGAGGATGGAGGTATCATTGAATAAGTTTATGGCAACAAGATCATCATAAAGGCTATGGAAGGATGTTGTTTCAATGTATTCATCAAATGAAGCTTCCTTAGGAACCACAAGAGTGTCATCAACCACATTGGTGTGCATTGGGGTGGCATTGCATTGTTGTTCCTGTTGGGTCTCAAAAATGCAGGTTGTGGATTCTAAGGGGATGCCAAGCCCTATGGTCAAATCTACAACATTTTTGAGCCAATGACTGGAGTTTTGACCTTAACGATCAACTTCTCCCTGCGCTTTAGGTCCTGGTACAACCTAGGCGGGTGAACCTTTGATTATCAAAGCAGGTTGTATGATTAAATCAATGTTTGTTTGCTACTAGTTTATCCAATTACAATGGCATACTTGTAAATTAGATGAGACATTATAAACTATTTCTAAAGAAAGCAAATGATCTAATCTAAATTCTAATAGAAATAAATAACAACTAACATGAAATGAATCTATAACAGAGTAAAAATTTTAAACATAAAATAAATCAATAGTTAGACCGGTGCTTTGTTTGTTTGGGCAATGGAGTCAGGATGTCAGAAACAAATAACTTGTATCAGGTAATAACTCAATTTGATTGGCACATATAACAGTTTGCAACTTGTACAAACGTGCACGGAAGAAATTATTAATTCATTCTTAATAATCCAATGGACATAATTGTATTAAATGCAAAATATTAAAAGGATTTTAATCTTTTCTAGAAAGAACCAATTTAACTTTGCAAAATAATAAATTAGATCAACTATGGAGACAAATTAATAACCCTAATCAATTAATTATACTTAATAATCCATTCAACATTATAAGATTACTATAATTGATGAGAAAGGATTTAATTCTCTCTGAGAAACCAATCAAATCAATTATACTGAATTATCAACTGTAATCAGACAATTTAAACATATCCTTAACACATTCAAATTGAATAATCAAAAAATGAATGATATGGAGATAATTAAATTGATTGAATTAAAACAACAAACAAATGATACCGTCACAATGTATTTTGAATTCGAATCCTCAACTGCTGCCTCAGAACATATCATGCACCATAGCCTTTCTCAGAATGAAATTGCATAAAGGATCAAATTTGGATCAGATTCTAATCCTAAAATGCTTCAATTTGTCTGTGTAAAAAATCTCTATTTCTAACCTAACTCTAACTCCTTATTCTGGGTCCTGGGATCTCTATTTAAAGAGATGCAACAAGCCTTAGACCCGTTACATTCATTTTGGTGACGGTTAATAATTGGTTGAACCAACCATAAGAACCGACTTTATTTATTACATAAATTAAATGACTTGATTTGAAAGACTTAACAATCCTCAGAAGTTGGGATAAAATATTTAATCTTCCATGATGAGATCATTTAACCGCCAGTCGAGAACCACTTCATTGCATTCAACACAACCCTAATCCTGCAAAGAAAACAAATTAATCATTAGATAAACAGTATATAAACAATATATGATTTGAATTGTTGTGAACCTTAGGACCTGTGTTGTGAGGTATCATTTCCTTGTTTCTGTATATTTTCTCATGTATTTAGGGTTTTATCCTTTCCATAGAAATCCCTAACGTCTTTTCCTTTATGTTGAATGCCTTTGGCAGAAAATAAAATATTCCATATTAACCTTCATTATAGTATCATCGTGAAGAAAATAAAATAATTATTTTATTTCTTCTTTGGCCATTAATCTTTATTTTCACATTTGCTAGTTATATTTTTCATATTTGTTGTGAGAATAATTACCCTTGATTAGGGTTTGACAATAACCTTCATGAAAATAATAATTATTATTCCTCTTTACCTTCCCTTAATTATTATTTTTCATCTGTATTAACCCGCATATCTTTCACTTAAGTTGGACAAAATTACTTCAAAAACTATTACTCCTCCTTAGCAAAATATTTACCGGCCTTTGTATGTTCTTCCGTAATATTTTCTGGGTGAAATAGTTACCTATTGAACTAATCCCTCCCATATCTTATTTCAGGATGAAAATATCAAAATTTCTCCTTGTATCGAGTTAAATCTTCTAAAAAATAATTCACCTCTTTACAAATGGCATCCACATATTCCTTACGCCTATATTTTCTAAGATGAATTGACAATATTCATCAATGTCCTATAAAGTGCAGTAATTTCCACCGTGAGAATGTTTTATAGTCATAAAAACCCTAAAATCAGGTGTATATAACTTGCACTCGTAAGAAATCACAGGAATATACAATTATCAACACCCAATAAACTTAGAAATTCTGGTAATGCAAATAATCAGGTATCTATAAACGATTAAGATATCCTTGAACAATCTTAAGACAAGAGTATACAATAAAAACCTATCCCTCGTGGCAGTAGCTTGTAAGATTATAGTTGCTGATGCTTGGAGTGTTTTGCCAAGACCCATGTCATCATTGCGTATGCCTTTTGAGGCTTTCAAAATCTTTGCCAATTCAAATGCCACATGGGGAAGGCTAGCCATGTTCTCAGACATATGTAGGTGTGATCAAAGGACAGCGAGGTATATGATGAATAGATACTTTCTCTATTTCTTTCTGAATGTAGCATTCTTTCCTTTCACTGTTGTTCTATCAGTAGAACTGGTGATGTGTCATGGATTCCCGCGAACCCAAATTCTTCCATCTAAAAAGCATGAGATGGCTTTCTAAGATGGGATCTCTAACATCTAGTTGCGCAAGGTATTTAACTATCCGGGCAAAGAATGCTTCACAACCATCAAAGTCATCCTGGGTACTAATTATTTGGAAGCTTTTATGTGGAGAGTCAATTCAGAAATTGCATCCATGTTCTCCAATTTGCTCAAGTTGGTTCCTTCGACGGTAGATATAATGGTGATCAAAAAAGGTTTTGCCAAAGAAGAATATTGCCAGGGGATGGTAACATTGTTCAGCTTCTTTTAAGCACAACCTAGAAGGTCTCTTCCTACTGTAGGGAAGGAATTCAAGGGGCTCACTTCCATTGGTTCGTTCAAGAAGCTCGACGATAGGATTTTATTCATGGCTAAGGCTATCGACAACATTCAACAATTCCTAGTTTAGAATGGCAATGAGAATTTCATTCCCATCAACATGAGTTCCATCAAAACCCCTTTCAAGTCTTCATCACCTCTACAAGAACATAATCAAGCCGAACAAGCTCTACAAGCAGCTTAGGAAGCTCCTTCAAGTTTCGAATGTCCTTATGTGTCCGAAAGTTTCTCTCTTACATGTGCTTTGGTGTCTATCATTTGTGCTGACTGTCCCACCTATAAATCACTGTCTCTTAGATTACTGACACTACTGATCGTATATTCTGAGTATTTCAGCTTTGTAAATGTGCTAGACTAACCATTGTCACCATAGACTTATAAATCTACATGTACAACATGCATCTACCAACTGCCTTACAAACTGCATACACATTACTAACCGTTGTTTACAAGTCAATTGATCTCATTACAAACTGCACTGTCCATCTAGAATCATAGACATACTAACACACTGATGGCACTGAGGCAGATGGAGAACAGTGATAATTGAGGCATAGTAGAAGATTGAACTTAAGCAACTGAACCTACTGGCTATTTTTATGAGAAGATGTAGATTTTTGATGCAAAGTAGATGTTCCTAATACCTATACTACTCATGTGATAACATACTCTTTGTCCAACACTGGATGTCTAATCATTTGCACTGACAAAAGGACTATCACAAGCATGATACATGTTGCTTCCTTATTTACTTAGGAATGAAGATGCCCCGAAGAACATAAAATAGAGGAAACCACCTGGAAAATGGTATGATGAGAATGTGACTCTCATATAATCTCCTTTTAATGTTGTGTGAATGAAGTCTGTAGTTGAATTCATCCTAGTATTTTATTTGCTTTAATTTGAAGTTTATTCATGTTTTGAGTGGTGTGGCATGCTACAGATCAATTGCAAGAGTAACTGTGGGATATGCTACAACTTGGAGTAAATCTATTTGGACATTTCTCTTAGATTATTCTTGACTCTGTTGTCACCATCCAATGCTTTTCCAAATCAAGACAACACATATATAACTTGTGGGCTTTGCGTGATCATTTGACTAAAGAATTCTGCATATGACTGATATTTCATTTTAGTCTGACAAAAGTTTCAAAGCACCAGATTCATGAAATTTTTAGGTACTTAAAAAGTTTTGAAAAAATTGACTGGAGATATCCAGTTCCAATAGTTCCCAAGGCACATATCCTATCCCATGAGTTTTGTTACTTGGTGTTGCTTGTAGAAGATTAAGGGTGCCTTGCTCATGAAGGCCAAGGCCTTTGCCTTTATATTTCATGTTACGGCATATACGCAGGGGTATGGGATACTTGTTCTCCTTAAAATAGGATGCATATTCTTCATCATTGTAGATCCATGTATTGTTGGAGCCTTGAATTGTTTCTTCTGCCAAAGAACCATTTTGGATGAAAGTAGTAGGCCCGCATTGTAGTATTTTGGAGGCATTTCTTGATGTGGTGTGGGGTCGACCATAGGATCGGAGGGAAAGAGAAAGCTTGGTGATGTTGAAGGCATCATGGATTTGGTACTTGCCACACCCTTTATTGATGATCTTAAAGGATGACCTGATGGATTTTTGTTTGGGGGTCAGATTGGTGGAAGTGGAGGGGATATCATCAGGGTTAACATATGATGTGGATTTGGTGGAAGCAAGGTCAGGTGTAGCCTCAGAGATTGGGCAATGGTGATATTTGTTAAATTAGCCACCTAGCATTTTACAATATTGAAATGGGTGAGGGTCAGCGGGAATAGTTACTTCTATAGAATTGTATGGGAACTTGAGGTATTAGTGATAAGTGGAAGGGATGACTCACATGGCATGGATCCATAGGTGATCTAGGATGATTTTGTATGGGAAATCCAGGTTGACAACATGGCATAAGGTTTGCTACAAAATGGGCCCTAACTCTATAGGGAGGTGGATAGTACCACCTGATTCTCTTTCTGCATTGTCATATGCCTTGATAGTGATAATCTATAGATGTAGGGATTTTGATGAATATTTGAGCTACTGTACCAATCTAAATGTGCAAAGGTTTAGACTTGACCCATTATCTATGAGCAATCTTTTAATTTTATGTTTGGATATGATAGTTTCAATTTGAAGGGGGTGAGTATGTGAGGGATTGATTGAAGGCATGTCTCTAGGGCTAAAGGTTAGGCAATGGTTGATGGAAAGGTGGCCAATGAGGGCTTGGAAGTGGAATTGATTGATATCATTAGGGACATGGGAGTCTAGAGAATATGGTTCAAGATATCTCGGTGAATGGGGGGTGATCTAAGGAGATCAAGGGTGGATATTGGGTTGGGCGTCCACTCAAGGTGGTCAAGTAGATCATGTATTTCTTTTGGGGATTCGCTAGAGGTGGGCCTTGGATGGTGACTTTGCCATGTCAAGTGGTAACAACACATTCAAAGGATTTGATTTTAATGGCGAGAATGCATTCATGGGATTTCTCAATGTTTCTAATGATAGATGTATGGAGTTTTATGGTAGTTAATGTTATGAGTGCATGAATTTTGGCCCTGAATTTGCTTGTGTGGGGTTTGGTGCTAATCATGTTTGGGAGAAGGATTTTGGTATATACTCATGTATTTTTTAAGCAATGAGTTAGAGGATCCTTTGACTTCAATTTCATTGTGACCAATTCAAGGTCTTGGATATAATGTTTCAATTTCATGCATTTTCCCATGACACGACCCTTAATGCAATGATAATCACAATATTCATTCTCATGGAACCACAACAATTTAGGTTGGTTTTCATCGAAACATTGGATAAGGGTAAAAGTGATCATGTTGGCTTTGATGAGATTTTGGAAGACAACTTCGATAGGCTCACCAAGTGGGGTGAAATGTCTCTTTTTCTTCTCTTGTTTGGGTTTCCTCGAGGGGATTGTGATGGATGAAGGTTGTTGCAAGTTTTATACATGTTTAGAGTTGGTGACACCATTGCTAATGACCTTCTTGTCCTTAATAAAGAATTTTGATTTGTCATTTTGATTATGGTCCTTTGAATATAGTTTGATAGTTTGATTAATCCTTTAGCGATCAGGGATTTTTCAATATGGATGTCCTTTTCATTGATCTCATCGAATGTTGACACATAATGTACTTGCAAATGTAATGCCAATTCCAGGTTGAGGTTGGTGATAGAAATAAGCACTAGTTTTTTTGGAATGGGCCAAGGGAACGGGCTTGTTAGGCCCCTCCATCATTGGAGGAAATATGAGAAACTCTCCCTTGATCATTGTTTAGCATTGCAAAGGTCCATCATTGTCAGTTAATGTTCAACGTTGTAGGAGAAATGTTTCACAAATTTTTCCATGAGGTCAGAAAAAGTGGTAATGGATCCTTTAGGTTGGTGGAGGAACCATTCTAATGCTTGACCTCCTAGGCTTTGGGGGAAAAGGTGAAGCAAGTACATATCTTTGTGTGTGACTTCTTGGTAGGCATGTAAAATTCCTTGATATGTTCCCTAAGGTCACCCTTACCTTTGTACTTGTAAAAATTTTGGGACTTCAAAGAAAGGGGGGAATGGGATTTGTGAGATGGAATGATCAAGGTGGTAAGGAAATAATTCCTCAAATGTATAGGACTTACATTGTGTCCCATTTTGCAACCCCTTAATGGCATCTTTCATGGCTTTCGATTCAAGATCGAAAGGGGTACCATGATGCAGGGGATGAGGGATGTAGTTGTGTTGGTAGTGTTGATGTTGTTAGTGATGGTTCAAGGGTTATTAGAAGGGATGTGGTTTGGGTTTGAAGTGTGACCATAGTTGGGGATGGATATGTTGGCATAAGTATAAGTTGGGATATGCTCATGTTTTGAGTGAATGGTTAGGCTTTGTATTTATTTTGGGTATCAATGGTGGATTTGGGTTGGGATGTTGAAGGTGGGTTAAGAGGATTAATGTGGTGAGAAGAAATTTTTAGTTCTTCTTTTGTGTTGTTCCCCTTTATCACAAGGGGTGACTTAGGTTGATCCTTGATGTTGAGATCAATGTGATGGGTATGGTCATGGATTTGGTCAAGAATGTCATGGTTGGGATTAGATTTTCATCATGGTCATGGCCAAGGTTGGGGTTTTTAGATTGCACTATGTTGTCAAGGTTTGAGAAGTCATAGTTGGGAGGCAACTTGGCCCTTACTTCAATTGTGTGGTGGAGGACATCATTTTTGTTCATTTCGACGAACCTATTTATAATACTATGTCTTTGTTGGGAATGGGGGCCTCACTATTGCTATTGCTATCATGGGGGTGGGATGGACCTCCCACATGGGGGTGGTAGGTGAATGGAAAGAAGGGGCTCTATTCATTGAACTCCATTTACAACTTGGCTTGCTACCTTGTGATAGGAGGCATGCAAATAGTGCTAAGGAAGTGGCTTGGGAAGGTTGTTTGGATTTTTGATCTTGGCTAAAGATTGATTCTTCAGATGGTGGACTTTGGATTTGGATCAAAGTCTCCAAAAGGGAAGCCCTTTGGAAAACTACTAGGATGATTTTTTGATGATTAGTTTAATTTGGATTGGGGGATGACAAACTTTAAGGATGATTAAAAGGATTTGGATTTGTGAAATGATCAATGTTGGATGATTTCAGATAATTTGATTTGGATGGTAAAATGGGATAATAAATCCCACGGTTGGGTTGGATCTTTGGATGATTGTTTTTGGAACCCAAGAGTATCATAAGGTTCCAAGGATATATGTGGGATAGTTGAGTTTGGCTTGCTGGATTTTGTGGATAGGATAATTGATCAAGTTGGATGATGTTAGGGAACTTGGACTATTAGATAGTCAAACTTTGGATCCTTAAGATGATTGTGGGTTGATTTGATTTTGGGGCCTAAGGATGATTAAGTTCCCAAGGGTAGATTGATGATGATTTGATTTTTTGGAATCTAAAGATGATTAATGTTTTAGGGATAGATTGATGATGATTTTAAATTTTTGGAACTTGAGGATGATTAAAGTTCCAGGGATATATTGATTTTTGGGGCCTACGATAGATTGATTTGGTTATGCAGTTTAGGGATCCAAAGGTGATTTTTAAAATGTCCAAGGATGGATTTAGGATTAGGGTGTTTATTTTGTTTAGGATGTCCTAAAGGGATGTATGATTAGGAGTGGAAGGGTGATTTGGAGATTGTAGGATTAAAGGTGGCACGACTAGAGTTGTCTTAAGGATATGGAGTTTAGATTTTTCTGGATCAAAGGTTAGGGATTGGAAGGGTGCAATGATTTGGATTTTGGTTTAGATGAGATTGTTTTAGACTTTGGGAAGTGATTTGGTGATATGGAATGTTTTGGATTTCAAAGGTTTGATGGGCTAAGGTCCTTGGCTTCAAATGTTTGCTTATGATCTATGTTTTCTCAAGGTAATGTTGTGATTTTGGAGGACTAGTTTGGTTTAAGGTTTGCAAACAAGCACCAGTATTTCAGAATAAAAAGCAAAGTAGACACATCAACAACCTAGATAAGTAAAAAGGGTGTATATACACACGTGGGCCCACCATTAAGCCTTGTCAAAGCGTGATGTACAAGTCCTATGATGGGGAAACTAACTACTTTGATCACCCAAGATCGCTCAAAATCTACGAAGGGAGAGCATACGTGGCATGTACATTCATTTTTGGGGGCACGAGGTGAGAGACTTCTTAGTGCTAACTGCTAATTGATGCAACACAAATATATATGGTCGATGGTCTTAAACTAGGATTTACAAGCTTCTAGGGGCATCCTTGATAAACATTAGGTACATGAGGTCAATTTTCATGAATGGGAGCCCATCTACAAGCATGTGTTCATGGGTGAACCCAATCCCACTTTACCTTGCCTCCTTATGAAAAGAGGTGACAATGCTGTTCTAGACATGATGATGGCACCTTTGAGGTACAAATTTCACTCATCGCCCTTTGTATACCTTCTTGGAACACGTAGTTTGGGTCGTCCCCTAAGGTGATGAAATCCTTAGGTGGGCCCCGTAAGGGAAACAATTCCAAGTGCTTTTAAGATTGCCTTATGGTGTGAGAGAAGAACATACACAACTTAGATCCTTGGGATAAACAAAAGTGAGCCAAGAAGTGTTTCTGATCCCCAAGATCATCTTTTGGTGTGAGGGGAGAGCATACACACTCACTTGGTCCACACAAGTATACCAACAAGATTAATTAACCTTAGAAATCCAAATGTGTGGTGTGAAAGTTAATGTTTTTAAAGGGTGTTTTTAATTCTCAAGGTCACATTTTGATGCAAGGGAAGAACATACACGATGAGGTATAAACAACCTCATTTTTATAACAAGCCATATAACCCTTTTTGTCCTGACCAATCACCTTAGCCATTCCAATTTATTTATTTTTAGAAACAATATTTATCTATTTTTGATAAAATGATGTATAAATCTTTATTCTCAAATTGATTGAAATTAGCCACTAATGTTGACTTAATTGCTGTAGAGCTTGTGTAATTATGCAGGGTTCCATGTATTGCCTAACGAAAGGAGTGGACTTCCAAGCGGTTGGAGTCAGAGTGCTGAAATTTTAGGGCGCCATAAATTTAGGCATACATCGTAGACTTTGTTAAGCAATTTTGTTATTTTCTGTTGGGTATACTTAAGACTTTATGGCTCCACTCAGAGCCTTTAATGTGTTTTATTTCAAAGACATCCAATTAGTTTGTAATTCTATTTTTCTTTAAAAGATTTCTTCATTGGCATTTACCCGTCATCTAAAATTTAGGATTTTGAAGCAATGCAGTATATATACGTAGTTTCTCAAAACAAGGATATGATATTATGTTATGTTCTGATACTATTCAGCTATGTTCTATGTTCTGTGTTCTGTGATACTTTTATCACATGAATGAATATCGCCAATCTTATTCTGAGTAATCTTTTCTGAGCAATGGAAGTAATATGAATGGGATTTATTTTGGAGTTGCTGAAGTACTGCATGTGATTTGAATTAATAGTGGAATCTCCCAAGAGTTGGCCACTCAAGGGATTATAGAATAGATAAGTATTTTTATTGTTGGTGTTATCATTTCTATTTTGTGCATGTTCTGTTTAGATTAATGTTACTTTGTGCTTAGCTCTGTTATGTGTTCCTGCAGGTTGTGGTTTTAAGTTAATGATCTTTGAATTCTGTTTACTTGAAATTTTTGGAGCATCTAGTCCGTTCATAAAACTGTTGTTAGCTATTGATTAAAAGATGTTAAATGTACTTCCAGTTAGTAGTTAGTTGTCTTTATTTTAAATTCATAGTTAAACTGCAAGTGTTGATTCTTAGATAGTTTACATGCTTTCTAGATTAGGAATTCAAATGCTTTACATGCTTTCTAGATTAGGAATTTAAATGCTTTATAGATTAAAGATTTTATGCTTTCTAGTTTAGATTCTATTTCAATCTTTTTAAAAATTTAGAAAGTCCGTTACTAAGCGAGATGTCCGAAAATATCCCCTATTGTATACAACCTTGGACACTACTTGGTCGACATAATTGACATATTTTTAACTAAAGTGTTAGGACCTTACGACAACCTGTCACATTTGGGTGCCATTGCCAGGGACACATTCTTTTCTAGTGTTAATAGGAGACTGCTTGGATACCTCTTTTAGAAAAAAAATAGTTGTCAGACTTCTTTTTCTGCATGGTCAGGAACGAGGTCCACATGGAACATTCATACAAAGAACCTCCCAACAGTAGTTCCAACCATAAGTAGGGAGGTAGAAGTCTCAACTGAAGAACTTAGTTATGAATTGATCGATCAGGATCAACCTGAGACCTCCCAAAATACCCCAGAAGTTTAGCCATCAGACCAGACCTTTGAAGAGGAGATCATTCAACCAACAAACCCAATCTTTGAGGAGGAGAACATTCCTTTTAACATCATGGCTAATAATCACAATGCTGACCCTTTCAATGGATGAAGAGCAAACCAAGGAAATGGTGATAACCCAAGAAGAGCAGCACGGACATTTACCTACCCTATTGCTCTCAATGAAGATGACGATGCACCCATGAAAAACATTTCACCATCCATTTTACCAACTTTTAGAGGATTATCCTCTGAAGACCCTGACCAATTCCTCACATGACTACAAAAATGATAACCAGAAACTTAAACTCTTCCCCTCCACTCTGAGAGACACTGCAATATGTTGGTTCATGGGATTAGTTTCTGGGTCGATAACTATGTGGGACGACATGGAAACTGTCTTTTTAGACAAATATTAGAGTTATTGTAGAGTTAGTGATATGAAAGAGGAACTGTTTAAACTAAGGAAAAAAGAAGATGAGACCCTGGAAGATTACCTTGATAGGTTCATCTTTTTAACCAAATGATGTGGTGAAGAAGCCATAAGCCCAGAAATTTTGAAGTCCATATTTCTCAAAGGACTTGATGAGGATGCTAGGCGAAATCTAGATTTAATGGGAATGGGAGATGTGTCCCAACTTGAACTCAGTGATATTGCTGAGTTATGTAGGAATTTCTCCTATACTTGAGGAGGTATTCGTAAATCTAGTCTTTTGAGGGGCTCAAATGAAATAGGTAAAATGCGAGAGGAAATAGCAAATTTGAAAACTAACATTCTTGTTCAACTGAACACCACTCTGGATGGAATACAAGCCAAAACACGTAATCCTGAAACCTTATCCATCTATTTCCCTAGGTGTCAAAACAAACATTTGTTAAGAGAGTGTCCTTTGGACAAAGATGACAATTGCCAAATTTGTGAAAAGAGTCATGCTACTAACGAACGCGAGATCCTGAATGCAATAAAAAATTCCAAGAAAAGGTCATCTCACACTGAGGAGGAGATCAATTTTGTGGGTTAAAGACCTGGAGGGAATTTCTCCTATGGCCAGAATTCAAATCCCTCCAGGCGATCTCCAAATAATTGGAATAATAGTCAATGGGCGACACCTTGGACTCAAGCACCACCTAATTGGGGACCTTACCCTTGGGACCACCTGAATGGGCAAATCAGTCCTGGGGAAACCCTCAATGGCCAAACTAGACTCAACAAAAATGGTATCCTCCAAATCCTGTACCTCAATGAAATCAAACTCCAAATCAGTTCTATCATGGAACAAGGAGGATGCTTAATTTATAGTAAAACCTTTTGCCAGCTCCCCAAAACCCTCAACAAAATGAGAAGGTCAACCAACCACAACTCCCAACACAACCTATCCCTAATCCCAAGAATAATCATCAAACCACATCAGTGTATTCCACGGAGTAGGAAAACATGGCTGGTGTTTGAACGCTATCTATTGTGGAAACTTGTAGTTAAGGTCAGGAAAAACACTCCAGCAGCCTACCATAGTTGATACCCTTGACGAACAAAATGCAGAATCTGTTGAAGGTACATAGACACCTTCCATACCATTAGATAAGAACCCAACGAGTAACCAAGAAAAGATTCTTCAACAATCCTCACCTAAAACTTTTGAGTTACCTCAGGAAAAAGTTGGCCAATGTTCAATAGATCTTTAAAAGAAGGATTCCACCTTGAAAAATAAACCTCAAGCACCTTTTCTGGAGCACCTCAAAGAAACATCTTTGAACAACCCTCTGGAAATGACCTTACCCACTGAAACCATGTTAAAACAAGAAATTAAGTGACTCCATATCAAGATTCCCTTGTTACAGGTGATTAAAGAAATTCCTGAACTAAACCAGCTAGTTAAACAATTGTGCATAAAAACACTAGGAAGGAAACTGAAACAGATTAATACTATGCACATCAATGGATACCTAGCTAACCTTCTGGCTAGAAAAAACTCAACCCCAAAATATGGTGACCCAGGCAGTCCACTCATAACAGTGACAATCAACGAGGTAGCAACACCTAATGCACTCGTGGTCTTGGCAGCAACCATTAACGTCATGACAATGGATGTTATGGAAAAATTACGACTCACTAGTCTACGTCCTACAACCACCATACAACAAATGGCAAATCAATCTATAGTTATTCCCAAAGGTGTTATAGAAAATGTTTCTGTCAAGGTTGACAATTGGGAATACCCAGTGGATTTCTAAATAATCCAGTCCCTCACACCAAAGGACAGTTACCCGATAATATTGGGCAGACCTTGGTTAGTTACAATTGCAACTAAGATTGACTGTAGAGCAGGAGGAATGACCATTTCAAATGGTCCCAATAGAAAACACTTATTCCTATATCCCCTTGCTCAACTTATTGCGCGTAACCAAAATTGGATTGATGAACTAGATGGTTCTGACAAACAAGAGAATCTAGCCTCACTTGCTATGGTAGTCATTAAACAACACGGTGAAGAATTGGAAAACAAAATGCAAGATCTTTCCATAGACTCAGGTGATGAAGAAATTATAGAAGTAGAAGAGATTTTAGGACACCCGATCCACACTGACGACATCGAACATGATTACACCAACTTCACAGCGTTACCTTGTCCTCTAGCTAATATCATTTTGAAAACAGATCACTTCTTTGAAGATATTGCTAGACTCCACAGAACTATACCACATAGATGTCCTCTATACCGCATAGCTGTCCTCTATACTGCATAGTTGTCCTCTCAACACCTTAACAAGAGAAGTTCATATTGTCACCTCCAACTACCCCGGAACCAAACTATCATGTTACTACCATGAAAAACCTTAAATATCAATAGTTGGTTGACAGAGTTAGATGAACTCAAATTATTAAACATTTTGGTAAATAGATCCAAAGCTTTTGCTTGGGATTATACAGACATGAGAGGAATATACCCAAGTGTTTGTACCCATCACATATATACTGAAGATGTTAGACCTGTTCGTCAACCCCAGCGAAGACTCAACCTTGCTCTCAAAGATATTGTTAAAATAGAGATTGTGAAACTCCTGCAAGTAGATTCATTTATCCCATCTCTGATAGCAAATGAGTTTCACCTTTGGTAGTAGTTCCAAAGAAAAATGGGAAGTGGATAGTGTGCGCTGATTATAGAGATCTCAACAAAGCCACCTATAGGGATCACTTTCCTTTACCTTTCATAAACCAGGTCTTGGATAATTTAGCTAGAAGGAAGTATTTCTCATTCTTGGATAGATTCAGTGGATATAACCAAATACAAGTAGCAATAGAGGACCAGGACAAAACAACTTTTACCTGTCCCTAGGGAACATTCACTTATCGAGTTCTTCCCTTCGATCTATGCAACACTCTTGCAACATTTCAGAGAGCTGTTCTGGCCATATTTGCTGAGCTAGTAAATGATTGTGTGGAAGTCTATATGGACAACTTCACACTGTATGGTTCAACTTTTGATGAAGCTCTTAAAAATTTGGACAAGGTGTTGCAGTGATGTGAGGACCATCAGCTATCCCTGAGTCACAAAAAATGTCTAATAATGGTAGAACAAGGGATAGTGTTGGGACACTACATCTCAGCTGAAGGGATAAAATTGGATCCTAAGAAAATCAAAGTGATACAACAATTAGAGACTCCAAAGAACCAAACTGATGTCAGAAATTTCTTAGGACATGCTGGATACTACTGAAGATTCATAGAAAACTTCAGCAAGATTGCATCCCCCATGTTCTCCCTTCTCCAAAAGGATATAGATTTTGTTTGGACAACGGAATGTCAAACATCATTTGAGATAATTAAGGAGAAACTCATTTATGATCCTATCCTACGTGGACCTAATTGGAACCTTCCCTTCCATATTTACATAGATGCTTCCAATGATGCTATTGGAGTAGTTTTAGGTTAGGAATTAGATGAGAATGGAGTTTAAAATATGCCATCTATTTCATCACTAAGAATTTGACTCCCACCAAATGGAACTATACCACTACGGAGAAAGAATTCTTAGCTATGGTTCATGCAATCAATAAGTTTCGACATTACATCACAGGGTACAAAGTAATTGTGTTCATAGACCATTTAACTATCAAATACCTAATGAACAAACCTGCAGTAAATGGAAGAATAATCAGATGGTTATTGCTTCTCCAAGAATTCAACGTGACCATCATTGATAAACCTGGGAAGTTTAACGTAGTCACAGATTTCTTATCCCGGATCAAACAAGACAATGGAGATTGTGCCCCTATACAAGATGAGTTCCCAGATGAAAATTTATTTGCCATCTCCATTAAAACCCCCTGGTTTGCAGACATCACCAACTATCTTGCTACTTCTGAGTTGCCACCAAACTTTACATCAAAATAAAAGAAATGCCTTATTCGGGAAAGTGATCAGTTCAAATGGATTAACGAGATGCTATTTTGATGTGACCTTGATCTGGTTTTACAACGTTGTGTCAGATCAGATGAAACATATAGCATCCTCAAAGCTTGCCATGATGATCCCTCTGGAGGTCATTACTCTGGCAAGAGGACATCCCATTAAATCTTAGGTGCATGATATTATTGGCCCTCCATGCATAAAGACGTAAAAAACTATGTTCGCCGCTATGACAAATGCCAAGTAGGAAGACCCATGACATCCAATGAGATGCCCTTGTCGTCACATGTAGTTTTTGAGCCATTTGAAAAGTGGGGATTGGATTTCATCGGTATCCTCCTTCGCAGGGTAAATAATACATTCTAGTCTGTACTGACTATTTGACTAAGTGGGCAGAAGTCCAAGCCCTGAGAGTTGCTAGGGAAGAACAAGTTGCTGACTTCCTGCATAATAGGATTTTTCTCAGATTTGGAGCCCCTAGATCAATTATCACAGATCAAGGACCCTAGTTTATGTCCAAAGTCTTGCTAGCCTTTACTGATCATTTCTTGGTAAGCCATTAAAAGTCATCGCCTTATCACCCACAAGCAAATGGTCAAGTAGAAGTCACTAACAGGGAGCTTGAAAACATTTTGACAAAAACAATTTCATCAGGAAGAAGAGATTGGCCAGAAAATTACCTGAAGCCGTTTGGGCCTATAATACAACCTAGGAATCAACTACCGGTCTTACTCCTTATGAGTTAGTCTTTGGGAAGAAACCTCTCTTACCCATTGAATTTGAACTTCAAATGCTTAGAACAACAATGGAGGTAGATCTCGACCTTGATCAAGCCCAGGTTGAAAGAGTCCTGCAACTTAGTGAATTAGATGAACTCTGTTTGGAAGCTATTCACCAGACTGAGTTCGTTCAACAACAATGGAAGGCCTGGCATGATAAACATATAAAAGAAAGAGAATTCCATAACGGGGATTGGGCATTGTTATTTGATTCCAAATACAAAGATCAGAAAGGTAAACTAAGAACTCATTGGCTGAGTCCATATGAGATTTCTGAAGTATTTCCAAACAGAGTAGTGCAGCTTAAGCCCATCGATGGTGACACTCAGACTCTCCTAGTCAATGGTCATTGATTACAAATCTACCACAAACCTATTAACAAAGAAGAA
Source organism: Cunninghamia lanceolata (assembly GCA_027924645.1). Classification (NCBI taxonomy): domain Eukaryota; kingdom Viridiplantae; phylum Streptophyta; class Pinopsida; order Cupressales; family Cupressaceae; genus Cunninghamia; species Cunninghamia lanceolata. The sequence continues at coordinate 10,920,155 of BSBN01000321.1, forward strand.
TTTACACAAATGGTAGAAATACAAGGAGAAACCCAATGTATTGACTCTTCTACGGTAGAGGCAATATAATGTTCAGTTAAATTAAAAATAAAAATAAAAATTTAAAATTTGTAATAAATATGGGGTGTATGTATTCATGATTATCTTGGAGCATTCTTATTGTGTCTTCATCTTTTTTGCTTGTCTAAAATTCATTATTGTTTTGTAGGACTTCATCTTTGTCCAAGAAACATATTCTAGTGCATTTTTCAACGATGCTCCGGAACTTGTTCCTTCATGCTGTTCCTGCATTCCGGTGCATCTTTCAACGATGCTCTGGAACTTGTTCCTTCATGTTGTTCTTGTATTCCAGTGCATCTTTCAGTGATGCTCTAGAACTTATTCCTTCATGTTGTTCTTGCATTCTGGTGCATCTTTCAGCAATGCTCCGGAACTTTGTTCCTTCATGTTGTTCCTGCATTCTGACGCATCTTTCAACGATGCTCTGGAACTTGTTCTTTCATGTTGTTCTTGCATTCTACTGCATCTTTCAGTGATGCTCTGGAACTTTGTTCCTTCATGCTGTTCTTGCATTCCCACGCATCTTTCAGTGATGCTCCAAAACTTTATTCGTTCATTCTAATCCTATATTCCGGTGCATCTTTCAGCAATGCTCTGAAACTTTGTTCTTCATTCTGGCTGCATCTTTCAATGATGCTCCAGAACTTTGTTCTTGCATTCCTGCTGCATCTTTCAGCGATGCTCTAGAACTTCGTTCCTACATTCCGGCTGCATCTTTCAACGATGCTCTAAAACTTAATTCATTTCAGCTGCATCTTTCGGCGATGCTCCAGAACTTTGTTCTTGCATTTTGGCTACATCTTTCAGTGATGCTCTGGAACTTCGTTCTTCATTCAAGTTGCATCTTTCAGCGATGCTCCAGAATTTTGTTCTTGTACTCCGGTTGCATCTTTCAACGATGCTCTAGAATTTAGTGATTTCACCTTCTTTGTAAATGCTCCGACATCCTCAACAATATACCCATTGTCATCACTAAATATTTCCATACCTCCACCACCTCAAAAATTCATGCCCTATATTGCCATCTCTGACCATAATAAATAATACAATTATTGTGACAACCTATCTTCATAATAATTAGAAATTTTTTTCACCACCCCATCTTCATTAATAATAAATCCATTACCACCTTTACCATCCCATACAAATCTAATAACACCGCCATCTATGATGCCATTACGTCAGCATACATGAGGTGACTTTCAAATCAATGACGGAATGAAAGGTATGTACATCTTTTGTCTTAAGTAGGTAAATTATTGTGAATAAAATTAAATAAATTGGCACATTCCCCCATCTTTTCCAAATTTAGTAAATTGTGTGAACTTTACCTTCACTGGAAGAGGTGGCAACTCACCCATTCCATTCCATGCAAGGTAATGATTAGAAACAGAGTAGATGAATGTCATGAATTAATCTGTGTCCTATCAGTATTATCAGACTACAAGTGGCCATAAAGATTGTGTTTTTTTAATCTACATATCAGTTTGTCTGAAACAATTTTCACTTTGGTGTGCCACGAAATTCAGTAAACACTTAGCAAAATTGCCAACAAAGGATAGAATGGGAGGATAAAAGTGCAAATCAGAGCCGACTTCCACAAATAAGTTGTTGGCACTTAATAATATTTTAGAACTATTTCAAAGGGTGGGATGGCTAGAATTCATGAAAAAGTTTGAGGGGCATAATACATAGCTGGTTCAAAAGTTCATCGAGAAATTCTCAGATGGACAAACGATAGTATGCGGAAAGAAATTTAAGGTGAGTCCCTGAACTATTTATAGCTTATCTGGTATTAAAAATGAGGGGTTAAATCTAGATTAGAAACTATGAACATTTCTTACCAAAAACTGATAGAACTTTTCATAAGGGAAGGGGAACCTCAACCATTACTAGTTGTGAATACCTGAGGACAAAATAAGGGGTTTCAAAGAATGTCTATTGCAAAGCCGTGGAGAATGGCGGTAGCCTAGATAATCAAGTATTTCACATGTGAAGGACAATGTGCTATTGTAGTTGGTCCTCCCTTCCGTCTGCTCATTCACCTATGCCATGGCACCGAAAACCCTGAATTGAAGGTTAACCTTCCCTCTTTCCTCAATGATTCCCTTGTCCATATGATAGAGAGATTTAAAATTGGGTCAGGGCCATTGAAACAACATGGCCTTATTTCTTTGATTTGCAAACACCAAATCCTTAAGAAGAGAAAACATACGAGAAATGGTAGAAATTTCTTAGGAAATTTGAAAGCCCTGCACCCTCTGGACATATTGAGGAAGGTGAGTCATCCGGTTTGGTGGCACAAAATCTAAGAGAACCCTCCCCTATGCTGCAAAATGCCACAGAAGCTCCCGCCGGTGAAGCGTCAAAAAATCTGTCAAACCCTCCAAACCCTGAAGAACAACCCAAGCCATATAGTGTGCCAGAAACCCCTAAAAAGTAGGAAAATGTGGATTTAGTGGACTTCGAGGATGAAAATAGTCGACCCAATAAAAAGGAAAAGAGGCCTAAAATGAAATTGTAGAGACCTCCCCTTTTGAGAAGAAGTAAAAGATTGGCTTCTGATTTCAATTGTGTTGCGACTTGTGACCAACCGCATGTACCTTAGAAGAAAAGACAGAATAGGCAGCCAAGTGAGAACCCAATCCAGTCAAGTGAATGTCAAACCTTGGGAAGTAATGATGTCCTTGCATCTGAGAGAGAGAGTGATCCACCTGAGAAGGATCAAGACGAAATAAGAGAACAAGTCCCAAATTATGTACTTGTTGAAGAAGAGGCTCAAGAGAATGAGCCTGTGGAAACATTTTCTCCCACTCAGCAGCCATCTGAAGAACACAGAATTGACACAGTTCCCCCTCTTGCTAATGATTGAGACACTTTTGTCCCCCCTCTTGCCAATGATACATAAATTTTTGTTCCCCCTCCTGCCAATGATACATAAAGTGAAAAATGTGATTCCTTAAAAGTGGAATTAGAAGAATTAAGGGAAGAAATAGCACAGTTGAAAAACAAACTCCAACAAAATGAGCAACAGCTAGCCAAACAATAGCAGGAAATGGATATATAGACAAAACATGTGCAATAGAAAGATCAGGAAATCAAAACCCTAGGAACTCAATTGGAACAGAAGGATAAAGTCATTGAGGAATTGCAGTAAAAAATAAAGCAAATTAAGGAAAAAGATAAGGAACATTTGGTTAGTTTATCAGAAAAGGATGAACGGATTAAAAATTTGACTGTCAATCTGGAGCAATTCCTTAAATCATTTATAGAGTAACAGGAGAAACATAAATTAGAATTTAATTCAACTCTTAGTAAAATTATAGAGCTGGAACAGGGATTGCAAGAAATCAGTGTTAAGCCAACTATGGAATCAAAAGAGATACAAACTAAACTGACCAAAATGGAGAGGTTTCAAGTTCACCTTCCTCACATGTTGGCCAACTTGATGGAAAGGTGCTATTTCCTAAGACAAGCAGGGGCAAAAAATGCTAGACTTAAGAAGGAAATGGTATTATTGAAAGAATCCTATGTCAGACTCTACTAGGCTAAAACTGATGCATGCAAGATTGGAGAGTTGTTATTAGCCTATAGAAAGCCATCTAGATTATATCCCATGTCCCTCAATGAATAATTATTGAGATGGAAACTTTTGAGAATTTCCTGCAATTTACCCCATGACCCAGATGATAAACAGTTCCTAGAAGCATTCAAGGAGGCACCCCCTATTTAGCAAAATCTGTTGTGTGAATTTTTCATACATAATCTATTTTTGGGAAAATACAACGATTTCTTTATTAACCTTTTTGTGGAAGAGGTATAGCTCAGAGCCTTCATGTCTAATATGCAAAATCAACTCCATTGGAAGGATAGGACCAGAGAATATCTGCAGGCAGAGAGAACTGTAGGGCTCCAAATGAGATACCCTAATCGTAAGCCCTTTGCCTTCAAAGTTCAATTTTGAAGGATTAAAAGTTATGAAGCTATGAAGGACAAGTATAATAAAAGTATCAGGATTTGTTTTGAAGATTTCAAAGTTAATGGGCCACAATTAATAGACAGGGCATGGAGTGTAGGTCATCCCACAATAATGGGTTACACTTTTTGACCAAACTTGACATTGAAATCAACATTTTGAACTAAATCTTTACTTTCTGACACCTATAGCCGCTAAACTGTTAGGAATTTGAAGATGATGTGAACAAGTGATTTGTGAGATTTTGTTTATAGATTCTAAATATATATTTTTTAAACAATTAGTATTAAATTGTAAAATGTTTTGCGTCTCCTTTGATAACTAGTTTTTAATAGTAAACAACATTTTTTTAAAGTAATGTGTATTCCGTAGCACATAACTTTTTTTCTACAAAGGATAAAATTCTGATTCTTTTGAATTTAGATTGGTAACACCGATATATAGGACATGCATACATTTTTTTAATTAAGTTTTGAAGTCAAACCAATTATAATTTAGACATATGCATATTCTGTAAAACATAACTTTTTATGTATGTATTGAAAATTAATTTTTCTTTTTTTGTTGAAACAAGAACATCAATACCTAGGGCATAGATATTTTTCAAATTTTTTTTCACTAATTTACTATTTTTCCATGTGTGTAGAATAGAAAACTTGATGTTCGGTGAAAAACCTACATTCACAAGAAATAAAAAATAAATATAATAATCAAATTAAATATATTTAAAATTATACTTTTTAGGAAGCTTATAATAAGGAATACATACTTACAAAACATAAATTTTAAATGAATTCATTTGATCCCCCAAAAGGTAAATCAAAAGTAGTTTTTTATCAACATTTTGATAGGTGTAGAGGAGACTCCATTATAGGTATGGTTTAAAACTAGCGGGGTTCTATCCAAGGGGGTTTGAATCTAAGGAGGTTTGATCAAACCCTCTTCAATTAAAATCCTTTAAATGGAACCTTTCAAGGCTTAAATCATTATATTTTCTAAAAATATGTGATTTCAGCAAAAATTAGGATGTCCCAGAAAGTGTAACCATTATTGTGGCAGCACCCGCACCTGTGAGGAGCGGTATACTCCCCTACCTATGTATCTCAAACGAAGGGAGATGATTTATCCAACCAATCTCAGATGGTCTTATAAAAGAGCAGAAGCCTTGACAAAAATATTACAGCAGCTCAAGACCAAGTGGATAGGGATGCGATACAGACCTCCATTTCTCCTTCAGCCACCCCCTGCAGTTTTGGTCACTACAGAGCAAGATCCTAAGGACTTACATGCATGGAAAATGAGGATTAGATTGAAAAAAGGTTTCCTTAAGTACCCTAATCATTTGGATGAGGAGGCAAAAGACATGTATGATTTCAGCTCCAAATATGATGAACTGAATAGAAAGAGGGATACAGAGAGACATAGGGCTCATCAGAGAGCAGGAGGACCTGCTTAGGCTTAGGAAGGGGAGGGTGATGAGGTATAAACAACCTCATTTTTATAACAAGACATATAACCCTTTTTTTCTTGACCAATCACCTTAGCCATGCCAATTTGTTTATTTTTAGAAATAATATTTATCTATTTTTCTTAAAATGATGTATAAATCTTTATTCTCACATTGATTGAAATTAGCCACTAATGTTGACTTAATTGCTGTAGAGCTTGTGTAATTATGCAGGGTTCCATGTATTGTCTGACGAAAGGATTGGACTTCCAAGCAGTTCGAGTTAGAGCGCCAGAAATTTACGCATACATCGTAGACTTTGTTAAGCAATTCTGTTATTTTATGCTAGGCATACTTAAGACTTTATGGCTCCACTCAGAGCCTTTAATGTGTTTTATTTCAAAGACATCCAGTTAGTTTGTAATTCTATTTTTATTTAAAAGATTTCTTTAATGGCATTTACCCACCATCTGAAATTTAGGATTTTGAAGCAGTGCAGTATATATGTAGTTGCTGAAAACAAGGATATGCTATTATGTTATGTTCTGATACTATTCAGCTATGTTCTATGTTCTGTGTTCTGTGATACTTTTATCACATGAATGAATATCGCCAATCTTATTCTGAGTAATCTTTTCTGAGTAATGGAAGTAATATGAATGGGATTTATTTTGGCGCATGTGATTTGAATCGATAGTAGGATCTCCCAAGAGCTGGCCACTCAAGGGATTATAGAATAGATAAGTATTTTTATTGTTGGTGTTGTCATTTCTATTTTGTGCATGTTCTGTTTAGATTAATGTTACTTTGTGCTTAGCTCTATTATGTGTTCCTGCAGGTTGTGGTTTTAAGTTAATGATCTTTGAATTCTATTTACTTGAAATTTTTGGAGCATCCAGTCCGTTCATAAAACTGTTGTTAGCTATTGATTAAAAGATGTTAAATGTACTTCCAGTTAGTAGTTAGTTGTCTTTATTTTAAATTCATAGTTAAACTGCAAGTGTTGATTCTTAGATAGTTTACATGCTTTCTAGATTAGGAATTCAAATGCTTTACATGCTTTCTAGATTAGGAATTTAAATGCTTTCTATCTTAAAGATTTCATGCTTTCTAGTTTAGATTCTATTTCAATCTTTTTGAAAATTTAGAAAGTCCATTACTAAGCGAGATGTTTGAAAATATCCCCTATTGTATACAACCTTGGACACTACTTGGTCGACATAATTGACATATTTTTAACTAAAGTGTTAGGACCTTACGACATCCTGTCAATACACACACCTTGAAACACACCAAATTCACCAAACAATGTTAATTTAAAGATCTCAAGGAAAATGTGTGCAATAAACACACAAGTGAGGTTTTAATGACAAGTCTTCTTCAAGCGAACCTACAAGACACTTGTTAGTAGTTTGAAAGTTTAAGGATTCTACCAATGGACCTGCAAGTGGTTAGTGATCAAATCACAAGATAATCCAATCCACAAACAAATAGATATTAGAAAAAATGACCAAAAATAATGTTGGAAAATGTATGGAAATGCATAGATGTTAGGACATAGAGCACAAGTGCCACACATAATTTAAAAACAACAAACCTAGAAGGCAGAAAATGCAAATTATGCATAGGTGACAGAGGAAATGCATATGCAACATGGAAAATGCAGGTGCCATAGGGGTGTGGTGTTTGTGTAGATGACATGACAACATGTTATTTGTACCTGAATGGATTCATAGACCTAAAAATACAAAAAGAGTTCAAAAACACTCCAGACCGTACAAGAAAAAGGTTAGCTGAGAGTTCAAAAGGCATACACAAGCACTCTTTGCAAGCTAGTGTTATCTCCAAAGCAAAATAAGGCATATAAAACTAAAATATTGCAAAAGATGAATTCACAAATCCCTAACTAAATGATTAATAAAAATGACCAATAGAATGACCAATAAGCCCTAAGAATCCCTAAACAACACAGAAAATGATATTAGGGAACTTAAAAGACTAGAAAACTTGCAAAAAAATAGAGTTAGAGTTGTGAAAATACTAAAAGGGAAAGAGAACTACGAGCCAGGGTGTAGGCACCACAGGATTTGTCAATTGTGTGTTGTTTGTGCTGAGGAGATCCACATACCCAAAAACACAAAGATTAGTCCAAAATCCACCCAAAATATTCAAAGATAGAAGTTAGCCAAGACCCTAAAGGACACAAATAAGTGTACCCTACAAGACAAGGTTAGTGCAAAAGCCAAATAGAACTAGAATCTTGTAAAAAGATAACTAAAATCCAACAAGAAGAAAAAATCACAAACCCTAGCTAAAGATGAACAAAATGACCAACAAAATGATTAAGAGACTCCATAAAAGACCAAGATATAACAAGAACAATGTTAGAGGATCCTAGGGACCTTAAAACCTACAAAGAAATAAGGTTAAAGACATGAAAATGCCTAAAATGCAGAGGCACTATGGGCTAGGGCGCAGATGCCATAAGTTTTGCCAACAACGTGTTTTCTGTGTCGAAAGGGTTTAAATAGGAACCAAGAAAGGTATAAATGCCACAAGGACCTACAAATATGTCAAGGCACAAGTCGGGGGCATTGCGAGCCTACAAACATGTTAAGGAATGTCAAAAACCTGTAAAAAATCACAAGACACTCAATGAACAAATGATTTGTATTCAGAGAAGTGTTCCACTGGGCGTAGAAATGTTGACGTCAAAATTAGATTAAACAATGCATGAAAAATGCGAACAATACAAACAAGCTCATAACCCAATATGAACGCCTACTTTCAGTTTCAACAAGAAAATGGAAGCTAAACTATAATGCAAAACACAAATTGAAACACATTATACCTCCATTGTTGTTGTAGATGTGCTCCAAAGATCAAATGAATATGTGATGATATAATGTGGATGCTCAAGTGCTAGGATATTGCTAAATTTGGGAGCATGTAAGTACTATTTGATGCATGATGAATGTCCTTTAAGTAAGCCTCCTTATATAGACTTTCCCATTGGAGCATGGATGGTTGCGAGTAAAATATGAAATTAACGATTAGGATTGATTTCATGAGGATACTTTTTATCCTTGTGACAAGTAACATGATGAGAGGCCGCATGCAAAATGGAGGATTAGGATTATCTTAAAATGTAGGATGAAAGGGGATGTAAACAAGTGGAAGAAAGAGAATAATGCAAGTGGATGGTGGAGATGGAAGGATGGAATCAAAGTTCAAGATTAACCCATGTAGCATGCTCACACATGTGTGAGCAAGGGGTGTAGACAAGTGGTCTTGGGATGGCATGCGTGAAGATAGAGGGCCTTGATTGATTTGGGGATTTGAAATTGACAGTGGAGAGACAAGGTCTTTTGGATTTTAGTAGGATGAGGTAGAATTTTTTATTAGAAGAAATTGTAAAGTATGATTAATTAGCCTAATTAATCAGATAATCATGTATTACCAATTAATTAGTTGGAGGAATATTTATGCTAAGGTTAATTAATTATGTGCCTTAGAGTTGATGGAATTAATTAAATTAGGTTAGTTGCATTAATTGCAACATGCGAGGAAAATGGTTAGATTAATCGTATTAATTAATTATGATATGATGAATAGTCAATCAAATTGGTCGTGTTAATGAATTACAGAAAATGAGGTTAAATGATAAAAAATGGTTAATTTAGGAATACTTGTGGAAAATTGATGAGGTGAATTTGGGGCGTCTACAATTATAATTGTAGTTTTTGTTATTGTTTGATGGTGGGATGTCTATTACCCCATCGGTAGTAGCACTTTAGTTTTTTTTCAAAATTTTTGGTATCGAGGGGTTGTTATTGTTGTTATCCTACATTATCAATCTCCCATTAGCCTTGTATTGTTTCCCTCGACTATCGATGGTAGCTTGATCAATCCTTAGATCATTTTCAAGTGCCCCTTCATGAAATTTATAAGGAAGATTTTGGACCTTCTCCCGCATGTTCCTATTGAGGGAATGCAAGAAAAAATTGCACAACTCCCTGTGGTCCATGTTTTGTGTGCTAGTTGAAGAGTATAGGATTTGCGTCCACTACGTGATGAAATATGTTACTGACTTGTTTGCATCTTGTTTCACACTTAGAAATTCATGGATTCCTATTTTGACTAATTTATTTGTATCAAACACTGTGAAAAACTCATCAATAAGCTATTATAATGAGTGGATTGATGCCTCAGGAAGTCTATAATACTAGTCCAAAGTGATTCCCTCTAAAGTTTTAGAAAGATTATGGCAACCACCCCATCCCAAGGGAGTTCTTGTACTACTATTGTGTAAGATTTTATGTGCAAGTTAGGGTACCATACCCCCTTGAACTTAGGAAGTTCAAGACGAGGTCGAACAACATAACATTATGAATTAGGTGATCCAATGCCTCCTTCAAGTATTCAAGGTATGTTCTTGAAAATGTGATAATGTGTAGGGGGAGTGATTCCTTTGAACATAAGCCTTGTGAGTGGATTCTATTGCATCTGTTATGCTTGAAATAACATGCCTAACTATTGGTATCTAGGAAAGATCAGATAGTTAGGTGATGTCACATTCAAAACCAAGTGGAATTGCTTGATTTAAATTTTGAGTGGTAGGTATCCCACTTAATTGGTTTAGATTTTTATTGGTGGGTATCCCATGTAATTGGTTTTAGTCTCTCCATATTATATGACGAGTGTAAGGGAGACAAAAGCCTCATTGATCGCATTTTTAGAGTAAAAATTGATGGCAGTTGAGTTTCCCCCTAGCCTTGATCATTTTTGGCTATAGTGAATGGGTTTGTATGTGATTGCCGCCTTGGAGACCTAGGCCTTTCCTCAGCTTTGTCATGAAGAGGTCAAGCTTGACACCTCCAGCCTCATGTGTCTTGATTTGTTGGACCACAACATCTATGATTTCTTCAGGCTCACTTCCCTTTTTCTTCATTTTTGAGCCTCACCACCTTTGGGTGGGTTATCATAGGGTGACGGTTGGGTTCCCTCATTAGTCCTTTCTTCCAAAATATTTTTTGGCACCATTTTGTGTGCCATAGAGCATTCATCTTGATAGGAAACATGGAGGGATTCATAAGATACTCAAGCCTCCTTTAAATTTCTTTCCAAATGACTCACCTCGTTGTCCAATTGGGTGGTCATGTATCGATAACTTGTGATGGGACAGTCTTGTTGATGAATCTCAAACTAAACAAGCACTTAGAATGATTTGCCTTGATTAGGGTTGGGCTGGAGCATGGTGTCTTGACTTTAGGTTAGATTTTTGAAGGTTAGAAAATTGTGGGGCTCTTGACAACCACCATCTGAGTTAAAATCTTCATTGTCATAGTGATTAGAAATTTGCACCGATGGATCTAGTAGAAGATACCTATTGAAGGTGGGAGTAAAAGGCACATTAGAGGAACCTACCCCTGATATTTATCTAATTCTAACATATTCTATGGGTATCATGGATACCATAGAATAATGGAATGGAGTCAAAGAGAGAACGGTGAAGAAGTGTAGAAACATGAGAAAGATCACCTAAAAGGATTTACAAGTTCACATTGGGTTCACCAAAATATGTGATGCTCAAAATCAACTCAATTATAGTGTGAATGATTCAAACCCCTAATAACACACACACACACACACACACACACACACACACACACACACACACACACACTATACCCTTTCTAAAGGCACCCACCTAGTTACTCCTCTCGTGACAACAACTAGTTGAGTGGGGGTGGGACCGATGGGTTGTTCTATTCATGTGGAAGTAGAACGTCACAGATGGTAGGTAAGTTGTTGTTGTGGCCTATTGTGTTATCTGATATGGTTGAAAGTGATGTTGATGGATGGTTACATATTGTTGTTGTTATTGAAATTGATGTGATGACATTGTAATGGTGTAGTTATTATAATTCTTATGTGACATGAAGGGTCATTTTCTCTGATTTGATTTAACTTGTTAACAACAAAAAGGTAAAACATGTTCAACCTTTGCTCTTCAAGTTCAATTAATTCCTCAAGAAGTATGAGTTCTCTCGTTTAGACTCTTTATTGTCTCTACTTGTTTTGTTCTTGGATTAGTCTCAAAATTTTAGCTTGTTCCTAGACTACTTCTTCAATGGGATTTTCTTGAATTGGTAACTTCTCTTGGATTCCACCTAAGATTGCTTCAATCCAATCTTCTCACTCCAACACACATCGAATGTGAACACTAAATGAGGGGAGAGAAAATTTGAAAAATGCACAACTATTGTTTCGCTTTGGATGGTTTCATTGATGTGTTGAACTTGTTTAACATTTATGTGTTTGTTTTTGTGTCGATTTTGACTTTATGTTGTTTTTGAGCTTCTTGTGCCTCATGATGAAACCAAGGGCTTTCTCTTTGTGTGTTTTTGATGTTTTGATTTTATGATGAATTTCAAAATCCATCTAAATCTAATGAATGCCTAAATTAAATTAATCTACTTTCATTTTGTATTTTTCCTAAATTTTGAAGGTTATGAAACTTTTTCAAATGAATGCAAACCTAGTATAGATTTTCCCTAATGCAATTTTGTATTATTTTTGGTGTTTTTCTGTTTTAATTTTCTTGATGAAATTTAATCTAATGAAAGAAAATACAATGCATCTAATCTGTAATTTAAATCTAACAACAAAATAAAAAATTCTAGTCTAACCAAGAAGAAATAAATAATTTTACTCTTCTAGGTAAAAGTAAATTTTAATTACTAAATTACAAGCAGCGTTTCAAAATAAAGAATAAGGCATTTGAGTAAATTTTTTAATTACTAAATTAAAAGAAGCTTTTCAAAATAAAGAACTTGTGAAAAAAAGATTTCTGTAAGTAGGTTGTCTATGGCTTGTGTCCTCAAGGATCTAGTGTTTCGGTATCCTCCTCTATAGCAATTGGAACCTCCTCTTGATGACAGAGGAAAGAATAGGGATACTCTGGGAAATTGGAGATTATATGGAAAGTGTAAGAAACTTTAAAGCTTTGAAACTAAAAGGGAAAAGGCTCACAAAATCTAGTAGAAACATATGAATGCTTTTGGGGGCTGCAATGCAATGGCTTGATTCTCTAGAGGTGAATCACTATCCTTGTGTTGGGATTAAGGGAAAAGGGAATCAAAGTTCTTAGCAAAAATTCAACAAGATTACAAGAAATGGACAACCTCCCCTAAAACTACTGGAGAGGGAGGTATTTATAGCACGGGAAACAACACCAATGGTAGGGTTGATTGGGAGCTAACAAAAGGATTGATTGGGAGATCATATGAGACTGATTGAGAGTGGACTACAAAACTAATTTAGAGTCAATAAGAGAGGAGAATTAGTTAGGGGAAATACTAGTTTAGATAGGGGTGGAGAGAACTCTCAATCAAGAGCAAAAATGGTGCTAAAATGGTTGAAACTGAAAGCAACCATGCATTCTAAAAGATAACAAGGTTGCCCCTTTTGGGAACAAGGTCACCCCTTTTGTTAGGGTAGGTCACCCAAGCAACCCTAGGGTCTCTTGGATGGCCCTCTAGTTGAAGGTTTGCAAAAGGCTTTTTGGAATGTGTAAGAACTTGGAATCCAATCCGAGGGCTGAACAAGATAGGCAAGGGGCTAAATAGGTTGAAGGGAAATGTCATCAAACATGAATATTGTTGAGAGGATGCAATTCACACCTTTGTGGGTTGTGAGCTGGATCAACATATCATCCTTAGACTACCATGTTAGCCTGTGTAATTTTGGGACTGACTTGACAAAAAACAAAAAAAAATCCATAATCAAAGTAGTATATACCGATTACATTAATATCGATGAATTAATCCATTATTACGATACTTCCAATAGTTTAAAATGTTTTAGAATAGATCAATCATTAATTTTTTTTTTATGAATATGCTTATAGATTGTTGCATAAAATAACTCTATGTAGCCTCGTCTAGCTTGTCATAGAGTCTAAGATTACTGGCAACATTTTCTTTTGCATTGGTGGCTATTATTGTATGCCCACATGAAAGAAAAAAAATTAGTAACACAAAAGAAACAAGAACAAAAATGTAATATAAACAATGAATATATTTGTAAAAATGGGATGTGGATATGGGTTAGAAAGGTGAGATTGTAATACGTTGTGCGTATGTAAGAACAAAAAGTTAATGTCCGAATGCAGTAGTTGATGAATTAACTTGTCTATATGACCTACAAATGTGACCACCTACAACAAATGTATGCATGGCTTTCATGCAAAGACACAGGTTGCAATTACATGGTAGAAATGTGTTTACATTAGTATGTTCTCGAGGCAAAATAAACAACCAACGTCCTCCACAGAAAATAAAAATTAAAAAAAAAGAGAGCATTTTTATTTTTCATAAAATTTATGGTTAGTCAAAATGTTTTATTTACTTTTTACAAATTAAAAATTTGAAAATAAAAGATAACATTTAAAAGCTGTTTAGTTTGTATTTCTACATAATCTATGATTAGAAGTAGCCTTTTTCTTAATTTTACCAATCAGAAATTTGAAAATTTATACAAGGAAATAGCTCTAAGAACCAATGAAAAAATTATGTTGTGAGATCAGTATTTCAGGATTTAACTCTGTGAGAGTTTTTTCCTCAACATTTGGGATCATACTCCATGATCCATCATCAGGAGAAATTAGAGTAAGAGAAGAGAAAAAAAACATATCATATGTTGTGAGAGTTATTTGCTCTACAAAATAAAGAAAAAAACAAAAATACATTAGCTTGATTCTTTAATTTTTTTCAATGGCATAGGAGTACGAATTATATTGGACTAATCCTCACACCTTTGAGAATATCTTGTGGACTAACTACCACTTTGACTCTAGGTGAAGATACTGGTTTGGAAAGTTCACTAACACATTAAATAAAATTTTCCTACCCAAGGCAAAGATTAATAAGTTAATTGAATTCCTTAATTCACTATAACTTGCAAGTTTTGATGTAACAACAATTTTACAAATTAATGTGTCCCTGAAGCCTGAAAATATGAAAACATGAATATCTTGCCAGGCAGAGACTAATAACTTGGAATAGATTTGATGAATGGAGCAACTGGGTTTTAATGGTGACGGGAAGGAAAAGAGGAACATCTGGCACAGGAGTTGTTGATGAAAGCAGCAGGACATTTTGGCAGCCATTGCCAAGTTCCCTCACCCAAACTGTACACCACAATCTCTGCACTGCCATGCGACCTGAAGCACACATAATCTCCTACTCCCACGCATTCAATCCACCTTCTCTGCAATTTCCCTCGCACCCACTCAGGCATTCTTCCTTTTTCCTTCCATACCACATTCCTTCTCTCCTTTTCTCCACACAGCTCCCACATAATCACTTCCTCCAAAACATGGGCACATTTAATCAATCTCACCACCAGGACACAAGACCCACAAGCAACCAAGCGAGGCCATATGTTATTCCTCACTACTGCACCCGCCGGCATTTCCACCCGATTCCACCTTCTCTCCTCACTGTCAAACACCACCATATTCTCTCTGCCCATCCAGAATATGAAACCGTCACAAAACGCCGTTTCCTCCCTCTTTCTCGCCCAACAATCCCCATTTCCATTTCCACCCAAATCATGTTCCCCCATTTTGTTCCACGAGTTTGTAACAGAGTCATATCCCTGCACTACAATCATATCCTCGCTGCATTTCCCCAAAAGCAGAATCTTGTAACTTCCCCTGTTCTGCCCACACACCACCCATCTTGCCACGACATTAATGGGAAATGTGAGTGCCGGAAGTGGGAGAAATGTTCCTGTAAGAGGATTGCATATGCAGGAAGTAGAAACTGAAGCAATGTCAAGCAAGATGAGGCCTTCCCCACATCCTTTGATGGTGCATTCCGGCATTGGGAGGAAGGAAAAAGAAAGAATCCGCCATTGGCGTGTAAGGAAGGAATAAATCAGGCAGCCCACTTTCGCATTTGGTAAGCAGATGAGGAGATCCGGTTGCTTTCTGGCTGCCTCTGCCCACACACTGCGCAGGAGGCGATTCCATCCCTTGCAAACCAGGCGGAAACGGAACAAGGATTCCAAGGGAAGGCGCTTCATTATCTCCTCCACCAAATCATCTGCTATCTCCATTTTAGGATTCAGGATGAATAAAATGAATGGCCCATTGATCAACATATGCTTTATTGAAGTGCCATAATCGTGGGTCGTTGCAGAGAAAATGGTTATGATGACAGAATTGGCGAAATATGATGACAGATTTGGGATTTCTTTCTTTCTCAGGGCCCGGCGATGGTTGCCATTTCAGTACGGTTTGGGTTTGGGAAACCAAAAAATGTTGAAACCGGTGAAGTAAATGTCAACACCCTGATAACATTAAGTTACTGTAGCCGCAGATTCCCTTACGCCTGTGACAGTTGGTCACATGAAAGAGGAATCTTACTCTCTTGATGAATTGTTTTTCACTGCGTTGGGGGCTCCAATTGACGCATAAATGTTTTTTTGTGCTAGACTTATTGTTTGATTCCAAGATGTGGTCATGTAGGACACTCTACTTAAATATCATTTATTTTATCTGTCATACGGTCAATAGTAATTTTACACATCATCTGTAATAAAAAGTGGTAAATATTTGTCCTACTTTTATTGGTCAAACTGCCTAATGGTTGTTGAAATGAATGATTTTAAGAATAGTCATGTAGCGATGGGGTCCAACTAACTATTTGCAAGAGTTTTGGCTTCACATGGCTTGGCTTTTATGATGGATATTTGTCCTATTTTTATTGGCCAAAATTGCCCTTTGACTGTTGAAGTGAATGATGTTTAAGAATAGCCATGTAGGGATGGGGTCCAACTAACTATTTGTCCTATTTTCATTGGCCAAAATTGCCCTTTGACTATTGAAGTGAATGATGTTTAAGAATAACCATGTAGCGATGGGGTCCAACTAACTATTTGCAAGAGTTTTGGCTTCAAATAGCTTGGTTTTCATGATGGATATTTGTCCTATTTTTATTGGCCAAAATTGCCCTTTGATTGTTGAAGTGAATGATGTTTAAGAATAACCATGTAGCGATGGGGTCCAACTAACTATTTGCAAGAGTTTTGGCTTCACATAGCTTGGTTTTCATGATGGATATTTGTCCTAATTTTATTGGCCAAAATTGCCCTTTGATTATTGAAGTGAATGATGTTTAAGAATAGGCATGTAACCATGGGGTCCAACTAACTATTTGCAAGAGTTTTGGCTTCACATAGCTTGGTTTTCATGATGGATATTTGTCCTATTTTTATTGGCCAAAATTGCCCTTTGACTGCTGAAGTGAATGATGTTTAAGAATAGCCATGTAGCGATGGGGTCCAACTAACTATTTGCAAGAGTTTGGCTTCACATAGCTTGGTTTTCATGATGGAGGCTATGACACATTACACATAATGGTGTGTTGAATGTATATCTTAACATTGTTGTTTCATGTAGCTAGTAAAAAAGAAGAGAAAATCTCTTTAGTTTCATTAAATAAATGCAAACGATAAGTATAGTATTAAGAGTTTGAGTTGATAAACTAAAATATTTATTTTTTAAAAATAAATGTAATAGATAGGGTATTTAGTTTTGAAAATAATGAAGAAGAATTAATTTTTATGTTGTATATAATTTAATTTTCAAGTTACATAAAATTAATGTCCATTGTCTCATGAATTTCTTGAGCTCTACGCAGTCTTAAAAACCTTTAGGGTCAAATCTAAGTTGTTCAAGATTGAATCTGATTGCCATGGGAATGACTTAATACATATGATGGACATGGCAAGAAGTTGTAGTAAAGATCTTTTCGCCATCACCTTCCTAGTGTCTACATTTGCCAAGGTGGTGTTTTCAAACACCTTATGGGAGTTTGTCGAATCACTAGGGTCAAGTTCTACTAGGTCAACCCCTTGTTTGGATCAGCTTGACAATTATGAGCGAATGATTGAAGACAACATTCTCAAGCATGCATATTGCCTATATGATTTTGGTGCAGATTTGATTTCTTTTTGTCCTATCAGGGATTGAAGTATGCTCTAGATAGTAGGTACATGAGTTTTCCATAGTCCATGAAGTTATTGTAAGAGTGCTTTTGGATTCAACTTTGTATATTTTCGCATCTAGATAGGAACTTCTAAAATAAAGAATATATGCAATAAGTAGCTTCTGTCATACAAATGAAAATGCAAATAAAAATTTCTTTAACTACCTATAACAAATGAGAAGTAGAGAGAGCGAAGGGTTCAAAATTCCACCTATACAAAAAGTGATACAAGTGATTGTGGCAATCCGATATGGTGTGTTTGATATGGCCATGTAATGTGACTCTACTTGATTTGTAGAAAAATGTGATATACTCAATTGCAGTAATGTGATAGAACTCTATTGAGTGGTGGTGTGCATGTAATGCGATCAAGATTCATCTATGTAGAGTGATAAATTTGTGTGTGGCATAAGTAATGATGTAGGAGCATCATAGTCCACAAGCAATCTTGTATCACCAAAAACAATTTGTTTTAAAGTTTTGGTTGCTTTTGTCTAGTAGGCATTTGTCAAACATGCATGCTCAGTAAGCTACTATAGGTTGCTATAGATTGGGTATAGGTTACTACATATTCAATACAGATTGCCTATAGGTGTTATCTAAGGCCATAAACCTACTTGTAACTATGGTACATGTTGGCTATAGGTTGCTATAAGTGTTAAGTTTTGTGCCTAAAAGGTATTTGGGATTATTTATATTGCTTTCAACAATTGAAGAGTCATTTGGTGGCAGAAGATTGTATGGGGGCAATTTACTTTTCATGAGTGGTTGGATATTCTTGTCTTGGTTGAGTTTGTCCCTTTATGTTGATGTGGTGATAGTGACAATTGGACTTCCTTGGTGGGAGTCATTATTTTCTTTCTTTGTGGTAGAATAACTTCTTAAAAGGTCACGCTTTTATATTTTCCTAACTTGGTGGCATTTAGAGAATTTAGTTGTTTTCTTTGGGTAGTTAGTCATTCTTCCAAGCCATGACTATTCATATTCTTGTAGTGGCAACCATTATCATTCATTTGTGCAATGTTTTAACTGGGTCGTAGATTGTTGGTGTGAAGATGACATTTGGAATGGCTGGCAATTTCAAGGCAAAGACAAATTATTCATTAAAGATAGAGATGAAATGACAAGTGTAGATGTGGGAAGAAAGTGAATGAAGTGGTTGGGTGTGGAGAAGAAGGTAGGTTGATGTTTAACAATTCAAAAATGGTTGGGCTTCCTTTGTTAGTGTCTACTTGGTAAGAATATTTAATCAAGAAAAGGGAAAATGACTTGCAATTAGGAGGAAACATCTACTCATTTAGGGAAAGAGAGTGTAGATAGCAAAACAAGAAGGAAGGAGAGAGAAAAGAGTAATCTTCCATAGATAGAGATATGTTGGTCCTCTAGGTAGAGAGGGGAATAGAAGATAAAGAGATCCTACAAGTAGAGAGGGTATGCAATAGGAGAAGCAAAAGTTCTTTGTTGTGTAATCTTAAGGATCTTTGGAGCATGTTTATAAGCCTTTAATAGATAGATCTTGCAATTTAATGCAAGTAATGTCTTTGCTTCTATATTCATGTGCGCATGTCTTATTGAGTGTTAGTCTACTAGGTTTAGGTTGTCCTTCATTGGATCCCTTGCCTAGATTGCATCAAGTCACTACTTAAAATCTCAATCATATTAGTGACAATTTGTGCCCCTCAAATTGGTTTCATACTTAGTATGCAAGGACTCGAAGGAGAGAGAAAATGAAAGTGATAATGTAAATGATATAAGTGAATATATGTAAAATCATGTACAAAATTTCATATGTATCATCATACATGATAAGCAAATGATGAATATCAAGATAATAGTTGTTGGGGTACACAGAGCATGCAAAGATGTATCATAAGTTAAGTATGTGACATAATCAAATGATATGCATTTAAGAACACAAAGCATATGTAAACACATGGTCTAGCAATGATTATCAAGTAAATATTGCCCCTAATATAGGCAAATCATAAAGGAAGAGATGGCTCTAAAGGCTAGATAAGTATTATGTAAGCACATTAAAATGTAATCAAGTCAAAATATAGGCATGTGAGCATAAATAAATAGGATATTGATGTGAAATAAGATGTCAAGATGATTGCCCCTAATATAGATGATATGATAGGATAGCTCTAGAAGAATGATAAGAAAGCGTAAGCAAATGTGATGATAAGATATTGAAATGAGGAAACCATAAGATAAGGCATGATAAGGCTTATAAGCATAGTGAATATAGGCATGACAAAATGATAAGATTGAAGTGACAAACATGAAGTCATAAGTAGGTAGGCATGATAAGCATATGACAAATAGACACAAATCTTGGTGAAAATAAGAATAATATGTATAATGGTCATGGTATATAGATAACATCACAAGTGTGTATCGTAAGAAACATAGATCATGAAAACATATGTGAATGAAGATCAAGTGAACACACAAATTGGGAACACAGAACATGGGAAATGATGAAACTTAAACCAAGCATGCATAAAAGTGAACATAAGTAAACATGAGAGTGAAACATATGACACATAAAGAGAACATGAGTATTATAGATGAAAATGACATATGAAAGACACCCCCAAGTGGAGGAAGACAAAGCATGAGTCTAAATATAGAAGGTGAAATTAAAATAGGTATTTAACATGTAACAAACATGGCATAAACAAAAGGTCAAAGTAAAAATGATACAAAACACAAGGAAAAGTGACATGAACAACACAACACATATTCAAAGTCAATTGTGTCAACATGTACCATTAAATGTGTCTCTGCATCATCCACATACTAACTACAAATATGGGAACATGAAGTTGGGAAAGGAAAAGAAAGGTGAAAAAATGTGGCAAGTAGTAAGAAGGATAGGGGAGGGTATTTACTTCAATGAAGTCATTTACTATCATGTGTATCTACAATTTGGTGTACTATGATCAATTAACATTATAAGGATCATCATCATGCAAGTCAATATGATTATTCTCAATTTGTATCTACGAGATCTTGAATTTGATGATTTAGTTTTACACATATATCTGTGGTGTTGGCACACCCTCCTTATTTGAAAATTTTGTACTTTAGTCCCTAAGTGTGGGTGTTATTGCTTGTGTTCCCCATCCCCCAATTTGCTCTCTTCCCCTTGACTTTAGTTCTATAGATAGCATGTTTGAAGGGTTTCCCTAATTTCTTGGAATGAATACCTTAACATATATTGTTTATATGTAAGTGAAATCAACTTTATCATCTTTAAATCAGAAGGATAAAATTGATTTAATGTTTAGCTTAGTAAGAAGCACTTAATAAAAATACATGGATGGATGGTGGAGATTAAAAAGACTACCAGCAAACAAATCTTGACTGTCGATCTTTTAAAACAATGTCATAAATGTTAAACAATAAAACAAAAAAACTCTTGACCTTACATTAATTACTATTTTATTTTATTTCCTATTCTCAATGTTTAAAAACAAATTGCTAATATTTTTTTTCTTTCTAGAACATTTTTAAAACCATAAAATATGACTCTATATGGTGAAAGAGACCAATGGATCTACGCCCACAACATTGAACTATTGGAATTTATTATAATCAAATATGATCATGATATAATATTCTTGTCTTAGTTTTGACACGTGTACATGAAATATCATGTAAAACATCATAACCTTTGGATTTTTCAATGCAATCTTTTTTGTTTAATTATACAAATCTTATTTACAATATTTTTTAACTCTAGCAATATATATACTTAAATAGAGAAGAAAGTATTGCAAGCTTACCATAGATGAATGTGACATAAAATAAACTCAATAGGAAATATCTCACCTATTATTACCCACGTAACTCCTAAGATGATTTTTTAAATATTAAAAATTGTTGTAGTAATTACAAGCTAGAATTGGTCAATTTTCAATCCTTGTCCCCATTAATTACCTTTTAAACTACTAATCCTATATTAACATGAGAGTAATGAGGCACACTATACCTACAAAGTCTAATATGAGTTTTCTTACAAAGTTAATCTTATAAGGGATTGAAAACTCAAGGATGGATTGAACCCTTTCTAGATCAATAACTATACATTCTTTAGAAACGTGTCCCAATAGATTCCCTTGTGGGACAACAAATATGAATTTCTTGGGATTTAAAGAAATCCCAAATTGTTGGCGTCTTTGAAACACTTTCTCCAGATGGTCAAAATGTTCTTTAGTTTTGGAGAAAACCATTAGATTATAAAGATAAATCAAGATGATCTTTTTGATAAGGTCCTCACAAGCAATATCCGTTGCTCTCAAAAATGTGGCCCCAACATTGGACAAGCCAAAAGGCATTTTGTGATAGGAAAAAGTGCCTCATTTAGTAGTTAATGTTGTCTTTTGTTGATTTTCTTCTTTCACTAGTATTTGGTTGAAGCCAAAGAAACAAGCTAACATTGAAAATCTATCCTATCTTTCTATTATTTGTAAAGTTTGATCCATTAAAGGTAGAGGGTAGTTATCTTTGAGAAAGACCATGTTCAAATCCCTAAAATCTAAACAAAGTCGTATCTCTCATTTATTTTTCTTGAAAGATACAAGGTTGGAAACCCAAGTAGAGTGTTTGATGGGATAAACTATTTTTGAATTGACTAGCTTAGATAACTCCTACTTCATAATTAGTTCTATCTTTGGATTTACTAGCCTCTACTTTTGTCTTATTGTCTTAGCTTTAGGTCAAAATTCAATTGTATGGTACATAATGTCTCTATTATATCCTTTCAACCCTTCATATTCCTAGGCCATGAGCCAATCATATGTGACATAGCTAGGTTGACAAGGCATTCCTTCTCTTTGATAGTGCATAGCATGGTCAATTTTACTACTTTTCTCAAGGAAAGCTTAACTTTTGTATAACATTTTAATGCTTATTGTTATCTTTATTTTGTCTTTATAAGAATCATCAAGAATAATTATTTCATCTAGGTTTATCATTCCCATAGGAGATTGTTGCTTTTCAATTGGAGAATTTGATCTCCATGCGCTTCAATTGTTGGGGTTAATTCTTTTACAAATTCATTAGCTTGCTAGATAAATTGAGTAATTTACTCATCATTCTAAAATACCATCTAATGACATCCATTATCTGCTACAATAGGTCATATGATCAACTTGACAACATCCTTATTTTCCAACAAATCTTTCATTAGGACAAATTGAGAATCGATCAGGGCCACCCTATTTTCTTTTTCTTTCTATTTCTAGGGAATGGATTGAAAAAATTTAAAGTGTCAAAAGATTCTAACAAATCCCACATATAGTGCTTATACACTTTCATGAGGGAGTTTTTTTCGACACATTATGACCTTATTTTATTTATTACTAGCCCTAAATAACTATAAACATGTAGCATCTTAATACAGTTCTTCTCTACATACAACATGCCATGGACTAGTGTTTCATACTCAACCATATTGTTAGTGCAATTGAGTTGTAGATGATATGACTACTAATACTTTTTTCCTTGTGATGAAACTAAATTTATGTTGGCCCCAACTCCAATCTTGCAATTGACACCATCAAAATAAAGCTTCCATATCCTCACACTATCAATTTTTTCCTTCACTATTTCTAGGATGAGTTAGACCTCTTCATCAATGACATAATTACCCATTCTAGTTTCTTCAAATAGATCAAATGAATCCATTTCAAAAACTTAGTTGAATATTAATCTAGGTAATCATTAGGTGTCCTTAGAATTCTCCCAGTTATTGAGAACTTAGATGGAGCAAGCTCTTCCTTATCCACAAGCACACAACTTGCATCTATTTCTAGTTCTAGCTCATGCTCAACATAGTGGAGTGTAATGGGCTCAATTAGGATCTCAAATTTTGTTCCATATCATGTCTTAAGAAACATGTGGGGACCAATAAAGGGATAGGTAACTTCCAAATTTGGTTACAAAGTCTTCGGATGAGCATCGATCTCAAACATGACTGGTATTTCAGTTACTACAACATCCTAGGGAACAGTGACTATAGAACATGCATATAAATTCAATGAGAGGTTCCTAATGACTCTTACAATCCTAATACCAAGGGTTACCATCTAACTAGATGACTCCCTTTTCAACTAGTTCATATAGAAAAACCAAATCATCGACTACTCTTTTGGACATAATAGAGGTGCCATCCCTTGAATATATCATACAATTATGTAGTAGCTTCCTTCTAATAGTTAAGGTAGGATAAAAAGTGGAAGGTTTAGACTTACTTGGGTCCTAATTAGCTATTTACAAAACTATGTGCTACTTTTCTTGTAGTGTTTTCCTTTGAGGAATGATAGCTAGCTCTCTTTCTTTGTTCTTCTCTTATTGCTTGAGCACTTCGTTCAAGAGGTTCATCTACTCCAATATTGCTAGGATCTCCCTCAAGGTCACATTAGTCATCGCCTTCTTCATTCGGTCTACCACATTGAAGGGTGTAGTGCATCAAACTTTTGACACATAAGGCACCTATTTATTTCTTGGTCGCTCAAATAGTGGATGAGTTACCTTTGATTAGTTCTCATTAGGCACTTCACTTTTTTGTGTACGAGTGGAAAAACCAATTTGATAATGAATTCTAATGGCACTGCTTGTCCACTTATACTTGGTTAACTAACCAAGGCTATTCTTTAAATTCTCTCTTCTTTTCTCTAGTCATATAATTAGATTGAATCATCAATTATCCTAACAAGGCTGCCACTTCATTTCTAACAAAGACCTTATCTTCATTTCATGTGATTAGGGACTACTCAAGCATGAGCACTAGTTGTTCCTCTAAAGTGGATGGATCAAGTGAGATCCCTTGGACATTTTCTCACTAGGTTGCTTTCTTTCTTCCTTCCCATATATATTGCTAGGGATTGCCCCTTGGACAATGGATTGGAGCATGATAATCAATATATGGATAGCACCACGTACCTTGATCATCGATAAAATTATTTTAAACTAGGACAAGATCTCTTGTGGGATTAGGTGGTGAAATCTTTTGTAAAGGCTATTTTATTCAAACTATCTGGGAGTTAGGTGATTGGTAATCCTAATAAAGGCCTTACTAGTTTTGGCATTGGGAGGGAGGTCTATAGCCTTGGTTGTTTTGATAGTAGGGCCTAGGATGGGGAAAAAGTACAACTTGTTGTCTTTTGAGGACAATCAACTTATTAGTAATAGTTCTAAGAAGGTTCTCCATTTTGTTCAACTCCTTGACAATTTGGAACACAATTTGAGGGGATTTAAGAATAGGGGCTATAGTATCTTGAGGCATTTGACAAGGAAGGGAATATTATCAACAAATATAGGCATTGCAGTTCTAGGAGATAACTTTACTACCTAAATAAAATTATTTTCTACCCTCACAACTATATCATAGGCTATTGGCAAGTCATAGCCTCCCATAGGTTGAATCATGACAAAGATCTTAGGGTTAAATGCCTTCAAGTAATATAAAAATACCATTTGTGAAGGAGGCCTCATCCCAAAGAGGATTCTATTCTAGGTTATGTGAAACCTGCTATTAAAAATTAGAGACATTTTCTATTAGGGCTCTCTAAACTTGTTGTGTATCTTTTCACCAAACTCATCGCATAATTTTATGGATTTAGGGAGAAGGTTTCTACCAATTTAAGGTTTTTCCCTTGAAAGAGGCTATGAACAACCTTACTGCCACATACTCTTCTATTACCTCATGATGTGCACATAGGTTTGCAATATCTTACAAATGTTCAATAGGAGTTATTACATTCTCTCCAATGTAATATGGGAGGGATTTTAAAGTAGATGGAAGGATAGAGTTCCAAATATATGGAAAAACCAGATGTCTGCCATTATTCCATGGCACAAAGGATTGTTGATGTAGTTGGGCCATAAATTTTGTATTTTATTGAGTTGATGGTGTGATAGGTCTTTCAATGGCAATATCTTGAGGTTGGATTTGATTTGGTTGTGCTCTTCTTTTTGAAGGTAAAAAACCTACAACGGTTTAAGGTTGAGAGGATGAAACAAATCTAATAACTATAATTACTCTCAAAGACTTTGAGACACCTTAAGTTTGCATGCAAAGTCACTAGGTGAATATGATACAATTTTTACTTCAAGAATCAAGTAACTAAGACCTCACTAAAAATCTTAGTTGAGGTGAGACTTAGAGTCCTATTGGGCATGCCAAAAACTATTGATGGACTAAATATATATTTGTGATAAATTTACCATGCATGACCACCAAACATGGAAAGCCTCATAGATGTGGGATGGATCTATGAGTCATTCTCTAGGATTACAAGGTTGGCTCCTTATCTATTCTACTTAAGCCTAGTTATTGAGAGGAAAATGGAGAGAGATGAAAGGAATCAAATAACATAAAAGGAAAAGGCTCATGACAAATAGATTTTGTTTTATAACTAGAACAAAACTTTGCAACTCATGTGATGCAAGAGCATCCCAGGATGAAAGGCAATCTTGCATCAACCAAAAACATTTTGTTTCTTTTCTTGCATTGCATTTCAGTCAGTACAATCTCAACATTTTGCACTGCATTTTACCGCATGATCATTTCATAGCTCATGGCACAAGATCAAGATTCTACAAAGGCTCATCTACATCATATCTAGATTTCAAGATATTTGCAATTGTCTACAAAAAGTTATCACTATCATAAGCTTATTAGGATTCATTATTTAGAGCATTCAACATTCAGTTTGAGCATATGAAGTTTGAGGCACCTTCCCATGACTTGTGGTACCTAATAGAATATATCATAAGACATTATGGGACCAAAGGCACCTTCAACCAGAACCACAACATGATCCATCAACATTGGAGGCTTCACCATTGGAATTAGACTGACTTACATGTTTCATCAAGCATTGAACTTTGAAACCCCTTAAGGCCGATGCAGATCATTCCTTGAGCTTGGTATTGCTATATAGTCATTCAATAGATGCATTAGGAGTTAGTTAGGAAGTTGGTAGTTAGTGGATAGTTTTGAAAGTTAGATTATGGGATATCACTTCAAAGCTATATCTTTCTTGTAAGTGTAATAAGCCGGAGGACAAGACTATGAGCCAATTGTAGTCCGCATACTACTGGCATATGAAGTTTGTAATTCTTCATGATATTTAATCAATAAATTTCCATTTGTTGTTCCATTCTTTATGTTTTTCTATTGTGTTTACTCTAAGGTTGCATTGTAGGACAGCCATAGACCCTCATCTGTGACTGTACCAAGTGGTATTAGAGAAATTTTTTTGAGTCCTTTGGAAGAGAAGACATTTTGAAAGATCTTAAGGTGAACATATCATTGACCTGAGGCAACCTGCAAGTGTTTGTCAATAGAGTGCCGATTGTGAGGTAGTTGAAACCTTGTAGTCAAATTGTCGAATTGAGGTAGTTGCACCAGATCTGAGGAAGAAGATGCCACCAAGGAGGATGCCTGTTATGACCAATGTTATTGAAAGAATTGAAGAAATGTTAGAAATGATGAGAACAATGAAAGTCTAATAGGATGTTGTAAGAGGATAGGAAGAGAGGTCTAAACCATAGACATGAGGATGAAAGTGATGATGATGAATTAGGAGTTCAAATTGTGGATCAAAATGAAGAAACCCTATAGGAAGAAGAGTCAGATCAAGTAAAATGTTGAAAGCTATTTCTAAGATTGGTAAGAGACCCAGGATTGAGATTTCCAACTATGCGAGTAATTTGAACCCTAAGGAGTTGATTGAATGGATAAATGACATGGAAGAATACTTTGAGTATGAAGAAATTGAAGATCCGAAAAGAGTGAAATTTGCAAAAACTAAGTTGAAAGGACATGCTTCTATTTGGTGGAAAGAAATTCAATTGGACATAAATAAGAGAGGAAAAGAAAGAATCACAAAGTGGGATAGAATGGTGATAAAATTGAAGAATCAATACATACATGTTGATTATGAACTGGAACTTTTGAAGATATTACAAAACCTAAGGAAAAAGGAGAAAACAATGGAAGAGTATACTGAAGAATTTCACAGAATGATTATTAGGACTAGACATAGTGAAGCAAGCAGGGAGAAGGTGGAGTGGTACATAAATGGATTGAGAATAAACATCCAAGAAGAACTAAGTTTGGTAAGGATGACAATACTGGAAGAGGCATATCAATTTATGCTGAAGGTTGAAGAAAAGTTGAACAAGAGGTTTGAGCATAGACAGAGAGGTAGAGGAGGAAGATTCCAGAGAGGTAGAACACAATGTGGTGAAGGAAGGTCATATGTGGAGCATAATAAGGAAAGCAACCCATACCACAAAGAAGAAAGAAACAACAATTCATATCACTGAGGGAGAGATGACAGGAGTTTCTACTGCAATAATAGAGGAAGTCATAATTCTTACTACAATGAAGGACACCAGAGAGATGAGAGAGGATATAACAAAAGATCATTCAAAGGAACTTGTTTCAAGTGTGGAGGCGAAGGACACCAAGCATAATTTGAATGTCATCAAGGGAGAACTAACAAAGGATAGAGAATAATGCAAGGACAACATATGTGGAGGAAGAACTTGTTGGATCACCAAGTTCAGTAGGGAAACCAGAAAAGGGTAAATCATTGGTAATGAGGAGAGCTTTGTTGCAGGCAGAAACAACTAAGGAGTCATCGCAAAGGAAAATTTTGTTTAGGATAAGATGCAAATCAGGAAGGAAGTGTTGTAAAGTTATCATTGATAGTGGTATTACCATCAATTTGGTTTCAAAAGAGATGGTAAGAAAGCTAAATCTAAAGAGGTTAGAGCATCTAAAACCCTACAAGATAGCATGGATTCTAGATGAACACAAGATACTGGTGAGTGAACAATGTTTGGTGAAATTTCATATAGGATCTTATAATGATGAAGTATTGTGTGATATTATGCTGATGGATGTATGTCAGATAGTGTTGGGAAGACCATGGTAGTATGATAGAAAGGCAATACATGATGGGAGAAATAATACCTACACTGTAACATCAAATGGGAAAAGACATATCTTGATACCTTTGGAAGAGAACAAGAGCGAAGTATGTAGCAACGCTAGAATTTGTTTGGTAGATGGATGGAAATTTTTGGATGGATTAAGACATGAGAACAAGTGTTTTACATTAATTTCAAAGAAGTATGGTACCCAAAGTGCATAAAACCCCACCATAAAGGGAGAAGAACCATTGTAGAAGGAAGTAGTAGAATTATTGATAGAATACCAAGATATTGTATCGAAGAATGTGCTAGAAGGATTACCACCACTTTGGAGTATCAGTCATCATATGGATCTCATACCTAGAGCCAATTTACAAAACAAAATGGTGCATAGGATGACACCAACAGAAAATGTGGAGATAAAAAACAAGTACAGGAGATGTTGAGGAAAGGATTGATCAGAGAAAGCTTAATCCCATGTACGGAACTGACAATACTAGCACCAAAGAAACATGGAGAATGGAGGATGTGTATAGACTTAAGATCAATCAATAAGATCACAATCAAGTATAGATTCCCATTTCCAAGGATGGATGACATTATGAATTGTTTGAGCGAAGAAAACTATTTCCCAAAGATAGACCTAAAGAGTGGATACCATCAGATTAGAATCAAAGAAGGAGATGAATGGAAGACTGCATTCAAGACAAATGAAGGATTGTATGAGTGGTTAGTCATGCCTTTTGGATTAACTAATGCACCAAGTACATTCATGAGATTGATGAATGAGGTATTGAAGAAATTCTTGGGTAAATTTGTTATTGTCTACTTGGATGATATTTTGATTTTCAGTAGGACCAAGGAAGAACACTTGCGGCATATTAGACAAGTATTTCAGAGGATGAGAGAAGAGAAATTGCTGATAAACATTAAGAAATGTAGTTTCATGAAGACATAACTTGTATATTTGGGATTTGTGTGTTATATTATGGAGTCTATTTCCATATTACAATGTATTTCAAATAATGTATTTCAAGTACTGTACACTCTTAATGTAACCTCGTCGGGGACTGGGCTGGGTTGGGATTCCCCTTTTTTCACGGGTACAGATATGTGCGGATCCCCTTTTTTCGTGAGTATAGTTATGTGTTTTTTTTATACTTGTATATGGGTGGAGTCATCACCCATGATTAATGGGAATTGTTATGGGTTTGACTTGATCCATGGTTTGGTACCCATTGTTTTGTAAAATTGCTATGTCGATTACCTATTGATGTAATTATAAATAGATGGACATACAATAGGTAAAATATAGGAAGAATTGAGAAGGTGAATAGAGTGTGTGAATCTGGTAGAGTTTGTTGAGTGTAGCTCCAAATAATATTTGTGCATTGTAATTGTGAGAAGACTAATCTGAGCAAGTGTTTCTTAGTGAATGTAGCTCACATTAGGTGAACCACATTAAATCATGTCTTCATACTGTTCAATTTTCATTTATGTTCTTTATTTATCTCTCTTCATAATACTTGTTACTAAGTTTCTGAGAAATTATTCTACATTGATTTCTGTTTTATTTCTAATATTGTGTAGTGTCCCCACCCCGATCTTAGTTTTGGCTTGCGAATTCGCTCGATTAAATTTTTAGTTTACACATGGGGACATTTTGTCAAACACTTTCATTCCATTGCATCAAATAGAGAGATGATGATAGAAATAACTTTGCATAAACATGAACAGCAAAGGAAAATAATTCTGAGATACTATTGACTTATACAATGATTGATTTTCCAATGTAAGTTGCTCAGAATTTAATATCAGGTTAATACCAACTCAGTGAATACCAATCAGACTGCTTATAATGATTTTTTGAGGTTAGATTAGCATGGAGATGGTAAAAAGACTTCTCAGTAATGTACAACAGACACCTCAAGTTTTGATTTCTATAAATTGCACAGTTCTAGATCTCATAAGAAAGATTTCAGATGCCATACATATACTATTTCAGACAAGTGATAGTGATTACCATTACAATCATAACTTCTGGAAAACACAACAAATAGACTCATGGCAATCCTTTCCCATATATAGCTCTAAAATAATGCATCAACGGGTTTACACCAACGATTCTAAGACTCTATGGTGATTAATATTACACAAACTAAAACTCAGAAATTATGATAGCAAATACAATGAGATACAAGGAACCAGTAACTTGGTAATATGTGCAGGTCTGTGTTATCAACAATAGTTAATGAGTGCTTATAACTCACAATAATGTCCACGATGTGCTTTTAGGACTCCCATTCACCCTCCATAGAGGCAACCAACACTCCAAACCACCACGTATGGTCCCATCAAGCTTGAATCCTTTAAAAAGAGATCACATCCAGGTTTGAAATCAATAATCTCCACACCAATCTCTATAAATTGCAATGCAAACCCATGTCACTGTAGCGAGGGTACTGTTCACGTGGGTACTGTAGCAGCAGATTAAGATCTCAAATGGTTGTGCCTTCAACAATTTGATACTTACTTTTCAAACCCTCTAAATTTCTAAAGATAATCTCTTCAATAATGCACCATATGATTCCCATATGCCAAGAGAGAAGGTACTAAGCAGCAATAATAATATTCTTCAATATTTATCTCGAATTACTTTTGGACTGCAATGAACAATCTTCGAAACCCTCGTGAAAACTTTAGAAAATTCCTATAATGATGCTCAAATGTGACCTCTGTGTGAAGCCACCAATAACCTACACCCCTGGGTGATCTTCTCACCTATAGGTAGCACAATAAAAGAGAGACTACATTCTCCAAGATTGAAATTATAGTGAAACCCTAGGTTTCTTCTCTAAAGCCAAAGCTTCTTCAAAATAGACAAGTGTTGAATGATCAAAGAATGAATTTTCATTTGCTTTTTAACGCCTTAAATATTCTCCACAATTAGGTCGATTTCTCCAAGAGCCATTTTAATCATTTAATATCATTAAAGTATATTTGCTTTTTGCACTTTATATCTTCTCATTAAAGTGGGTGCCCAACACATCATAAATGCACTTTAATAATTGACTTTAATACATCTCATTAAATAATCTTTAATAATAAAGTCAAATAATATTTAATGATGTGAACTTTCAATTATTATTAAAGTTTTACTTTAATAATAATTAAATCTCCATAAATAAATGTCATTCATCATTTTTGACTTTGCCACTGGCTTACCCACTGCTCCCTCTATCCAACTGGATGCCTTACTAAAAATAGTAAGGTTGGCCTCTATCAACACACTAACTTACTATAAATAGTAAGTACATACAAATGAAGCCAGAATCCCCTGAATAACTTAGCCTCAGAATATGCCAATGATCTGGAGAGGAAAACACTGTTAACTTCCACCCGAAGAGCTCATTAATGCCCAACTAGACCCTCTAATCCACAACACTAGCCTACGAGGATCAAATGATAGGCTAATCTTCCAAACTTTGATGCTCTCGAAATGGGGACATTAAACATTGTGATTTATTTGGAATAATTGAAGATGGATCTAGAAAAAGTAAGAGCAATTGTTGAATGGCCAACACCTGTGAATATTGGAGAGGTAAGATATTTTCATGGATTGACAAGTTTCTATAGAAATTTCATCAGAAATTTTAGTACCATATGCACACCAATGACATAGACCATGAGAGGAGACTAGAAATATTTTAAGTGGACATCAGGAGCACATATGAGTTTTGAATTGCTGAAGCAAAAGGTGACAGAACAACTAGTGTTAGGATTACTAGATTTTGACAAAGTATTTTAGGTTGATTGTGATGCCAATGGGAATGCAATATGAGTAGTGTTAAGTCAAGAAGGGAGACCAGTAGGATATTTTAGTGAGAAGTTGAATGATACAAGGAGGAGATATTCAGTATATGATCAAGAGTTCTATGCCATAATTCAAGCCTTGAAGAAGTGGAGACATTATTTGTTGCCAAAGGAACTTGTATTGTACACTAACCATCAAGCTTTGCAGTATTTGAATAGTCAAGGTAAGTAAGAATCAGAGACACATGAGATGGGTAGAATTCATGCAATTATATATTTGTGTTGAAACACTGGAGTAGAAAGTCAAACAAGGTTACAGATGCATTGAGCAGAAGAATAGACTTGTTGACAAAAAATAGAGTAGAAGTACTAGGTTTTGAAGAACTCAAGCACATGTATGAGGATGATTTTGATTTTGCAAAAGCCTGAAAGACATGTAGAGAACCAATTATGGCATCTACAGAAGCAAGTGGTTGGATTACTTCATTCAAGATGGCATGTAGTTCAAAGGGAACTAGTTGTGTATTCTGCGGAGCTCAATGAGGGAGAATTTGATCAAGGAGAAACATAGTGGTGGATTAGCAGGACATTTTGGTATTGATAAAATAATAGCTTTGGTGAATGAACATTATTTTTGGCCCCAGATATATGAGGATGTAAGGAAGTTTGTTCAGAGTTGCAGAACTTGTCAAGTTACAAAAGGGAGTAGTCAGAATATTGGATTTTATAAACTTTGATAGTACTGGAGAGACCTTGGGAAGATATAAGCATGGATTTCATATTAGGATTACTAAGAACATAGAGGGGACATGATTCTATATTTGTAGTAGTGGACAGATTTTCCAAGATGGCGTATTTCATTTCTTGTAAGACGACAAATGATGTTGTACATGTTGCTGACCTATTTTTCAAGGAGATGGTGAGATTGCATGGATTACCAAAGAGTATAATTTCAGACAGGGATACAAAGTTCATACGATATTTTTGGAGGACATTATGGAAGAAGACCAAGACATATCTAAAGTTCAGTTCAACATTTCACCCATAGACAGATGGACAAACAAAAGTTGTAAATATGAGTTTGGGAAACATGTTGAGATGTTTGGTAGGAGATAAAACAAGAAAATTGGGATATAATTCTACCACAAATAGAGTTTGCATACAATAACTTAATGAGTAGAAGTATAGGGAAGACACTATTTAAAATTGTGACTGGAATACAACGTAGAGGAGTTGTAGAACTCAAAGACATCAATATGGAGAACAAAAGGAGTGTGGAAGCAGAAGAATTTGTAGGATACATGGAAACATGTCCAAAAACATTTGGAAGCGATGGACAACAAGTATAAGGGACAAGCATATGAGAAGAGTAAAAGGAAGCTAGGTGTGTGAAAATTGCTTCCTACACTAATCTAAAGAGGAGAGATGAGTGCAAATTCATTTTAATCTTTACAGTTACAACAATGTTAACATAAAAATGGAGATATTGCAGTAATACACAACACAAGAATGTAAGACATAAGAGAGAGAGAGACAAGATATAATGTGGGGAAAACCCTTATGGGTGAAAAACCCCACACTCCAAAACCTACACAATGTATTATCTAAACAATGAAGTTTACAACACACTTGCAATGCAAGTCTTTACAAGAGTCTTCGACACTCGTATTTGGAGACAATCTGGTAGCATAACAGTACCTGTCAATCACATAATACATCTCCTCTCGAAGCACTTGCTTAAATAGAAGTTTACAAGGCAAAAATGTACTTTCCTTGAGATGGGCATCCAACTTGGCCTCATGGCCCAAAACCCATGCCTAGGGACACTTGTCCAACATTGCAGCATGGTCATGCCACTTGTCACTGTTATCACTAGGAATTGCACCTGTATGCAAAACTGGTCAAGCACTGCAATTCTGTGTAACATGGGACTAATTTCAGGTTGTGGGTGCCCTATGATGAAACTAGACCTCCAGATTGTGGGCTGGTTCCCTTCAAATGTTCTATTGAGATGTATAATTTTACTATTTGGGAAAAGGAAGAAAGAAACTAATTGAATATAAAAGATAAAATGGTGATGCACCTGATTTGGGTAAAAATAATGCAATCTGATCCACAATGTTTTCTTAGAAAACTGACTTTTACACAATCCAGACTTTTTATGAAGGAAGGTTTGAAAACAGGTTTTTATGAAGGAAAAGGCTTTTTCACAACACAAAAAGACTATTTCTGGTTAACACAACCTAAGACCTGTGATGAATATATGCTTAATGCTGCAAGCAAGGAAGTGAGACAATAATTTTAAAGGTTTAATGATAAAACACAACAAAATTTCATCAAATCACTTCAATAATCAGCACTAAAAGGAAAGGTAATTCAACTGATCTAAAATAAACAAAAGAAAGTTCTGCTAATAAGACAAAAGTATAACCTATAACCTGTCGATCTCTCAATAAAACTGTAAAAGTGAGCTACAAGAATTCTCCAATCTGTCTGAATCAGAATGAGAATCAAGAACTAGCAAAAACAAACTTTTGCTTTACAATATATAGGTTTGCTCTCCCCAAGAGGCATGCAAAAAAAATGGACTTGTAGATAACTGCCTCTAAAAATACTCATTCCTAAGCAACCTCCAAAATCCTCAAAATTAGGGCCTAAAACTGCCACAAATTGAGTAAAAATAACTTCAATTTGGGCCTCTCTATATGTTTGACCAAAAAATTGACCAAGGACCCTAAAAATACTCCTAAAAGTCATGCAAAACCTCCTAGGTGGCCTAGTTAACTCAACTAATCAATTTGCATGATTTTGCATGAGCAAAAATTGATTGTGAGTAAATAATAAAGTAATAGAAAATTACTTTATTATTGGTTACAATTTGTTCTATTTTTGATTTTACAATTTGTGAAAAATAATAAAGTAATTTGGAAAATATTACTTTATTATTTATTTACAATTAATAACTTTGTAAAATCGTGCATGATTAGAAGAAAAATAACACTCCTTATCACTCCAATTACATTTGCCTAATTTGCATGATATGAGAAAAAATAGGACTTACGAGAAAAAAGAAAACTCCTTATACCTCCAAGTGGGAAAAATAACCCTATTTTGCATGATTTAAATATACATTAAGGAAAAATTTTATCCTTATCACTCCACATGCACTAATGAGAAAATAATATCACCCTTATATCTCCATGCATAGTATATGCCTTCATGCATAAATTTTATCTCTCATCATAACATGATAATAAACACCTTATTACTCCTACACATTATATCAAAATGCATTAAATGTATCTTCACCTTATATCTCCATTGTATCTTTAGAATCAAGGAAAATTACAACTCCATTATACATAAAAACCCCCATGCATCAAAATGTTCCATTATATCTGCATCATTATACTGCCACCATGCATAAACACTTACCTTGGAAAACTCCATCTTAGTCTCATGCATGCCATGTCTGAAAACATACCCTCTTGGCTTTGTTTAGCCACTATGCATAATTAGGAGGTATCCTTTACCTTTTGATGTTTTGAATGGAGACAAAGAACCTAAGCATGTGTATCATTGTCTATGCAATAGCCGACCACCAAGGAAACTTTAAAATGTTTATAAGGCATTGAGCCTTTCTCTCCCATCATATTGGCCCTCTTGACTTAATAAAAATCAAGCATTAATCTTTGTTTGTCGGCCACTCCATGTTATGATGGCTAGGATCTTCAAGGGAAAAGGTCTTGACCATGACACTCCTTTGGATAATGTAATTATTTGTTTTTTGCAAGTCGAAAACACACTTGGTAAAAGGGAACTTCGAACAAAAGTAAAGAAACAACCCTAAATTTGTTCACTTTTCATTTGGTCTTCTTTCTTTGGAGCTCTGCAACTACATTATGCCAACCTAGGGTTTCGATCTCTCCGTCATGTCTTTGGTTTTTTTCCCTTCAATGACTCTTCTTTATTGAAACCATGGAACTCTACATCATAAGGAAAAGGTAACACTGTTCTCTGTTTCATATGAGACATTTTATAATACTGTAGCTTTATTTCTTTTTAATGGCCGCAGCCTCCTTATTCTTTCATGGCTATCTCCATCATTGTGCACTCTTTAACACCGTCTTTCTCTCCTTGTTTCTGTATCTTTCTTCCTTCATGGTCTTCATCTGCTCTTGAAAGTTTAAGGCCACTGTGATGCCGTGGAAAGATCTCTCCTCCTGTCAACAAAAAGGGTAAGCACTTGTCATTTTCATCTCTATAGCTTCATTTGTCTTTGGTTTTACTCTTTGCAGAATCATAAGTCTATTGGTAGACATGGGTATTGTATTTTATAGCAAAAAATGCTATATCACTATCGGCCATGACTGTATCTATCTTCTTTTAGACTTGACCTGTCTGTAGATGCAGAAAACCAACAAGGGTTTGAGTTTTTAAGATGAGGGTTTTGACATCTTTTCTCCATTTTTGAAGCCTCTACCTGCTATGGTCATGCTCCTTCTATAAATAGGCATCAAATAGTGTAGACTGTTGAGGGTTTGTGAGCTTTGAAGCTAGGGTTTCAACCCTTCTTGCACTTTCATCCCTTCACAATGCCATGACCATGCATGGTCTTTACTGTTATTTCCTTCTCTTTTGACTGTAAAGAAACAAAGGTGAACCTTCTGTCAAGGGTTTGCTCATTTGGCACTTTTATGGCTTCAAATTGTTATGGCCACTCTCCTTTATTTGAATCTTCTTGACTATGTTTGCAAAAATGACATGAGGGTTTGATATCTTGATATGGGTATGCATTTTTAATGAGCATTCTTTCCTTCTGTATAACACCATCTTGACTTTGGTTTTTCTCCATCTGTTGGTAAAAGCATTTAAGAGTTTAAAGTATTAGCAAATGGAGATTTTTCTTTACTTCACATCACACTTTCTCCTTCTTGAGATTGGCATGGATGATGATGATACACTTCACTTATCTGTCCCACTGTAGCTACTGAGTATAAGCAAGTCTTTTAATTTTTTGTATGATAACAAATCTTGTGATATTCTGTATGATAACTGTTATCATCTACTTTCCATTTGCATGAGTATCATACATTTACATTTCTGTGAGGCTCTTTTGTAGCATAGATAGCTTCTTTAACTTATTTGCATATGATAAACTTGTACTCTTCAACTTGCAAACTGTATATGGTGGACCTTTGTCATGTAGTATCATCTTTGACTATGTGTTGTCCTTGTTGCATCTGGATCCTACCATGGCATAAAGATCATGCTACCTTCTTATCAGCTATTTGTATGTTTTCAAAATGCACCTATAGCTTAGATTGCATGCTCTTACCTCTCCTGCTTATTTCATCACTTGAATGTCTATTGCATCATATGTATCATGCATCTTTCTCCTACACCTGTAGTTGTCCTTGTGCATTTTTAAGGTATACCTGTAGCCTCCTTAACATGTTCATATCTCTTCTTTGCTGTTATGCATTCTTTAAATACACATGTATTTGCCTTGTGTATAATGACTGCTTATCTTATCATTTGGCTCTCACAGTAACATATATATCAAGCATCTTTCTTCATCTTTGACCATGGTGATTGACCACTATGACTACATCATGAAAGCATAATGGCATAAAAGCAATAGGACTGTTTACCTTGTGACTTTCATGCTTTTTGTCCATCCTCACTGTAGCATTTGATATAAGTCTTGTTCCTCTTTTCTGTTGTTCCTCCTTCATCACTAATGCACCTCTGTAGATGGATATGGCAACTTATGATATATCCTGACATATTCTGACTATACCTTGCTTTGTAAAAGCCACTTTGTTGATCTTGTCCTAATTGTTCATGGTGAAAGTGACTGTATCTCTCCTTGATCTTGCACTATATCTCTCCTTAAGGCATGACACCTTCTTGGCTGCACCATGGCATCACTGTAGCTTTAGGCACGGGGAATAAAGTTTGTTTGATCAAAACAGTTGATAAAATGCATGGAATCCACCTTGTTTATCCTTGGACTGTTGCATTCTTTACACTTCATTATGCTCTATGTGTTTGAATCTTTGTGTGTTCTATACATGACAGTCTCTTGCTTTTAAATCTGTACTTGACTATCATGCAATGGTGATATATGTGGCTGCTCCATAGCTTGTTCTTCCTTTAAGATCACTGGTAGTAAGTAACAGTATTTATCATTTGATGAATTGTGATCATGCTGTATGCATCTGTCATCTGCATTTTTAGCCTTTAGCATGTGAAAGTTACACTTCTCATATATCTTGTGAAGCTTTACTTTATGACAGTCAAGTTGGCATTATGTTTATGATTGTCTTGCCTTCCACTATTTCTTCTGTTGTTCTATGTGGCATTTTACTTAACTGTCTTTATGAGACACATGCAACTTGAATGTGATATGATTGTTAACCTTTGAACATTTTCAATAGTATGAAAACAACATGAGAAATACCTGGTGTAGAATGTTGTCTCATTTATACTTGTATTCTTTATTGCATAGCAAGGCATTGAATGGTATCCCTGCTTTTGATGTATTTCATATGGACCTAAGCTCTTGATAACATAGCATGAGGAAGCAACATATGATGTAATTTGTCTATTACTCTTGATATCTTTCTTGACTAAGTAAGAAAGAAGCATGCTGGGCTCAACCCTTGTGGGAGCCACATTTTAATCCACATGCTTATTTGTCTTCAAATCAGCAACAAAACTTGTCCTATACCTGCACAGTGAACAAACAAGTTAACATAAAAAGTACTTAATAGTGCTGATTGATCTTCTTCATGTTTTCTTCCTGATTTGTGTCATTTTTTGATATGATCTCTCTTCTGAATGCATGATATGATAAGTAGATGTCTCTGTTTGATAAAAGCATGTGATAATTTTAAACACCTGAAGCACTAACAGGGCCGTCCCCAAAATTTTGCAGGTTTCAACTTGATGATGGCTTGTAGTGAAGATTGAAGATTTAAGACTTGAAGGCCAGCTTCAACAACAACCTCCATCATCAGGCAATGATGGATGTTTAACATTATCATGTGTTTATTTCTTTCTCTTTTATCAAACAGATGCATAGCTCTCATGTCTGCA
This sequence comes from Cunninghamia lanceolata, assembly GCA_027924645.1. Classification (NCBI taxonomy): domain Eukaryota; kingdom Viridiplantae; phylum Streptophyta; class Pinopsida; order Cupressales; family Cupressaceae; genus Cunninghamia; species Cunninghamia lanceolata. Next base: position 10,959,573 of record BSBN01000321.1, read on the forward strand.
ATTGCTTAGTCTAGTTACTCCCACGGCTTGTGTGGGACATATTTGAACACTTCTTTTAAACATGATCAGTTAATTTGTCTTATGCATATGATGTATATGTATTTCCTTTTCAATCAATGCATGAGATAAAGTAATAGATACTTGAATGTATGTTCAAAACATGACATGAAATAACAGTGCAATACAATATCTTTCTCTCTTTTATTCAAAATTGATTAACTGAATAACCAATTTAACTTATAACTCTTGAAAGATCAAACTGTGTAGAACAAATGTATCTCCTTGAATGTTTGATTTATTGATAATCAATTCTTTTGTCATGATAACTTATCATTCTTGATTGGATTGATGGGTTATCCTGGCAACTAGATTTTCTTTTCTACTCTGTCAAGGCATCAACCATTCAATGAATGCATAACTTTGAAGTTTTCTTTTATTCCTTCTGAACAATTATACTCAGGTCTAACTAATTTTAAGTGTGAACAAAAAATTAGTAATAGTCACATCACCCCATCCCAATATGGTCACATATTCCCAAGTTGGGCAATGACAGATGCTCTTACGCATCTTATGGCTATCATAGAATCTGTCATAATTGACAACTCTTACAGCTGTAAGAGAATCTGTCATAACTGCCTAAAAATAACATATTCTACTTACAACACATCATCACCCTCCCCCAAAGATGCCTTATTCCAAGATGCTTTGTGACACATGTCTTCAACTGTCATAGAACCTTCCATTTACGACTCTTACACGTCATAGATTCTATCAAAGGAATCTGTCATAACCGTTTCGGTCAAGATTCACTTACACACTAGTCAAAGTGCCGACACATAGAAAAATACCCCTACCACTAAGTGGGACACCTATCTCCTCATATGAGGACAAAATTACATGTGGTCACCTTCCACGTAGGATGACACATCACCATGCCAACTCCCACAAGATGACGAAACGAGACTTGCATCCAAAATACATTAATAGGCAATAAATAAATACATATAATTAATTAATACAAGGAATTACCAAGGTTGAGACATCTTAATTCCCAACATTCTCCAACTTGTTGAACACCTTGTAAGAGCTAATGGAATGACATGATTTAACTACTATAGGCCGAGAGGCCCATAGACTCTGAACACCATCTGAACTTGTCCGTGCCCACTGGTTTTGTCAATGCATCTGCAACATTCTTCAAAATGTCTACCTTCTCCAAATTCACCTTCCCATCCTTTACCATGTCTCGTACGAAGTGAAACTGTACATCAATATGCTTTGTTTTGGCATGGAAAGTTGGATTCTTTGCTAGGTAAATCGCACTCTGACTGTCACAACAAATCGTAATCTATCCTACATCAACACCAATATCTGAACACAATCTCTTAAGCCAAATGGCTTCCTTGCAAGCATGAGTTTTTGCCATATACTCAGCTTCTGTTGTGGACAAAGTGACCACAGGTTGCTGCTTACTCATCCAACTAATTGCACCACCGAACATAGTAAACACGTAAGCACTGGTGGATCTCATACTGTCACTGTTACCCAGCTAATCAGAATCCACAAATCCACGAATACAAATAGAATGTGGATGTCTTGTAGGATTACCATGATAGAATATGGAATACTCAGAAGTACCCCTCAAATATCTGAACACTCTCTTTACTGCATCCCAATGTACCCATCTAGGATTAGCCATAAATCAACTAAGGACTCCCACTGCTTGGGCAATGTCTTTTCTTGTGCAGACTATGGCATACATCAAACTACCAACAACACTAACATAAGGTACTCTGCTCATGTCCTCCACCTCAGAAGGAGATTTTGGACAATCATTAATAGATACCTTTGTCCCCAATGAAACATGAACACACAATGGTCTACAATCTTCCATGCTAAACCTATCCAATATGGTCTTCACATCCTTACTCTAGCTTAACCAATGTTTTCTGTTAGCTCTATCTCTTTTGATTTCCATTCCCAGAATGTACCTGGCTGTCCCTAGATTTTTCATCTCAAACTGTGCTGACAACTGAGACTTCAAATCAGAAATCATATTCTTACCATTCCCAATTAACAACATATCATCAACATACAATGCAATAATGAGAATGCGATCATTGTCAAATTTATAATACACACAATGATATGATTTTGATCTAAAAAATCTAATCGACAACACAAAGGCATCAAATTTCATATACCACATCCTAGGAGACTGCTTCAAACCATATAAAGACTTCTTTAGTTTGCAAACCAAATTTTCTTTACCTTTCTCTATGTAATTCTCTGGTTGTGACATGTAAATCTCTTCCTCCAAATCACCATGAAGGAAAGTTGTTTTCACATCCATCTGCTCCACCTCTAAGTCATAAGCTGCTACAAGAGATAACAAGAACTGAATAGATGTCATCTTTGCAACAGGAGAGAAAATTTCACCATAATTAATTCCCTCCACTTGTGAGTACCCCTTTGCAACCAATCTGGCCTTGTACTTTTCAACACTGCCATCTCCACTGAATTTCTTCTTGAACACCCATTTGCATCCAACAAGTTTCCATCCTTTAGGCAAAGGCACCAAGTCCCAAGTTTTATTCTTCTCCAAAGAAGCCATCTCATCTTCCATGGCCTCCTTTGAGGAACCTGCATCTTTCATGCCCATAGCCTCTGTCGTAGTTCTAGGCTCATCAGTGTTAGTAAGCAAGGAAAAAGCACAACTAGAATCAAGCAATGAATAACCAAACCTATCAGGTTGCTTTCTTGTTCGTGTAAACCTCCTCAAGGGCTGAGGTTGAGGTTTTGCTTCTTCTGAGCTTTCAGAGATGCTAGAGCTCTCCTCATCATCAGGTCTCACAGGGTCTGTCAGTTCAGTATTCTTAGGGGTAGAAGGAAACTGAACCACATCCTCTTTCTTTTATGTTTCTTCTAGCTGTAGAGCAATGGAAGAAGGTGTTAGCTCTATGAAAATAACACTTCTTCTATACAACACTTTTTCAGCCACAGGATCCCAAATCTTGTATCCTTTCACATCAACACCATAGCCAATGAAAATACACTTAACAACCTTGTTCTCCAATTTAGACCTTTTCTCCCTAGGCACATGTGCATATGACTCACAACCAAAATCACAAAGATGTCTAACTAAAGGCTTCTTACCAGACCACACCTCCATAGGTGTCTTACCAATAAGAGCTGATGTAGGAGACCTATTTACCAGGTAGCAAGTAGTGGCTACAACTTCAGTGCAAAACTTTTGTTCGAGGCTTGCTCCACTAAGCATACTCCTAGCCTTCTCCATTAGTGTCTTGTTCATCCTCTCTGCAACTCCATTTTGATGCAGGGTGTATGGAGTTGTCTTATGTCTTTCAATCCATTGCTCTTTACATAACTTATCGAACTCTGCCAAACAAAACTCACCACCGTTGTCAGTCCTCAAACACTTAATCTTTTTTACTAGTCTGATTCTCAACAAAATCTTTAAACTCTTTGAACTGACTAAAGACTTCAGACTTGCTTTTGAGAAAATAAATCTATGTCCTTCTATTGTAATCATCTATGAAAGATACAAAATATACAGTTTTGGAAATCAAAGGAACACTAACAGGACCAAACACATTAGAATGAATAAGGTCCAACAAACCAGAAGACTTGTGAGAACTAGAGTAAAACTGAACATGGTTTTGCTTTCCATATATACAATGTTCCTAAAAGTCAAACTCGAGATTACAATCATTTAACCCCTCAATGAGGTTTTTATTTTTTCGGGTTCTAAGACCCTTCTCACCAATGTGGCCAAATCTCTTATGCCATAACATTATCTTTTCAGCAAGAAGCTTAACTTCCAAAGCATGAGCACCCTTGGGTACCTAAAATGCACTACCATCAGAATTTGTTACAACAGACTTTTTCACTGCTAGTTCCAATGGTGGGGATGAAGTGACTGTAGCTCTTTTCTTCAACTCAGAAGAATTATTGCACTGTGAAGTGCATGCATCCAACTGAAATAGAGTACCTATTTGAGTACCCTTCATAAGCACCATAGATCCTCTAGTCATCTTGCATCCGTCCTTCGAAAAGACAACTTGCACACCTGCATCATTCAACTTACTTATAGAAAGCAGGTTCCGTGCTAAGCCTAGGATGTGCATGACCTCAATGATCCCCTTCACTCATCCATCAAGGAATCAGATTGAGGCTCTTCCATGACCAACAATCTTTAGATGGGAATTGTCACCCAGGTACACTCTTCCACCATCGAACTCTTCATACTTCATGAACTAGCTTCGATGCAAGGTCATGTGGAATGATGCACTAGAATCAATCAACCACACATCATCAGATGCATGGGTGGCCAGGGCTGCGATGAAGGCATCACCATCATCTTGTGACTTGTTAGAATCTATGTCTGGGACATTCTTCTTCTTCTTTTTCTTTTCCTCTTTGCATTCCTTTCAGAAATGCCCAGGTTTTCCACAGTTCCAACAGAGAGCCTTAGACTTTCTAGGAGATTTGGATCTCCCATGGGATTTGGATCTCCCACGGGATTTGGATCTACCCTTCTCAGCTTTCTTGTCCTTCTTTTTGCCTTTCTCCTTGGGTCTTCCATGAACCGCAAGAGCCTCTTTGGCTGTTTCAGAGGACTTTCTCCACATCTCTTCAGATAACAATGAAGATACCACTTCATCCATTTTTAAAGTGGATGTGGTGCTCCCAATAGCCATAACAAGATGGTCCCATGAGTCTAGCAAAGAACAAAGCAAGGTCATACAATGATCCTCCTCCTCCATCTTCACACCAACGAAAGTCAACTGTGCAACTAACATGTTGAAAGGATTGAGGTGATCTGTAATAGACCCTCCATCCTCCATCCTTAGAGAATACAACTTCTTTCTTAGAAAAATCTTATTCACCAGGGATTTGGCCTGATAAACATCTCCCAGCTTCTTCCAAAGATCTTTTGTGGTCTTCTCCTCATGGACATTTAACAGGACAGAATCAACTAGACTAAGTCTTATGAGACCCTTAGCCTTCCAATCTTTGAGATCCCAATCAACTTGTACCATTGCAGTTGGTTTTACACTGGAAACAGTTTCCCATAGGTCTTGATCAACAAGCATGTCTTCCATCTTAAGTTTCCATAACTCAAAATTTGTGCCATTGAACTTCTCCACCTCTAATATTCTGGATGTGCCTGCCATCTCCTTCCTACAACAAGATTTCAGAATACTCTGCATAGACTCCTACTCAACCTAAGATTAGCTCAAAAAACCCCTACCCAACAGCTAGAACCAAAACTGGCCAGGCTCTGATACCAACTGAAAGGAAGCTAGGTGTGCAGAAATCACTTCCTACACTAATCTAAAGAGGAGAGATGAGTGCAAATTAATTTTAATCTTTATAGTTACAACAATGTTAACATAACAATGGAGATATTGCAGCAATACACAACATAATAATGTACGACAAAAGAGAGAGAGACAAGATATAACATGGGGAAAACCCTTACGGGTGAAAAACCCCACACTCTAAAACCTGCACAATGTATTATCTAAACAATGAAGTTTACAACACACTTGCAATGCAAGTCTTTACAGGAGTCTTCGACACTCGTATCTGGAGACAATCTGGCAGCATAACAGTACCTGTCAATCACATAATACATCTCCTCTCGAAGCACTTGCTTAAATAGAAGTTTACAAGGCAAAAATGTACTTTCCTCGAGATGGGCGTCCAACTTGGCCTCATGGCCCAAAACCCACGCCTAGGGACATTTGTCCAACACTGCAGCATGGTCATGACACTTGTCACATCACCCCATCCCAATATGGTTGCCTATTCCCAAGTTGGGCAATGATAGATGCTCTTACGCATCTTACGGCTGTCATAGAATCTGTCATAACTGACAGCTCTTACAGCTATAAGAGAATCTGTCATAATTGCCTAAAAATAGCATATTCTACTTACAACACATCATCACCCTCCTTGGGGCACCCAAATATGCCTTCTTCCAAGATGCTTTGCGACACATGTCTTCACCTGTCATAGAACCTTCTATTTACGACTCTTATGCGTCATAGATTCTGTCATAGGAATCTGTCATAACTGTTTCGGTCAAGATTCACTTACAACTATTCAAAGTGCCAACACATGGCAAAATACCTCTACCACTAAGTGGGATGCCTATCTCCTCATGTGAGGACAAAATTACGTGTGGTCACCTTCCACGTAGGATGACACATCACCGTGCCAACTCCCACAAGATGACGAAATAGGACTTGCATCCAAAATACATTAATAGGAAATAAATAAATACATACAATTAATTAATACAAGGAATTACCAAGGTTGAGACACCTTAATTCCCAACAAAGAGGAGACATAAGGAATTATTTGTTGGAGATGAAGTCATGGTATATCTTAGGAAGGAAAGGTTTCCAGTAGGGACATACAACAAAATGAAGATTAGGAATTTTGGACCATGTAGGATTCTGAGGAAGTTTGACTCAGGAAATGCATATGAAGTGGAACTATCAAAAGCATTTGGCATATCATCAATCTTCAATATTGCAGATCTATATCAGTATCATGAAGGAGAATCAAGTGAGAGCACTGCAGAAGTTGGTTTGAAGGATCAGATACCGCATCAACAACAAGAACCGAAAGAGTAGATTTTGAACAACAAAGTTAGGCACAACACCAGAAACAAGCAACACAAGGAGTACCTGGTTAAGTGGAAAGGAAGTCCAGAAGAAGACTTGTCATGGATTTCTCAAGTGGAGGTAGACCACATTAGTTTTCCTCTAGCCCTTGGAAAGTGAGGGACTCACTTTTCAAACAACCCTAAGTGTCTAATGCATGTGCATCCTGGAGGTTGAAAGGCAATCTTGTATCAACCAAAAACATTTTGTTTCTTTTCTTGCATTGCATTTGAGTCAGTACAGTCTCAACATTTTGCACCACATTTTACTGCATGATCATTTCACAGCACATGACATAAGATTGGGATTCTACAGAGGCTCATCTACATCATATATAAATTTTAGGAGATTTGCAATTGTTTACAAAAAATTTATCACTATCAAAAGCTTATCAGGATTCATTGTTCAAAGCATTCAACATTTAGTTTGAGCATATGAAGTTTGTGGTACCTTCCCATGACTTGTGGTACCTAATGGAACATATCACAAGGCATTATGGGACCAGAGGGACCTTCAACCAGAACCGCAACATGATCCATCAACATTGGAGGCTTCACCATTGGAATTAGGCTGACCTACACATTTCATCAAGCATTGAACTTGAAACCCCTTAAGGCTGACACAGATCATTCCTTGAACAGGGAATTGCTATATAATTATTCACTAGATGCATTCAGAGTTAGTTAGGAAGTTGGTAGTTAGTGGATAGTTTGGAAATTTAGATTGTGGGATAGTGTTTCAAAGCTATATCTTTCTTGTAAGTGTAATAAGCCAAAGGATAGGCTTGTGATCCAATTGTGGTATGCATACTTCCGGCATAAGAAGGTTGTAATTGTTCATGATATTGAATCAATAGATTTCCATTTGTTGTTTCATTATTTATATTTTTCCGTTGTGTTTACTCTAAGGTTGCATAGTAGGACAATCCTATCCCTGGACCCTCCATTTGTGACTGCACCATCATGATACAATAGTTAGAACTTCAAGAATAACAACCTCTTAGATTAATACTTTTGATACTATTGAATAACCACATATAATGCAATATTACTAACTCTATACACATACATAGAGGTTCCCTTGTTTGATTACAAAAGAAGTGAGAAAATGTCTTACATGCAAGGCTCAATAGCTCATTTACATAAAATAGATTCTAAACTAAAAATGGACATGTAGGCCACTATAAATAGCAAAACATCCAAGACACAAAGATATTTTCCCTCTAAAATATTTAAAATTTAAAATCTAAGGCTAGCAAGAGGAACATTCCCTCTACAAATCTAATGTGTTGAGTGCCTCTATAGGTAGCTCAAGAACCTTGAAATAAGTGAAAGGTATCTCAAAGTACCAATACTCCTTGTACTAGCAAAGTATCAATCATTATGAGGATTCATACGAAATGAGGCACTTGAATCAATTATCTAAGAATCATCACAAACAATGTTAGAAAAAATAAAAGCATCACTACTATCTTCATAATTGTCTAAGGATTTGTAAGAGAAATCATCAAATCTATCTTTCTTCCTAGATTTATATTCCTTCTTTATGTGACCTATCTTTCCATAATTCCATTATTTTAATTTAGACTTTTGGGAGTTTTGGACCTTCCCTTTGATTTGGACTTCCCTTTGTCTCCTAACTTCTTCTTACCCTTATTTATCCTTTGACCTACACCTTATAAATAGGGCATCCTTAGAGGAATCATCTATCGATTTTCTCCTAATTTCTTCTCTTAGTAAAATTCCTATAGTATCTTCAAGTTTAGGTGAAGAATAGTTTCCAATGTTTTTATAATGAGATTTTCTCATAAATCAAGTAGTAAAGAACAAAGTAAAATTATGCACTTAACCTCTTCTAATTTCATGCCAATTGACATAGTTGACTCAAGATTATATTGAATGCATTGAGATGATCATTTATATCTAGTTCCCTTCTTTCATTTTAAAAGAATACAACTTATTTTTCAAGAACAATTTATTTACTAGACTCTTAAATAATACATGGTTCCTATCTATCACATCTCATTTTGGACTTTATTTATAATTTAAATTATGGGACATTTTTAATATGATTGTTTTACTATTGAGTGATTCCACGTGTGTGAAAGGTAAAATAATTGGTATTTAAAATGGATAAAAATTTCAAAGTCGATTGATGACCAATTATTATTGGTAAGATTATGGATGTATATCTTGTCTTGCTTCGGCTATGATTATAAGGACTAACCAATTGACAGAAATCTAAGTGCAACTGAGTGCAGGAAGAATGTCGAAGATGAGAACATGGTTGAGGTAGAAATGTTCTAGTTGCCAACAAAGAGTTGGCATGATGGATAAACCTGATGCATGCACACACTCACTTAGTTTCATGACATTTTGCGTCATTCATATTTCTTCATTGAGTGGCTTTATTATGCGTTGTTATGTGATTACGTAGTCATGTTTGAGCATTTTAAATGGTTAATAGATGTGATTGATGTATGATGATTAGATAAATATGTGAATTTTGTTGCTTTAGTATGTTCATTTGAATTTCATAAGTTAGCCATGTATTTATACGTTCTTTTGACTTAGATTTAAATAGAATTGTATAAGTTGAATTCAATTTGATTTACTTATATTATTTAAAGAGTTTATCTATATATACAATTTAAATTAATAAAAATCTATATATTATGCTCTTGCATGAAATGATATTTTAGATAGACTTAAAATAAACATATATTTATAGATACATATTTATGATTTAAAAAATATATAAAAAATAATAATATATAATTATATAAACATATAAGCATTATATTATTTCTTTTAATTATTTATTTTGGTAATTAATTTCTTTTAGAAAAAGAAATAAGTTGAATTATTTTAATTTGTTAATTTATTTAATCATTGAATGTGCATGTCTATTTTAAAGATTTAGAGAATCAATTATTAAATTTATCATATTTGTGAATTAGAAAATTATATTTTCTAATATTATTTTTAAGTAAGATGTGCATGAATATGAATAAAGTCATTTTAATATTATTTTCTTTTATTAAGAATATAATATTATAATTTGTGTAGACACCCAAAATTGACTCATTATCATTAGTATCAAATATCACATTATCCATCATCTGCATTTGTTTAACAAACTTGAACAATATCCCTAACATATCTATTTCTTCTATTAATTAAATAAATTTATATTTATTTAATTAATTCATTAGCTATTTCTTTTATTTTCTCTAAGCTATAATTAAACAATCTTTAATTATTTAATTATCTTCATTCTTCTATTTTTAATTAAATAAATTTTATTTATTTAATTAAAAATTCCTTTCATAAGCCCACTTTCCAATTAATTAAATGAATTTTATTTATTTAATTAATTTCTCTTATCATTTATCTCATGAGCCGACATGTGTGCCTCTTTCATTAAAAAAGATAAGTGGTACTACATACTTTATTAATATCTTTCACATGTTGTACTTTTTATGTACACGGTCACACATAAGCCTTATCTTCCCTCCACTTGTCATCTACACATTCACCTATGTCTATCCTTTAATCTTAGCCATTCACACAGCACTGAATCTCCACCATTGATTGATTTTGGTTGAGTTCTATATAAACACCCTCTCATTCCATACTACATCTATCTAGCATTCATATAGCGTCTACATTATCATCCTGAGCATATTGAGCACTTGAGTATTCGTAGCATCCATTGAGCTTATCATCATTATCATTCATCCATCATGGCAACTTTTATCTTCATAATTGTTCATTGTTGAAGAAGCAATCCACATCATAAACAAGGAATCACACAATCTAGGTGATATTGTGCTTGAATTGCATGCTTTTGATTTCATTTGGATTAGATTCTTTGATGATGGTAGGGATAAGTTTTCATGGGTATGCTTGATCTTATTAACCTGATTTTTTACCTATCACATTTTGGCACGCTTGGTGGGACCCACATCCTTGATTAACTTTTCTATTTGAAGTTGTTTTTGTGAAAATTAGATTTTCTGAGCGCTTACGGCAAGTTCCAGTCGCTTTTGAGCAAAAACCAGTTGCTGTCTGAATATACACATCACCTCTGAACTGAAACCTGCCGCTTTTAGCATTTTCTGGATCACTTATGAGCGAACAATATTCACTTTCTGTCTGTTTTACATTGCTTATAAGCTAACAGTGGTCGCTTATGCCCTTATGTGAATTGATTTTAATCTGACAGTGATCACCTTTATCTAATTGAATTTCTTATTGCAAAACTAGGGTTTTCATTGCATTATGTTTTTCTTACAGATCTGAGTCGCTTATGATCCGTAACCAGTCACTTCTTGCTTTGTCACATCACTTGTGAACTTTATCAATCCACATCTGGCATCATAGGCACCGCTTATGATCTGTAACATTTCACCTGTGGCAGAATGCAGTTCACTTTTGATCAACAGTTGATCGCCTTTGGTAAACTGTGTCATTTTCAGTCTTTATCATTTACAGTTTGGTTTTTTTGGCTACTAATTGGGTATTTGTGTAGCATCTTATCGATTGTCTAAGAACAAGAGGTTATCAAACTACTAACATATCTGTTGCAGCTTCGATCGGTCCAAGACTTGTGGTTTTTCACTAAATTAGGAACATTTGGGTTTGGTGCTTAAAATGAATCATTGCTTGCTCTGTGCTTGATTGTAACCCAAATTTAATAACAAAAGTATCCTCTCCCCTTGCCTATCAAATGGATCTTGGGTGTATGAGAACTTTTTATTATCTTTAGAGGGCCTACCTTCCTGGTGTGAGAAGGGATACGACCCAAGCGGTAACGGGCTAAAGCCAAGTCCTTCCGAACCACTATATAAGAAAAGTGTTTGTGTCGAAAGCCACAAATAACGGGTGTTGTTGTGTTATACCGACTGCCAACCTCCCCCAAAACTCTCCAAGGCGTAACCCTTGAAGGTTGGGAGACTCCGTAACGGAGAGTAGCGCTGCTGCATGTATAGCCACCCAAACGGATGCCCTTATTAGCAACTTTGTGTAGTAGCCAAAAACCTTCTATTTGTTGACGCAAAAGGTGGGACCTTTGAAGCCGCCCTGATTCACATGGTTCTTAGAAGAGATAGCAGGGACAATCCTAAGGTTTGGTGAGCGACAGGCCTTTTGGGAAACCTAGATCTTGGTATGTGTGAGAAGTGTGTGTCATGGAGGGGAGCCGGTGCTACCAAGATCCTAAAGCTATCCACTTTGAATAAGCACAGCCAGGGGACTCAACAAATACAGTCCTTTCCTAACCTAGGTTGTACAATTTTGTGATTGTTGTGAGTGTGAGTGACTGCAATTACTGTTTTCTTGTCAAAAAACACAAATCAGACATATTTCCTGACAGACATAGTCACTTCTGAGTTTATACTGCCTGCATACAGACAACATGATCACTTTTAAACAACAGTCAGCCACTTTTTACCTAAACTGGATCACCTTTAAACAACAGTCAGCCACTTTTTACCTAAACTGAATCACCTTTAAACAACAGTTAGCTGCTTTTTGCCTAAATCGAATCACTTTTAAACAATAGTCAGTCACCTCTGGTCTAAACTGTGTCGCCTCTGATCAACAGTAAATCGCTTTAGAGTCAATACTAGTCGCCTGTGGAAAATTGGCTCGCCTCTGGTTAACACTGTAACCTGTTATCAGAACCAAAACTAGCTCACATTTAAGCTATTTCTAGTCGCCTTTGGCCTTTTCTAATCCACATATGAGCTATTACTTGTCGCTTGTGGTCAAATACCAGCAAATCTTAGTGACTCAGTTGAATCAGTCACAAGTCCAGCTTGTCTAGTGTCAGCATTAGCTTTCAGACCTGTCTCTGATCATTAGCCAATACCTGGACTTTGTCTCCTACTTTGAGTCTACCAACCAATTGAATTTAATGAGCTTTTCATCTTCTTGAGATCCCAAACCAACAAACCAAACATCAAATCAATCAATCCAATCAATTAACAAAACATCATCTACTGGCTTTAGCTTCAACAACATCAACAAAATAGCAACCCTTAACAAACAACTTTTCCCTTGAGTGTGTGAGCTATTCTCTAGGGAAGTCCAACCAACAATAAAGCAAGCAACCAACCAAGCAAACCAACAACAAAGCAAATAGCCAACCGAGCAAACCAACAACAAAGCAACCAAGCCAATCAACAACAAAGCAACCAGCAATCAAACAATTAGAAAACTATCATCTTTTTGGGATCTCAAAACCTTGACAAGCTAAAGTTTAGTTTTCAACATCATTCATCATGCCTCAAACTAGGAGTCAATATAGAGCTAAAATGGAAGCCAAATTGCGAGCTGAAATGGAAGCTAAATTGCAAGCTGAGATGGAAGCTAAGATGCAACAAGCTAGTTCAACACCTCTTATAGACGTGACTCAATTTACGACCGGTATGCCTCCTCATATGTTTATGCCTCATGGGTATACCATTAGAGAGTCATCTTCACAACAAGTGCAACCTCAAACATTTTTGGAGACTTATGAGGAACAATCCCAAGAAGACTTATCGGAATTTCAGGATACACATGTGTGGGATCAAGTTGAGAGACTTGTCTTATTCGAGCCTAATTGCTACTTCTTGCAACTTGCTCGCATGGGTGCTAAATGACCAAGAGATTTTGACATATCCGCTATTAGAGAGCATGATCCAAACACTCCCACTATTGTTGCAAAGGGACCATCCACTATAGTCACACCATCCCCTATCATATCACAAACTCCATCTTCCAACACATCTCTTTCACTGCCTATTGTTACTTCATTTGATCCACCACACTTAGAGTACACTCTAGAACCTTTGATAATGCCAACCAATGTGCTCCCTTTCATTTCACAAAATTTGAACATTCCACCTTTCCATGTGCCTCAACATACTCCTTCTCCTACCATGACCATTTCCATGCCTCAAGTAACACAAGCTGTCCATGTGGCCCAAGTGCAAATGCCCCAAACATCACAAGCTATCCCCATATCCCATAGCGTGCAAGCTTCCCAAACTATCCAAACAACACCAATGGTCCAAGCTTCACAACCATCGCAACCCGATATTTCCCATGTGGATACCACATCGCATATAATTACTGCTAATATGCTTTCTACTATCTCCACTAATCCGTCCAATACATCATTCAATCCCAATGTTAGTCTTATTGACATGAGTGACCCGCCTATTGTTTCTCAAGGCAATCCTAGCACTACGGTCACTTATGTTGAGCAACTTACATCCATTCCATCATCTTCTTACAATCCTTCACAAACTATCAATCCATCTTATGCTACCCAAGGTTTGCCCATTGTCACCCAACACATGACACATATCAATCCTCATGTTGTCCAAAATACAAATCCAAGTGTCCATCCTTCTTTTGCATCCACCAATCCTTCCATCACTTACCATGTCACAAACCCAACTCCAAATTCACAACCATTAACTAGTGTCAATCCATCTTCCACTTCTCATGTGATGTCAAATCTTGGTGCCACTTCGTCACAATATACCCAACCATCGCTTGTGTCTCAAGGACATCACTCCTCAACCACATATGTGTCACATACCAATCCTTTGCCATACATTGTGAGTACGCAACCTCAACAAATGGTCATGACTTCATATATCCCACAACAACAACCTCAATACACATCATACCATGTTTCACCCCCTTTGCAACAACAACAATTATCTTCAGCGAATGTTCAACAAATGATCAACCAAGCGGTAGGACAAGGCAAGAAGACATTTTCCTTAGAAAACATATGTGCTTATTCATTTGACAAGTCACTTCATATGACACCTTTTCTGCCACACTTTGAAATTCCACAATTTGACAAGTACAAAGGAAAAGGAAATCCAGAAGACCATCTTAGAGCATTCTTTGTGGCATGTCTCGATGTTGCTCATGAAGATACATATCTTTTGAGACTATTTCCTCAAAGCTTAGCAGGACAAGCTCTTGAATGGTTCTCTCATTTACCTCCAGGAATTAAGTCTTTTTTGGAGTTAGAAAATAAGTTTTGATCACACTTTGCTTTTAACATTGAACATGAAGTAAACATGAATGACCTTGTCAACAATAAACAATGCAATGGTGAAGCCTTTTCTTCATTTACTCAATGATGGCACAATATGGCTAGCAAACTATCATGGGAAATACTTGAGAAGCAACAACTCGATATCTTTGTTCAAAATCTTCATCTCGAGCTATCATTCCAACTATAATTGCAAAGTGCTAGCACCATTGATGGAATTATTTCCAAAGGAACCATCATTGAACGAGCTTTAATTGCCAAAGGTACTATCAAGATCTTTCGCGATAACAAAGATATCCTCAAAACTCCAATGGTAAATTTTGCTTTTGGAACAAAAATAAGAATGTTGTTAACGACGGTGTTGTGGACGCAAACAACATACAAACTATGAAAGCTCCCATCCACATTCAAGCTGCGTCTACAACAACACAACCTTTTCAACCAACGCAACAACAACAAACTTCAAATCCGCGCCGACAGTTTACACCATTAGCAGAACCTATGGAAGTTGTCTTTCGAAAGCTTCTCCAAGCGGGCAATATTTGTTGGATCTAGGGCATACAACTGAGAGGGGGGGGGTGAATCAGTTGTATAAAACTTCTTGTTCTTTCAAACACTTGATTCTTGGTTGTTAGTTAACAGCATATCAATTAATCATCCATGAAAGCATTATACACAAACACAAGAGCAGATAAACATCAACACATTGAACACCAAGATTTTGACGTGGAAAACCCGGTTAAGGGAAAAACCACGGGGTGATTAACCCAAGAATTATTCTCTGTTAGAAGAATAAGAAAAAGAATGGCACTTGCCAATTAGGGCTCACTGCCCGAGCACACTGCTCACAAAGAGGCCCACTGCCTACAAGGAGACACACTGTCTACAAAGTGATAAGAATCACAGTCTTGAACTGGAGAATGACATCTCTACCATGTCCGGATCAGTTCCATTTAAGCCCAAAAACTTCTGTTCTGCCTTTCGCACTTCTCTTCACTATGCCACACTCATCCACACAAAACCACACTTTGAAATGAACTCACAAACCGTTATTTATACAAGACATCGACTTAGGAACAAACATCTAAGTCGGCAAACAACCATAAGAGTATCCGCAAGATGAATAACACATCCGGTCGGCCACCACAAGAACATTCGCAGGATGAACAACTCATCCGGTCGGCTAAACAGAGCAAGAACTTCATCCGGAAGAATAACTTCAATTCCGGGCTCTATTATCAATGCGGATCAACAACACAACCTCAACATGATCCAGAAAACTTCACAAGCCTGCCTGAATGACTGGATACATCTGCACGTCCTTTACTTGCTAGAATCTCTTGTCTTCCTCATCCGGAACTTCAAGAACATAGTCTGTCGTCACTGTAGAAGGTACTTCCGGACCTTCAAATCATACATTATCAATGCGGACCAACAACACAACCTCAACATGATCCAAGAACCTTCACAAGCCTACCTGAATGACCAGGTACGTCCGCATTTCCTTTACTTACTGAAATCTCTTATCCTCCTTACCCGGAACTTCAAGAACACAGTCTGTCGCCACTGTCATAATGCAAGAGGTACTTCCGGACCTCCCAATCATACACAGCTCAAGATGGCACATCACAAGGACATCCCAAACACTCTTTCCAATCCGCAGATTAGGATTGTACAATTCCAGACCTCACCGGACCTTTCTGTGATCCTCTGTCACCTCTAAGCACTTTTCCGGAACCGGTTCCACACAGACAGCCATAACTTCTTCAGGTCTTCATGCGGACCTCTGAAAACTTGACTGAAGCATCTCAAGATTCATATCTGCAAACCCTTTAATCCGCATCCTCCGGTTCTCAACCTATCCAATATATTTGCCTTCTTCTCATCACTGTTCTTCACTGTTCCTGACTGAGGCTAATTTTCTCAATATCCTCAACACACAGCTCATCCAATCCTTCTTGTCAATGTAATATGAGTATGTTGACATCAATGACAACACTAGTTCACCTCATACTTGCAACAATCTCCCCCTTTGTCATTGATGGCAACATATGATGTGAAAAACCATCAAGACAAGAACTTCTCCTTTCTGTCACAGCTCCCCCTATCAACAACAACTTTTCACATGTCTTCTCTTCCTTTACTGCTCCCCCTTTGATCATTAACCACTTCTTTTTCACATGTCTTCTCTCCCCCTTTGACATCAATGGCAAAGGGCTCATACTTGCAAATCTAATACATCATAATCATACCAGCTGCTCCCCCTTAGTAGCAGCTCCCCATCATCAATCCGGATCACAAGATATGACTGTGATATCCACCGGACTGATGCACATCAGTGCATCCTAGTTCATCACCGGAGGGGCCATGACCCCTAACTTCTCTTAGAGATATTCAAAAGAGTCCTTGGGAAGAGGTTTTGTAAAGATATCTGCAATCTGATCCTTGGAGGGAACATACTCCAATCTGACTTCTTCCTTGTTTACTTGTTCTCTCAAAAAGTGAAACTTGATAGATATGTGCTTGGTCTTAGAATGCAATACCGGATTCTTAGAAATATTAATTGCACTTGAATTATCACAGAAAATTGTGATAGGCTCCTCATATTCAACTTTAATGTCTCTTAGCATCTGCTTCATCCATAAAATTTGAGTGCAACTACCTGCTGCTGCAATGTATTCTGCTTCAGTTGTAGACAGAGATATTGCATCTTGTTTCTTGCTTAAACAAGAAACCAATCTCTTCCCCAAAAAGAATGCTCCACCACTAGTGCTCTTCCGGTCATCCACATCTCCTGCCCAATCTGCATCTGTGTAAGCATGAAGAGAGAAATCCAGATCTCTAGGGTACCATAGACCATACTCAACTGTTCCTTTCAAGTACCTAAAAATTCTTTTGATTGCCATAACATGAGATTCTCTAGGATCAGCCTGGAATCTTGCCACAAGACCAACAGCCTGCATTATATCTGGTCTAGTTTGAGTGAGATACAACAATCCACCAATCATTGATCTATACTTTGTCTGATCTGCCTTTGGAGAATCATCATCTTTGCTTAACTTACATCCGGTTGCCATAGGAGTGTTCATAGGCTTTGAGTCTTCCATACCAAATTTCCTTAACAATTCTTTCACATATTTGGTCTAAGAAATGAAGATCCCTTCTTTTGTTTGAGTAATTTGCAGACCCAAGAAGAAATTCATTTCACCAAGCATAGACATTTCAAACTCACTTTTCATCTGATTTGCAAAAGTTTTGCACATACTATCTCTTCCTCCAAAAATGATATCATCCACAAACACTTCAACAATCAAAATGTTTTCATGATCAATTTTGAAATATAAGTTACTGTCAGCAGTACCTTTGTTGAATCCAATCTGCACAAGATGCTTATCCAACCTTTCATACCAAGCTCTTGGGGCTTGCTTCAATCCATACAAAGCTTTCTTCAACTTGCAGACCATATCATCATTATCAGACAATTGAAATCCATCCGGTTGTTCAATGTAGACTTCTTCTTCCAGATCACCATTTAGGAAGGCAGACTTGACATCCATCTGATATACCTTGAAGTCTTTGAAGGCAGCAAATGCAAGAAGTAATCTGACTGCTTCAATTCTTGCCACCGGAGCAAAAGTTTCTTCAAAGTCAATTCCTTCTATTTGAGAGTACCCTTTGCAGACCAATCTAGCTTTGTTTCTGATTACTTCACCAGCTTCATTTAGTTTGTTCCGAAAGACCCACTTGGTTCCAATTACATTCCTGTCTCTAGGTCTGGGAACAAGATCCCAAGTATGATTTTTCTCAATTTGCATCAATTCATCTTCCATTGCTTTGGTCCAGTTTTCATCATTGCAGGCTTCATTTATTGTTTTAGGTTCAATCTTTGAAATCAAACAACATTCATCCTGATTTTGAGTAACATTCCTTCTAGTTTGTACACCTTTGCTTCTGTCACCTATGATCTGATCTTCAGAGTGGTTCAGTCTTACATACCTTGGAATTTTGGGAGTATCCTGCACTGCTGCTTCTTGATCAGGCTCATTCAAACCTATCTCTTCTTCCTGATTTACCGGATCAGGCTGACTCTGTCTCACCGGAGAGGATTGAGTTCCTTGAACACTGTCTTGGTCATCTTCATCAAACTCATAAAATCTTGAAGGCTTCTCAATTCCTTCATCAACTTTTACATTGGTGCTTTCTATCATCTTCCTCAATCTCTTATTGTAACACCGGTATGCTTTGCTTTGAGTGGAGTAACCCAAGAAAATTCTTTCATCACTTCTAGCATCAAACTTTCCTAGATCTTCATCTCTTTTAATATAACACTTGCTACCAAATACTCTGAAATATTTTACAGTAGGAGTGATGCCAAACTAGAGCTCATAGGGGGTCTTACAGGTGTTGTTTCTAATTTGAACTCGATTGAGAGTGTAGACTGCAGTGCTGATAGCTTCTTTCCAAAACATCTGAGGAACATTTGCTTCCAACATCATTGTCCTGGCAGCTTCCTGGATGGTCCGGTTCTTTCTCTCAACTACTCCATTCTGCTGTGGAGTCCTAGGAGCAGACAACTGTCTCCTTATACCCTGCTTCTCACAAAAGTCAATGAACTCACCAGATGTAAATTCACCACCTCTATCAGACCTTAGACACTTTAATTTCAATCCGGTTTGATTCTCTACCATAGCTTTGAAGATTTTGAACTTCTCAAATGCTTCTGATTTTTCTTTTAGAAATGTAACCCACATCATCCGGGAATGATAATCAATTAACAACATGAAATATCTATCACCTTGCAGACTCTTGATTCTTGTCGGACCACAGAGATCAGTATGTACTAATTCCAACAATCCGGTAGAAGACTGATCTTTGCTTTTGAAAGAGACTCTGCTTTGTTTACCTAACTGACATTCTTTGCACACACTATTTGTAGGTTTCATCAATTTTGGAAGATCTCTTACAGCCTGAGTATTGCTTATCTTGATGATGTTATCAAAATTTACATGACACATTCTTCTATGCCATAACCAACTCTAATCAATTTGAGCAAACAAACAACTTTTATTTGAACCAACCAGATGAAAGATATTACCTTTTGTCTGAGTACCGGATGCAATTTCAGTTCCGGAGCTTGTAAAGATTCTGCATTTTCCATTCTTGAACCGGAGATCATAGCCTTTGTCCACTAACTGACCAACACTGAGAAGATTGTGCTTCAATCTTTCAACATATAGTACATTACCTGTTTTGCTCTTTCCATCAAAGGAAATAGTTCCCCTACCTCTGATTCTGCCAGCAGAATTGTCACCAAACTTTACCATTCCTCCTTCATATCTTTCCAAATCTAAGAACTTATTCTTGTCACCAGTCATATGGTGAGAACATCCACTGTCAATAACCCAATCATCCTTTTCTTCCACTTGAGCAGCCAAAGCTTTTTCAACAACTTTGTGATTGACAGATTCAGAGAGTATTGAATCTTCTTCCTTGATGGCAATAAACACCCACTCATTTCCGGATTTGCTTCCTAGTTCTGATTCATCATCTGTTACTCCTTCATTGTCATCTTCTTCATGAACATAATAGCAATTCTTTTGAAACCTTTGTCTGTTAGTATTAGACCTTGTAGATCTTTCCGGACATCTTGAAGCAAAATGACCAATCTTATTGCAGTTGAAACACTTAAAGGGTAGTTTTCCTTCATACTTACCAGATCCTCTTGGCAGTCTCTTTGCAATGAGGGCTTCAAGTTGAGCTGTTTCTGCTTCTTCTTCTTCCATGTCTCTTCTTGCTTGATCATACCATGACATCTTCCTTGATGAGTTTTCTCCCGGATCAAATCTCTGTTTGCCTTTCACATAGGTACTGGCTTTGAAAGCAGATTCAGTCTTGGGAGGATCATCTCCAAACTCGGTCATTTCAAATGCAGCTAGTTTGCCAGCCAGTTGTTCTCTTGTGACAGTTGTGTGGGCTCTGATTTCATCAATGGCAGCAACCTTGATTTTGTAGGCAGCAGGAAGGGATCTTAGGATTTTGCAGACAATCTCATTTTCATCTAGAGTTCCACCAGCATTTCTAATTCCACATACCAGCTCATTCAATCTTGGCATAAAGGTAGTGATGTTTTCATCATCTCTCATTTTCAATCTTTCAAATTTCCCTTTCAGACTTTGCAACCTTGCACTTTTGACAAACTCATCTCCTTCATACAGAAGTTCCAGTTTAGTCAGGATCTCATATGCAGTTGGTAGGTCAATAACATTCGAGAGATCTGAGTCATTCAATGTGCTTAGAAGAGCTTCCTTGGTCCGTAGATTGTTTTCAGCTTCTGTGATTTCATTCAGAGTTGTCAGACCACCTTGTGGAGGTACATAAGGTTTTGAAACCATAGCCAAGTATGCTTTTCCCATACATTCCAGGTGACACTTCATGCGACCTTTCCAAAGAGTGAAGTTGGTTCCATCGAACTTCGGACTATCCTTCTTGTAAGACGACATCCTGGATCTCCTCAAGCGGTTAAGCTTCTTTCAGAGGAACTTAGCTCTGATACCAATTGTTGGATCTAGGGCATACAACTGAGAGGGGGGGGTGAATCAGTTGTATAAAACTTCTTGTTCTTTCAAACACTTGATTCTTGGTTGTTAGTTAACAGCATATCAATTAATCATCCATGAAAGCATTATACACAAACACAAGAGCAGATAAACATCAACACATTGAACACCAAGATTTTGACGTGGAAAACCCGGTTAAGGGAAAAACCACGGGGTGATTAACCCAAGAATTATTCTCTGTTAGAAGAATAAGAAAAAGAATGGCACTTGCCAATTAGGGCTCACTGCCCGAGCACACTGCTCACAAAGAGGCCCACTGCCTACAAGGAGACACACTGTCTACAAAGTGATAAGAATCACAGTCTTGAACTGGAGAATGACATCTCTACCATGTCCGAATCAGTTCCATTTAAGCCCAAAAACTTCTGTTCTGCCTTTCGCACTTCTCTTCACTATGCCACACTCATCCACACAAAACCACACTTTGAAATGAACTCACAAACCGTTATTTATACAAGACATCGACTTAGGAACAAACATCTAAGTCGGCAAACAACCATAAGAGTATCTGCAAGATGAATAACACATCCGGTCGGCCACCACAAGAACATTCGCAGGATGAACAACTCATCCAGTCGGCTAAACAGAGCAAGAACTTCATCCGGAAGAATAACTTCAATTCCGGGCTCTATTATCAATGCGGATCAACAACACAACCTCAACACGATCCAGAAAACTTCACAAGCCTGCCTGAATGACTGGATACATCCGCACGTCCTTTACTTGCTAGAATCTCTTGTCTTCCTCATTCGGAACTTCAAGAACACAGTCTGTCGTCACTGTAGAAGGTACTTCCGGACCTTCAAATCATACATTATCAATGCGGACCAACAACACAACCTCAACATGATCCAAGAACCTTCACAAGCCTGCCTGAATGACCAGGTACGTCCGCATTTCCTTTACTTACTGAAATCTCTTATCCTCCTTACCCGGAACTTCAAGAACACAGTCTGTCGCCACTGTCATAATGCAAGAGGTACTTCCGGACCTCCCAATCATACACAGCTTGAGATGGCACATCACAAGGACATCCCAAACACTCTTTCCAATCCGTAGATTAGGATTGTACAATTCCGGACCTCATCAGACCTTTCTGTGATCCTCTGTCACCTCTAAGCACTTTGCCAGAACCGGTTCAACACAGACAGCCATAACTTCTTCAGGTCTTCATGCGGACCTCTGAAAACTTGACTGAAGCATCTCAAGATTCATATCTGCAAACCCTTTAATCTGCATCCTCCGGTTCTCAACCTATCCAATATATTTGCCTTCTTCTCATCACTGTTCTTCACTGTTCCTGACTGAGGCTAATTTTCTCAATATCCTCAACACACAGCTCATCCAATCCTTCTTGTCAATGTAATATGAGTATGTTGACATCAATGACAACACTAGTTCACCTCATACTTGCAACAATATTATGTTACCGGATGCACCACCCAATGGTGAACCGCTATTCAAAGCTCCTTGGTACAAAGAAAATGAGTATTGCGATTACCATAGAGTTAAAGGACACAAAACAAATGGTTGTATGCGCTTAAAACATGTTATCCAAGATTGCATCGATCAAGGTTTAGTCAAAATTACACCTTCAACAACTCCACCAGCACAACAATCAACATCAAACTATGATCTAGATGCTTTCAAGAATCCACTTCCATCTCATGACAAATCAAGTAACCCTCATGCTGGGAATGCCATTCAGTACACCTATGAAGCATCTACTATTGGCCGCATTGACCATGCTCGATTTCTACCATTACTACCCAAGGCAAAGCACCTGACTACGCTGTAACCACCCGAAGAGGTCGAGTCACCATTCAAGGAGCACCTGTCCATCCTCCTTGACCATTCTCCAACTATAATATCCTTGACCACCTTGACAAAACACCTGCGTACATATCCATTCTTGAGTTGCTTCACATATCCCCTGCTCACAAAGCTATTCTTGACAAAGCCTTATAAGAATCTTTAGTGCCCAACGATATTGATATCACACAATTCCAATCTATGGTTGCTAGCATTACAGCCCCTTGTCATTTAACCTTTTCTGACAAAGATCTTCAGCCCTCCATTTACCCTTCATACAACGAAGCCCTCCACATTGAAGTGTTTGTTAAACAATGCCGTATCAAACAAATCTTGGTAGATGGTGGAGCTGGTCTTAATATATGTTTCTTGAAATTAATAAAACAATTGGGATATTCTAAGAAAGATGTTGACACCTTCAAAGTCATTACTATCAGAGCATATGATGATGTCGAGCAAGATGCTGAAGGGATTATTTACTTGCCTATTCAAGTTGGGCCGGTCACTACTGAAACCCGTTGTCAGGTTCTTGATATTGACCTTCTGTTAGTGCCTGAATTGACTGGTAGTTTTCTGAGCAATTTTCATTCAGGCACTCTCCCTAAGTATCCAAAAAATGTTCTAAGCAATGGACCTCCTCAGTATTTTTCAGCTGCATCATGATATTTCTGAAGGAGGAGGTCATCATCATCATGTTTGTTTCGATGATGGTCAGCATCATCATGTTCTCTGTCGACTGGTTTTTCATCGTCATCATCATATTCAGTTATCGGTGATGTTTGGGTTTTATCCTGATGATGCTGACGAGCTACAGTGCGCCCTGATCTGCTTGCGAGGGTGATTTTTCAAAGGCTCCGGTGATCTTCCATTTATCACCTTGCGCGAAGATGATGATGATGTTGCCCTGTTATTCTGAGGGGGTTATTCTTTGAGTTGTTCGACCTGACCTATTTCTTCTAAGGGTCGTCTTCATCATCATCATCATATTTCCGGTTATCACCGTGTCGCTTGCGAGGGTCATCATATTTTCTGCCTTCATGATATTTTCGCCGGGGTGATATTTTTATCATCGGGTGATCTTGGTTATGATCATCCTGATGATGTTGTTGAAGAGTTCTAAGTGTGACCCGATATTCACTGGGGTCATCATATTTTGAACGTCAGGATGATCTTAGTCAATATCATCCTGATGATGTTATATCACTTCTTGTTCGTTGTTTTGTCATCCTGATGATGCTGACGTCATTCTTACATCAGGGTGATATCCGGTTCTCTGCCTATCTGCATCATGATATTTCCGAAGGAGGGGGTGGTATTTCATATCACCCGGGTGTATGTTTGTTCCAGCGTCATGATGATGCTGATATCAAGGAGATATCCGCCTGCCGGCTTCGCGCATTATCTACTGGGGGTGATCTTTTCAAGCAGCATCAGCATATTCAGTTATCACCCCGATTTTATAGTGGAGCTACAGTGCAACCTGATATCTGAACATCAGGAGGATATTTCCAAATATCCGGTTATCTTCCGAATATCATGATGATGTTAATATGATGATGACGTCATCAAGGTCCGGGGGGGGTCATATTTCTAACACTGATCATCTTAAAGAGACCTCCTGATATTTGCAAACATGATGATGACGTCATCCGGATATGAGGAGGTGCGCAGTAGGCAGGATATGATGATGGCGTCATCAGGATGTTCATCGGCCAGACTTTTGGTATAAGCTCAGCAGGAGGATGTTCCTCCGATGGATCCGGTTGTGCGGGTGATGGCGAATATCATGCAATTGTATTGCAATATGATGATGACGTCAGGGTGATATTTCGGGCAACAGGATATCATGCTGCTGGAGGATGATGATGATGAGGTCTATACTAGTGTCGTCAGGAGCAAAAGCACCGACATGATATATGCTCATGACCTAGTATATAAAGTGTTTATGAGGTTGCTGCGGGGTGCATGTGGGATAATGTTATCCTGCATATTCGAAATATCATGATGATGAACCTCGGCGGGAAGTGGTTGCGATTAACTGTTTGATGTTCTTCCCGAGGCCGCGGGTTGGTGCGCCATCAATGGCGATTGTTACAGAGGTATGGGCGATGGCGTGGACAGATGTAGTACCTGATTGAAGATCTGGATCCCTAGGTGGCGGCGCAAGGCTCGAGAAATCTTCCTGTCTCCTCCCCTACCTGCTGCGTTAATGTTTGAGCGCCATTTCTATGTTACTGTATATCTGGCGGGTTTTTTGGTCAACTTGGTAGTTAATGCTGAATACATCCTCCTGCTATATAATGCAGATGGTGTCATTCATTCAAGGTTGTTGAAAGTTGATGATTTTTGGCTCTGTAATCCAAAACCAGCTGATCTGGTTGCTCTGTACAGCTTGATCTTGTGAGTTTATGTATCTCTTGTTGTAGGACTTGGCATGAATCCACTGATTTCATGGTTGATCTTGTATGAGTAATGCTATCTTAGCAT
Organism: Cunninghamia lanceolata; assembly: GCA_027924645.1. NCBI lineage: Eukaryota > Viridiplantae > Streptophyta > Pinopsida > Cupressales > Cupressaceae > Cunninghamia > Cunninghamia lanceolata. The sequence goes on from BSBN01000321.1 coordinate 10,985,254, forward strand.
GTGTTGTGTTAATTCTGTCTCCAGTATTGCATGTATCCTTCTTCTGGATCTGGATGTTTGCTTATGTTTAGATTCTAGAGCATAGAATTCCTATGTTGAATGTCTGATCTTTTAACCTCTGCTCAAGGGGCAGATTAAACTGTTTTCAGGTTGAACATTGGGAAGGGTATACTGCAGTAGGGATGCCATAAGTAGAGATAGCTCAACACTCTTCATTGGGAGATATCTGTAAGGCAGATATCATGTGTATCCCCCTGAAATCCAGTTCTAGCTATTCATGCTGATCATTCACAGGTGTATGTCTACCGACTCCAAGCCCTGGATAGGCACCAATCATGCTGTGTTCTTGTGTTATACACCATGTCCAGCTTTGCATCCAAATTCATATCAAAACACTTCATACCTCCACCTGTTAGTTGTAGGAGTAGGATTAGGAACCCCCTGCATACTCTCATACTCAACCAGACATCATGTCCAAGAATGTTGCCAGCCTTGTGATCTATCATGCAGATCTTGGTCCATACATGAGAGTATTCTGCCTGTTGCTGTCAAGTTAGATCCTTCTATCTTTGAGCTAGTCAAGGTTACATCTTGAGTTATAGGGATACCCCCCTTGGTGCGGCAGAACCAGAAGTGAAGGGGAGGAGCTCACGCAACCTCCTGTATTCAGTTGGCCTGAATCTGCCTGTGCATTAGAAGTGGCAAATCCTAATGCTGATTCAGAAGAAATGTCAACAAAATGGCGACTCCGCTGGGGAACGTTAATGTAAAGTGATATCCTGTAGTCTCTGGTGAAATGATGCTCTGCTGGTGGAATGAACCTGGAAAAGTAGCTTTCAGCTGCTGTAAATTTTGTCCTCTCTGGAGAGGTGGCGACTCTGCAAAAAAGATCCAAATGCACATGGAAGATGGGTGTATGTGATGAGACGGAAAGATGTACATATTTCTGCATCTGTGTGAGAAAAGGTACTTTGTTACTTCCCCTTTATTTGCTGTTTTACTGCATAGGTTAGATCCCAGGGGAAGCCTTAGGTCTTAGACAGACAAACAATGTCTAAGAGTAAGATTTTTATGAATCCAAGTATGAGTTATCCCACACTCAGTGGTAAAATGTTGGATAAAGGAATAGAAGAGATAAGAAATAGGTTGATATTCTTAGAGGCTGAGCAGGCCCAGTTAAGAAGCAGTAACCCTGTTGTGTCTGCCAGTCTGAAAACTAAACCTCCTGTCAGCCCTTTTGATCCTTTGTATGACCAACTGGATTTGTCATGGGTGGATTATAAAGTAGAAACTATGCCTGCTAGGATATACTGTCAGATGCCTAGATTTGGTGGTCACAATGTATGTGATGGGAATGCACATATCCAAAATTTTCAAAGTTTTATGGGAAAACATTCATTCAGAGATGAGGATATGTGGATGAGGTTTCTTGTTAGGTCCTTTGATGCAAAAGCAAAAGACTGGTATTTGAGCTTTCCAAAGAAATTTTTTGCCTGTTGGGATGAGCTTGCTGACTGTTTCAAGGAGGAATTTGCAAAAGAACCGGCTGATCTTGTTGCAGAATTGATGAGAATAAGAAAACAAGATGAAGAGCCATGTGTTAATTTCAGTCATAGGTTTGCAGTAGCCCTTTCACATGTCCCTGAAAGTTTCAGACCTGATATTTCAGCCTGTGTTGGCATATTCTTTGAAGCTTTTGAGGAGGGCTCTAGTGCATTACTGAGGGATTTCAAGGTGACAAGTATGCAGATGGCATACAAATTTTTAGAAAATGTAGAAGAAATGAGAAATGTGCACCTGCTGAAACCCCTGTCCCCAGGCCTTGGTGTGAATAATTGTTGTGAAGCTGCAAATGACCAAATGATTATGGCATCATGTGCAGATAAAAATGAAAATAAAAGCATAGAGGTTGAGACTGCTGTATTTGAACATAATGCTAACAATACTGCTCAACTGGATTGTTCACCAGTTGAGGATGCCAGTGAAAGGACTAATGAGGATTCCCATTGCAATGATGAGGCAGCTGACCATGAAAACAATAACGAGGTTGTGGACAGCAATGAGCAATTTTTAGAATGGACCTGTGGAGACAATTGTGAGTATTGTACTCAAGACAGAGAAGATATAAGCAAACAGAGAAGCAGTCCTATGTGTGACCCATTGCCTACCTTTCAAACACATGGAGATCATGAAGAGCAGTCAGAAATTGAAATAAGTGCTAGTTCAGAGCATGATTGTTTTTCATTTGATGGCTGTTTTGCTTATGACACACAGGCTGATACTCCTCCACAGAGTGAATCCATTGATGATGAAGAGGTGTGCTCTGCTGCCCATGAACAAATGGCATACTATGATGAAACTGATGCACCTGGGCCACCCATTTATGACACATATGGTGATGAGGATCTGTCTGAGTATGGTGAGGATCTAGACACTATTTTTGGCTTGGATTCTGTTTCTCATCTTGATGAAGGAGGAAACAACATACATCAGGTAAGTGACTGTGAAAATGTGCCTGACTTAAAACAGATGCCAGAGCCTGATCTTTTCCAGCCTGGTGGACCAGATGGTTGTGTACATGATGTACACAATTGTGATTTTGAAAGCTTTTCTTTTGATGAGCCAGCATATAATACAATGAGCCTTGATCTTCCTAGTTTTGTGGTGGACTCCGAATGTTTCCTATTTGCAGTCCAGCTAGGAGATCATGTTGCAATGCATGATGATGATATAGATGATAACCTGTGTTCCATACCATTTGAGCATGCATTGCCTGATATATTCTGCACCCACATGTCACATGATGCTGAAGGTTATCTGCACAGGTTTGACAATGACGAGCTAAATCAAAAGGTTGAATATGCAGATGACAAGATTTGTTTGTGGGTGGATGTTTGTAGTATCTCCAAGCTTGACCCAGTGCATGCAGATGAAAATAAGATATTTGACAAAGGGAGATACATGTTTTTCTTTTCTTGGTGGCCTTAGGCCATCAAGTGTGTTTGGTGATGTAGGTCAGTGCAGTATTTGACTCTGTGCCCAATGGATAAGGGACTGGTCTGCATCCCAGAGATCTGGTGTTCTCGCTGCAGGTTTTCACCTGCACGTCCCCAGACAGAGCCACTGTTAGTGCCTGAATTGACTGGTAGTTTTCTGAGCAATTTTCATTCAGGCACTCTCCCTAAGTATCCAAAAAATGTTCTAAGCAATGGACCTCCTCAGTATTTTTCAGCTGCATCATGATATTTCCGAAGGAGGAGGTCATCATCATCATGTTTGTTTCGATGATGGTCAGCATCATCATGTTCTCCGTCGACTGGTTTTTCATCGTCATCATCATATTCAGTTATCGGGTGATGTTTGGGTTTTATCCTGATGATGCTGACGAGCTACAGTGCGCCCTGATCTGCTTGCGAGGGTGATTTTTCAAAGGCTTCGGTGATCTTCCATTTATCACCTTGCACGAACATGATGATGATGTTGCCCTGTTATTCTGAGGGGGTTATTCTTTGAGTTGTTCGACCTGACCTATTTCTTCTAAGGGTCGTCTTCATCATCATCATCATATTTCCGGTTATCACCGTGTCGCTTGCGAGGGTCATCATATTTTCTGCCTTCATGATATTTTCGCCGGGGTGATATTTTTATCATCGGGTGATCTTGGTTATGATCATCCTGATGATGTTGTTGAAGAGTTCTAAGTGTGACCCGATATTCACTGGGGTCATCATATTTTGAACGTCAGGATGATCTTAGTCAATATCATCCTGATGATGTTATATCACTTCTTGTTCGTTGTTTTGTCATCCTGATGATGCTGACGTCATTCTTACATCAGGGTGATATCCGGTTCTCTGCCTATCTGCATCATGATATTTCCGAAGGAGGGGGTGGTATTTCATATCACCCGGGTGTATGTTTGTTCCAGCGTCATGATGATGCTGATATCAAGGAGATATCCGCCTGCCGGCTTCGCGCATTATCTACTGGGGGTGATCTTTTCAAGCAGCATCATCATATTCAGTTATCACCCCGATTTTATAGTGGAGCTACAGTGCAACCTGATATCTGAACATCAGGAGGATATTTCCAAATATCCGGTTGTCTTCCGAATATCATGATGATGTTAATATGATGATGACGTCATCAAGGTCCGGGGGGGTCATATTTCTAACACTGATCATCTTAAAGAGACCTCCTGATATTTGCAAACATGATGATGACGTCATCCGGATATGAGGAGGTGCGCAGTAGGCAGGATATGATGATGGCGTCATCAGGATGTTCATCGGCCAGACTTTTGGTATAAGCTCAGCAGGAGGATGTTCCTTCGATGGATCCGGTTGTGCGGGTGATGGCGAATATCATGCAATTGTATTGCAATATGATGATGACGTCAGGGTGATATTTCGGGCAACAGGATATCATGCTGCTGGAGGATGATGATGATGAGGTCTATACTAGTGTCGTCAGGAGCAAAAGCACCGACATGATATATGCTCATGACCTAGTATATAAAGTGTTTATGAGGTTGCTGCGGGGTGCATGTGGGATAATGTTATCCTGCATATTCGAAATATCATGATGATGAACCTCGGCGGGAAGTGGTTGCGATTAACTGTTTGATGTTCTTCCCGAGGCCGCGGGTTGGTGCGCCATCAATGGCGATTGTTGCAGAGGTATGGGCGATGGCGTGGACGGATGTAGTACCTGATTGAAGATCTGGATCCCTAGGCGGCGGCGCAAGGCTCGAGAAATCTTCCTGTCTCCTCCCCTACCTGCTGCGTTAATGTTTGAGCGCCATTTCTATGTTACTGTATATCTGGCGGGTTTTTTGGTCAACTTGGTAGTTAATGCTGAATACATCCTCCTGCTATATAATGCAGATGGTGTCATTCATTCAAGGTTGTTGAAAGTTGATGATTTTTGGCTCTGTAATCCAAAACCAGCTGATCTGGTTGCTCTGTACAGCTTGATCTTGTGAGTTTATGTATCTCCTGTTGTAGGACTTGGCATGAATCCACTGATTTCATGGTTGATCTTGTATGAGTAATGCTATCTTAGCATGTGTTGTGTTAATTCTGTCTCCAGTATTGCATGTATCCTTCTTCTGGATCTGGATGTTTGCTTATGTTTAGATTCTAGAGCATAGAATTCCTATGTTGAATGTCTGATCTTTTAACCTCTGCTCAAGGGGCAGATTAAACTGTTTTCAGGTTGAACATTGGGAAGGGTATACTGCAGTAGGGATGCCATAAGTAGAGATAGCTCAACACTCTTCATTGGGAGATATCTGTAAGGCAGATATCATGTGTATCCCCCTGAAATCCAGTTCTAGCTATTCATGCTGATCATTCACAGGTGTATGTCTACCGACTCCAAGCCCTGGATAGGCACCAATCATGCTGTGTTCTTGTGTTATACACCATGTCCAGCTTTGCATCCAAATTCATATCAAAACACTTCATACCTCCACCTGTTAGTTGTAGGAGTAGGATTAGGAACCCCCTGCATACTCTCATACTCAACCAGACATCATGTCCAAGAATGTTGCCAGCCTTGTGATCTATCATGCAGATCTTGGTCCATACATGAGAGTATTCTGCCTGTTGCTGTCAAGTTAGATCCTTCTATCTTTGAGCTAGTCAAGGTTACATCTTGAGTTATAGGGATACCCCCCTTGGTGCGGCAGAACCAGAAGTGAAGGGGAGGAGCTCACGCAACCTCCTGTATTCAGTTGGCCTGAATCTGCCTGTGCATTAGAAGTGGCAAATCCTAATGCTGATTCAGAAGAAATGTCAACACCTTCCTTATAACATCATCCTTGGTCGTCCATGGATACATGCCCTCAAGGCAGTTGCTTCTACATACCATCAATGTCTTAAATTTCCACACAACGGTGTTGAGATTATTATCCAGGATGATCCCAATCCATTTGAATTTTGTTGTGCCTTTCAAGCTAAACACCAGAGTCTGAACTGCATTCCTATCAACACTGAGGCATATCCATCTTCATCCTATATAGACCCATTTGACCTACTCAAGCCATCATTTAGCAAAGCCACTTCCAACCTCCGTATCAAGTACACCGAACATGGTCCTAGTGAATACACATTGCAAGAATCTTGTTGTGTTGGTACCCTTCCCTTATCTCCCAAATCTTATGGTAAACCTTCTACATCCAAGCCAACTTCATCCCCAACTGTCATCAAAGCCCCACCCACAGTATTCATTAAAGGTGGATTCCTGGATGATGAAGACATTGATGATATCGACTCTTGGATATTCTTTGATGAAAATGACCAAGTACAACTGGAAGTGGAGAGATATAACAATGGGTTCCGCATCATAAAGAACATGGGCTACAAAGGACATGGTGGATTGGGATCACAGGAAAAAGGACCTATCAAACCCATTATTATGTCTAAGAAGTTTAATAAGAAAGGCCTTGGTTATCAATCGGAGGTACCACGACCCAAAGACATTAATTGTATTTCTAATATTGACGCTGGATCCTCCTCGGTAGGAGAGACTTCTAGTATGGATACTATCGATTACTCCTCCCTTCATATTATTGACCTTTTCCAAGAAAACTCCATCTTCATGATTTCTACAACTTCCTCTAGCCACAACCATTCTTCCATTACCCTTTCACTTGTGTATCCTAACCTCGTCAATTAGGACCAACAAGGGGCATCGATATTAGATACATTTGAAAATGATGAAGCTATTGCATAATTCATGGGCTTATGACAAGGCATTCCATTGGGTGATCACAAAGCAGATTTCATGATGGATCTACCTAAACTAGCATATTTTGGTGGAAGTATCAAATCCTTCAGTCATAAAAGTGAAATAAACAAAATCAAACAAAATAGGTCACTAGGTGAAAACTGAAAGGTGCCTCTTGACCGTGAAAAAGTAAAAATAAAGGACGTATCTCAAGGTAAAAACCTCTCCGAGGCACCTGAGGATGGGGGATTTGATCTTCTTGTTGCCACTGATTATCATGAGAAATCAACCATGCTAGTTGAACAATCACAAGACATGAACTTGGGTACAGAGCAGAATCCAAAGATCACTTTTTTGGCAGCATCACTATCAGAGCAAGAAAGAAGAGACTTCACAACATTTTTTATGAAAAGAGCTATAAATTTTGCATGGACTTATGCTGACATGCCGGGTCTAGATCCATCACTTGTGGTACATCATCTAGCAGTATCTCCTAATGCAAAAGCTGTTAAACAAAAATTGCGCAAAATGCATCCGCAAGTAGCTTTATTAGTCAAGGCAGAGATTCATAAACTGTTAGAAGCCAAATTCATAAAGCCTATTGATTATCCAGAATGGGTTTCAAACTTGGTACCTGTAGCAAAACCTGATGGATGAGTTTGTTGTTGCACAGACTTTAGAGATCTGAATAAAGCATGTCCTAAGGATGACTCTCCATTACCAAGCATAGACAACATTGTAGATCTTACAGTTGGACATGAAATGCTATCTTTGATGGATGGATTTTTAGGGTATAACCAAATCAGAATAGTAGAGGAAGATCAAGATAAAACATCTTTTATTTGTCCATGGGGCACATACTACTGGGTTGTAATGCCTTTTGGTCTCAAGAGTGCTTGAGCTACTTATCAACGAGCCATGACAATTATTTTTCATGACCTTTTTCATACTATCATGGAAGACTATGTTGATGATATCCTAGGAAAATTAAGACAAGAGAAGGACATCTACATGTATTAGCACAAATCTTTGATCGATTAGAAAAGTATCCAGTCAGATTGAACCCAAAGAAATGTGTATTTGGCGTAACATTTGGAAAACTGTTGGGATACATTGTGTCTCAACGAGGGATAGAAGTAGACCCAACTAAAGTAAAATCTATCATGGAAATGCCTCTGCTAGCAAATCTCAAGCAGCTCCGCAGTCTACAAGGAAGGTTACAGTCCATCCGCAGATTTATCTCACAATTAGTAGATAAGTGTCATCCCTTTCAACATCTTCTTCGTAAGGGTGAACCTTTTAAGTGGGATGAAAAGTGTCAATAGGCCTTTGATAAAATAAAGGAATATCTAGCAACACCTCCTGTGTTAGTACCTCTTGTGCTTAACTGCCCATTATTGCTCTACATATCATCAACAACATCAGCATTAGGTGCCCTTCTAGCTCAACATGATGATTCAGGAAAAGAACAAGCCATCCACTACATCAGTAGAACTCTTGTGGGATATGAACTTAATTATTCATCTATGGAAAAAGCATGTTTAGCATTAGTGTTTGCTTCCCAAAAGTTGCGACACTATATGTTAAACCAAATGACAAAGCTCATATCTAATGTGGATCCACTCAAATATCTTCTTTCTAAAGCAATCCTCACAGGAAGATTAGCAAAATGGGTCATGATCTTAAGTGAATTTGACATACAATACATGGATTGAAAAGCCATCAAAGGACAAGTCATTGCAGATCAATTAGCTGCAGTACCCATCACAGATATTCACCCAATGTATCTAGAATTCCCTGATGAAGGGTTATTCAATTTAACTTCCCCAGCATGGTGGTAGCTATATTTTGATGGATCTTACAGACAACATGGATCAGGAGCAGGGATATTGTTTGTTACCCCTCAAGAAGATTGTATACCCAAATCATACAAAATTGCATTTCCGTGTACCAATAACATAGCAAAGTATGAAGCTTTAATCACAGGATTACGCATGGTAGTACAATGGGCTATCAAACAATTACAAGTCTTTGGCGATTCTCAACTGGTTATCAAACAGGTCTTAGATGAATATCAAACAAAAGATGAGAAGCTTCTTCCATACAAGGTAATGGTTGATGATTTTAAAAAGTATTTTGACAATATCACCTTTGAAAAAATCCCAAGACTATAGAACAGAGCAGCAGATACCATGGCTATGATTGGGTCTCTTCTAGACATGCCATCTAATACACATAAATGTGAGTTTTTGGTTGAACAGCTTCTGATTCCAGCATTTGAAGTACCACAGTCTGAGCTTATATGTGAAATTGTTGGTCCCAATTCACCGTGGTACGAGGATTTATACGAGTATCTCCATAATCAAACCTTTCCATTTTAATTATCCGCCACCCAACGCAAAACCTTTATCCGTTGAGACTCTCGTTACACTATTTTGGGAGACACCCTTTATCGTCAGAGTCTTGATGGTATCCTTCTTAGGTGTCTTGATTCTAAGGAAGCAAAAGTGGCCTTACATGATGTACATGAAGGTGGCTGTGGCTCACATTCTGCTGGCCTTGGCCTTGTTAAGAAACTTCTACAAGCAAGATACTATTGGCCAACCATGGAAAAAGATGCACAACAATTTGCAAAGAAATGTCTACAATGTCAGAAACATGGAGATTTAATACATGCACCAGCACATGAGCTTCAGCCTATCATTACTCCATGGCCTTTTTCACAGTGGGGGCTTGATCTCATAGGTAAAATCCATCCTACTTCATCAAATGGTCATAAGTTCATTATCACCACCACTGAATATTTCACAAAGTGGGTGGAAACCATACCAATGACTTATATCACTGGCAAGCAAATAGCCAAGTTTATCCTACACTATATCATTTTTTGCTATGGAGTTCCTCAAGCTATTGTCACGGATAATGGTCTCCCCTTTAAGAACCAAGAGGTTAGAGATCTTTGCAAAAAGTTCCATAGACAACATCGATTCTCTACCCCTTACTATCCTCAGAGCAATGGCCAAGCTGAGGCTTCTAACAAAACAATCATCAAAATTCTCAAAAAAGACAGTCAATGAAGCTGGTCGAGATTGGCATTTGCAACTCCATCCTACATTATGGGCATATAGAACAAGTATCAGAACTCCTACTGGAGCTACACCTTATGCTCTTGTGTACGACATTGAAGCTATTTTACCTATTGAGGTTGAGATCCCCTCACTACGAATATCCCTACAACATACCATCTCAGAGGAAGAATATCGAGTATCCAGACTCCATGATCTTGAGATTCTATATGAATGGAGTCTTACAACACTTAACCATCTCCAAGTTTATCAAAACCGTCTACGCCACAGCTACAACAAAAAAATCAGAGAATGCAGATTTCAAGTTGGAGATCTTGTCCTTAAGGAGAATAAAAGGAATCAACAACATCGTGAGAAACAGGGCAAGTTCGAACAAAATTGGCTTGGTCCTTTCATCATCACAATAGCTTATGGATCAGGTGCATATACTCTTTCAACACCTAAAGGCATTCCATTGGATGAACCAATCAACAACATTCATCTCAAGAAGTTTTATCCTTGAATCTCAGCTATCCAAAAAAAATAAAAATAAAATCCATCCAATAGTGAAAACCACTTTGTGGTGCTTTGGCTAACAAAAAAATATAATAATATAAGATAAATAATCTGTCCTTTGGTGAAAACTTGGTAAACAGGCGCCTTGGATAAGTACCATAGTGAAAACCTGGCAAATAGGCGCTATGTGTAGTGACTAGCCTCCATTATCTACTTGGTTTGTTTGATCACCACTCTTCTTAGCCTACTTCACCATCTTATCCCACATAATCCATACCATAATCCACATGTCATCGCAATAAACAGCTTTTCCATCTTCGCCTCTATCAATGCTAGCTATCCTACTTGAGACATTGTTGCGATAACTATATCTTTTGGCACCTTAGCATCTTGACCGCACACATTCTCCATTGTCGCTCCTTCATAATAAACCTCATTCCTCACTCGGGGCATTTGTTGAGTCTTATTTGGAAGTGGATATCACTATCTCTAGCACATAACACATCAAAAACTTTAGCTCACAATACAACAAACTTTCAACTTCAACCATAGCATTCATCCAATGACAAACATGGCACACCCTTGCAATCAGGATCCGTATCTTTGCAATTAATTCACGCTCAACCGACATCCAAAAATAGAAAAACATCGCCAATGCAAACATTCAAGCAATCAGTTGATTCTTTTTCAACATCACTCACTAGCGTAATAAGCAAGAACTACATCACAGCTCTATTGTTAAAGCCTTGATCCCATGGATATAGGGTATGTAGGTAATCTGAGATGCGAAGGAAGCACTCTGATTCAGGCTAAGACAATAGCCCCTTCTCTTCATCATCCATCTTGCATAATTCTTCTAATCATCCTTCAATCTTTCATCTCACATTCTTCTATTTTTCATCACACACATCATCAATAAAACCCAGAACTACATATTCATCATGTCTCATCTTCATCATAAATATGCTTTGATCCCATGGATACAGGGTATGTAGGCAGGCTGGAATATGAAGGAAGTTTACAGTACTCAAGCATAGATGATTCACCCCATCTTCTTCATCTTCTCTCATCTTCCATTTTCTTCTCTTTAATTAGCTCAAGCAGGAAGCAAACTATGTGTATACTGAAAGCTCTAGCACTTTAACCAATCAAGAATAAGGCAGAAGCTATTTGTTTGCATGCCTTAAGCCAACATTTGCTATAGCAGTTTATCAACATCTTTAGCCTTCAACATGATGCAAATTTCCTCTTAATAAGGCCCTAGCTTAAATCCATCTAAGAGCACCTAAATTTGGCAAGAGAACGAGATGACAATATCTTTTGTTTTATCTTTTGTCCCTTTTCTATGCCTAATCAAGAATACCTTGATCTATCTATATCTTGGTATGTTGCGATGAAGTAAGGAATGGGGCATGGTCATATTGCTTTCGTATGCCGTGTTTGTGGGATGATCTTATTCTCTTCCTATGCGTATTGGTATCTTGTACGTGTTGGGATTAGCATCTTATATATCAATATCTATAGCATCTGAGAAGCTAAATAGTCTCTTATGCACTTGAGACTATTATATGTCAAGACTATCTCCATACATATAACCAGCAAGGTGTCACTATGCATAGTGGAGATAAGCTCAAACCATTGCTTGTAGCATCAAAGTCCATCACAGAACACTAGCTGTTATTCATATCTTATGCATGTTGGCTCAACATCTTGACCTCATGTGTTCAAACAAGATTGTAGCATGCTAGTTTTGCATTGGATATCTCGACACCTTGGTCTTCTATACCTTGGTGCATAACATCCACATGTTATATCAAACATAAGGATTGCATTTCTTTTCATTTTGAGCAATTACTTAAAAAGATGCCCATTGTACCATCTCTTCATCCTATTATTCATCTATATAGTCCTCAACCAAGATCAATTGTTTCCATCGTCCTTCTTCCACATCTCTTATCCTGCAAAACAAGTGTGTTAGACATACATAAGTCCATCACATATCATCTCATTACCATCTATCCATATGCATAAGTCTATATCATATAATTACCATTTACATATTTGCATTATCATACATTTCCATTCATATCATTTCATAAACATCCATACATAATCCATGCAAATACACATACAACATGCATAACCATCATAATACCAATAGTACATCCATTACATCATCATGTAGATAAGCAATATGCCATCATATATATACATGTGTCAATATACAAGTGTCTACATATACAAGCTGAGCCATAAAGAATGCATGTACAATTGTCTCTAGGCCTCATCATAATATGCATAAACAAGGTAACTCTAATGACTACTGGCAGCTCCCTCGCCCTGACCACCACCACTAGGTCCTGCACCTGTCCCCCTATCTCTCGGTGGGCCCATCACTAAGGCTACAGATTGAGATCCACCTGTCCTCCGTGACCTTGAAGCTCTTGATTTGCTCCTGAAGCTAGGCTACCTCTGCCTGTACCTGTGTCAACTGTGTGGCCAAATACATCTTAGCCCCATCTGTACCCAACGTAGCCACTGCTCTATCCCGCTCACTAGTCATCCCTTGTAGTTGCTGCACAACCGTATCCCTCTCTACTCGCAAACCATCTCTCTCCTCCCTCATCACCTACATCTGCTGTATAGCTATGTCTCGCTCAACTCTCATCATCTGCTCACTCTATCTAGCTGCATCTCTCTCTCCTGTCACTCTAGCAAGTGCACCATCATCCTGCCCATCGCTAGCCTGCACTCTAACCTGTAACTGGGCCTGGTATGTCTGAGCCTGAGCCCTAGCATTCCATAAGCCAATCCCCACCTAGTGTCTATCCAACTCCACTCTCCTCAATCTCATCTAATCCCACTGCCTCCATCTCCTCTCCTCTCTTATCCTCCTCCGCAGCTATTGAATCCCAACATCATCACCTCCTAATATCTATCCCTGAGGCTGTGCAAATATCTGAGGCTATCCCTGCACTTGTCCCTGTATCTGTATCCTCGGTACTGCTGGTACAACAACTTGCGCTGGTGGAGCTTGTCGTCGCCTCCTCCTGACTGGTCTCTCCATCCCTATCTCTCCTATCTCTCCAACCTGCGTCAACTGTGTCGGTCTCGCTTTCACTCAGTATGCATCATAATATGGTAGCATGCCAGGATTTGCAGGACTTTGTCCCCACTGCCATACAACTGGCTGTAGCCCCTCTCTCTCCATCACAACTGTGTCAACCACTACCTCCGACCCCCAATCAAACACCTCCTGTCTAGTCCTCTCGAAAATGGCATCACCAATTGGTACTGCTTGTGGTAACCCAAACTATCTCAAAACCCTCTCTGGCAAATAGCCCTCTATAATGTATATCCCACATCCAAACATATATCTCACCTGCCTAGCATAGACAAGCTCAGTATCCTCCTCATCCCATCTCTCACATCCCAGCCATGGCCTCCATATAAATCTATCTACCTCATCCAACATCCTCCACCAGTACACTAGTCCTCTGCGCTGCCGGTATGTCAAAGCTCCTCTATAAATCCTAGCATAAGGCTCTCCTACTACTCTAGTCACCCATCCCTTTGGTCTCGTCACCGAAATATGCTCATATGCCCACACATGCAAAACTGTAAGTCTTGTAGACATACTCGCCCCGAACATATATGCACAATCATGCAGGAAATGATAGATCTGTCCAAGCACACACTCCGCCCATGCATATCTCATCCCATAGGAGAACATCCCCTCCATCACTATCCCCCATCCTACTGGAAACCCTCTCGCTCATCTGTCTCCCACTAGCCATCTGATAATAGCTACTACCACTCGCTGGAGTCTGTCACATAACTCCTCCATCCTCGCCATAGGAATCTCTGAGCCCTCTGCTCCAATGTCTGGTGTATCGAACAATCTCCTAAATATAGCTGGACCCATATCAGGATCGTAATCTACTCGGTCCCCATCTATAGGAATCCACAAAATTTGAAACACATCCTCTAGTGTGATCGTAGCCTCTCCTGTTGGCAACAAGAAAGAACTATGCTCATTCATTCATCACTCCACCATCGCCGTCATCAATCCTTGATGTGCCTACACTGGCTCCAATCTAGACACATGCTCTAACCTGAGGATCTCTAACACTAGCCACTCCTCTGCATCCAGCAATCTCACTAACCACAAATCCCTAGGATGTGGCTCTTGTGATAACAAAGGCAGTAGTATATCCTGCATCATTTCACTCATCATGTCAGTCTCTTCTGCTACACACAACTGCTATTAAAACTACATCGTTTACTGCTATACCAGCTTCTATCTACTATAAGCGACTCATTTTTCCATATGTGCTTATCTGCTGCTCGTATGCGACCTACTTTTCTACATGCGCTTATTTCTCACTTACATGCGACCTATTTTCCCTCTGCGACTGCTTATTGACCAAGTGTGAGCTCTATTTTTATCTGCATATACCTTTTGCTTATAAGCGATCTCTATCCTACAAGCGAGCATCTTTCCTTTACAAGCAAGATGAACTTACCTATGCGCCAACTTTTAGCCCATAAGCGACTTGCTTTTATCTATATGCGCATTTTGACTATGTTTGTCTAGCTGGCTAAAAGTGACCTGTTATTTCCATAAGCGACCTTGCCGCGCCGATAAGCGACCTTAACTACCTTAAGCGACTTGTTTCCCTTCCTAAGTGACCTGAACTACCTATCCCAAGACCTAGTCGCTTGTGGTGACGTGTGTGCATTTATGACGCTTCTAGCCTATCAAAATCACACTTTTAGCAAAAGTTTTGATACATACTGGTACACCTGCTCCCTCTGGTCATCCATGTGTCCTCACTCGCTCGGCATGATGATCTCTACATGGAATCACCATCTTGATAGCTCTCCACCTCTCGTCGCACACCAACTCTAAGGAGCTCTAGATCTCTATAAGCAAATGAACACAACTGAGCACAAATAAGCCTATTTGCCCTTGAAGAACCTACTTATAGCCCTATCCAAACCCTAATTCTTCTATACCAAACCCTGTTTTCTTCTGCCTCATCTCATTTTTTCCCACCCAACCCCTTTTTCTTCATGTCAACCCTGTGTCCTAGCTTTTCCTCTTATTGTGAGCCAACCCAACCTTTCCTGGTTAGCCTGGCTTACCTCTTGAGGGGGCACCACTTGCCAATTACACTGGGGCATAACCTTGTTTATCGAATGAATATCGTATCTTCTTTGACACAATGCTCTATCAAACATTGTATCAAAGAGGCGCAAAATGTAGACACCCAAAATTGACTCATTATCATTGTATCAAACATCACATTATCCATCATCTGCACTTGTCTAACACACTTGAACAATATCCCTAACATATCTATTTCTTCTATTAATTAAATAAATTTATATTTATTTAATTAATTCATTAGCTATTTCTTTTATTTTCTCTAAGCTATAATTAAACAATCTTTAATTATTTAATTATCTTCATTCTTCTATTTTTAATTAAATAAATTTTATTTATTTAATTAAAAATTCCTTTCATAAGCCCACTTTCCAATTAATTAAATAAATTTTATTTATTTAATTAATTTCTCTTATCATTTATCTCATGAGCTGACATGTGTGCCTCTTTCATTAAAAATGATAAGTGGTACTACATACTTTATTTAATATCTTTCACATGTAGTACTTTTTATGTACACGGTCACACAAACCTTATCTTCCCTCCACTTGTCATCTACACATTCACCTATGTCTATCCTTTAATCTTAGCCATTCACACAGCCACCGAATCTCCACCGTTGATTGATTTTGGTTGAGTTCTATATAAACACCCTCTCATTCCATACTACATCTATCTAGCATTCATATAGCATCTACATTATCATCATGAGCATATTGAGCACTTGAGTATTCATAGCATCCATTGAGCTTATCATCATTATCATTCATCCATCATGACAACTTTTATCTTCATAATTGTTCATTGTTGAAGAAGCAATCCACATCATAAACAAGGAATTACACAATCTAGGTGATATTGTGCTTGTATTGCATGCTTTTGATTTCATTTGGATTAGATTCTTTGATGATGGTAGGGTTAGGTTTTCATGGCTATGCTTGATCTTATTAACCTGATTTTTTTACCTATCACAATTTGCTTTTTAGGTTTTGAAAAAAATAAGAAGAGTTATTAAAAGAAGAGAATTAACTTTTTTATTCTTCTTTTTGACTATCAATTTTATTATGCAAAGGAGAAGAAAAAGAAACTAGGTTATTGAAGCTCATGGATTTGAAAGTGTTTTTTTGTGAAGAATTGAAGGAGTGTTGTGCTTTTTGAATTGATTGGTTCTTCTCCATTGTTTTTACCAAATTTCTACAAGGATTGAGATATGATTCTTGTATGAAAGGCTATAGCAAAGACTTACTTTAATTAATAATTGAATAAAGGATTGTGTGAAGAAATTGTGATTTATATGCTTCTTGTGCAAAAATAAAGATTTACACAAATTATAGTTTCATTGATTTTGAAAATTAGAAAAGAATTGTTGTTGAATTGGATTTGTTGGGAATTATTGAAAGTTAGTAGGAAGATTTGATAGGTTATTTGATCTGAATATGATTTTTAGAATATTGAAAAATTAATTTCCTGTATAGGAGAAAAAAAATAGAAGACTTGGGAAGAGACTGAAAATAAAAATAGTAACCTATCTTAGTTTAGACATATCTCTTAAACTGTGATCTGGGTAATTCTAATTTCTGGATATATGGTTTTAAATTAGGGGATAAATTTATCTCCAATTTTTACGATTTTATCTTTTATAGTTTGTTTTTAGTTATTAAAACAAGTGGACTATTTTATTTTTAAAAACTGGTAAATCTGTCATGAGAAAAATTAGTCTGTTGTGGAATCAATAACTTTCATTTTATGAACTAAGTTTCTCTGAAATTTTTATAGAAGATGCGCAACTAAGTATTTTGAATCATATAAAATAATCAGCGTTACCCAGTTTGTAAATTCTAGATATGTATTAATTAGTGAATGTCTATCTATGCTGCTATTTTTAGCATGGCGTTTATATGTGATTATATTGTATTTATAAAATTATATTAAAAATATTTATTATGAAAATATTTATTGGGTTATATATATATATATATACTCTTTCCAACGCATTTTAAAAATTAGAAAAATGTTGTGTTTTGAGAAAGTTATGTCTATTTTAGTGAAAATATTTTTTTATGCAATATAAATCCAAGTTGTTGGCATGAAAGTCATGTTTGGCTTATGTGTGATCTCTCAACATGGTTTTGTGACTTTGTAAGCATGTTTAAATTGCTATGTGAATACTATTTATGAGGTTGTGAGCATGATTTAGAAAATTATAGTGTGTTGGACCATATTTAAAGTCACCTGTAGTGTTGATGTCCATGCTTAATTTTGTTGTCCTACTGTTTTGTCTCCTGTAGCAGCATCTTGATCACCTATAAATTTAATTTAAATGACTTATCTGTTTATGCCTTCACTTAAATGGTGTTCTTGCTTGACAAACATCAATCTGAAATTGTTAGAAACGATGATTTTGCTTTAATCCTTATTACAAATTTAATCATAATGGTATTATAAATCTGATTTGGTTTGCTGGTATGAATTCATATAATATAGCTTTATTTGTGAAATAGTTGTGCATGCAAAGTGGATTATGTATATTTAATATATAAATATCTATATAAGTTCCATCTTAAACAATGCTGTCATCTAAATTACTATTTAACTAAAATTTTCTTAACCATGTTGCATGAATCAAGAAATAAATAGTAAACCTGAGTAAGGATAGTATTGATATTTGAAATAATCATGCATGAAAGATCATTGCTAAAAGAATGTTATGAATACATCATTATAGAACTTGTACTTGCTTGCAGATAGAAAATCTTATTCTAGTTTTATTTTAGATACTTTTGAATGAAATATGGGTTAAAGGAAATACCCTGTTATATAGTTTTTCATATGAATCTTGAATAAATGAAGCTCTTTATTGTGAATATTTGCTTGAAAGTGTATTTCCATTGATTGTGCAAGAGAAAGGGATTAGTATGTGTATCTATGCAAAAGTAAGTGTTATTTTTTTGCTTTGAAAAGAAAGTAGTTACATTTTGTGTGTGTTTGGGTTATTTCTTGGGCTAGGATGCCGAATGTGGGCAAATAGAGAAGGCTTTCCTCTTTTCAAGATTTGGCCGTATCTATTTTAAGTGCTTGGGCCAAGCCATGTGTTTATTGAAATAGATGAAATATTGTCTAGCAAAACTTTATATATATATATATTTTCCACATCCAGTTGTGAGATATTTGCACGTCATCATTTAGATTTGCATTTAGACATCAAGTTGCATCAAGTGTTCCCTCCTGCCAGTTGTTTCTAGGTTGCTAGACGTTTCATGCAGGGCTGGGTTTCCTTCATGTTATGAAGGGATCTAGGGAGGTGTAATTGCTTCATGGTTGGGAAGAAAAGTGCTCGAGTCATGTTCTCGTCTCTCGGCTTGTGGTTGACCATGTGGGTTAGTGGTAGCTGGAGAGAGTGATTTGATTTATTATTCATTACTTGTACTTGCTTATTGTACATTGTTATTATTTGAGATTATTAATGGCAAGAGAGCCTGAGATGTATATTTTATATTCTTTTATAGTGCTAACACCTGGTTATGGCATGGAGATTTTGTAAGATGTAATGTCATTATTGTTATATATTAAACATTTATCCTTTTATTTGAGTTAATGTAAATAAGTGGATTATTTACTTTAGTAACTTTTGTTATAGAATGGGTAATTTACATTTGGTATCAGAGCGCATGTTGCAGCATTGGGAGCTCTGGGGTGTGTGTTGCTTGGTTTGTTCAAGCATGTGTGGGTCCTTATGTGTTGGCATGCAGTGAGTAGCATGTGCCTTCTTTTGTTATGTCTTCCTTGCATGTGTGTGGTGAGGAATACATTGTTTTGGGGTTAGATAGATCCTAGTGGTTGTTGAGAAGTTGTTTATGTGTGTTTTTCTTCTAGATGTCCTGAATGCTTGGCACGAACCCTTATAGTGTGTGTGAGTGCTTGAGTGACCATTGTAGGGTAATGTTCTTTCTTGTCTAACCACTTTTGATAGTGAAGTTATGAGAATCTCTGTGTGAAAGAAAATACTATGTTCTTGAGTGTGATTGAACTTAGTTTACTCTTTTAAGAGTTGTGCATTAGTATGTCAAAGAGGATGCTTGATCATATGCCTGATATGTGAAGAAAATTATTGTGGTAATGCTATTTTAAATGTACCTTGCATTGTGCACCCTGTTATGTGTATGTTTGTTACAAAAGTAGCATATCCTCATAATGCTTGTCATTTTTGTTTATTTGAATTTTGCCTTTGTATGGTGATTGGAAATGCTTGTTTGAAATGCATATTGCTTTGTCTTCTTGAGAGCATGTCCTTGTGTGTGGATTAATTATGCGGTTGTAAGAAAGATAGTGTTGCATCGCATTGATAGAATAGAGCATTTAGGATAATGACTTATGTTCCTAGATTGTATTCTTCCCTAGGATTCATGTGGGAACCTAGGTGTAATTATTGCATTGCATTGTTTAAGTTAAAAAGGAAAAAGGGGTGTGAAAAAGGTCATTTGCATAGTCCTTGTGATGTTGAGGTGTTAGAATCTTGATTGAATTAGCAAACCCTGCATCTTGTGACTTTACGTTGTGATTTCCCTATTGTTTAGTATGCTTTTCATCATGTTGTAAATTTTTTTTGGTCTCATAAGAATGTTACATTAATGCATTATCCATATGATTGAGGAATCCTTGATTGGTGAGAAGTGCTAACCATTGCTTGTTGGTGAGATTGATGTGTATAGATAACTTGGCTTGTGAACTTGATTTTGTCCTAGCTTAAATCTTGGTTGTTGGATGTTTGCTAGTGTAAGACCTTGTGTGTCATTGCATAGTGATTGTGATTCCTTTGAATGAAATGCAGCCTTTGTTGCTAGCATCATTGACTGATGTTTGTGTGGTTAAGTAGAAATGATCTTATGTTATAGATGTGTTTGGATTCTTAAAAGACTCGTTTGGTTGGTGTGATTGAGTGTGTTCTATTACTCGCCTTAGTTTGGGATCCAAGCGTAGTGTAGCATCGTACTCCCTCTCTAGTGACTAGAATTAGTCACGTAGTTCATGTAATGTGGGACTTTTAAATTTTGATACCTTATTTATTTGACTTTGATAATTCTCTAAACATTGTAAGGACCAACATTGGAATTTTATTCTTATTTATGAAAGAGCATAGCCATCAAAATTAGATATTTAATTATCTTGTGACCTTGATGGTCATGTTTGATTTACTATTGAAATTGATCTCATTTTATGCCTTATTGTTGGAATTGACTTTTCTTTCACTTTGGAATTTATTTATTTATTATTGGTGGATATGCTTGAATATTTTAAATTGTTGGTCATGTATCATGTTATGTTTCTCTATCATGTCCATGATGGACCTTTGATGGATTGTATAAGAGAGTAGAATGTAGAGAATATTCTGATTCTTGGTGTGTGTGTTTTTAGAGCTTTGGTAGATTTAATTCATTAATTGTTGTTAGATACAATCAACATTGTTTGAAGTGTTGAGGAAGTTTTGAAATGGATTTTGTGTCACTATGGATCACTTGATATGAGTTGAATTTTGTACGAGATTAAATGTTGTTTATGTGTACGAGATATGTAGAGAACGCATTTTGGAATGAATCTTGTTTTTAGTAATTGTATTGGTGAAGTGTTGTGTTGTTGTGTCCTTTGTAGGAGAGTTTCATAACTATACTCCTATTTTGACATAGTATAGGGTGAGATGAATCCTTAGTGCATGAGCACATAATGTATATAATTATGATAATATAGTTGTCTTCTTACTTTTGTTGAGTTTCCAACCTTGGGAATTTGGTTGTTTCAGAAGTATCTCCTTAGTAGTTGGAGGTTTCCTAGCTTGATGCTAGAAGGGATACAATTCTTGTGTGATGAAGTTGTTGTCTTTTGTATTCCATTTTATGAATACTTGGTGTTAGCCATGAGGAAGCCTTGTGTTTCCTAATTGATCATGAACTTGTGATATGTCATATTGTTGACCTTTTGGTCTAGCTTAGTTAAGATTTGAAGTGGTGTTGTGAGTAGTCTTGCACCTTGTTGGTGAGTTGTAGCAGCCTTAGATGTGCTCCTAGTGAGTAACACGTTGCTAAGTCTTACTTGATGGAAGTGCTTGTGTTGTTAGAGGGTGTGGTTAAATTCTTCCCTTTGAGAACCTATTTGGTTGCTCCTAGTTTTGGTAGTATATAGCTAGAGTGTTAGTTAAACCCTCTCTCTTAGGAGTGGAACATGAGGAAGTACCTCATGTAGGGAAACCATGTATAGAATTGAGACATGCTTTTGATCAAGATAAATGTGCGTAGTGATGCCTATAACCTTTTTGAGTTAAATTTTCATGAAGCTTGAGTTCTTTTGTTGTGGGTAGTTCCTAAGGAATGTTGAGAGAGTAATCTTTTATCTATAATTCTCCTTGAGAATGGGTATGGTAGCCTTGTGAGTTTACTTAGACTTAGTTGATATCTTGAGAGGTTATCCTAGCATAGCTATGGTCCTAAGTTTTATGGACTTGACTTGCTTGTAGTTTGTTGTGCCTTTTGGCTAGAGCATCTTTTCATTGTAGTAGTAGTTGGAAGATGGAGTGGTGTAGTCTTAGAGGAGTTGTATGCATGATGTTGGTTTTGACCCAGTAGGTGCACCTTTGGAGATTTGTTTTGTTGTTTGTGATCTTGACCTAGTGTCAGGTAGGAGGACCGATCTTTTGATATTATATTGTATTACCATGAGATTGCATAAGCATTGTGATGTTGATTCGTGCTTGTATATGTCTATGTTGAACTATGATTTATGCCTCATTTGGCGTGCATTAAAGATGTGATTATTATCCTTGTTAGAATGAATTCCATTGGGTGGTAGTTGTGCCATGCGTATTGATGTATTGACTAGGTCTAGGAGTGGTGTTGGAGGAGCCTACTTGAATTTTTTTGATAGACTCAATGTTAAGTGCATAATAATGATATATTTAGTATAAGGTCCAATGGGACTAATGTTTTATGGATAGTGCCACTTGAGAGAATGCAGAGGAGATCGACTGTCCTTTTTCTCATTTGAGGATTTAGCAGAGATTCTTTTATTTTTGCATAGTAGAGACACTTTTGTTTGATTTGATGGTACTTTATTGATACTTGGATTGTTATAGTGAGATGCTATTATTATTCGAGTATGTGTGTAATAAGATATCGAGACGATGTCTCTTCCTAGTGGGGAAGGATGTCACATCTCATTTTGGACTTCATTTATAATTTAAATTATGGGACATTTTTACTATGATTGTTTTACTATTGAGTGATTCCACGTGTGTGAAAGGTAAAATAGTTGATATTTAAACTACATAAAAATTTAAAAGTCGATTGACCAATTATTATTGGTAAGATTATGGATGTATATCTTGTCTTGCTTCGGCTATGATTATAAGGACTAACTGATTGAAGAAAATCTAAGTGCAACTAAGTGCAGGAAGAATGTCAAAGACGAGAACATGGTTGAGGTAGAAATGTTCTAACCACCAGGAAAGAGTTGGCATGATGGATAAACCTAATGCATGCACACACTCACTTAGTTTCATGACATTTTGCTTCATTCATATTTCTTCATTGAGTGGCTTTATTATGCGTCGTTATGTGGTTACGTAGTCATGTTTGAGCATTTTGTATGGTTAATGGATGTGATTGATGTATGATTAGATAAATATGTGAATTTTGTTGCTTCAGTAGGTTCATTTGAATTGCATAAGTTAGCCATGTATTTATACGTTCTTTTGACTTAGATTTAATATAATTAAATAAGTTGTGTTATCATAAAATGTGAACAATAGCATAAAGAAACTAATTATCCAATAATCTCAATGAAATTGAAATAAATAAGATCAAACACAAAGAATACAATACCTTGCAAACCTTTCTATTCTGTGACTTCCATTGGTCACCTATCTCGAATTGATCTTGTGTATGAATAGAGCCCTCAGAAAGTGCACTTCCTTGCTTTTTTCCAAGATGACAATGGAGAATGGCTGTTGATAGGTTTTGCAATGAAGAGGATCTTCACAATGCAATGATAATGGTGTGACAATTGATCTCAAGCTATGGAGTGATTTGTGCCAAAGGCGCGCTGTGATTCCTGCAGAGTAAGTTTATAAAAAGCTTGGATCATTCAAATGGAGGAACAGGGATTGTATTTATAGATTTGTGAGAAAGAAGATCAATGGTGTAGAATGAATAAGAAGATCAACGGTTGAGGAAATTTGAGAGGATGTGCGCGAATAGGGAGAGGACAAGTGTCTTGCTCCTTCATGCATTAGGGGAGTTAACAAAATAGATTGGCGAGTTAACTGGGATGATTGATCAGTTAACAGAATTGATTGGAGAGATAAGTGGGCTGATAGGGGAGTTGACAGAATAGATTGACCAGTGAACTCAATTGACTAATTAGTTAATTGATTTGATTGATGAGTTAACTAATTTGACTAGAGGAGAAATAGGACATGTGGGTGAGGGAATATTAGCTAATTCAATATTAAAATATTTAATCTCGTGTGCAACAAGGTGAGGTGGATTTTATGGAATTAGGACTTAGGATAGAGGAATTTGGGATTAATTAAATAATTAAGGATTATTTAATTATATGAAACATTAGAAGAATTAGGGAATATTAATTAAATAAATTGATTTTATTTAATTGTTGGAGGGATGTGAATCATTTAAATAAATTAGGATATTTATTTATTTGATAGAGGAATAAGAATTAAGATAAATATTAAAACATTTACTTAATTCGACATGAGCCAATTTTAGGTGTATACATTTTGCCCCTCTTTGATGCAATGTGTTTTATCATGTTGCTTCAAAGAATTAAAAATTTGTGATTGATACATGCCCTAGTTTGCCCCTGGTACAGGTTTATAACGTTAGGATGCCCACTAGGGAGATTGGACGGGAAGAATTTGATGACAGGATGATGGACAATCTCACGATGAGATAGGTTGGTTGATAGGTTACGCGTGCGAAGAAAATGGAGGATGCAAGATAAGGGATGGATGAAAGGGTCAAACGACACATTACACAAGATAAAATGATAAATCACACAAGCAAGAAAGCAAATATGCACAAATGATACAAGAACAAACAAGGTATTGCTCCTATCTAGCTGTAAACCAATGATTAATCGATAATGATCAATGATAGTGTTTTTCATTGCGAGGAACAATATATCCCTAGATCAACACAAAGACGCGTGAAAGATATATCTCACTAATAATTATAATTGATTGAGTTGGTTTACGACCATATTAGGATCAAGACCACTCATTGCAATTGGATAATTTGACAAGATTGACTTTACTCGATTGGTATGGATTAAGGATGGACTTGCATTTGGATCATTGCTTGGATTGATTGGACAAGGATGAATGGATCATATGGATAACTGGAAGATACAACTGGATAAACTGTCAGAAAGGACTTGGATCATAAGACACTTGGAAAAAGTTTTATTATGGAATGAAATGAAATTTAATATGTATGGATGTGTGGATTGTCATCTTCGTATATGCAAGCATTTGAAGTACTTTGTTTCATCATTGAGCTTTTATTATGTTGTAAGTATTGACATTTTTTGCCCAATAAGGCCCAAAAGGTCACCAAAAGTTTTCTGGAAGTGTTATAGATCCTAAGTCCTTGTCTAGAGATTGTTAAAAGTTCCATTTAGGTCTTGATAAGTCTCCTTAATGGTAAAGGTATGACAAATGTCTTTCTTTAAATATCAAATATCTTGTTTTATGATTTCAAAGGTCAAAATTCCAAAATCAGCATTGAAATACTTTTGTATGGTGACTTTTAGTGATAAATGTAATTCTTTTTTGTCAATGTTGCTTGCTAAAGGCAAAAACGCTTCTTAAAACCTCCTTAGTTTCAAGTCATGAGTCACAATTTTCCAAAAAGGGCCATAACCACGTTGCATGAGAGTTTAGATAAAGTCAAAGTTCAAAATAGAAGATTTCCATGTTCAAAGCCTCATTTTTGTCAAAAAAGATCACGTACCTTTGTTGGAGGGAAATTTTGTTTGAAAGAAATGGACAACTGGTCGAGCTTTCACCTTGGGTTAACTGGTGGGTCAGGTTGAGTTGGTTTGAACTTTGGTTGGGTTAGGTTTTGCTTTAGGTAAATCCTTCTCTAAGTCTTTGTGTCTTCCCTCTATTTTCCCACGTAGAGTTTAGGGTTTTGTTGTTATTCCTTACAGGCTCTATCAATGGTGAAGGTGCTCTCATCCTTTGAAAGACCATTCAAGCATCAAGAGCTACAAGACATAGACTTCATGAGATGTAGATACAGAGGTCTGAAGAGCTTGGAACATCCCACAAAGATCTTCATGCCCATATGTACAGAGAAAAGGTGTTATCAGGAGTGGTCTTAGAGGCAACTTTGCCATATTCCATGGGAGAAAGGAAATTGTGTGCCAAAGCCTCTGTATTGACAGAGAAAGTAGAGGAAGAGATCCTGTGACACATAAGTTTTAGAGAAATGTTTCAAAGTCTCAATAAATCAAAGATCCACAAGCATTAGAGAATGTGGAGTTATTCAAGAGCATAAGGATTCAAAGGGTTAAAAGTTTCAAGGTTTTGTGTCTTCATCTTTTAAACTTTATCATCTTTCCCTTGATTTATCATTCATGATCTGTTTTAAAGGTGTAATGGAAACAAAGTATCTCAGAGATAACTAGAGGTTCATAAACCTTGCTAGAGAACTTGTAATGAGGTAGCAGCCATTGTAAGTGACAATCACTACATACAGTGATCTGAGAGATAAAAGAGATCCAAGAAGATAGGTCTAAGGACTATTTTATTTGAATAGTTTCTTGCATTATATTGGAACTCCATTGCAGAAGAAGGCAAGGGGTCAACACAGTGATATGCAAGGAGAGGGGTCAAGTTATTAGAGGAAGAGCAACATGCACAGTAAAAAGAATAATAGCTAAAATAAAGGATCAGCAAAGATTACTCATGAAGTTGCAGTCCTCACATAAAAGGAGCAGTCATGTGCTACCTAACAGAGGCTTTTAGAAGACATGCCACAAAGTGATAGTCAAGAATGCATGGGAAATAGAGAACATAGAAAAGTATCAGAAGTAGAGATCAGTTGTCATAGGTTTTGGACATCTTGAACAGACCTATTTAAGTTTGGAAGAAAATATGTGAAAAATGTGAAGTTATCACATGATGTTTTGAATAGGAGATCTTATTAAGGCCATGATCCTAAAACCATGGCAAGATTGCTAAGAGGTGCAAAGCCATAGAGCCATGAGTCTGATCATTGCAGTTGTGGCTGAACCTAAAGTGATCATGTAGAGACAGAGACTATGAAGAGGGTAATGAACAGTTACCTATGTCAGAAGATAGTTATATCTGTCAAAAGGTAGTCATCTCTAACCATAGGATAATCATAATGACTGTAATTAACATAAAGAGCAGTCTTTAATAGAAAAAAGAGTAGCTACATGCATGAAGACCAACAGAGACAGTGTTTATGAAGGGAAGAGAGAAAAGGTATGATGACATTCATGAAGGAACAGTGCTGGGACTACATGATAACAACATGCAGATGTATGGAGACAACAACATGCAATTCTAGAGGAACATTTTATATTGCCTAAAAATAGTCATATAGCTGTCATAAAACAACAGGTAAAAAAATAGTCATAGAGAAGCAAATAACAGTTAATCTATGGACTGTTATAACAACAAAAAATAGTTATAAAGATGACTATTATAACAGAAAAAAAGATAGTCACTAAAGCTGCAAAAAATCAGTCACTAAAGGTGAAAAAAATCAGTCATAAAGTGCAACAAATAAAACTGTTATGATGGAGCAGCAAACTGTGATACAAATGTAGTCATAGCATCAATAGGAGCAGTCAAAGTGACAATAGATAAGATGCTAGTCAGCATATATGGAATAGTCCATCACAAAAGAGATAGTAGATAGTGCTAACAAGGCATGTTACAAGGTACATGAGATGTTCAATGAAGTTTTGTGGCAAGGTCCAAGCTTGATAAGAGGTAAAAGTGTTTGAAGTTGAAAGTTGATAAACATAGGCTTGGCATTGTTCATGGTTCACAGTTGAGTTAACAAGGTATGCATGGACTGGTTTAAGGGTGATAAGTATGCATAAATACCTTGTAACCATAGTGAGCAATGTTTACTTGATAATGCTCTCACATGTAAGGGGTTTTTGGTTAGGATACACAGTCAATAAGACACTAGAATAGTGGACACCGTTCTATCATACATAGAAGAACTAGACTGTAAAAAATTGTGAACAAAACCCATGTAAGAACAGTGACAGTTATAAGGGCTGGTTCTATGTTTTGAGAAGCTCAAGGAGATTGAGATTGGTAAAAACATGAAAAATCACTTCAGTGTGCATGCTAAGTTTGAAAGGGTATACAGATTTTTGAAGGTTAATTATAGTGAAGAAAATTGGTACTAAACTGTGACATATGAGGTGAGCAGTGCCAGCAATGAAGAAGGTATAAAGTGAACAGTTATTGATGCAACTTGAAGTCTTAGAACCAGTCAAACTCATGCCACACATCCTCAAGGAGTCATAATGACATCAAATTCATAAGGCGCATGTCCTATAAAGGTGTAATGACAGTTAGGATGAGGACATAAAGCTATGACTTTCATTTATGAGGTAGTCAAGGCAGTTTGGTGGTACTTTGAGCTTCTTGTGGGCAAGTTGAGAGCATCTAGGGAAGTCAAGTGAGTTGTGCAACAGGTTGAGAAGATATAGAGGGTAGTTTTGACCCAATGTTTGAGCATTTATCAACATTTAAAAGTTGTTTGTGAAGCCTTAATGGTAGAGGAGGTCAAGGGATGACTTTTTCACCACTCAAACAACCTTTTGGAGCAATTTTGGGGGCTGAAAAGTAGGGGAAAAGGTTTTGGACGACCAAAGGAGGTTTGACTTAGCAAGATGGAGTGAAGACTTCCTCAAGACATGTTCCTATTCTTTTGCAAGTTGTTAAACAGCATAAAGGCAAACTTTTGGAGTAGATTTCAGTTAGTTCTTCTCTCTAGGCAGGGATTGTATCTTTCTTAAGTTCTTTCATACTAGGACAACAAATTGTAACTCCATTTTCAAGCTTACACAGTTGTATGTAACACCTTTTTGACTAATAAAATAAGCTATTTTTACCTTCTCATTATTGTCTTATTGTACAAATCTTTTAGATAGTTGATAAGTTATCTTGTGGTGATAGTTTTTCCCCTTGATTTCTGTCCTATTTTCCTTGCCTTTGAGCAGAATGTATGCATTTTTGCAAGTCATAGCTTGTGTTAACTAGTTGAGATTAGAGTTTATGTTGTGATAGAAAGCATAGCTTGCTTCTAAATGCTATTTTCAACATACCAAACGTTGTTATGAAACACTTTTGTAAAAAGCATACAAAATATTGAGTTGTGTATGTGTAGGCTCTAGATTATTGATCTTTTTTGAGTCCAAACAATAGTATAGACTTTGAAAACATCATTTGGTGCATCACCTTAGGAAGAAGTAGGTTCATTTTTCATGTTTCCTTCTTACTCTTTTCCTCAACAAAGCTTTAGTTTAGTTAGTCTAGGTGATAGAACCATGAGAACCAGCTCACTCTGGAGGTTAACTCCCATAATCTGAGCCCACAATCAGGGGAGTTATCCCATGTTTCACTAATAGGCTGAGTTTTTGTACTCAGTAAGGGTGCACTATTTGGTGACAACAGTTTTTGGCATGCCCGGTGGGACAAATTGGACTATCATAGTCCACAATTCCTTTGTTCATTATTGATATTTGGTGTGTATGTCAAGAACATCAGTGTTTGGGGGCAATATTCACACACTTGGCGACTCTACAAGTGAAGAACCAACTGGTTCAAGCAGTCTAAATGCTCAAAGTATATCAAATATTAGATTTTTGGTGATATCCTGGTCTTTTCCTTCGTGGGATACTTCAAAATCACCTGACAATCTACTGGTATGTGTTTATTTTCCAAAATTTTAGACCTAGTTTTCTTGTTTTCAAAGAATATTCCATGATTTTCTAGCTCATTTGAATGTTGTGTCATGACCAAGTACCATGGAGAATATGTTTCTTCTCCTCCATTTTTCCAAGCAACAATTTGTGCTCCTTCTTACCAACCATATCAAATTGAGAATGTTGTTGGTTTCATTCCAAGTAGCCCTATAACAGTGAGATATCAAAAGTCCTATCATGCTTTCCACCCACCCACCCCTGCTCAATCTTATTGGCAGACCATCCTTGCTTATGATCATTTTGCTCATAACCAACATGACTACTCTCTGAATCAGCCTCAAGATGCTAACAACATGAGTATCAGGGAGATAACATTAGACTTGCAAAGGAAATTAGAGGTTGTCACAAAAGAGCAGGAGTATAATATGCAGTAGTAAGAGATTGCTCATCAAGCTCATATTCATTAGAAGGAGGTGGAGGTACAAAGGTTTGAACAAGAGTTTCCTTCTAGACAAGTTGCAGCCAAAGAAGAACAAATAAAACACCTGTAGCTTGCACAAGTACATAGGTATGAAACCCAATCAACCCCTTGCATTCTTAGTTTCAAAATGCCAAAACTTGTTGAGGCCTTTCCTCTCATACCAATCCAAAACCAGGAAGATGAAAAGGTTGTAGAATCTAAGCCAATTAAAATTCCAAGTTTTAAAAGTTTTTCTTCGAACCAACAACTGATCCCTGACCAAGAGTAGTCCATAATGCCTCATATCCATTTTAGCAATGAACATGTTAATCTTACTTCATCCGCTAAACCTTTTTTCCCTTCCACCATCTCCCTTTTCAAAGAAGGACCTGTTATTTGGAGAGCAAATGAAGGCTTTGTAGGTGAAGAGGAGAATATTCCAAATGAAGATGATGAAGGAATAACTATTTGTAGCCCTTTTTGTGACATTAAATCAGAAGAATCAGGCTTGTTGCAAGAAGATGATGAACATGATCAGCTGGGACAATAGGGTGAAAAGCAAGTAAGAGGTTTTGAACATGAACTTTTGATTCATTTATTTGATGAGCTTCCTTATTTTCTTGGATATGAAGAAAGTGTATCAATGCATATATCAACAAATCATGATCAATTGGGACAACAGTTTGAGCAACAGTGTGTAAAGAAAGTGGATGGTAATGTGGAGGAAGAGTTGGTCTATTTGTTTGACTAGCTGCCTTGTTTTGTGGACAAGGAGGAATTTTTTGAATCAACATGAAGAGGTTGGAGCTCTTAGTGAGCTGCTGGTTTGTAAAGGAAAGCCTAAGTTTGAAATCTTAACTCTTGATGAAGAGAACATAATCAGTCCTTCTATTCAAAAAACCAAGGAAGAATTTGAAGAGAACACATTTTGGGATGAGTTGGAAGATTTTTGCTCAAACTTGGACATCAAACTAGCACCTTTCAAAGAGGAGATTCATGAGCAACAACAAGAAAAAGAAAGTGAGGCAGCCATCATTCACAATTAGTCACAGAATTCAAGTTTTTTCAATTTGCAAGAAGATGAAGCAGCTGTCCATGAACAACAAGCCAACAAGGGCAGTTCAAATTTTGTCATTTCAAAAGGGTGTCCTATTAGGCACCTAGCACAGTTGAAGACCAACAAGGAGAAACCATTACCTATCATGCTTGCTTCAAAGCATGATGGTGAGCAACAAGGGTAACAAGATCAACTTGTTTATCCACCTCATGACAGCCATTCTTTCAGTCAACTTGAGTTGGTAAGTGAATTTTTTCTTATCCTTGAAGAAATGTTTCAATAGTTTGTGGAATGCTCATTCTTTTTCCACCTTATTTTGGCTGTTCAAAAGCATGAGGAACACCTCAAGTTACTCAGGAAAGGTAGCTATTTTGACAAACCAATCAATGGTTTTGTTTGAGTAGTCTTTCTTATTGTTTAGTTTTAGGTAGGTAGGTCAGTTTGTTGTAGTTTTGTTTTCCTCCAAGTGTAGATGCACAAGTAATTAGTTGTTTTGGGGTAGTTTTAGGTGCTTTTTAGTTTGTGTCTTGCTGTCTTGAAAGTGTTACAACAAAGTTCAGGTTTGTTCTGAGTTTTGTTTTAGGTTCTCTCTTGACTCTATTGCCCAATGTATACCCAAGGCTATCGATCTTAGATGCTTAGCAAGCAAGCATTTTGTAGAGGTCACCAAAAATGTTGACATTTTTGGCCCAATACGGCTCAAAAGGTCACCAAAAGTTTTCTGGAAGTGTTATAGATCCTAAGTCCTCGTCTAGAGATTGTTAAAAGTTCCATTTAGGTCTTGAGAAGTCTCCTTAATGGTAAAGGTATGGCAAATGTCTTTCTTTAAATATCAAATATCTTGTTTTATGATTTCAAAGGTCAAAAGTCCAAAATCAGCATTGAAATACTTTTGTATGGTGACTTTTAGTGATAAATGTAATTCTTTTTTGTCAGTGTTGCATGCTATAGGCAAAAAAGCTTCTTAAAACCTCCTTAGTTTCTCCAAATATTACATACATGGTGGAGGGAATTGTTATTCAGAAGGACATATCAAGTCATGAGTCACGGTTTTCCAAAAAGGGCCATAACCACGTTGCATGAGAGTTTAGATAAAGTCAAAGTTCAAAATAGAAGATTTCCACGTTCAAAGCCTCATTTTTGTCAAAAAAGATCACGTACCTTTGTTGGGGGGAAATTTGTTTGAAAGAAATGGACAACAGGTCGAGCTTTCACCTTGGGTTAACTGGTGGGTCAGGTTGAGTTGGTTTGAACTTTGGTTGGGTTAGGTTTTGCTTTAGGTTTCCTTCCCTAAGTCTTTGTGTCTTCCCTATGTTTTCCCACATAGAGTTTAGGGTTTTGTTATTATTCCTTGCAGGCTCTATCAATGGTGAAGGTGCTCTCATCCTTTGAAAGACCATTCAAGCATCAAGAGCTGCAGGACAGAGACTTCATGAGATGCAGATATAGAGGTCTAAAGAGCTTGGAACATCCCACAAAGATCTTTCATGCCCATATGTACAGAGAAAAGGTGTTATCAGGAGTGGTCTTAGAGGTAGCTTTGTCATATTCCATGGGAGAAAGGAAATTGTGTGCCAAAGCCTCTGTATTGACATAGAAAGTAGAGGAAGAGATCCTGTGACACATAAGTTCTAGAGAAATGTTTCAAAGTCTCAATAAATCAAAGATCCACAGGAATTAGAGACTGTGAAGGAGTAATTCAAGAGCATAAGGATTCAAAGGGTTAAAAGTTTCAAGGTTTTGTGTCTTCATCTTTTAAACTTTATCATCTTTCCCTTGATTTATCATTCATGATCTGTTTTAAAGGTGTAATGGAAACAAAATATCTCAGAGGTAACTAGAGGTTCATGAACCTTGCTAGAGAACTTGTAATGAGGTAGCAGTCATTGTAAGGGACAATCACTGCATACAGTGATCTGAGAGACAAAAGAGATCCAAGAAGATAGGTCCGAGGACTATTTTATTTGAATAGTTTCTTGCATTATATTGGAACTCCATTGCAGAAGAAAGCAAGGGGTCAACATAGTGACATGCAAGGAGAGGGGTCAAGTTATTAGAGGAAGAGCAACATGCACAGTAAAAAGAATAGCAGCTAAAATAAAGGATCAACAAAGAAATACTCATGAAGTTGCAGTCCTCACATAAAAGGAGCAATCATGTGCTACCTAACAGAGGCTCTTAGAAGACATGCTACAAAGTGATAGTCAAGTTCATGCATGGGAAATAGAGAACACAAAAAAGTATTAGAAGCAGAGATCAGTTGTCATAGGTTTTGGACATCTTGAACAGACCTATTTAAGTTTGGAAGAAAATATGTGAAAAATGTGAAGTTATCACATGATGTTCTGAATAGGAGATCTTATTAAGGCCGTGATCCTAATACCATGGCAAGATTGCTAAGAGGTGCAAACCCATAGAGCCATGAGTCTGATCCTTGCAGTTGTGGCTAAACTTAAAGTGATCATGCAGAGACAGAGACTATGAAGAGGGTAATGAATAGTTACCTATGTTAGAAGATAGTTATATCTGTCAAAATGCAGTCATCTCTATCCATACGACAGTCACAATGACTGTAATTAACATAAAGAGCAGTCTTTAATAGCAAAAAGAGCAGCTGCATGCATGAAGACCAAAAGAGACAATGTTTATGAAGGGAAGAGAGAAAAGGTATGACGACATTCATGAAGGAACAGTGCTGGGACTGCATGATAACAACATGCAGATGTATGGAGATAGTAGCATGCAATTATAGAGGAACATTTTATATTGCCTAAAAACAGTCATAAAGCTGTCATAAAACAGTAGGTAAAAAAATAGTCATAGAGCAGAAAATAACAGTCAATCTATGGACTATTATAACAACAAAAGACAATCATAAAGATGACTATTATAACAGAAAAAAAGATAGTCACTAAAGCTGCAAAAAATAGGTCACTAAAGGTGCAAAAAATCAGTCATAAAGCGCAGCAAATAAAACTGTTATGATGGAGCAGCAAACTATGATACAAATGTAGTCATAGCATCAACAGGAGTAGCCAAAGTGACAACAGATAAGATGCTAGTGAGCATATATGGAATAGTCCATCACAAAAGAGACAGTAGATAGTGCTAAAAGGGCATGCTACAAGGTACATGAGATGTTTAATGAAGTTTTGTGGCAAGGTCCAAGCTTGATAAGAGGTAAAAGTGTTTGAAGTTGAAAGTTGATAAACATAGGCTTGGCATTGTTCATGGTTCACAGTTGAGTTAACAAGGTATGCATGGACTGGTTTAAGGGTGATAAGTATGCATAAATACCTTGTAACCACAGTGAGCAGTGTTTACTTGACAATGCTCTCACATGTAAGGGGGTTTTTGGTTAGGATACACAGTCAATAAGACACTAGAACAGTGGACACTGTTCTATCATACATAGAAGAACTAGACTGTAAAAAACTATGAACAAAACCCCTGTAAGAACAGTGACAGTTATAAGGGTTGGTTCTATGTTTTGAGAAGCTCAAGGAGATTGAGATTGGAAAAAACATGAAAAATCACTTCAGTGTGCATGCTAAGTTTGAAAGGGTATACAGATTTTTGAAGGTTAATTATAGTGAAGAAACTTTGTACTAAACTATGACATATGAGGTGAGCAGTGCCAACACTGAAGAAGGTATAAAGTGAACAGTTATTGATGCAACTTGAAGTCTTAGAACCAGTCAAACTCATGCCACACATCCTCAAGGAGTCATAATGACATCAAATTCATAAGGCACATGTCCTATAAAGGTGTAATGACAGTTAGGATGAGGACATACAACTATGACTTTCATTTATGAGGCAGTCAAGGCAGTTTGGTGGCAGTTTGAGCTTCTTGTGGGCAAGTTGAGAGCATCTAGGGAAGTCGAGTGAGCTGTACAACAGGTTGAGAAGATATAGGGGGCAGTTTTGACCCAATTTTTGAGCATTTATCAACATTTAAAAGTTGTTTGTGAAGCCTTAATGGTAGAGGAGGTCAAGGGATGACTTTTTCACCACTCAAACAACCTTTTGGAGCAATTTTGGGGGCTGAAAAGTAGGTGAAAAGGTTTTAGGCGACGAAAGGAGGTTTGACTCAATAGGATGGAATGAAGACGTCCTCAACACATGTTCCTATTCTTTTGCAAGCTGTTAAACAGCATAAAGGCAAGCTTTTGGAGTAGATTTCAATTAGTTCTTTTCTCTCTAGGCAGGGGTTGTATCTTTCTTAAGTTCTTTCATGCTAGGACAACAAATTGCAACTCCATTTTCAAGCTTACATAGCTATATGTAACACCTTCTTGATCAATAAAATAAGCTATTTTTACCTTCTCATTGTTGTTTTATTGTGCAAATCTTTTAGATAGTTGATAAGTTATCTTGTGGTGATAGTTTTTCCCCTTGATTTCTGTCCTATTTTCCTTGCCTTTGAGTAGAATGTATGCATTTTTGCAGGTCATAGCTTGTGTTAACTAGTTGAGATTAGATTTTATGTTGTGATAGCAAGCATAGCTTCCTTCTAAACACTATTTTCAACATACCAAACCTTGTTATGAAATACTTTTGTAAAAAGCATACAATATATTGAGTTGTGTATGTGTAGGCTCTAGATTATTGATCATTTTTTAGTCCAAACAATAGTATAGACTTTAAAAACATCATTTGGTGCAACACCTTAGGAAGAAGTAGGTTCATTTTTCATGTTTCCTTCTTACTCTTTTCCTCAACAAAGATTTAGTTTAGTTAGTCTAGGTGATAGAACCATGAGAACCAGCTCACTTTGGAGGTTAACTCCCACAATTTGAGCCCACAATCAGGGGAGTTATCCCATGTTTCACCAATAGGCTGAGTTTTTACAACTTAGTAAGGGTGCACTATTTGGTGACAACAGTAAGAAAATACAAGGATCAAGGTATAATTAAACCATAATGACCTGAGTATTGCTTACATGGATTTTGATTTAGCAAGTTAATACAAGCATCTAATTATAATTGAATCTAGATGACCTGAGTATTTCTTGCGTGTCAACAGACAAGAATTACACCCGTTTCATGTTTAGACCTCTGATGTCCTCAATGATCATTATGTTGATCATGTCGTTAGACAAGGCTTCACATTACTAAAGATAAACCCACAAGCAGCAAATAAATAAAATAATCATGCCCCCATCATAGCATCTCTAGTTTTTAGGCATGCTTGAGTAGCGTAGGAAACATGATAACAAAAGTTAAGAGTTTAGGCACAACCAATCAAAACAAAACTTTCTTGAATTAGATATGTCTTCTTGCCATAATTTAGATAAAATCACTTGGAGTGTTTAGGCCCTTGTTTATTTTGTTCAGGATAGGTTGATGCCATGCATTAAAATTTTTGTTTTGGAAGCGGGCTTTGTTGCACGCGTGTGTCTAGTGAAAGGTATCATAATCCTTATTGGTGCCTCGTAGAACATGTGGCATTGCAGAATCTAACCCCATAACTAGGTCAAGGACTTGCTCCCAGTTAGGTAAAGGATCAAGTTATTATGGAAGAATGGACAATAGATACGAAGAAACGGGCCCTAAGGGACTGGCCTAGTGTCGCGAGGGCCCGTCAATGATGGCCTTGCCTACGTGACATCGCAGAGACAACGTAGTTTAGGGTGTGGACTTTATGGACCTAAGACCTAAGCGATGGGAAATTATGTGGATGCGGATGGACCAGAGGATGGGTGACATGGGATAGAATGGATGGGAAAGGAGGTGGAGGAGGAGGAGAGGAGGGGATGGAGTGGTGACGGCAGACCGAGACAACGGCAGAGAGTGGGGCAGGCCCCACCCAAGTAAGTGGCACAATAGGTAGTACCAGAAGTTGTTCCGTAGGTACTGCATGCACCTGATCAGCCTGACTTGTAGTAGCAGGTGCAGCAGGATGCAATATCTTTGCTATGAGGCTAGCTGAGACAGGTGAGAGCATAGCTGAGAGCCGCAGAGGCTCGATAGAGGGAGATGCAGGGATTATTGCTAGCATCACTGCAGAGTGGGATGCCGCACTGACAAGAGAGAGAGAGATGCAGCCATAGCTGCCCTGGGTATTGATGCGGGTACAGTACTACTTGTGACATAGTTGACACAGGCCTAGGCTCAGGTTACATAGGTGCTAGGAGAGTTGGCTTCAGTTCGAGCACATACATAGTGCTATAGAGGGTTATATCATGGGGTGGTACCAGTAGATCAGAGGGTGCCGAGTTACAGGAACTATTCAGTGGTTGTGTCCTCGCGGAGGGCAGGCAGTTCACGGTCGGCAGCTTCAGGCATGGGCCCACAGTAGACTGGGACAGGTCGAGGTGGAGGAGGGGGAGAGGACAATATCAGGAGCAACATCCTGAAGCAGCAGGGTTAGCTGCGATTTGGCACATATTTTTTCTTTGTACATACATTTGTTTGATGGCTCATGGATAGCCAGATTATGTATATATCACTCTCATTTTGTACAAGTATTGAGACATGTATCATTATTATTTTGATGTATGTATACACCTTTTGTGATTCGACTCATGGATGATGGATTGATTTTGTACACTTGGACACTTTTATGTTTTATGATTATATATGATGATGCAGTTATGATGGCCTACATGCATTTTGTATTATGCGATGGTCATGGATGCACTCTATTGGTTATGGACACTTTACATTTCATGTTTATATATGATGATGCAGTTATGATGGCCTACATGCATTTTTATCTTTATGCGATGATCATGGATGCACTCTATTTGTTATGTTTATATGTTATGCAAATGTTATGATATCTAATGTGCAACACTTGTTATGCAAATAAAATGGTATGAGATGATTACTGACAACTATGTTTTCTATGGTTTTCCGATGAGATACTATGTATGCATCTATGTTATGTTGTTACAAATGTATATGGATGAGTGAATGCACTTATATGTATGCAAAATGATGATATGTATGATTTAATACACCTATATGTATGCAAATGATCTAATCAATGAAATGACTATCTCACCTAATATGAAATGCAAAATGACTATATGTTTTTGTTATGTCCAAGTGTACTCAATCAATGTAGAAGAGATTTGATGAAAGATACAATGATAGATAGAAATTTGATTGATAGAAGAAATGCAAATGAAGGAATCACAAGCTTTTATTTATTTGTAAACACTGGCACTGTGAACAAAATATTTATTTATGGATAACAATAGAGCTTCCACATCTTCCACCTCCCAACATGATCCTGGCTCCCAAGCTTCCATATCAAAGGCTAAAGAGCAGAAGGTCAAGATTAAAGAAACAAGGGTAGGAGAGTCCTCCATCGAACATACCTTTTGTTTAGCCAAAATTCCTTTATCTCCTAAGTCCTTTGGGTGACCTATACCCTTCCCAAAACCATCTGCTCCTCCTGAACCTCCCAAAGCTCCCTTTGTCAAATGGGGCACCCTGTCAGATGAAAGCGAAGAAAGAGACGTTCTACAATGGCTCTATGTAGACGAGGATGACACACCACAAGACAAACAACCAAAGCTCCCAACAAAAATCTATGGGTGTGGCCAATCTCTCTTACACAGAATGGATGCAAGACAATGTTTCCCAAAGATGGAGGAAGCGGTTCTCATCGCAAAGAGTGCATGTTTGCTAGGTTTTCACTACTTTGCTTTTATTGTACGAAAGCCAAAATACACATGATGTTTATTTACTAGGTTTTCATCATGGTATCTATCCAAGGTGCCTGTTTACTAGGTTTTCACCAGAGGACAATTTTTTTGTTGTTTTTCTATTTTTTTGATTTTTTTCTATTGTTTTGCTATTTTTGATGCCCTTACACTGAGGTTCTCTAGGTATAGAACCGGCGAAGATGCATACTGTTGATTGGTTCATCGAACAACTCACCTTCTGATATAGCTAACTGGTATGCTCATGATCCATAGGCAGGAATGATTACATAAGGACCAAGCCAGTTGGGTTCAAACTTTCCTTTCTTCTCCCGATCCTGTTGATTGCGGGGATTTTCTTTGAGCACTAGATCACCAACATTAAAGACCCTTGGACGGACTCTGTGATTATAGCTTCTGGACATTCTTTGTTGGTAGGGTTTGAGATGGTTGAAAGCATTCTATCATTTCTCCTCCAACAGTTCTAACTCTTGTAGTCTAGAAAATCTATAGTCCTCATCAGTTATAAGACCTTTTAACGACACCCTCAAAGATGGTAACTCAACCTCGATGGGCGAAATGGCTTCAGAACCATAGACAAGGGCATATGGTGTGGCACTTGTGGGAGTGCATATGCTAGTTCGATAGGCCCACAGAGTGAGATTTAGTTGCATATGCCAATCACGACCGACGTCGTTGATAGTTTTCTTGAGGATTTTCAAGATGGTTTTGTTGGATGCCTCTGCCTGACCGTTGCCTTGTGGGTAGTATGGGGTTGAGAAGCGATGTTGGATTTGGAATTTTTCACAAAGCTCTTGGACATCCTATTTTTTGAAGGGTCTTCCATTATCCGTGACTATGGATGAGGGAATTTTGTATTGACAAATGAGGTAATTAAGGATGAAGGAGGCAATTTATTTACCTGTGACATTGGTAAGTGGGATGGCTTCAATCCACTTGGTAAAATACTCAGTGGTGGTTATGATGAACTTGTGGCCGTTGGATGATGGAGGGTGGATTTTTCTCATAAGGTCGAGTCCCCATTGACAAAAGGGCCAAGGTGTTGTTAAAGGCCGTAGTTCCTGAGCCGGTGCATGGATGAGGTTACCATGAATCTGACACTGCTTGCATTTCTTGACAAAATGATATGAGTCTGTCTCCATGTTCAGCCAATAGTATCCCAAACGCATGAGTTTCTTAGCTAAGGTAGGACCACTAGAGTGTGTTCCATGAATTCCTTCGTGTACTCGTAAGGTAGTTTGAGATTCATCACGTTCAAGACATCCGAGTAGAGTACCATCCAAACCTCGGCGGTAGAGGGTGTCGACAATAATGGTATAATGGGATGTTTGGAAGATAAAGGTTCGGCGTTGGTTGTTGGATAAGTCAGCCGGTAAGGTGTTATCCTTGAGGTAAGTCTAAATTTTACCATACAAGGGTGAATCAGATTCTACTAGGAGGAAAATGGATTGTGTTTCAGGGATATCATAAGCTAGCTGTGCGAATGACTCCACCAAGAACTCAAAACATGACTCATCCTCTCATATATCGAGAAGTGAGGTGATGGTTTCCATGGCATCTACTACTTTGTTCTCTATGCGAGGAATATGCTCAAAGGAGATTATCACAAAGTATACTTTAAAGTCATCTACCATACGCTTGTATGGTATTAGCTTGTCATCTTTCGTCTGATAGTCATCATTCACTTGATTGATGATGAGTTGCGAATCTCCATAGACATGTAGCTCTTTCACTTTCCACTCTGTCGCCATCTTAAGACCAATGACTAAGGCTTCATACTCTACTATGTTGTTTGTGCAAGGAAAAAGCAGACGATAGGACTTAGGTATTGTGTTGCCTTGACGAGTGACTAATAAGATTCCTACCCCTGATCCATGGTTTGTATAAAACCCATCAAAGTAGATCTTCTATGAATGTGTTGTGATACTGAAAATTGATTCATCAGGAAACTTGAATGTCATTGGAGTGGTATCTTGCAATGGTGCCTTTACCAACTGATTTGCAATGACTTGTGTAACATGCCACTTGTTCTACCAACTAAGATTTACCAATTTTAACTTGAAAGTAAATAAAGTCATGAATTCATAACAAGAATAATAAAATTTTTCCTCCGAACATTTGATATAATGCACATTTGAAACATATTTCAAACTTCTATTGCATAACCAAATTACATTTCTCAATAAAAGAATTGAATATTCAACATATACAACTTTTTTCATAAATTACATAGAAGCTTCAAGAGCTTAACTGATAAATAGAATCACATGTTTGTATAGTTGTCTGTCTTCAATAATCTTGACCACCAACTGCATGAGGGGAAGCATCACTCAGGTGATTTACCTCCAACCATGGACTAACTGCGGTCCCCCGCACATTTACCAAACTGGTAAACGGCCCTACCCTTCGACGAAGGGATTGGTTTGGTAACCCCAAATAAAATAGGCTTGTTTGAGCAAAGTGTTGTGTCCTACATTAACTAGTACTATCATACTATGGCTACAACCATCAAATATGAAATCCCTACTAGAAATGCAAACCTGGATCACAGTGAACCTAGACAGTGTAAATGTTGGCAATTTACACCACTTTGGCCAAAGTTTTCTTATCTCATATTCACCCACCCTTCTATCTTGATTGGGAAAGACAACAATCTCTATACAAAAGTTATTCCCTTACCCATGGATCAACAAATCCCAGGAATAACCACACTTAACAAATGTATCATTCTCTACACATAGGATATTCCCTTTCCCATGGATCAACAAATCCCAAGAATATCCCCGCTGAACAATTACATCAAACTCTATTCTAGGTTATTTACCTCTTCCATGGATCACATAACCCAAGGTTAACCTATTACATGCTTTTACTAGGATACAAAAACTAAGTAATACCACTTGAATCCTATTTTCACTAACTTTCCTCTTATATAATTTTCTTATACGAACACCAATCAATGATTGATTTACGATTCTATCTAGGTAAAATCTCAACCATAGACACTTTCTCACAATCACAATACAAATTTGCTTACTATATATATATATATATTATTGATAGACATTCACATTGAAAATTCAACATTGTAATCACTTAAAAACAATACATCACATAATGTTTTGAAAATAGGAAAAACATAGAGAAGGAGAAATAAATCCTATGCCTGAGAATATAGCTCCAAATGGATCAAAGACTCTTTTGCTTACGTCCTTCTAACACTCTAGATCGCTCTTCCAAATAAAACAACTTATAAAAACAAAACGACAAATTTTTGACACTAATGCAAAACTCAAATTTGAAAAGAGAAGGCTCTTGATTAGAAAATGGTGCAATTAAAAATGGGGGAGAGTACCCCCTTTTATACCACAACCAATTCAAAAATGTCGATATAATGTTGACATGTTTAACCAACTCAATAATGTTGACACTACGAGGACATGCTTATCAAAAACTAAAATTAGTTCTTAAAAACCAAACAACCTTCTAAAAATAGAGTTAGATATAAATTAAAAATAAAATAAAATTATTAATTACTTCACAAGGAACCACCTGTTGGTTTAGGACAGACAACTAAGAGGTGGGGGGGTGAATCAGTTGTCACCAAAACTTTCTTTTCTTTGAACACTTAAATCCTTGTTATATTTCTACAACATAATAATGATTTGATTATGGAAGCACAATGCAATATCTCAAGAGAAGAAACACATTAACATATATGACACCAAGATTTTAACGTGGAAAACTTGGTTAAGGGAAAAACTACGGGGTGACTAACCCAAGATTGTATTCTCTGTTAAAAGAATAAGAAGAACAAAATGACACTTGCCAATTAGGGCTCACTGCCTGAGCACACTGCTCACAAGAGGGCCACTACCTACAGGAGACACACTGTTTACAGAATAATAAATATTACATACTTGAACTGGAGATTAGCATCTTCACCATGCTTGAGTCAATTCCATTTAATCTCAACACTTCTGCTCTACTTTTCGCTCTTCTCCTCTCTGCCACTTTCTCATCTCAAGAAGGATGATTTGAAATGACTTTGCAATTCTTATTTATACATGACATCAACTTTGGAATGATCATCAAAGTCGGCACAATATATTCTATTGCAGAGCAATTACAAAGATACAACTTGATTTGTTGCAAGAACTTCATGTGTATCACCACAGTGTCAGCCACACATATATGGGACTTCAATCTTCTTTGAGGAACATGCCATGCTTCGCAGAACATCTTCAAGATCATCTGCAAGATGTATAAAACATCCAGTCGGCCATGATTAGGAAGAACACCATCACCCGAGAGTAAGTCTTCAATTACGATCTCAATCTTCAATATGGACCACCAACACGAACTGGACACAATCTTGAGACCCCCAGAAGCTTACCTAAATCACCAAGAACATCCACACCACTTCTTATTACTAAAATCATTTGCATCTTCATCTAGAACCTCAAGAACACAGTCTGTCATCACTGTCACATTAGAATAAATGCTTGTGGACCTCCAGACCATGAACCAATTGAGTTGTCAATTCACATCAGCTTCCTAAACATTCCACCAAATCCACAGAACAAGATATTGCATTTCTGGATCTCACCAGACCTATTTGTGTCACTCTATCACCTCTGAACATCTGCCAGAATTAGTTTTACTCATATGGCCATAACTTCTCCAAATCTTCATGCGGACCTCTCAAATCTTGGCTGGATCTTCTTTAGACACATATCTACAAACCCTTTGATGCGCATTCTCTGATCTTCATCTTAACTGGGATCTTCACTTCATAGAGCTTCACTGTCTTCACTATTCTTCTCTGTTTTTGATAGGACTAATTTTCTCAATATCCTCAGCACACAGCTCATCCAATCCTTGACATCAATGCAACAAGAGTATGTTGACATCAATGACAACACCGGTTAGGCCCATACTTGCAACAATCTCCCCCTTTGTCATTGATGGCAACATATGATGTGAAAAACTATTTTAACCATCAAGACAAGAACTTCTCCTCACTAACTGACATAGCTCCCCTTATCAACAACAATCATTCATATGTCTTCTCTTTCTTTACTACTCCCCCTTTAATCAGCAACCACTTTTGTTTTTCACATGTCTTCTCTCCCCCTTTGACATCAATGGCAAAGGGCACATACTTGCATCAATCAGAATCATACAGACTGCTCCCCTTGAGTAGCAGCTTCCTATCATCAATCTAGACCACAAGATATGACTGTGAGATCCACTGGACTGATGCACATCAGTGCACCTTAATTCAAAACCGGAGGGGTAATAACCCCTAACTTCTCCCTGAGATACTCAAAAGAGTCCTTATGTAGAGGTTTAATAGAAATGTCTGCAATCTGATCCTTTGAGGGCACAAACTCCAATCTGACTTCATTCTTGTTCACCTGCTCTCTCAAAAAGTGAAACTTGATGGATATATGTTTTGTCTTTGAATGTAGCACTAGATTTTTTGATATATTTATTGCACTTGAGTTATCACATAAGATTGTGATAGGTTCCTCATACTCCACTCTGATGTCTCTTAGCATTTGCTTCATCCACAATACTTGAGTGCAACTACCTACTACTGCAATATATTCTACTTCTGTAGTGGACAGAGATATTGCCTCTTATTTCTTGCTCAGCCAAGAAACCAATCTTTATCCCAAAAAGAATGCACCACCACTGGTACTCTTCCGGTCATCCACATCTTCTGCCCAATCCGCATCTATATATGCGTGAAGAGAGAAATCACGATCCCTAGGATACCATAAACCATACTCAACTGTTCCCTTTAGATATTTGAGAATTCTCTTGATTGTCGTGACATGAGATTCTCTAGGATCAGCTTGGAATCTGGCAACAAGACCAACAACATTCATAATGTCAGGTCTAGTTTGATTAATATATAGTAGTCCGCCAATCATTGACCTGTACTTTTTCTGATCAACCTTAGGAGAGTCATCATCTTTACTCAGTTTACATCTTCTTTGCTTAGTTTACATCTGGTTGCCATAGGAGTATTCATTGGTTTTGAGTCTTCCATCCCAAATTTCTTCAACAATTCTTTCACATATTTGGTCTGTGATATGAAGATTCC
This sequence comes from Cunninghamia lanceolata, assembly GCA_027924645.1. Taxonomy (NCBI): domain Eukaryota; kingdom Viridiplantae; phylum Streptophyta; class Pinopsida; order Cupressales; family Cupressaceae; genus Cunninghamia; species Cunninghamia lanceolata. The sequence continues at coordinate 11,030,033 of BSBN01000321.1, forward strand.
TTTCTTTGTTTGAGTGATTTGCAGACCCAAGAAGAAATTTATTTCCCCAAACATAGACATCTCAAATTCACTTTTCATTTGATTTGCAAAAGTCTTGCACATACTATCTCTTCCTCCAAAAATGATATCATCAAAAAATACTTCAACAATCAAGATATTTTCATGATCAGTCTTGAAATACAAGTTACTGTTAGTAGTACCTTTGTTGAAACCAATCTTCAAAAGATGTTTATCCAGTCTTTCATACCAGGCCCTTGGGGCTTATTTGAGTCCATACAATGCTTTCTTCAACTTGCAGACCATATCACCGTGATCAGACAATTGAAATCCATCTAGTTGCTCAATGTATACTTCTTCTTCCAAGTCACCATTCAGGAAGGCAGACTTGACATCCATCTGATATACTTTGAAATCTTTGAAGGTAGCAAAAGCAAGAAATAATCTGACTGCTTCAATTCTTGCCATCAGAGCAAAAGTTTCTTCAAAATCAACTCGTTCTACTTGAGAATAACCCTTGCAAACCAATTTGGCTTTGTTTCTGACTACTTCACCATCTTCATTCAGTTTATTCTGGAAGACCCATTTGGTCCCAATCACATTTTTGTTTCTAGGTCTCAGAACAAGATCCCAAGTGTGATTTTTTTCAATTTGTATCAACTCTTCCTTCATTTATTTTGCCCAAATTTCATCATTGCATGCTTTGCTTACTGTTTTTGGTTCAATCTTTGAAATCAGACAATACTTCTCTGAATCTTGAGAAATCTTTCTTCTTGTTTGAACACCTTTGCTTCTATCACCTATGATCTGGTCTTCAGAATGATTCAGTCTTACATACTTGGGAGTTTTGGGAATTTCTTGCACTTCTATTTCTTAGACAGGTTCATTCAAACTTATCTCTTCTTCCTGTATTTCAAGATTCTCTGGATCAGTCTGGATTTGAATTTCAGAAGGGGCTTGAATTTCTTGGACCAAAACATCATTCTGATTATCTTCTTCATATTCATAAAACCTTGAGGGATTTTTGATTCCTTCATCAACCTTCACATTTTTACTTTCTGCAATCTTTCTTAATCTCTTGTTATAACATCGGTATGCTTTGCTTTGAGTAGAGTAACCCAAGAATATTCCTTCATCACTTCTAGCATCAAATTTTCCAAGGTCTTCATCTCTTTGAATGTAACATTTACTACCAAAGACTTTGAAATACTTCACAGTAGGAGTGATGCCAAACTAGAGTTCATAAGGGGTCTTACCAGTATTGCTTCTGATTTGTACCTAATTAAGAGCATAGACAGCAGTGCTTACAACTTCTCTCCAGTAGATCTGAGGAACATTTGCTTACATCATCATGGTTCTAGATGGTTCCTGGATGGTCTGGTTCTTTCTCTCCACTACTCCATTATGTTGTGGAGTCCTTGGAGCAAATAACTGTCTTTTTATCCCATGTTTCTCATAGAATTCTATGAACTCTCTGGATGTGAATTCTCCACCTCTATCAGGCCTAAGACATTTTATGTTTAACCCGGTTTCATTCTCTACCATAGCCTTGAATATTTTGAATTTCTCAAGAGCCTCAGATTTCTCTTTCAGGAAAGTCACCCACATCATCCGGAAATGGTCATCAATTAGTAACATGAAATATCTATCACCTTGCAAACTTCTGATTCTTGCCGGTCCACATAGATCAATATGTACTAAGTCTAGCAATCCGGTAGAAGATTGTTCCTTACATTTGAATGTGATTTTGCTCTGCTTACCCAACTGACATTCTTTGCACAAACTGTTAGTAGGTTTTACCAGTCTTGGAAGATCTATTATAGCCTGAGTGTTGCTTATCTTGATGATATTATCAAAATTCACATGACACATTCTCCTATGCCACAACCAACTTTGATCAATTTGGACAAATAAACAACTTTTGCCACTACCAACTAAGTGGAAGATGTTACATTTTGTTTGAGTACCGGATGCAACCTTTGTTCCAGAACTTTCAAAGATTCTACATTTTCCATTTTTGAATTGGAGATCATAGCCTTTGTCCACCAACTACCCAACACTGAGAAGATTGTGCTTTAGACCTTCAACATACAGTACATCATTGGTTTTGTGGTGCAGGAGCACCTAACACAAGGTGGCCTCCGTGAGGCATTTAGGTTTATGTTTGTTTAGGAAATCATGTTTTGAGTTGTAATAAGGTCTATTTGACCAATGCATGTAATTTCTATTAGTATCTAGGTTCATTTTGTAAGTCCCAAGGACACTTGTCAATTTGTAATCACAAAGGTTGTTAGGCAGTTGGAGGTTGTTAGACAGTTGTCTCCCAGCCGCTTGGAGTCAATTCAATACTACTCTGGGCGAGTTTATAAACCCAGGGGAATGAGCAAGATCAACATTATGATCATTATTGTAATCAGATCGATTGAATATAGTCAAGCATTATGAAGGAGAAATCAAACTGTTCTGTGTTGTCTATTTGTTTCCATTCTCTATAAATACGAAATTGCATAGCTGTAGATTTCCTTTCCCTTCTATGTTTTCATTGTTGCAAAATGTTGATATGAAGCATTCCACTAATAAGATTTCTGTTGAAATCAGTGGAATGGCTTCATTGTACAAATATCTATTTGTGTTTCTTGTTTTGTTTGCCTGTTCGATAGTGCAGATGTTCCGGATTGAGGGTCACGCACAGTAGATCGCCTAGCATCTCCATGTGCTAGGGTTTGGAGTAGGCAACTGTGCATCGGTGAATCGGCGTAGCAAACCGTAGGCAGCCGATGGTAAATATCTCACCGATGAACGAAGATCAGTGGAGGTCTATCGGGAGAGATCTGTGAATTGACAGCTTTGGAATAAGTCTTGCCGAAGGTTGAGATCGCGTCGAAGGAGTTTGGACTTTCAGTGCAACGGCCAAAGTTTCCAGGTGTTCACCAACAAGTTGAGTCTCACCAAAATGTATGTTGCAAATGCATATCGCAAAAGCATGTTGGGAATGTATGTTGCGGATTGAAGAAGTTAAATTTTGATCAGTTGTGCGTTCCTGCTGTGTGCTTCCCATCATTTTGTTCTTGCCATCAAAAGAAATAGTTCCTCTGCCTCTGATTCTGCCAGCAAAATTATCACCAAATTTTACAAATCCCCCTTCATATCTTTCTAGATCTATGAACTTATTTTTGTCACCAGTCATATGGCGGGAGCATCCACTATCAATGACCCATTCATCATTTTCTTCAACTTGGGCAGCCAAAGCTCTTTCTACCATTTTATGATTGACAAATTCAATGGGCATTGGATCTTCTTCCTTGATGGTAATAAACACCCAGTCACTTCCAGATTTTTTTCCTGTCTCTCCAGATTTTTTTCCTGTCTCTGATTCATCATCTGTTACTCCTTCATCATCATCATCTTCATGAACATAGTAACATTTCTTTTGAAATCTTGATCTATTTGGATTAGTCATTGAAAATATTTTTGGACACCTTGAAGCAAATTGATTAATCTTGTTACAGTTGAAACATTTGAAGCGCAATTTTCCTTCATACTTACCAGATCCTCTTGGCAATCTTTTTGCAATAAGGGATTCAAGTTGAGCAGCTTCTGCTTCATCTTCTTCCAGATCTTTTCTTGCTTTTTCATACCATGATAGTTTCTTTGAGGAGTTCTCTCCTAGATCATACCTTTGTTTGCCTTTTACAGAGGCACTAGCTTTGAATGCAGATTCAGTCTAGGGGGCATCTCCAAACTCAGTCAATTCAAATACAGCTAATTTTTCAACTAATTGATCTCTTGTGATATTTGATAAAGATCTAAACTCTTCAATAGCAGTAACCTTGTGTTTGTAAGTAGGAGGTAGGGATTTGAAAACTTTGGCAACAATCTTATCTTCATTCAAGGTTCCACCAGCACACCTAATGCCACAAACAAGCTCATTTACTTTTGGCATAAATGTAGTGATATTCTTATCTTCACTCATCTTCAGGTTTTTGAATTTTCCTTTCAGACTCTGTAGCTTGGCACATTTAACATATTTGTCTCCTTCATGCAGAAGTTCCAGCTTTGACCAAATCTCATATGCAGTTTTTAAATCCATAACATTTGTTAGCTATGAATCAGATAAGGCACCTAGTAAGGCTTCTTTAGCCTGAAGATTATCTTCAGCATCTCTAATTTCATCTACAGTTGTCGGACCATTCTTTGGAGGAACATACTTCTTTGAATTTATGGTCCAATATTGCATTCCCATACATTGCAAGTGACATTCTATGTGGCTTTTCCAAAGAGTGTAATTAGTTCCATCAAACCTCGGACTATTCTTCTTGTAGGAAGACATCCTGGATCTCCTCAAGCGATTAGGCTCTTTTAGAGGAACTTAGCTCTAATACCAATTGTTAGTTTAGGACAGACAACTAAGAGGGGGGGTGAATCAGTTGTCACCAAAACTTTCTTTTCTTTGAACACTTAAATCCTTGTTATATTTCTACGGCATAATAATGATTTGATCATGTAAGCACAATACAATATCTCAAGAGTAGAAACACATTAACACATATGACACCAAGATTTTAACATGAAAAACCTGGTTAAGGGAAAAACCATGGGGTGACTAACCCAAGATTATATTCTCTATTAAAAGAATAAGAAGAACAAAATGGCACTGGCCAATTAGGGCTCACTGCCCGAGCACACTGCTCACAAGAGGCCCAGTGCCTAAAGGAGACACACTGTCTACAGAATAATAAATATTACATACTGTAACTGGAGATTAGCATATTCACCATGCTTGAGTCAGTTCCATTTAAGCTCAACACTTCTGCTCTGCTTTTCGCTCTTCTCCTCTCTACCACTTTCTCATCTCAAGAAGGATGATTTGAAATGACTTTGCAATTCTTATTTATACATGACATCAACTTTGGAATAATCATCAAAGTCAGCACAACATATTCTATTGCAGAGCAATTACAAAAATACAACTTGATTTGTTGCAAGAACTTCATGCATATCACCACACTGTCGGCCACACATATCTGGGACTTCAATCTTCTTTGAGGAAAACGGCATGCTTCGTAAAACATCTTCAAGATCATCCGCAAGATGTGTAAAACATCCGGTCGGCTATGATTAGGAAGAACACCATCACCCGAGAGTAAATCTTCAATTACGAGCTCAATCTTCAATGTGGACTGCCAACATGAATTGGACACAATCTAGAGACCCCCACAAGCTTGCTTGAATCACCAAGAACATCCACACCACTTCTTACTGAAATCATTCGCATCTTCATCCAAAACCTGAAGAACACAGTCTGTCATCACTGTCGCATTAGAATAAATGCTTGCAGACCTCCAGACCACGAAGCAATTGAGTTGTCAATTCACATCGGCTTCCTAAACATTCCACCAAATCCGCAGAACAAGATATTGTATTTCTGGATCTCACCGAACCTATTTGTGTCACTTTGTCACCTCTGAACATCTGCTAGAACCAGTTTTACTCATATGGCCATAACTTCTCCAAATCTTCAGGCGGACCTCTCAAATCTTGACTGGATCTTCTTTAAACACATATCTACAAACCCTTTGATACGCATTCTCTCATCTTCATCTTAGCTGGGATCTTCACTTCATAGAGCTTCACTGTCTTCACTGTTCTTCTTTGTTTTTGATAGGACTAATTTCTCAATATCCTCAACATACAGCTCATCCAATCCTTGACATCAATGACAACACCGGTTAGGCCCATACTTGCAACACCACCTCCATGTTTAAAGGCCCACATGGTTAAAAAACTTACGAATTAAAAGAAATTTAAAAAGGTTTAAAGAGGGGCCACGTGCCTTAAGAATTAAAATATAACCATTAAAACTTTATAAGATACGTATCCCCCTTTTAAAAGCACTTCAAACCTCATTTTTATTATTATACTTTTATAATAATACTTTCCTTTTATTAACACTTTTAATTCTTATTACTTATGTTATTATATTTATTATTATTATTACCTTTTATAAAATTACTCTTTTATTATTATTTATTTATTTTATTAAATCTATTATATATATAATCTTATTGTTTTAATTAACATAAAACAATATTTACGAAAACCAAATTCTGCAAAATGATATAATTATATTTCCACTATTAAGAGAAAATAATAATAGTATTTATATTAAATACATATATATATAGAGACGATAAATATACATTTATATATATTCACATATGTATAAATTTATCATTGTAAAATCAAATATAACTCATAGGAAAAAAATGCATATATAGTCGTAAAATCTTCATAGACTTATAGTCGAAGAATACAAGAGAGACGATAATTCTTGCATAGGCCAAATCGACATCTCCATATCTATGAGGAATATGCTCAAGAATATACGTAGGTACGTCTACCTACATATGTTCATGCTCATATCGACTCATGTACAAGAACATATCGTGGACTTGCACGAGCATTAATTAACTCAAAGAAACCAAACACTTAACAACATGCAGGTTCAAACATCCAATCAAGACTCATGATACATAACTCAGATCACTTACCACTACCTCCACTGACTCGACTCAACCTAGGTCAAAATAGGATGTGAGTGTGTGCTGCTCAATTTAAGCTTCTCTTTTACATTTACTAGACCAAGTCCTTCTCCTGAGTGATACCTCCCCTATTTTTTGGAGGGACAACCTATTCCTACATCCACTTAGATCATCGCAAGAGTAGTTAATTGATCAAAACATAATCATTATTTAACAATAACACATTTAATACAAGACATTGCATTATTCTTTTTCTCATCATATTGCATTCAAGATAGATAACACACATAGATGCAAGGATTCATAAATACTTTAATTTTCACAAAATATCCAATCTATAGTAAATGGATAAAAACACCTATATAGATGCAGAAATCCATAATCACTCACTTTCCAAACAAACTAACCAATCTAGGTAAATAATAAGTAGATAGAAACACATGGGGTGTAACAACCTGACCCTTGATAGCTTTCCTTTCCATATATTCTATGTCATACTCACTTAGTAGCATTACCCATTTAGCTAGGCGGCCTGTTAGAGTTGCTTTGCTTAACAAGTATTTTAATGGATTGATCTTTGCAATTAGCTTGATGGAATGTGCAAGCATGTAATGGCATAGTTTTTGGGAAGCAAAAATCACAGCAAGACAAGATCTTTCGATTTGAGAATATTGCAATTCATACCCCACCAATGTGCAACTGATGTAGTAGATTGCCCGTTCCTTGCCTTCATAGTCTTGTGCAAAAGGGCTCCAAGAGATGTTGGTGTTGCAAATACGTAAAGATATAGTGGCTTGCCTTGGATAGGTGGCATAAAGAAAGGCGGATTCATTAGATACTCCTTCAATTTGCGAAATCTGTCTTCACACTTCTCATCCCATCTAAATGGGATGTTCTTATGCAAGAGATGAGTGAAAGGTTGACACTTGTCAGCCAGTTGTGAGATAAACCGACGGATTGCCTGTAATTTTCCTTGTAAAGATCGTAGTTGGGTGATGTTCCTTGGTGGTGGCATCTCCATGATAGCTTTGACCTTCGCAGGATATACCTCAATCCCATTGGCTGATACTATGAAACCCAAGAGTTTGCCGGAGGTGACTCCAAATACACACTTTTTCGGATTCAATCAGACCTTGAAGTGTTCTAGCCGCTGAAAGATTTTCTCTAGGACATCTAAGTGAGATTCCCTTGTAAGTGACTTGGCAAGGATGTCATCCACATAGTCTTCCATAGTGACGTGCTTCATGTCATGGAAGATAGTAGTCATTGCCCTTTGGTATGTGGCTCCTGCATTCTTCAACCCAAATGGAATGACGTTCCTGTAGAAGGTACCCCATGGACAAGTGAATGCCATCTTATGTTGATCTTCTGGCGCTATTCTGATTTCTGATTTGGTTGTATCCGGAGAAACCATCCATAAGAGAGAGCATAGTATGTCCAACTGTCAAGTCTACGATGATGTCAATGTTGGGCAATGGGAAATCATCTTTGCAACAGGCCTTGTTGAGATCTCTAAAGTCATTACATAATATGTCTCTTCCATTAGGTTTTGATACTGGTACAATGTTTGATACCCACTCTGGATAATCGATTGCTCTGATGAACCTTGAATCTAGTAGCTTCTTCAGTTCTTCCTTGACTAGCAATGCAATATGTGGATGCATTTTCCTGAGTTTTTGTTTAACAGGTTTAACTCCAGGATCTAGTGGTAGATGATGCAAGATCATGTATGGATCTAACCCGGGCATATCTACATAGGACCAAGCAAAGTTGACCTGTTTCCTTTTGAGGAAGGGTATAAATTTTGTCTTTTCCGCTGGAGATAGAGACTTGGCAAAGTGTATGATCTTTGGGTTACCTTCTGTGCCGATGTCAACAGGTTCTGTAGGTTCTACAACAATTTGTGACTTCTCCTGATACATGTTGTTGGGGAGAGTGTCAAGCCTTCCATCGTCTGGCGCCTCAGAAAGGTTTTTACCATCAGATGCGTCCTTTATTTTTACTTTTTTGGGATCTAACACTGCCGCAGAGCAGTTTTCACCATCAAATCCTTGTTTGATTTTTATATTTTTATGACTGGAAGGCTTGGCACCCTCTCCAAAATAAGCTACGGTATTGAGTTCTATGACAAAGCCAGCTTTATGATCTCTTGCAAGTAGGTGGTCTCTTAGTTCCATGTAATCAATGTAGGCATCGTCGTTCTGGAACATGTCTAGTTGGGGATTCCTTGTAGATCCCAATCGATAAGCTCGAGATGTACCAGGGGGAGGGGAGCGATAGGTTGATCTGATTTTGTGGATGTGATGGTAAGGATGAATACTTGATCAGGATTGGGAGTGATAGGAATAAGATCTGTGATGGTACTTTCCTCAAGATTATCTATCTCGTGAGAACTCCAAACTTCCTCGTAAGTTGTTCTCTCCGGAATGGGCAAATCATACTCTACTGGTCTATGTCTTAGAGTTTGCCCCTCACGGTAGCGGCTATAGGTGTGAACGGTATCGATTCCTGTGTCCTCATAGGAATGTTCTGAAAGGTCATCTCATTCATACTCGTTAGAATCTGTATCACTATTCTCTTGGAGGTTATGGATTTGTTCCACGAAACAAGTAGTAGCCTTAGCTTTGCCTTTGCCATTGTCTTTGTATCCTAGCCCTCTTGTGTCTCGGGCCGATGAGGATGAAGAGGGTTGAATGGGTTCAGTTATTCCTTCTTTTCTTGGGTTGATGGGACCGTAGAGACCATATCAGAGAATTCAGTGCCGCATGTCTAGAGGTAGCTCACAATGAAACTTTTCTCATGAGACTCTTCCCTAGGTCTCTAGGAGGGCAAGCCATGGAGTGGTTCTCTCGACTCCCCCTGGGTATCCGTACTTTTGATGAGTTAGTGAACAAATTTGTCACGCATTTCTCGTATAATATCAAACATGAGGTATCCATGCTTGACCTTTGCAACATAAAACAAAAGAGTGGTGAATCCTTCGCTCCTTTCTTACCAAGTTGGAACTCATTGAATACTGTCCTTACCAACCTTAGGATTGTGCATGCATCGTAATAAAAATCAAACAATCATGAAAATATTCTTTGTGTGATGTGTCTTTCTTGCCATAATCGAAGAAACAAATCAAAAAGAGCAACATTCAAACAAAGAACCCAAAAACATTGAAAAACGTGCCTTCACCAAGTCAAAAACAGTCAAAATCAAGTAAAATAGACAGATCTGCGCACTTGTTTCATCCTACTGTGCATTTGCTTCACCCTGCTGCGCATCTATTTTCTGTTGCGCATTTACTCAATTTTGCTGCACTTTTACACAGTTCTGCTACGCATCTGCTTTTTCACCAGACCTACGCATATGTTTCCTGCTACTGCGCATTTATACTCTGTTCTGGCGCATCCGCTTTTCCACCAGATTTGCGCTTTTATTCCCTGTTGCTGCGCATATACACTCTGTACCGGCACATCTGTTCATGCGCATATGTCATAGTGAGTACTTCCGTACAGTTTGTCAAAAAAACACCTACCTTTTTTAGCACCCATTTCAGCCTTGTATCAGTTTCTGAGGTCAAATTAACTATACAATCACTTCTCCCATTCATTTCCGCAGCGTACCCTCTTTTCCATCGTTCACCTCGCCAAATTTTCACAAAACTTCGCAAGAACAAATCAAACTATCAAAACCAAGTTACCACAAGCCAATTTTTTATCATATCAGACTCAAACATCACTAATAAGTCTACACTAACAGGATCTATCATCCTTCTATCTCAAAACTTCACTAGTTTGTTTTGGTGCAAAACTAGTCTCTATCAAGTAATCGGAGTTCAACCATCCTTACTTTTGGCTACCGGATCTATCATCCTTCTATCTCGGATCTTCACTAGTTTGTTTTGGTGCAAAACTAGTCTCTACCAAGTAATCGGAGTTCAACCATCCTTACTTTTGGCTACCGGACCTATCATCCTTCTATCTCGGAACTTCACTAGTTTGTTTTGGTGCAAAACTAGTCTCTACCAAGTAATCGGAGTTCAACCATCCTTACTTTTGGCTACTGTTTTGTATCGACCGACTTGTTTGACACCATCCTTACTTTTGGCGTATTCCTCGAACCTCCTATGGGTGCAAGTGCTAGTATTTAGATATGCGGCGTTAGATAAATTGTTCATTTGTTAGCCACAAATATTAGATATTATCCTTCTTCCCCTGAACTAAATTTATATATAAGTTTTGGTAAATTTGAAGATATGCGAATTTATATGGAGGTGAATGGGAAGAATCAAAGGTTTTATTTAAACAAATTTTACTTTATAAAATTAAAGTGAGCACAATGGAGGAATTAAATAGGGCAACCTCCTCTACGTAACTCACATAGACACGCTGCATAGGGGATGTTTATAAAATAAAAACAGCAATGGAGGATTTTTTTAAGACAGAAACAACAATGGTGAACTCTATCAATCCATAAGAGAGTAATCTCAAAGTGATTCAAGGCCAACTAATGGAGCTGCAAATTGCTATTTAAGCAACCAGAATCCTCTTAAATTAGCTGTGATTGGTAAAAAATGCACATCAATACGGCTAGCTTAGATCAGCCAATGAAAATATTTCAATCTATTTTTAAGTTCTTATTTACACCGAATCTAAAATCTAGAGTCTCTTTTCTTCTACCCTATTGTAACTGTAGAACGCCTCTGAACATAATTAGATCGTATGAAATGAAAGCTAGAATCCAAACTAAATATCAGAAATTGTAAATGTTAAAATTAGTTTTGAGGACAAAAAACAAAACTAAAACATGAGATCAAATGAATACCAGTTCCAACTATATGAAACAAATTCTATAAAGCGTAGAGTAGATTTAATCAACACCATAAAGAAACTGTGTGTCAACATTTGTAATTTTTGTTCAGCCGAAAATCACTAAATTTTATGAAACGTCAATATTTATTCTTCTATTCAATTATCGCATTTATCGTTCATCATCAACCGAAATTTAATTGTTTGTCTTTATTTAGTCTAAATTATTTATGTAAAATAAAATTTGATTTCTCTACAATTATATAAAAAACATATATTCAATAACCTTGTACCTAGGCTACAATGGAAGCTAGTTTTATTTTATATATGCAGTCAGAAGCCACACTCTACACAAATTTCATTTCACAATTACAAACCTCCCTCTCTGAAATCTCATTGTGCCATCAAACAAAGTAAATAGCAAACAGGCTGTTAAACTACTTTGCAATTTCATTGCCTGCATGCATGCCAAACAAGGCCAACTTCTGTTTATTATCAATAAATAGAAATTTACTAAAGAAACCCAGAAGAGAAAACAAAGATCAAATCCGCACAGGAAATTCTTTTAAGCAAATTTTTATCAACAGTAATATTATACCTAGAGATCCTACATAATTATTTGGCCTGAAGAAGATCAAAAGTAATCTCATTTATGGCAAAATGGGAGACGGATGACCTTCAGATGTCTGTAGCAGACTAGCAGTCATAATTCTAATTTACAAGCATTACAGTTTAATGGTTTGGAGTCATTTTTTCACTTATCAGAATTTTAAGCACCATACTGGTAAAGCCAGATTCAAATTAGGGAAGGGAGAATAAAGTATAAACAACCTTGCAATGAAGGTTATAACTTCAACCTTGAATTTTCCTAGTTATTTGGGGGGAATAAAATACACCAATCACACATGAGTCTGCAAATTTGAAGAGCATTATTCTGAAACATGAAAAAGATTGAAATTGCAATTGCCCAATTGATATTCAGCTCAAAATGGGACTAAATTTTTTATTTGCAGAAAGATATAGAAAGTAGAAAGTTAAAAGCATATGTATAAACAACAAAATCCATCAGTTTTGGGACATTAGAACTTGCAAAGGTTTCACCTTGAACTGTAACACTAAAAGCAAAAGTGATAATCTTATCATGGCTTGTTGAGTTCCATTATTCATACAAGAAATACATGATTCAGTCATTCCATTTCCTCAAAGTGTTGATGACAGATATAGCATTGTCTATGTTGGTGTCAAGGGCAATTGCCCCAATTAGTGCTGTGTAACATTTAGCTTCAACATTTTTCAGGTGAAGTGGATGCTCATGCTCATTCTCACTCCCCACATAGGCACTCAATTTCAGCCTGTGGGCTTCCACACCATATTCCTTCCGCTTCAAGAAATTCTCCAACCTCTTATGTAATTTACCTTTGGGAATTGTTGTATTCTTCTTTAAACAGTGATAATACACAGAGGTTTGCAGAATGCTTTTCCCCAACATTGTAAGAACCCCCTCATCCTCTCCACAGTGTTTCAAAGCTCTTTTAAGAATCTCCTTATCTTTAAATTGGTACCTATCACCAATTCTTTATCATTACAGACAATTTTGAAAGGAAGAAAAACTAAGAATCCAAATAAAATTGGTTTCAACTTGGAAAGACCTACCGTAATTTGTTTTGCAGTTCAATTAATCGAGCCTCCTCACCCTTTACATAATTCTGTGTGCTGTTGAAATGGGCTCTTTTTGAGGATGTTTCCTGTGCCAATGCACCTGAATGAATAATAATGTTTTACAGGAAGAGAAAGAGAAAAGTGTACATTAATACTCACCTGAATGTGTGGAGCGGTGGGAATTTTTCTCTTTTCTGTGTGTGCTTCTGCGTGTTGGTTTCGAAGCTCGGCCACCAGCTGCCATAACCTTTCTATCTCCCCTGACATTTTCCCTGATTTCAAATACTCTGCGCTGCCTATTTGAAACAAATGTTTATTGAATCATTCACACCACTTTATAATGATGAAGAGGAAAACAAACACGTAGCCTGGGTGGGAACAGACGTGGCAGATGCAAAGGAGACTGAATGAAGTTCTCCCTTAATCTGCACAATCAATTTGGTTGGAGAGATTAATTCAGTCAGTGTTACAATGAAATGTGTGTGTGAGCCGTTAGTTGATTTAATCCCCAAAAAAACGATAATCCAAGCAAGTCAGCATCAACCCAAGTAATTAATTTTATTAGTCTCTGCAGGTGCTATATTTTGCAGCAAACCCTATTTATTTGGGTTGGTAATCGGGCAGAGAAAAAATAATGAGGTTTTCCTTAATGTTTAGGTTTTTCCTGATTTTGCAGGCTAGATAATTGGCAGAACAACAGCATTTTCCCATTGGCTGTGGTATTTTTTTTTTTTTTTGGGGTTCGATGGAAAAAAATACAAGAATTACTCATAATAAATCTTTGGGTATTTCATGGAAATTGAGAGCATGACACCTTTGAGAATAGGTGTTTGCCATTCTTCATTCATTGCGTTTTCCTTGTGCAGCATGCATTGCAACGCGTTTGATTTCTTTTTGGCATTGTTTCTTCCGGAGATTCCATTTTACATTATAGACCATGGTAAGATCTTCCTCTTCTTAACATTATGAGCTGTTGAAGCTAAAATCTATGTTTTTTTCCTCTTGTACTCAGGCATGTGCCGACATACCGACTCTGCAAGAAGGAAAGTAGATTTGTGTCCACATAATCAGAACTAGGCTTAAGTATGATGTTTATTTGGCATCTGCTCTCTTTTGTAGATGTATGCCAAATGGCCGAGAATTGAGGGTGCATGCCAAGTGTCTGACAAAATGTCTGAAAGGAATGTAAATTTGAGGAATGTAATAGTTTCAGTGGGGTCTATTCTTAAATATCATCCACTTCAACAGTCAAAAGTTAATTTGGATTAGGACAAATATTTACCACTTTTGATTGTGAATGAGGTGTAAAATTGCTAGTGGGTATTTGACCATTGAAATGGATGATATTTAAGTAGAGTGTTCAGTGGGTCTGTGCAGAATGGTTTTGCTAATATGAATCCTTATTGTTATATAATTAAATGTACCTGAGAGACTCTATTCTTAAAAATCATCCATTTCAATAGTCAAAAGTAATAGTTTCAGTGGGGTCTATTCTTAAATATCATCCACTTCAACAGTCAAAAGTTAATTTGGATTAGGACAAATATTTACCACTTTTGATTGTGAATGAGGTGTAAAATTGCTAGTGGGTATTTGACCATTGAAATGGATGATATTTAAGTAGAGTGTTCAGTGGGTCTGTGCAGAATGGTTTTGCTAATATGAATCCTTATTGTTATATAATTAAATGTACCTGAGAGACTCTATTCTTAAAAATCATCCATTTCAATAGTCAAAAGTAATAGTTTCAGTGGGGTCTATTCTTAAATATCATCCACTTCAACAGTCAAAAGTTAATTTGGATTAGGACAAATATTTACCACTTTTGATTGTGAATGAGGTGTAAAATTGCTAGTGGGTATTTGACCATTGAAATGGATGATATTTAAGTAGAGTGTTCAGTGGGTCTGTGCAGAATGGTTTTGCTAATATGAATCCTTATTGTTATATAATTAAATGTACCTGAGAGACTCTATTCTTAAAAATCATCCATTTCAATAGTCAAAAGTAATAGTTTCAGTGGGGTCTATTCTTAAATATCATCCACTTCAACAGTCAAAAGTTAATTTGGATTAGGACAAATATTTACCACTTTTGATTGTGAATGAGGTGTAAAATTGCTAGTGGGTATTTGACCATTGAAATGGATGATATTTAAGTAGAGTGTTCAGTGGGTCTGTGCAGAATGGTTTTGCTAATATGAATCCTTATTGTTATATAATTAAATGTACCTGAGAGACTCTATTCTTAAAAATCATCCATTTCAATAGTCAAAAGTCTATTTTTACCAATAAAAATAGGAGAAACATTTAAGATTTTTTTGTTATGAATGAGATAAAATTGATATTGACTATATAATCATTGTAGTGAATGATATTTAAGTAGAGTTAGGGGAACTTTTCCACTTCCAAGCGTGCCTACTTGTTGAGTGACCTAAAAACAGGGTATGCAGATTCATGATTCATGATTGTGTAATTGAATGTAGGTTTAAATCATATGTTCTTATTGGGAATTCCCTTGTTGATATCTATGCTAAATGTGGGAGTGTTGACCCGGCACCAGACATGTTGGAATGCAATTATTTCTGGATATGCTCAAAATCGACCTGCGAAAGATGGTCTAATGCGATACCAACTCTAAGTTCTAAAATAGCTAATGAGATTCTCAACTCCAAGATGTTATTGCGAGTATCTTTTTAGCTTGCTCTGCATTCAGGGAAAAGCTATACATGATTGTGTAATTCAAAGAGGATTTGTTTCCAACTCTATCGCAGGGACTTCCCCAGAAGCAAATAGGTATGTCACCTATATGCAGGATTCGTTTGTAGATAAAAGAAGAGAATGAAGGGGGTCCTTTGTGAGTGTACAAATCGAGTTTCTTTCAATCTAAATAGCCAATAGTTATGTCATACGAATAGTTTGCTGTACTATAATGAAATTAGATGTGGATAACAAATTGTCAAGGGCAAAGTTGATGTTACTCATGAGCAGGGCCTAAATTTGATAGTCGTATGGCTGTATTTAAGTATTTTTGTTGTAAAATACAATCAAAATTTAAAAAAGATTGTATCATATGAAAGGAGAGTTTTTGCATAAACTGTCAAAATTTATGTAGAATTGTGATGATATATATGTTTGGTTTATATATAATTTTACTTACATTAAGATATGTCATAGTATTTTAAGGGCACCTTTGAATAGATAACCATCATAAAAAAAATTACTTGACAGGTAAGGTCGACCATCAAATTTAAGCTCTGCAAGTCACTAGACATATGTTTGAAGAGAGCAGATGGCTTAAAGCTTGAAGGCAGACATATGTTTGAAGAGAGCAGATGGCTTAAAGCTTGAAGGCAAATACATATGGTTGGTTTTGTAAACAAATCTTGATTGTATTGGAAGGCAAATATTTAGGATAAAACAAAAAGAGAGTAAGAATTTTGATTGATTAAATTTAGTTTTGTACTTGTGACCATTAAATGTTGAAGTTATGTAAAAAAAAATTTCCAGATAGAGCCATGGTTTCTATGAGCAGAGAAAGCAGATTGTATTGATGTGCATTTTTGACCAGGTTGCGGCTAATTTAAGAGGATTCTGGTTGCTTAAACACTTTGAGATTACTCTCTTATGGATTAATAGAATTCACCATTGTTGTTGCTGTCTTAAATAAAATCCTCCATTGCTGTTTTTGTTTTATAAACATCCCCTATGCATCGTGTCAGTGTGAGTTACTTAGAGGAGGATGCCCTATTTAATTCTTCCATTGTGCTCACTTTAATTTTATACAGTAAAATTTGTTTGAATAGAGCCTCTGATTCTTCCCATTCACCTCCATATAAATTCCCATATATGAAACGTATATTAGATATTATCCCTTTAATCAGACTTCAAATTTACCAAAACTTCTATATAAATTTAGATCGGCCGAAGAAGGATAATATCTAATATTTGTGGCTAACAGATGAATAATTTATTTAACGCCTCATATCTGAATAATATAAAGTAAGTTTATATACAAAGATTTATATTTCATTAGCAACGCATATCTGAATATAATTAGTAAGTTATATTGTAAGTCACTTTTTATATTGTTAGGTCAGGATGAAATGGCAAAATAGAATGGCAGATTATATTATGATCAAAGAATATTACAATCTCATTTATAGGCAGTTAGAAATAGTTGAACTACCAAAACAGAAAAACCCAATGTAAAACTAAAAACTAATTATATCGTGTTAACTCTGATGATTAACACGTTAATATATAGCTTCATTTTAGATTTTGTTTTAAATACATCCAGCTCATTTGTATACATCAATGAAATATCTCGATGAAATATTTTTCATTAATAGTTGGCTATTGGAAAGATTATTCAAACTAAACTTCAAATACCCCTAAATATCAAATCACCTTCAATGTTCTTTGCATTAATGACTTAATTATGTGAGAACTAATGACAATATTAAATAGAGACAAATGGATGCTACACCAAAATTAGTTATTGTGTCATATTGTATTGCATTACCAACGATTAAATAACAAGCTACAATCACAACCTTACATTGTAAGGCCCCTTAAGTATGGCACCTAGAAATATAAGAATTAAATATTGGTGTGTATGGGTGACTTGGCAATATTGATGGCAAAGTTTTAAACCACAACCTTTATAATGAAATTTGGTAGGAAATAGGAATCCTCACTCCATCTCTCGCCTTTGTCCCTTTCTTATTGTTAGAAAATAGGAATATTCACGGACCGTTCAGAAGCATCACCTGAACTTTGATAAATTAAATTTTTTTTTTGTTGCATCTAACATTATTTTTCATTGTTGTTCCAAGAGTTAAGTACATATATTTTTACATTTGATTATTGTCAGGGGCATGAGTGAAGATTTATAGTGTGTGGCCCATTGTTTAGAACTCAACATGATTAATTATTTGCATGTATAGATAATAACAGTCACAGGAAAGCTCTTAATTAATTTTGAGGGTGCAAGAAAATATGAATGCATGTACATACATAGATTTATTAGAATGATATCATGCGTAGTTCTTGTGCCAAGAAGCAACTACATAAATACATGAATAAAGAGCAGAAACATTGCACAATAAGGCAAAACCCATGCATAGGGGCAATGTATCAAGGAAACTAATGATGGGCACAGATGATGGACAGAGATGCACAAGTTGCACCACAATATTAATTATGTGTCATAGTACAGTGTTTTTAACTATGCCAAAGTATTCCATAGTTACACAATATTCTTAATCCATGTGGATGTTACAGTGTATGTGTCAATTGGTAGTTATGCCTGATCATGAAAAATGGTTGAATCTGGAGCTAATTCAAAAAGTTGCACAGAAATATTCAAGAATGTGACAAGTTGTTGAATAGACAAAACAAACATGTAGTACTATTATGCATGCCCAAGGTGTGGTAATTGAAGAACTGAATTGTTTCTAGAAACCCCATAAATAAATATAGATTTTAAGTTTATGTGCAACAAAATACTTTTGTCATTATTTGTATGTGCCTCTTTTTGCAAGATTCCTAATTGAAGATAGAAATGGATGTAGATAGGATGTGGACAGGGTTTATGTGCACAAGCAAAACTTGAGGATAATATAAATGAACTTGGATTGTGTAGGAAATTTATATGCATGGAGAAAGGCAAAAATACAAACGTAGATAGACCATTATAAGGATACCCAATCTAATAGAGCTAGGAATTTGCATGCTTCGGAGAGGCTACAAAATATTATAATTCCCTTAGCATAGAAAATTTCAAATAAAATTTCCAAAGGTTCATATGCCACCTAGTTGGACCAATAAAATCAAAGAGGGAAGAATTTATTAAATACATATAAATATCAAAGGAAATCATCACATGGGGGCTATTGAAATCATATGAAACAAACATGGAACTAAGGTGAAAAGGTTGAGGAACAAGATTACATTAAAGTGTTAGAGAGAGAGGGGAATAGAGAAGTGGAGAGACAAAAGTGGGGGGGATGTGGGGTGAGAGAGAGGGGGGAATAGAGAAACAGGTCCGATAGAGCTATCTAGAGATAAGAGATATAGAGGGAAAGAGAGGTAAAGAAAAGAGAGAAACAGAAAGAGAAAGAGAGAGACAAAGACAACTATAAAGAGACAAAGAGAGAGGGAGAGAGGGAGAAAGCGCAAGGTATATATAGAGAGCAAAAGATAGAGATATAGATGTGTGAGAGAGAGGGCATATATATATATATATATATATATATATATATATATATATATATATATATATATATATATATATATATATATATATATATATATATATATATATATATAACCAAAAAGACATTAGGTTTAAGATTAGGGTTACAATTACAATTAGGGTTAGGGTTAGGGATAAAATTAAGGTTAGCGATAGATTTAGGGTTAGGGATAGAATTAGAGTTAGGGTTACAATTAGGGCAAATATTTATAACTAGCATATTTATATTTTAAAAAATATATCTAAAATACACTAAGAGATCTTTCTTGAGGCACCTATTTTTTAATCAATTTACCACATATAAGTGGAATGTGGAATAGGTGCCTCAAGAAGGATATCTCTTGACGTATTTCAGATATATTTCTTAAAATATAAATATGCTAGTAAAATTGATTGGGGCAATTGATCGTCTGGGGCTTTTTCATATTTATGTCTCATGTATAATAATTTGTGTTTCTAGTATTCCTTTGGTGTATGTACTATACTAAAAATAGATTCGTACTCTTATATCTAGTTTGTGGTATAGATTAATGTTTTTAATATTCGTAAATGCTTTTAACCGAAGCTATGAACCAAAATAAGGGGTTTTGAAAGGGCCCCACCCTTGTACAACATCAAGCCACAATAGAACAAATAGGCCAAAAAAGCAAAGAGGAACATCAAGAAGCAAACAACAAAGAAATAACAAAGAACTATAGACTAACAACACCCAACCAACTAGGTCAACAATTCAAAACTAGGTCAAATCCCAGAAACAACAAACAAACCTACCGCTCAAGGTGGCTTGAATCCAAACTTCATCAAGGAGCTTTGGACAACAACCTTGTCCTTAGCTTTAATTCTAGATTTGGAAGCCGAGTGTGGGTCTGAGATGAGAGGGGAGGCTTGCTCCAAACTCTGAGTCTCCCTCACATTTTCCTTGTTGGGATTTTTAATGTTCTATCTTTTGGGGTAAGAGGCCCAACAATGTTTTCTCCACTCTAGTTGACTTCCCTCTTCCAAGCTCCTGTGAGCTTCTTTCCTCAAGGTAATTGTGATTAATGTTAGTCTTGTTTATAAGGGGTCCATTGACCTCCCCACTAAAAGGAACTAAATCCGTAGGCAAAGGAGCACACCGATCCTTCGTGTGAAGATGCTTGCCTTTGGCATCCCTACATCCATGTCAAGCATGGCCAAGCATGAGACAATGGTTGTAGAAAACCATGGAATCCTCATATTTAATTTGTTAAACATAGTCACCAAGTTTAGAGGATAAGGTGTGTTAGGTCTCAAAAATGCAAGTTGCTAATCCTAAGAGGATGCCAGGCTCTATGTTTGGATTTGCAACGTTTTTGAACTAACTTGACGAAATCAACCTTCAAGGTTTGATGATTTCTTACACTTTAGGTCCTGCTACACCTAGGTGGGTGAACCTTGAAATATTGAAGTAGTCTGAGTGTGGATGAGTGGACTAACTAGATCTATCTACAATGGCATAGGATGTAAGATAGATGAAAAAGCTGACTAATTAATTCTATGTATAATGTTTAATAGAAATTGTATAAGCAATATCAAGGTAAAAGGTTTTAAATAATGAGTTGAATGAGACTAGTGCCTTGTTGGGTAACAGAGTCAATTTGAAGGACCTAGACCAGTAGTTTCTTAATGGTAATAATTTTAATTGCTTGGCACAGTTTTGGTTTACAGCTTGTATAAACGTGCAAGAAAGTGATTGACCAACTCTTCTTAGCAATCCAACCAATATAATCAATTATCTTATAATTCACCAGAAGGTATTTTAATCCTTACTTGAAGGAACCAAATGAAATGAATGGGCAAGATTAACAGATAATATTTCCTGGAGACAGAATGGTAATCCTAATTATATGGCTCTACTTAGTAATCCCAACTTACTACTTCCAAGCTACTGTGACTAAATTAGAAGGGTTTAATTCCTCAGATGGACACCAACCAAATTAATCACACAGATACAGCAAGTGTGTAATGACAGATTAACTATATACTTGATATCTTAATCTGAATAACAAGGAAATGCAGGAATGGAGACAGCCACACAATTGAATATTTTCAACAAACAACTGATACCAAAGCAGAAACACTGAATCAGAGAACTTCAAACTTCTTCTTCAATTAAAATATGCAACACAGTCACTTTGAGACATTGTATATTATGTATATATGAATATCTTCTACTGCTGATCCTCATTTCAGCATCGATTGTTTAAACTTATATAGATATTTCTATGAAGAGATACAACTCTTCAATAAGTCTCTTGGGAACTTAACAAGTATTAACAACAATTACATAAGCGTAATTAGGCTCTATTCAGCCATAAATAAACTTTAGCCAGATGATCTAGATACTCTTGATCACGGTGAGAATCAATAAGCTCAATAGCGCTTCTGGTAATTACATCAAGAGTAACCATCTCCTCCAATTGTTTGCAAGCTTCTTTAGATGCAGAGGCTTTATCTTTCAGAGCTCCTGTGGCTTTGTGCAATATAACCTGACAATCAACAGTCCATTCTTCTTTGCTCTTCACCTCTCCGTTATCTTTGAATATCCTGGGCACTCCTGCGCCTGAGGCATCAGTCCCTTCCTTAGCATCAGCTTTAAGTTTGTCATAATAATTCTGGTGCTGTTTGAACAATGCTCTTGCATCAGAGATATCTGTACCATCAGTGGCACTTCTATTTTGTAACTCAATCATCTTTTCCTGTATCCTCTTATCAAGCCTCTCATGTTCTTTGACTGCTTTATGATTTTCTGAGTAGTTATCCCAAAACTGGTTTAACCACCGTACCATATTTGCATACCTGCTCTGCAGTACTGTAACAAATGCGTCTATCTGAATTTGTGCGGCCTGATCAGGGGATATTACTTGACTACCTTGTGAGCTCTCACCCTGAGTTATTCTTTTTGTGGATTGGCCAAAGGTACTCTTAACAGCATCCTTCAAATAATCATTTTCTTTTGTTAATCTCTCACAATTCAGTTTATAAGAATCTCTTTCTTTGATCAGCATCTGAGCTTGTGCTTTATTTAACTTTGCAACATTGATACCAATGTCTGCAGTAATTATAGGGTCAGTCTCACCTACTCTAAAAGTCATAACATGGCCAAAAGTTTTCTCAGTGTCTATGATGGCCGTCTTCTTATGGGGAGGATACAACGCCCATATCATCAAAGAATTTTCATCATTATTGTATCTAGTCCCCATATATACTTCATTAACTCCTTCTGGAGTAAGCTTATACTTGTCATTAGCATTATTCAAAAAGCTATCAAAAACCAGAGCAGAATTTAAATCCAAACCAGGAAAAATCATAACCCCTGCATCTTTGAGTAACTGTCTACCCTTGCTAGGTGTCATGTCCTGCATTTCTTTATCTACTGTTTGCTTCAACATATCTAATAACTATTTTTCATTATCAGCAGAAACATCATCTATTGACTCTCTAATTTCCTTTCCTTTGTATTTATACAGGAATGATTTAAATTCCTTTGACTGAATGAATGTATCATCTGAAATGAAAGAATCATAAGCCTTTTGTCGTGGATCTTCATCAGCAGACCCCTCCTCATCATGTAGCACAACTGGAGGCTGATATTGTTGCATTTTTCTTTTAGACATTTCTATTGTTTTATCTTGTGGCTGCTCTTGTTCAGTCAATTCTTCATCTTCAGAGGATACCACTTCAACTTCTGCCAACTACTTTTTCTTTTCATTTAAATCTCTGTTATATTTTTCTACCACCAAGTCGACTTCAGCCTCTTCCAAATTTCTAATGACATCATCATGTGGATAATGTATGTGCATGTACCCACTGAGATTCTGTTTTCTTCTGGTAGAGTCAATGAAACCTTCAGGGTCAAACCCTTTCCTCACCTCAGCAGTCACCATGTTATAATGCATTAGTTTATCCAAAATGAGATTGTATCCTTCTTTTGAAACCACAGTAAAATCACCAAAACACAAAGTGCTGGGCATGAATGATTGTTTATCATGTGAACTTAGATGCATCACATTCGAACAATGCATTTGCCTAATTATTTCTAAATATGCAAGTCTGTCAGGGACAGTTTTAGGCAATATGAATGGAGTATCCTCAAATCCATAAACTCTGATCATAGTGGCATCCTCAAAGCAGTACCAGTCTCCCCAATTATGAGTGATAGTAGGGGGACCACCAAAATCTTTAGGTCTGAGGAACCTTTTTATTTCATTCGAAATTGAATATTCACAGGGATGGCTGAAATACCTATATAGCACTTTAACACAATGCTCTTCAAATTGAGCATAGCTGGAGTTGGCATACCTGCTATCCCAGATTCTGGTCCACATTTGTACAGGTATCTTTTCCCCTTTCTTATCCGCAGCAACAACTTGAAACTCACTTGGCCACAATCCTACTTCCTGGCCATAGTATAACACCATATGCATAAGCATCGAGTAATGCTCAAAAGAACATGCTGGAGCATTGTTTTTTATTGCAGATAGACCAGAGTCTATTCTAGTAGCAACATAGGAGGCATAATCAAATTGTCTGGCATTGTGACATTGAATATCAGAGGCTATGACCATCAGAGGAATAGTCATGAACTCAGGGACCTCTGAGCCAAGGACTTGGCCTACAGAATAGTAAGTATATTGTATGTATGGCTCAAAAATGGCTACATGAAAGGGAGGGCCATCATTCTCAGTCAAGGGTATCACTTCTCCTTCAATCCCGGGCCTATGAATGGGTAACCTCCATCCATTGTAAGTTGTATCCATTCTCCAATATTCTTTATCCAAATCTTCATAAACAATAGGGACAGTGCACAAATCATCTAAATCATACACCTCACAAATAGCATTTTTTGACAGGTGTACAATTGGTTCTCCTTGAGGGTTGCAGATAGCTTTTAGGCCTGAATTGTAATGTCTGGCTAGCAGTTGAAGGAGTTCTACATTCAAGAATACATTAGGTACAACCAGTTTGCCTAAATTCATGTGCCATGGGTTTGACACAGGAGCATTTCTAAACCGTCTATTATGGTGAAATTTGAAAAGCTCATACCCCCGAATTAGGGTCCAGATATCTCCCAGGCGTTTATGTTTATCTTCCAATTTTTCTACTTCTGCTCTGAGTTGGGCAGACCTCCTGGCCTTGGGAGTTGACCCAGGCAATTGATCAATCAGGTCCTGATTTAATTTTCTATCTTTCACTTTCTCTTCAAGGGTTTGATCAGTTTTTTGTTTTTTAGGCTTACTGGTTTCCCCTTGTGACTTTCTTCCTTTACCCTTTCCTGGAGTTTCCATTTTAAAACTTTGGCAGGAAATTCAAATACAGGCAATATAATGGTTTGTGTAGGTGTACCTGTTGTTCGGTGGCTAGAATTGGAAGCCTCTGCTTTTGCCCTAAGAATTCCTCTGTATTCTCCTTTCGAACAGTTTTTTGCAATTATAGTGATCGTATGAATTTCGTAGTCATTTGTATTAATCACCTGATCAATTCAATGTTCATCGCTATGAAGTGTCACATCGCCATAACTCTGCTTATCGGCGTGATTTTTGAAATGTCTGGGCGACCTCAACTTTTTTATGGCGCGAACAGTCAATCGGCGTGACCCCTTGGTTGTATTCCCGATGCTATGTAATATCATGTTTTAAGTGGGCGCGGCCATCGGCATGACTTCTCTCATCGCCAAGTATTTTAGATCTCTCTACGATATAGCAAGTCCCACCGATATGGTTTGCTTATCGGGATGATTAATACTATCGGGGTAATAAAATTATGTTCTCTCGATCTTTATTGTCTCGCCGATAGTCATTTTCATATATGGACTTCATCTTTATCGGAATGACATACACTATCGGGATAGCTAAATCAAGATATCCTGATCCAAATCATCTCCCCGATGGCCCTTTTCATATCCTTCATCGGACAGAGTATGTTGAAGTGTTACCGATGCCTTTTGATCGTCGTGACTTGTGAATCGGCGAGACCTAATTCCCTTATCCCGATATGCTGAGTTATCCCGATAGATGTGTATCGCTGTGAGTCTCGCCGAAAGCTTTCTTATCGCTAAGACTCTAATCATCGGAAGCTTACTTGTTTGCTATCCCGATAGTTTATTTCTCGCTGATGACTATTTGCTTCGTTACCCCCACAGGATGTTCGGTGAGACTCCTGCCGAAATGCTTCATCGGTATGATATATACCGTCGGGGCAACTTTTAAAAAGTTATCCAATAGATATTTGTCATACCGATCGGCATGACCACTTGCCTTTCTTGCCGATGTAATGTCATCGGCATTACTCACTCCATCAGTGACTTCCATAATTCTTCTTCTGATCTCTATTCTCACGCCGATGGTTGTTTTCAAATGATTCCTTATGTATCGGTGTAAGCAACACAACCTCTTGCCGATGGATTGATTTTGATGAAATTTGGCACTGCTCATCCATAGACACCTTGTGAGAAATTTTTTTTTATTATGGTCTTTTTGGGATATTCTTCAGGATTTATTCAAATATGATGGGGTTAAGGGGATAGTAAAAATTTCAAATTTTTACTGTGCTAACAAGGTGATCGAAGAAGGGAGCACCTTATCAACCTTCATGTTAATGCAAAACCTTGTGTATAGAAGTTGTTTTTTACTTTTGGTTACATTGTCCACTGCAATGAGCTAGCCAAGGGTGCTGGGAATGCCTTCCAAAATCTCTTCGTCCTAGTAGTCCAGTAGTAGCTCAAGAAGCCTCACCTAAACTGGAATAGTCTTGATTATTTCTTTCTCTGGGTCAAAGCATATTCCACCTCTTAATGAATAGACATGAATTGCCCAAAAACCATAGTCCTCCTTCAAGAATACGAGCACAATCTTTGTGAAGGGAAAATTCAATTAAAAAGAAGCCCCTTGGAAGCACTGAGATTGCCATAATGCCATTGAGAAACCACTTCCTCTTAGCCCAGCTTCTAAAATAATCCACATTGGGCCTTAGATCTAATAAATTTACTGATTAATGTGTGTTCCATCTTGGACAGAGATCTATCCATGTGGGCATCAAGGATTTGAAGAACCCTTATCTTTCCCATCACATCTGGTGTCTCAAAGCAAGCCACAAGAGATTTACCGCAACTAATGTCCTCCCCATCAGAGGCTTCATTGTTGGTGATAGGACAAGAGACAAGGAACCTCCATTGTTGATCATGCCTTCTCCAAACTCGTCGACACACTATAGGTGGGAGGCAGCGCCATACCCTTCAAACACACACAAATTAATGTTGCTATGCTCTTTTTTGTGCTATTTTAGACAAACGAGACATTTATGAGAAGATTGAACCTACAACTTATAGTAATGCTCCATGGTGGGAGTTTTGACCAAACTCCAACTTGGAAATGATATAAAACAACCAACTTAATCAAGGTAATGTTGTCTTAGGGACTGTATATTTATATGTATGAAGTCATTCATTGATTTTTTATTTTTTATGAGGGTTTCAATAGTGTTGGTTGTGATGTCAAATGGTTACATTTTAGAAAGTGTTGCGTCTAAGCTCAAGCTAGGATCTATTCTACTAAATAATGAACAAAAATTAGAAAAAGCAAACAGATATCCTCATTCACTTTTCCTCAAAATTTGTCAACCTCATATGTGGCCTATCAAAAATTAGTGCACAACCAGAAAATGAACAATATTTTAATGATATTCAAATTTGGATTCACTTAAAAAAGCACATTCATTAATATATTAAAATTAGCTAAAGTTGGATTTTGATGATATTGAGATACTGGTTAAATGTTGGCAAATTGCGTGCCTTCATGCATCATGGACATATGCTTTTATATTTATGAGACTAGCTTCAACTAGACTCAAATATGTTGCTTCATAGAGTTTGCAAATTAAAATAAACTAAAATATGATGTTGGTTATCATTTGTTGGCCATCTAGTATAAGTTGTCACATTCTTGAATTCATAGAGGTCCACGCCCTATATATTCATCATTAAGGAAACAATTTAGGTTGGGAAGAGATGCATGGCAAATGTGTTTTGTTGGCTTCCTATTGTAGCATATGCAACATCAGAGAGTTAAATTTGTAGATGAGGTTGAAATGGAGATGTTTAAATCAATTTTTTTTACAAAAGGATTTTAAAAGAATATGCGTCATTAGGGCAAATACTCTATAGATGTAACATATTTTATTATGTTAGTTTCTTTTCAAAATACATATAGAATGTGCAGCAATGGCTGATTTTGCTAGTTTATAGCTTGATTGCTATTGTGATTTTCATTGCTTGCCCAAAATGTTCTTCCTTTGACTATAGCATGTCCTAATTGATAGGAGACCATGCATTTAATCATTCTCCCGCAACCTTATCTAATTGAATGTTTTCCATTATTCTCCACATACCATACAAATTGGCATTGTTTCTATAGTCCCTAGATCGTATTTGCTAACTTCTTGTATGTTCTTCATTATGGTAAAGAAGATAACGAGACTAATTGTTTTGATCATAAGACTAAATTTTCCAACTACTCTATTCAATATATTGTTTTCTTGTTTCACAAACTTAATACCCTGTAATGTCCCCTTTCTGTTTTCAGTGTTAGTCTATCATTGGGTTCTCGCAGACTGATAGTTTGGCTAGGTAACCATGGTGGTTTGGCTTTTGATGGTTAATTCAGGGGTGTAGATATGGTTTGGATCCAGTTGGCAGTGTCATGTGGTGATTTGCCTCGTTCGTGGCCATACTTGCTATTTTTAGTAAGTTCGAGGTTGGTGTCGTTTTGAGATTTTCAGAGTTGGATTGTATTTGTCTCGTCGAGACCTTTCTGGTGAGCTATTGGACGTTGGATTCCAACTTCATCTTGATATTTATTTTAAAGTCCGAAGTTTAATAATGTTTATTTAACCGGGACTTTATAAAGATTAATGACAAAGTGACTTTATGAAAATAAACATTAAAAGGTCACTAAGAGGACATGGGTGCCCATTCCTAGGGGGAGATAAAGTGATTTTAAAACATTAAGTTTCCCTCCTTAAGCCAACACCCCTCTTGGAGAGAAATATAAGTTGGGCAAAAGTGAGTTTATTGGGCATGCTTGAATATATGATATTGTGGCATTTTACTCTGCTAGGGTTTCTTTGAGAAGGGTTTGGAGAGGATTCGAACTAGAGGCTATTGGGGATGAAAACTCCCTCTAGTAATAGCATTCTACAGATATGCAATACCATCCAAAGGTGCTTTCCGAGGTGGATACATCCAATGTTCACAGTTGGGCTTCATTGAGCTTCATGTGTTGAGGGTTTGGAGAAGTAAATCGAATACATCATTTGGAGTTTGTATGCAATTGTTGAGGATGGAAATAAGTCTAATTTATATGTGGAGAGAGAGATACTAACAGCGGTGATAATCTTCCTTGGCTGGTCGTACCATATCAGCCCAGTTGTACCACTCAGGAAGGAGTTTTTGGTATGTTTAAGGGCAGTTCTTTCACTCATACCTGGTCGCCAACATCCTAGGACAAAAAAAAGATCATTTAGAGGAGTTTATCGAGGGTTTGAACGGTGTTTGGTTATTGTTTGTTCACCCGGCCAGGCCATACCAAGCCTAAAGGTGTCATGCCTACATTTCCCATGCGGTTAGGACACACAACACACGTGTCATGTCCACATTTGTCATGTGGTCATGACACAAACTACGAAAAACTTTTCTACCTACCCCTAGGAACCCCCTCGCACGTGTCTGTGTGCTCGATGGCAATACGCCTAAGGAGTAAAAATGTCAACATAACCGCAATGGTGAAGGCCATCTAGGGGGTATGCGACACGTAGTGTGTCACTTCTAGGGTTAGACTAATTTTAATCTGAACCCTAAGTTTCCTAGGTGAAGATGATTTCACCAACATCGAACCCTAACTTAACTCAGATCGAAAAGTGATTAAGTAAAACAATGGCAAGATGGCACGTGGTTAAAGTGGAATGTTGGATAAAAAAATAAATAAAACATTGCATAAAATAACCCTAGGAATCTAGCAAAATTTTGACAGCACAACGCGTCATCGATAAACGCGAAATAAAATTTAAAATAAATCACCAATAAGGAATTAAATAAAATTTAAGAGTAAAATTAAATTAAACTCATAACACATTTTTTAAAGATCATTTAGAGGAGTTTATCAAGGGTTTGAGCAGTGTTTGGTTATTGTTTGTTCACCCGACCAAGCCGTACCAAGCCTAGAGGGACGTAGCGGTTTGTTGTGACTCCATTTTCTGTGTGAGCAGCCATTCTTCACCATTTTGTGAGGCGTCTAGGGACACTGCAAGTATTGCAAACATCTATTGTCTTTGTAACTGCCTTTTCTATGTGATTTTGTGATGAAACTGTGATACCTAGTTACCGGAATAGCTACAGCTAATTATCGAAGTGCAAATATGAACATGGGTATGTGATAGAACTTCATTCTTTACTGTTATATGAACTAGGTCATTCGTAATTCTTTCATATTCAATGTATCTTTTCTAGGTTTCTTCTAATATATGCTATAGTTTGTATTGTTCCAACAACACACATTGCAAGAAAATTGTAACCCCTTCTGCATCTTCTCTCTAGTCTGAAATAACACTCTAAAAAAAATTTAAAAATAACACTAAAAAGATCTTAAAAAGAACCAACAGGTGCGGCACATTACATACCCTCATTATCTAAAATAAATCAAGCTATTATAATTGATTATAATAAATAAATTACTTTCCTAAATCAAACCTCTTGTGGATCTAATCTAAAAATCTGTCATTTCAGGAGAGTGATAAATCATATTGTAGTGATTTTTTCACTACATTTGAATTTTCATAAAATCATCTATTTTATTAAAATCCCTTGGAGTTGTAGCATGTTAATAAATTTTCATTTGTTATGGTTTTCTTTTAATATTTAATGTAAAACATCCTCCCCATTTATGAGGTGTGTAAGGCAAGTTACTTAAAAGGGAATTTATTTTAGGTTTGACATGCTAGTTCGTTTGGTCCCTTAATTTTAGTTATGTTTTAGTCTTGTAAAATTGGTTGACTAATTATTGATCTTTTGGCTCTTGATAATGAAAGTATTATTTTAAGTTTTTTGTTTTTCATGTCTTGTCCTAGAGATTTCCCCTCAATCTAATCCTTTGTGTAATGCCTCTAGTGCTTGTGCCTAGTTATTTGTTTACTTTTATTTGGATCTAATACTTCTATTATCGATGATGCTTTGGTTATGCCATTGAGGTATTTTATAATGGAGTTTTATATTATTAGCTAAACATCTACCCCTATGGATGATGTTTTGGTTATGCAATCGAGGTATATAATATATATAGGTGATTTTATCGTACATAGATTAGTATGTGGATTTTTATCAATTATTGCATCTTTATGATTATAGTGATGATTTATGTTAGATGTGATGTTTATTCAGTTATGGTATGATGCCATGTCGAGTGTTTATGCTTTGCTTCAGCTATATGTATATGAGAAAGTATGCCTAATGTTTGGCCTAAGTATGTAGGTATAGGGTTATTCCCCAACGATGGTTGTAAATGAGATGTTTGTATTGGATTATTTATCTAGGCATATTCCCTTATGGATGATGTTTTGGTTATTCCATCAAGTTATATAATATATATAGGTGATTTTATCGTACATAGATTAGTATGTGGATTTTTATCAATCATTGCATCTTTATGATTATAGCGATGATTTATGTTAGATGTGATGTTTATTCAATTATGATATGATGCCATGTTGAGTGTTTATGTTTTGCTTCAGCTATATGTCTATGATCAGGTATGCCTAATGTTTGACCTGAGTATGTAGGTATAGGGTTATTCCCCAATGATGGTTGTAAATGAGATGTTTGTATTGGATTATTTAGCTAGGCATCTACCCCTATGGATGATGTTTTGGTTATGCCATCGAGGTATATAATATATATAGATGATTTATCATACATAGATTAGTATGTGGATTTTTATCAATTATTGCATCTTTATTATTATAGTGATGATTTATGTTAGATGTGATTTTTATTAAGTTATGATATGATGCCATGTTGAGTGTTTATGCTTTGCTTCAGCTATATGTATATGAGCAGGTATGACTAATGTTTGACATGAGTATGTAGGTATAGGGTTCTTCCCCAACGATGATTGTAAATGAGATGTTTGTATTAGATTATTTAGCTAGGCATCTGCCCCTATGGATGATGTTTTGGTTATACCATCGAGGTATATAATATATATAGGTGATTTTATCATCCATAGATTAAAGTATGTGGATTTTTATCAATTATTGAATCTTTATGATTATAGTGATGATTTATGTTAGATGTGATGTTTATTTGGTTATGATATGATGCCATGTCCAGTGTTTATGCTTTGCTTTAGCTATATGTATATGAGCAGGTATGTCTAATGTTTGACCTGAGTATGTAGGTATAGGGTTATTCCCCAACAATGGTTGTAAATGAGATGTTTGTATTGGATTATTTAGCTAGGCATTTGTCCCTATGGATGATGTTTTGGTTATGCCATCGAGGCATATAATATATATAGGTGATTTTATCGTACATAGATTAGTATGTGGATTTTTATCAATCATTGCATCTTTATGATTATAGCGATGATTTATGTTAGATGTGATGCCATGTTGAGTGTTTATGCTTTGCTTCGGCTATATGTATATGAGCAAGTATGCCTAATGTTTGACCTGGGTATGTAGGTATAGGGTTATTCCTCAATGATGGTTTTAAATGAGATGTTTGTATTGGATTATATGTGTGTTAACATAAATATCTAGCTCAATTTGAGTATGAGATGGATCTTGTGTATCCCTGTGTTAACCCAAATTTGAATCGGAGGTGATTCTAAAAACTACATGAAGTGGAAACCCATAAAGTGTGTGTAAATCATTTATGTGTGTTTGTTTCTATTTTGGTATAATTTTGCTTTTAAAATTATCTTGTAATGCATATGTGATGTGTTTTCAGAAAATATATTTAAATATGCTTGATAGAAAGAGATTCTATCATTTTATTATTCCTAGAAAATAAAGAAAAGTATTATTGAGTTTAATTTCCTTAGGAAATTAAATATATTGTGTGAAGAAACGAATTCATTTTAATTATGTGATATATATTAATTATATTGTCTTTGGGAAATATTATGAATGTGGTGATTTTATTATACTAGGCTTAATGTTAAATGAGGTTGGAATATAGCTTTGAGGAATTGGTTTATTTCCAAGGTTATGTTCTAAATTAGTTAATTGAAAATGGGGAAAAATAAAAGAAAACTATAAAAGGAAAAGTTTAATTTGAAAATGCATTATTCATCCTTCCTCTTCCAAAAACTATCTCTCTCAAACCCTCTTCTTGTCATTTTTGAAAGAAAATTTGAGAAAAGATTGGAATTGCTTTGTGGAAGTGGAGTTGTTTAGATTGGATTGTTGTGTGCTTGAAGTGTGATGGCAGCAGAAGGAGGAATTCTTCCATTGTTAATTACTTGTTGGAGGTATTTTTCTTCTTTGCATTCTTTTATTAAAATTGTTTGAAATGGAGATTGCAATTTAGTTATGTTATAATGGATAGATGCGTTGAGTTCCTCATGGTAGGAGAATCATTGCATTACAAGTTTATTTTGTAATTTCATGCATTTTATTATAGGTTGCAAAATTGAAAAATGTTCATTTTAGAACCACTATTATGACATTTTTTTCCTAGAATGCCATTCTCTCAATTTGATGTGTGATTGTGGATGTTGGGTGAATTAGCATCAAAGGCTAGTCTTAATTTTTATTTTCTTCAAAATCAAAATAGGGCAAAACTGAAGGTCACATGCTACTCCATTAATGGAGGCATGGAGAATTTTATGGTTTTGTAACTTCATGTGAAAATGGTAAAATTACAATTTAGGACTTGTTTGCTTGAATTCTATTGTGAATTTACGAATGGTATTCTTTATGAATTGGAAATCTGCTTCTCTTAGCATTACATTATAGAAGTTGTTACATTATTTTCATGCCACTTAATTGGTAGAATTTATGTGATGGGCCTTTAGGATTGAGGTCTAGATTAGGAGAAGAGTGGCTCTCACTACTCACTACGATCCAGAGTGATATGTGAGGAGAGAGTGAGAAAGAGTTTAATCAACTGATAAATAAATCTCATTTAGGTAATTAAAACATGTTAAACAAGATAACCATGCCCGATTGCAGACCTTGGATGCATTCAATTGGTAGTGAAGGATATGTCACAACTCATGGTAGTTAGTGAATGTCATTAAGTGACTTCGTGGAAGGAAGTCGACTCCCAAATGTTGCATGGCCATTGAGCCACTGTGATGAGACTCCTTGTCTAAGCCTAGGATTCTCATCCTTTCTTACAGTCAAACTTTGTGTTCAACATGATTATGAGTATTATGATATTGCCTATTGCTTATTGCATTTGGTGTAACTGGATGTTCTAGCACTATGCTATGCATGTTGCTTGGTGTGAGTGTATCCATACTTTGTATTATGTCAATGTGGTTATATCCTTGCATTTGTCTCTTAGTATAGTGGGGTGGGCCTGAGGGTACCACATGGTTGGGCAGTGTTGTACCATCATTGGGGAGTTGGAGATCTCTGAGATTCTTGTATTATGTGCTGAGAGTTTGTGCATCTTGATGATTTGGTGAGTATGTAGTATTTCTATATTTACTTAGTTGTAATTCAGTTGTATACTATGTTTATTTAGTTTCTATAGTAATATATACTAATCTTCCATTATCTTAGGATCCATGTACTTCAGCAGGATTTCATGTGGCCAAGTTAGAGCTCACATCCTCACGAACATGCCCCTAGAATATTTTGAATAGCTCTTAAATTGAGGAAGTTACATCTCAAAGAGTGAAGGGAAAACATGTTGTTGTTCCCCTACCTTAGAGATTTTCCAATGCTTTGTTTTGCAAGCCAAAAATACAATCCAAAATGCACTGCAAATAGGGGTTACCAGTCTAAAGTTATAGTTTGCACTCAATTTTTGAGCCTCAAAGTGCAGCAAGGTTGGAATCTAGAAACCCAATGCATAGTTTTTAACATGAGTTGCACTAGGATTTCAAAGTCTGATGCAATAAGTGTCTAGGAGCTGGGATATTGAATGCATTTACAGAAATGTCCTTTGTCAATTTTCTCCTAAGGTTTGGAGTGTCATGAAGTCCCAAAATTTAGAATTCACTTGCATCTTTATAGGTGTACAAATTGCAATTTTGAAGTCCAACGTGATGTTGATTTGGAGTTCAGAAGCTAATTGCACTTTGCAGACATGCAACTTGCAAGAAGTCTCCATAGTCTGAATGCCTTTCTTGTTTAGAGTTTGGGGTCTTTTTACATGTTGCAAGTCACCGACAAAGCTCGAAGTTCACAAGATTATGAGTTGCATTTGCATCTCGAAGTTTGAGTCCATTGTGTGCAGAGTTGCAAGTTGCAAATCAGGTTTGAATTCTAATCCACCTATAGGTTCTTTGAGAAACCTAAAAATGACAGTTTGTAACCCTTCTGCTTATTGTAACATAGTGAAACTTGGAGGGTGGTTTAGTAGAGTTGTTATGAAGGTAACCCAGTGGTTTTGGGGATCCTATCTTTCTTCCATGCCTTATTTTCTATGTCAACTATGGTGTCTTGTCCCATGGTAGAGTAAGTCTTCCACTTGTGTAACTATGCTTATGTATTGGGGTCCATGTCAAGTGTGTCAATATGAGTTTCATATGACACCTTGGACATGCTAGTTGGTGTTTGGTTGTTGGTGTAGATAAGCTTGATATGCAAGCTCCTCCAGCTACAAACTATTCTCCTACTCATTTTTAATGGCATCTAACTATATTTGAAAGTTTAGCATGATATATCTAATGCTAATGTTGTCATCATCTTGAAGCTAGCTAGGAGAATAGGCATACTGGTTATGAGAAAAATAGTCTACTTGGGACTAATTGTAGGCATGGGTAGGTTGCCAAGAAGGCTGAGCAAGGGTGGGTTGGAGGTAAGAATGATGAGCAGGCTGGTATCCTATTGTTAGAGGGTTGTTTGGGATGAAACTAGCAACATTTTCAATCTGATATGGTCAATATAAAGGCTCACAAACTGTGTTTTGATAAGGAAAGGTTGAAGGACCACATCTCTCTTGATAAATTGACATGTTAGAACATTGAAATGAGTTGGAATTTCATAAAATATTCATTAAAGCAAGAAAAACCAGGTCTAATTTTTTAGGAAATAACTCATACTAGCAGACCACGAGGTGGTTTTGAAGGTTTCCCACGAAGGAAAAGAGCATGAAATTCACCAAAACTGATCCTTGGTATCCTTTGAGCACTTGAACTGCTTGGACCAGTAGATTTGAAATTGTAGAGTCGCTAGGTGTGTGAAATATTGCCTCCAAAGATTGATACTACTGATATACACACCAAATATCAACAATAAATAGAGAACTTATCGACTGCAATAGTTCAATAAGTCCCACCAGGTGTGCCAAAAAATGTTATCACTGAATAATGCACCCTTGCTAAGTTGTGCAACTAATCTTAGTAGTGAAACATGGGAACACTTCAAGGTTGTGAATACCTAATGTTGAAGTGAACCTCCAGAGAGGGCTGGTTTCTTGGATTTTATCACCTAGACTAGACTACTTATTGTTATTTTGTCAAGAAAAGAGAGGAAAGAAAGGACATAAACTGAACCTATGTTTTATGGAGGTGATTCACCAAAGTTTGAGACTTAAATCGTTGTTGTTTGACACACAAAATCTCATTAAACTAGTTGTCTTATACACAACTCACACTCATTTGATGTTTGCAGATCTGTATTTTATAAGAAGGCTTATTATCTTGTAGTTTTAGAAAGGAAATTTGTGTTTTCCACAACTAAGACTATTTCACATCATGACACAACTCACAACCTACACAAAAACATGTATTTTCATGGATCAAAGGTATCAAATAAGACATCTATTTAAGGATTTGTATTTAACATCATAGAAACATACATCTATATTCATTCATCATAATGAAACAAGATTTGAGAGGGTAAAATACTTGAACTTTTATTGAAAAGAGGTGTTCTTACAACTGAATATGCTTGGAAAAAGTTTCTTTTTTACTTGAAAAGGTGTTACAATGTGTTGTTATACAGAAGAAATTTGAGTTACAGTACTATATTTTGCTAATGCAGTCCAAAAAACAAGAGAGAACTCCTGAAAAAATCTATCCTAAGCCTTTCCTATACTCATCCCAACATGGGGAGACCATAAGAGCAAATTTAGAATAAAAAATTATGTCTAAAATTGTGTCAAACCTCTTCTAGGTGCCCAAGAAGTCTCCTGATCTGATTCTGACTCATGCATGTCATGGTTGACCCTTTCCATCTCCTACAAACTTGCTCCATCTGCCCAAAATGCTCCTTGATGATTGGGAAGTGTTGGAAATTCCCCTAGATGTTTGGAAGATTCTCCCAGCTGTCCATGATGTCTTTAAAACTCCTCAAACTACTCAAACTACCTCATAACCTCTTCAACCTCCACCTTGCACAACAATAGGGTGTATGGAAAGAGTTGTGCCTATTTAAGAGTCTTCAAACTACATAAAACTGCCTCTTTATGACTTAGAAACACCCCTGAATTCATTTATGACCCTTGTAGGGTCTTTGTCAGGCTTAAAATTAACTTTAGGTGCCATTGAACTGAGTTTATTATTGGCAAGAGACACTGCTACGCATGACAGGTGTTGTCATTGATGGCAATTAAGTCTATCCTACATATCCACATTTCATGATTTGTTCATACCGGAAGTCAGAGTGAAGATTTGTCTAAGTCTGGATGTCAGAAACAGAGCATGTGACAGGGTTAGGTATCTTGGTCTGGATCTCTCCGGTAGTAAATCACAGTGTGCTGTAGATCTAAGGGAGTGATAAGGATTGTCAGGACTATTTAAATCCAGAGATTTAGCCTCCAGTGATAAAGGATTCAAAAGTTATAAGGATTTGAGTGTCGAGTTCCAGTTAGTTAGCACAGTCAGAAGAAGACCAGGGCGACCTAGTATTTGATCTTGGTCCGGATGCAGAAAAGTTGTCGGATAAGGAATTAATGATAATCAGTGACATTGGCAGACATGATTAATGATCTGGGAACACAAGTTTTTGGTCTGCGTTGATATTTGTGCATAGATTCAGCCAACAGAGTAGAGTGCTTAATAAATGTTCTAAGTTTTATTGCAGCCGACTACAGTTGATTGAATTTCTTGATGCGGATATATATAGCCAATGGATTCAAGTGTTTTGGTGTGCGATTGTGATGTGTTGATGGAGTAAGTGTGAAAAAGGAAAAAAGGAGTGTGAAGGAGAAGAGATCTAAGGACCGGATCATGGCAGAACAGTAAATAGGGCAAAGCAAGGATGAAGTGTGTAAGATTAGTATTCTGTACTTAATCAGAACTGAATTCTTGCATTGGTAGATGTTATTCATCAATTCAAACACATTGTAGTCTTCTTATAATCATTTCTGTAGGTAGTGAGCCTCTTTGAGCAGTGAGCTCTGGGCAGTGAGCTCGAAGGCATGTGCCTTCCCCATTTGTAATACTTTTAATAGGGTATTAATTTTTGTGGACTAACCTCCACCGTGGTTTTCCCTTAACTGGGTTTCCACGTTAAAAATCTTGGTGTCAAATGTGTTATTTGTGTTTCTGCTCATGTGTTATTGATTCATGCTTTCATGGTTATAATAATGATCTGTAAATAAGTGGTAGAGAAGAATTAATTGCAGTAAGTGTTAAAGTTTTGAGACAACTGATTCACCCCCCCTCTCAGTTGTTTTCCCTAATTCCAACAATTGGTATCAGAGCCAAGTTCCTTGGGAGGAGCTTAACATCTTGAGGAAGATCTGGGAAGGAGTTTCAATGGGTTCTATCAGAGAACAACTTCAATTGGCTTTAGAAGATCTTAATCGGTCTAAAGCAGAAATAGATGACCTGGAAGCAAACCTTAAGGATGCTGATGATTGCATTGATTTGCTAAAAGAAAAACTAAAGAAATCAATGGAAAAGAGGAAGGAACTACTTCATCAGTTAGCTAATCTTACTGAATAAAATGGCATGAATGAG
Organism: Cunninghamia lanceolata; assembly: GCA_027924645.1. NCBI lineage: Eukaryota > Viridiplantae > Streptophyta > Pinopsida > Cupressales > Cupressaceae > Cunninghamia > Cunninghamia lanceolata. The sequence goes on from BSBN01000321.1 coordinate 11,068,436, forward strand.
GCCTTGGAAGAAAAGACAAAGGAATGTGAGAAGCTGACAAAGGAAGTCTCTGTTCTAAAACATGAAATGGAATCTTGGGTGATGAGGCTAACTAAAGAAATTGAGGAAAGGAAGAAGACTGAAGAAAACCTGAATCAAACACTAAAGGAAAGAATAGAAGAATGTTGTAGACTGGACAGAACAATTGGCCACCTAAAATCTGACCTACAAGAATACAGATATAATGAGGAACTTGAAAGGCAAATTGTCACTCTCAGACATGACCTAGAAATTGCAAATGAATACAAGGAGAAGTTCAAGATAAGCTCAGCTAAACTTGAGTGCTGCTTGAAAGTTAGAAAAAGGCTGATGGTAAGCATGGTCTTAGGTATGAGAAAGGTGAAAGCTTTGGATCCAGACAAAGAAATTCTCAATCAAGGAATAGGAGAAACAGACCTAGAAGACCTTTGGTAAGACAACCTAATGCTCAAAGATATCCATCTTTCAATGGAAATTGTTTCAATTGCAATAAATTTGGTCATAGAGCTACTCAATGCAGAAGCAAGTAAATCAAAGTGGTCCATCCTTCTCTGGTCAATGCTTCAAATGTAAGAGGTATGGTCATAAATCCAATGAAAATAGAAATAATGAAAGAAGAGGTCCGGTAAATAGTAAACCAGATAAGCTGAGACAAGACAAAGGCAAGAGAAAAGTTGATGTAAATAAGGTCCAAAATGAAATGAACAAGACATGGGTGAATAAAGGTGCAATGAACAATGATGATGGGTCCGCACCAAAATCCAGTGCTGGTAATTCCTCCAGAAATTGAATTAGGAGCTTTGGCTCAGGGGGAGCTGCATAGAAAAACAAATTCCCCTAGCCAATAAGTGGGTGCCTAAATCTGGCACAATGATTGAAGTTAGAAAAGCCTATTGCAGGCCTATTGAAGCAAATTCTGGAAGAAAAGAAGACAATGTGATTGATTGTGGAGCAATTGAAGATTGACTACATGCAAAAATAGTGTAACCGGATGTTTTAGGGCAGAGCATTTATTACAATGAAGAATTAGGTTTTGCAGAGGATAAAAGGTCATTCATTTGAGCATTTGAATCACTTTGCATTCAAAGAGAGCAAGCAGAAGAGCACCTGAGCTAAGATTTCAAGGATTTGAAGTGCGACCTGTGATTTCTTCAGCTAACCCTAATTCCATTGAAGAAAAAAGGTATTTTTCTCTAAAGCTTTGAACTTGTAATCTTTTAAAGATGGCTACTCCTCTTGTTGTTGATATTACTGAAAAGCCCCAACCAAAATTCAAGAAGCATCCATGCAAATCAGTTGAAGTCAAACCATTAGGAGCATTTTCTGGTGTCCCATACGGAGTACTGCATGTCGAGGATATTAGGGCATACATCCACTGTAGCGTAGATGAATTTGGGAATTTGAAATTGGTGGATTTGCTTGACAACTACCTAAGGGAATAACTATGAATTGAAACTGGAATACAAAGCCCTAGAAAGAAAACATTTTTTACAAGTCATTGAATTTCTGACATTTGATGAGAATGAGTAGGTTCGATATGTCTTGAGCCGAATGCATGATGAGTTTATGTGGCTTTTGAAACCATTTAAGATTACAAAGGATGCTATCAGGATTGTAACTAGGTTAAATTCAACTGGTGGTTTACCCATGCTGAAATCCGTAAAAAACCAGACCGTAACTGATGCAACCAGTGCAAAATTTGACAAGAGAGCAATGACTATCAATGACATTATTGATCCAGATGTTAAGTTTTCTTCAATGGTAATTGGTTACAAGATTTATCACTCCAGCAGGGAGAATTCTGTGTCCAGAACGGCCATATATGTTGCATACAAAATGTTGAAAGAAAATGCAGATTATGACCTATGTGGATTGTTACAGAATCAACTAATTGAAAACTTGAGCAAAATCAAGAAGGACAAGAAAAACACCTTCAAATATGGTTCTTTGGTTATATGTTTATTTTTCTACTTCATGAATGAGGTGCTTGGAGTAAAGGGTGTGCACTAGACTAATGACAGGCCAGTTGCTATTCAGATAAGAGATCATCTTCAAAGCATTGGTGACTCTAAAGCACAGAAAGATGCAATTTGGGGATACTTCAAAAAAATTTAGAGTATGATGCATTCTAGGGAAAGAATCCCTAAATTAGTTATTGAGAAATACAAGAATGAAATCTGTTTTATGGTGGACACTGATCAATGCTTAATGGAAGCAATAGAGTCCAGAACTATTTGGATCATGCCCATGGCGTATGAGGTAGATGAGAATATTTTGAATATGTATGCTCAACACCTTTTGAGCAAGCCAAAGGACACAATAGTTGAAAGACTTGGGACATATGAGGAGCTAAGTATGAAACTGCATGTTGAGCTCAGAAAACCTGAAATTAATAGGAAAGTAAGGAAAGAAGTTGAACAGTTGGCCGAGAATCTAGGCATCACCAAGGAAGCTGTGAGGCAATTTAGGGAAAGAATTGAAAAGGTTGAGAGGGAAAGGCAGGATAAGAAATAAGCAAGTGCTCCGATAGAATCCTCCTCCACATCAAGGACCACTAGGAGCTCTGATGCTGCCCCTGTTCCTCCAAAACCTGCCAAATCTGAGAAACTGGAAGACGTATCATCCGATAAGGAAAAGAAAAGAACTAAAGTAAAGGCAAAGAGGTCATATGATAGTTTGGAAAAGGAGAGTGAAGAAAAGACAGATTCAGATGAAGAGCTTAAAGAGTTAAAAGCCACAGGCACTAAAGCTATTAAAGTGTCAAAAGAGAAGCCTTTTGGAAGTAAAAAGACAGACAAGAGGCAGACGTCAGAGACTAATGTTGAGAAGACAATTCCCTCTGTGAAAACCATTGTTAAGACAATCACTATTGATGGGAATTTAAAGCCATTGATTAAATTCTATGATCTTTACAATGATACTGACAAAAGACTTTTGGAAGAAGCCACTATCAAGTACTTGAATGTATTCAATCGAGCACTGGTAGAAATTTTCTTAGAAGTTCCAAAAGGTTTGAGAGATATTCTAGAAATTAGGAAAGAAGCTGCCAAGACAAAAGATATGGAGCTGAGGGAACATGTGTTAACCACTCTATGTCCGGTGATCTCTAGCAGAGAAGCAAATAATTTTTTTAAAGAGGTCAAACATGAATTCAGGAGTAAGACAAGGATGAACAAATTGATGATTGGAGATATAGACGAAGTTGTCCAAGAAACTAAACAAATTCTGAGGAAAGCATTGGACAAGAACAAATTCTTTGTGGTTTCAGATGAACCTATTGATAACACATCAGTTCTAGATGATGAAGAGCAGTAGAAGAATGAGCAACAAATTGGAATAGATGACTCCTCTATTTCAGAAAAGGAAGCAATAAGCAAAGAAGATGAGGAGATGACAGATCAAACTGATGATGCAGGAGGTATTCAAACTCCTCTGGATCAATTCAGAAAAGTAAATATAGAAATGAATGTTGAAATAGATGATCAAAAAATGAAGATGATTCATTGAAGATTGAAGAGCATGAAACAGAAAAGGCTAAGGATCAAGAAACAAAAGAAGTCAAGAAGAAAAATGATAAAGAAGAAGAGATTGTAAAGGATGATGAAGGGCCCAAGCAGGACAATCTGGTTAACAATACCGGTAAGAATCAAATAGACACATCATCATCTTGGGCAAGAGACACTATGGAGGTAGTAAAGGAAATTTTGGAAAGGGACAAACAAAATGAAGAAGATCGGGACATAATCCAAGGTCCAATAAATTTTGACACATTATCTCCAGTACAAAAGATAAAGTTGGCTTCCATTGCTCAAGCTAAAGCCAGAGAAGACATTTTGAAGTCTCACATAGAAGACAGTGAGCTACTTGGTCTGGCATCAGGGATTTTAGAGAAAATCATGCCAACATACCAGAAGGATTCTTTAGCATCCCCCTCCGGATAGTTAAAGAACTTGATAAACTCGGTAAGCTCTCATTTTGAATCTTTAGAGAAGTCTGCAGAGGTCAAGGTCCAAAAGGAATTCAACAATAAAAGATTTGATGCTCTTAAAGGTTTGATTGGAGTTGATAGAATGGTGTTGGATGCCAGTGTAACGAGTATTCAAAATTCTCTTACAAAAGGAGGAAATGTATATAAATTTTTCTTATCCTATCCTAAAGATCTAGTGTATCAAATTCATTTGATCCTGTGACAGCATCAATGGAAAGCAAGGAAGGTCAGGTGATCAGCTTGATTGAAGATATAATGAAATTGACAAAAGAAAAGGAGAGCATAGAGGCCAGGATGAGTGAGCTCCAGGGACTAATTTCCCCCAAAATGGAAGCAATGTTCAATGCCTTAACTGAAGCCCAAACTGCAGCTCAATCAAGTGATCCCATTGATCTGTGAATGACAAAATCAAAAGCTTTCCTATTCAGTGGCCATATCTCAATTTTGAACACTATGAAGAAGACCTGGGACAGCGAGCTGGCAAAATTGAAGAATATTTTTGGAGATGTACTCAAGTATGTGTAAATAGGACTTAAGGATTGTTTGTACATATGCGGCCGGGTATATAGAATTTTTGTGTAAATTTTGGTTTACGGATCCCACCCTTTGCCATTGATGTTAAAGGGGGAGTGAAGAGTAGTGAAAAATGAGGAATCTAGCAAAGGAGGAGCATTGGAGAATAGTGAAAAGCATAAGTATACATAGAAAGGGGAGTTGTTCCGACACTTAGTCATTTTTCACTAAGTGTTGCCATCAATGCCAAAGGGGGAGATTGTTGGCAAGAGACACTACTATGCATGACAAGTGTTGTCATTTATGGAAACTAAGTCTATCCTACATATCCACATTTCATGATTTGTTCATACTGGAAGTCAGAGTGAAGATTTGTCTAAGTCTGGATGTTAGAAATAGAGCATGTGACAGGGTCCGGTATCTTGGTCCAGATCTCTCCGGCAATAAATCACAGTGTGTTGCAGATCTGAGGGAGTGATAAGGATTGTCAAGGCTATCTAAATCTAGAGATTTAGCCTCCGGTGATAAAGGATTCAAAAGTTATAAGGATTTGAGTATCGAGTTCTAGTTAGTCAACACAGTCAGAAGAACAGGGTGACCTAGTATTTGATCTTGGTCTAGATGCAGAAAAGTTGTTAGATAAGAAATTAATGATAATTAGTGACATTGGCAAACATGACTGATGATCTGGGAACACAAGTTTTTGGTCTGCGTTGATATTTGTGCATAGATTCAGCTGACAGAGCAGAGTGCTTAATAAATGTTCTAAGTTTTATTGAAGTCGACTACAGTTGATTGAATTTCTTGATGCGGATATATATAGCCGATGGATTCAAGTGTTTTAGTGTGCAATTGTGATGTGTTGATGGAGTAAGTGTGAAAAAGGAAAAAAGGAGTGCAAAGGAGAAGAGATCTAAGGACTGGATCATGGCAGAACAGTAAACAGGGCAGAGCAAGGATGAAGTGTGTAAGATCAGTATTATGAACTTAACCGAAACTGAATTCTTGCATTGGTAGATGCTATTCATCAGTTCAAACACTCTGTAATCTTCTTATAATCATTTCTGTAGGTAGTGAGCCCCTTTAAGCAGTGAGCTCTGGGCAGTTAGCCTGAACACATGTGCCTTCCCCATTTGTAATACTTTTAATAGGGTATTAATTTTTGTGGACTAACCTTCACCGTGGTTTTCCCTTAACCCGGTTTCCACATTAAAAATCTTGGTGTCAAATGTGTTATTTGTGTTTCTGCTCATGTGTTATTGATTCATGCTTTCATGGTTATAATAATGATATTTAAATAAGTGGTAGAGAAGAATTAATTGCAGTAAGTGTTAAAGTTTTGAGACAACTAATTCACCCCCCCCCCCCCTCTCAGTTGTCTGCCCTAATTCCAACATTTATATCTTTCTGGTAATATTGGAAGTCTTTGTTTTCCATCATTGCTTTGGTTGAAATACAAACTATGTATTTCAACCTTTCTGTGTTTTGAAAGCATTCTCAAGTCTTCAAATCTCTTAACATGATTAAGGGTATGATGGTGCTCTTTTATCCTCCTCATAGAAGCTCTTTTGGCTTGTCAATGTTTATTGTACCCTGCATCTACCATGGAAGATATCAAGCATTCATACCTTGTCCTCTCCCTACAGTACAAATTGACTGCTCATTGTCCAGTGTAGGTTTTAGTATGATTTTGAAAGTATGATATTACCTTGTTATAGACCTCTTGATGATGCATATGATCTCATATCAAGACCTATAGGTCCCTCTGTTACATTTTTCTACTGTAGATGACTTTGCAGACCTCTATGGGATGCTTGAACAGGCCTTGTGGATTGTCATGAGGATCTTTTACCTCATTTTCCACATGTATCTTTCTTTGTGCATTGTTTGTTGGTTTGTATCCTTAGCCTAGGAAACTCATAACAATTTCCTTATGACAAATATAGGCCTACAAGCCTTATCTCTTCATAGTGTATTTACTCTATTGATGCAAACTATTTGACAGTGCCTCAGTCTCTGTCATGTTGTATCTGTTACCTATTTTCGCTAACAGCTCAATCAGGTAGAGCATTGATTCAAAGTTTAAAAGGTACATTTTATCTGAACCTTATTACATTACATTCAAGTGCATAAATGAAATAATTCAAAAAGATTATGATTATCAAATTACTGCATTTATCCAAGTACATGTAATATAAGAAAGATTTATACAAATCCTTTCTAAAAAATAAATAATCTTTATTGAATGTAAAATGTACATTATCTCACACAAGCCGTGAGATTAACTTTCTTATTCAATGAAATTGAAGAACAATCTATACATGAATAAGTAAAAGTAAAAGAAAGTGCATGTAGGGTTAGAGGTCAGTCATTGCTTGAGAATGAATGGTTCTAGTTCTGGTGTGTTGTCCTATTGCCCCGAGTTGTCTTTGTCCTTCCTAGTTTCATGTCGTCTCTAGTTCCTGCATCTGGCAAAAACAGTGGTGTTAGAGCAATACTCTAAGCAATGAATGGTCCCAAACCTGACATGAATAGAACCTATGCATGTGTAAAATGATCCTTAAATGCATTAAACAAGAAATGGATACCTTGGATGTCTTGGAGTATAATCAAATCATCAAACACATCCAAGATATGCATTTATTTTTCTAACAAGTTTGTTTCATGTGCAGATATAGGTGTAATTATGATTCCATGTGATTCATCAGATTATATTATGAGTGGAGGAAATGTGGCTCCCACAAGGGTTGAGTCCAGCTCATAGTCATTGCAGAATACATCTCAGCAGACTCTCAATAAGCATTCCAAAAGAGTCTATACAGGGAATAATCTCACAATAACAGTGAGGATCTATCACAATAATAAGGACAGTCATGCAAGGAGCATCGAATGAAAAGGGAAGTCATAAGAATGCATGATAGTTATCAATAATGATCAGCAACAAATAATAGATGACTGTCATAATAGTCCATAGATGATTTATCTTTATGATGACAGAAGCCAATCATATTTATTCACAAAGAATAGTCACAGAAGCAGTCTGTCACAGTATTCAAGTACAGAGCAGCAGAGTAGCCATCAGATTGGCCAAATTAGTAGAGAACTATCATACAGTTTGCTACACAAGGATGTATCACCATTGCAATAACAGAAAGAGACAACTATAATGACAAAGAAATGGAGATAAATCTGCCACAGTCATGAAGGACTGATATAGTTTGGCTTGGCAGTGATACATGCAATAAGGAATAGGGACAATCATCTCTTTGACTGTAGCATCAGATATTTCAAAATAATTAAGTGACAGTCATACTGATCAGAAGAGAAGCATGCCCAGATCTCATACATTTTGTCCATAATGAAAAGCTATAGTCTTGTATAAGACAAAGTACATAAATCATGAGCATATGCCATGAATAGTATATAGAAATCACTATCAGAATGCTTAGAAGGTAGTAAATCTTTTCAAGTTCATGACAAGTGCAGAAAGTATATTCTTCATATGAAAATGCCTAGAATCATTCTAAACTGTAGCAAGAGCGTATGCTCAAATTATACAAAGTGGTGCTCATTGACAACTATCTTCAACATATACAGTAGATATGCTCAAAGCAAAATGAATAGATGGATGAGATACATCTTCAAGTCAGAATGTTCAGTATCTATAGGAGAGTAAATGTTCATAATAGACAAAAATGTATTGATTCAGATTTAAATATCATGCTCAAATGTAAAATATGAAGTTACAATGGATCTGAATGCTCAGGAATGATAGAGAGAAGGAAAGTCAATGTGTTTTTTTTAAATTTTCAGAGGAGGGTTTTTAAATCATTTTCAAAGAGTTTTATAAGCTATATTTTTCATGGCCGTCCTCCGAATGTTCTATGGGGTTTTTGTTTTTTGAAAACCCTTATAAGAAACCCTGGTATTTTGTCAAAAAATGCCTTTTGCTGTCAACCAAAAATAGAGAATCATATACTGTAAGTGAAGTATCCAGACGAAATACAGAATGAGGGTTTTATTTTTCTTGAAACCCTAAGTAAAAGTCAGAGAAGAGAACAAACTTCAATTACCACAGAGAGAATGAGATAGCCATGCTCAGGAAAATAGAATTCTAGGTGCAGAGAGGAATGTGTGAACAAAACTGACAAATTTCATTATTTGTTGTAGCATTATATATAAAAAATAGTCATTTTTGCATGAGATTAAGTCCTCCATCATAGCCATTGAAGAAGCAGAAGCATCTATAGCATATACAATGAAGAAAGCTATAGGAAATCATGAAATTTGCATTATTGTTCCAGAAAGATGAAATAATCAACTCACCTTCATATTCTAGAGCAGAGAATGTCGAAACACAGTGAAAATACAGGAGAAATCATCTACAGAGGCTCAACTATCAAACCCTTGTGTCGGCAGTAGAGAAATAGTGCAGAGCAAGTTTTCAAAAAGTGAAAATGCAAAATGAACTTCAAAAGCGTCTTTTTGTCATCTAGGGTTTCATAACCCTAGAAGGCTGATGGGCCTTATTTTCTTTTTGCTTTTTATTTTGCATCACTTAAAATTGCCTGTGGTCAAGACCTCTAAAACATGTAGTGCCTAGGTATGCCACGAGGTGGCCTTGAGACATATGAAGACTTTGTTAAGTCTTTGTATTATGCCAAGCACTTCGGTGCCTTTTACTTTCATTTATTTCTTCTTTGCATATGTTATAAATTGTAAAAAACAATAACCTCAAAATGGTGACATTATGAACCATTTGAGGGATGTTGTTATCTTTTGAATGCAAAAGAGAGTGATGGAGTAATGTAAAGAGACCTTATTGCCTTGGACATTATGCAGCTTTGAGTTGTGAAGATGTGGGAGACACATGCCAATGATTTAGCATCTTGTTTTGCCTTAGAGGATAGGAGATTGACCAAGTCAAGAGGCAGTTGGACAGTTATGGTATGATTTGATAGTTGATTGTTAGAGGATATCTAGGAGTATTTTATTGCTCTTAGAGTCCTTTTGGACTTGTTTTCATGACTCATTATGGTTGACTAAGTCCTGATGGACTTTTTCTTGCATTATGGACTCTTTTAGAGAGGACATAGGCCCTAGATTTTAGGCTTTTTGTGGGCATCCAACCCCAGTCAGTTTGATATTCCTTGTATTGTGGAACCACTTGGATAGTGGTGGACATAGTCACTTTTGTGAATCTTTTGAGTAGAGTTCTTACATGCAAATTTTAGAGAATTGTGATTTGTATCCTTGCTCAGATTTTGAGTTTGTAATTCTTTTGCTTTTTGGATATGTTTACCAGTGATTACCTTGGAAATCAATAAAGATAAGTTATTTTACGTTCTCAATTTTCTGCTTCATTGTATGCATTCAAATTGATTGATGCAATTACTTGTGAGATTATCTATTTCCTTGTAGTTATGTCTCAATTTTAGCATCTTTTGCAAAAGAATATGCAATTTACAGGTCATAGGTTGTGTTGAAAATGCAAACATTTTAGTTGTGAAGATATATTTTCCTTCTAGGAGTAAAGCATATAACCTTCTTATTAAATATTTATGTAAAATAATATCATTTTGGGCTGTGTATGTCAAGTTATTTTGTTGAAATCAAGTGTATACAAGCTGTGTTTGCAAGTCCTAGTTAGTTTTGGTGCATCACCTTAGTCATAGATTTCATTTTTTATGCAATTTCTTCTTCACCCTTTTCCTTGTCAAAGCAGTAGTTTAGGTGATAACCATAGGAAGCCAGCCTTCTCCAGAGGTTGACCTTTGCTTTTAAAGTGACCCACAGCTTTAGAGGTCTTCCCATGTTTTAATAGATTGTTAAACCTTACGTTTAGCAGGGTGCAAATCTCATTGATAACAATTTTTGGCACGCCTGGTGGGACTATGAACTGATTCTCAGTCCATTTTATACTTTTGTCACTGTTGTTTGGTGTGTACAACAGCTGATTTCTACCTTTTGAGGTGTTTTAAATACATACCTAGTGACTCCAAAGCTTTGGTTATGTGAAAATCAGTGTGGAACAGTTCATGTATTGTTGATATTGGTGTGTATGTCAGCAAAACCTGCCTTGGGAGGCAATATTTACACACCTGGTGACTCTACAAGTTATTCTACTAGTTTCAAGAGGACCAAGTGCTGGTATGTTATCAAATTCTTGTAAAAATTAGTCTTAATAATTCTGATTTTATTGTAGTTCAATGAGTTTCTAGTTTTTCTTGAATGCTACATGATGTCTTCATTTTATGGAGATGTCTTTCATCACCCTCCATTTCATAAAAAATTGGCTTATCTCTCTTCTTACCATCCATACCAAATAGAAGACCTTGCTGGTTTTGTCCCAAATGACCCTATAACAGCAGTGTATCAGCATTCTTATCATGCTTACCACCCACCCACCCATGCACAAGCTCCATGGCAGCCAGTGTATGCTCATGACCAGCCTCAAGAATCCCATTTTATGTCAAACCAACAATACTACTTTCCCAGTCATCTTCAAAATGATGAGAGACTGGAGATTGTAAATATCAAGAACATATGGTTTGACTGGAACAAGCAGCTGAATGACATAAAAAGGCAGCAAGAATATTCTTTACAGTAAGAACCCATGAATGAACAAAATCAGTCAAACCAGTCCTTTAATCCTTAGTTTCAATCAGATCAAGAACTTGAACCAAGCCATCAAAGTACTGAAAAGCCATGGCAGCCTTCTTGGACTAGGTATCCTAGTTATAAAATGCCAAATCTTGCTAAGGCTATCCCTTCCATACCTATTCAGGATCAGGAAGATGAAGAATCAAATTTCTTACCAAGAGGTAAGTCTGGACATGAAACTCTATGGCAAGAGGAGTAGTCGGTTGTTGCTATTTGTACCATGTCCCCAGCTAAATATAAGCATAACGCATGTGAAGAGGATGTAGGATCAAGCTTGTCACTGAATCCCTTACATTTTCATTCATTTGAAGAGTTTTCTAATGTTGTTTATAAAATGAATGAAAGCAGCGTATAGAGGTTGCAAGGTAAAGGTCTTCAGTTGCAAAGACAGGATGCCCAAGTGTCATTAGAGAAGGCACAACATGAAGAGGAAGAATTGGTATTTTTGTTTGATCAATTACCTGCTTTTGTTGAACAAGATGAAGAAAGCATTCAGGTACCCAACTTACCAGCAATTTTATACCAGCAAGAAGATGCTCAACAATATGAGAAGTTGCTGATTAAAACTAAGCAGTCTGACAATGGGGTCTCAGATCAAGTAAAAGAGTGTGAAAGTAGACCTTTCTTAGAACCTACATAGCTGGCTGAGAGCTATTATGAAGTAGAAAACAGTCTTCCTCCATCAGAATTTCATGAAGCTTTGGCTCATGAGGAAGATTCATTTTGGGATGACCTAGAAGTTTTTGTCTCTGAACTGGATGACAAAGGATTAAACCTGCTGGAAGAAGTTGCAAATCATGCTAAATCAGGATAGCAAGTTCACAAGTTTGAACAAGAGCAGGAACAGTCTGTAGAGGAGATAAATGAACATGAGGAACTTGGTGGAAAAGAGGCTGATATGTTTTGGTATGATGGGCTACCTTCATTTGTTAAACAAAATGGAAAAGATATGACTATGATAACACAAGACTTGGGACAGCTACAAGATGTTGAACGATGTGATGAGTTGCTGGTTCGTGAAAGTCAATATGAGAATGAAGCTTTGGTTCATGAGGTAGTTTCATTTTGGGATGATCTAAAGTTAGTTTTGACTCAGGAGGAAGCCTCTTTTGCCCAGCTTTGGATATCAAGCTAGCACCATTTGAAATAGAAGATAAAAAACAAGAGGAGGAACAACAATATGATTTGGAACAACAAGGAACCCACATGGAGAGTTCTGAATTCACTCTTTCCAAAGGATGCCCAATTAGGCATCTAGCCAGACTAGAGGCCAACAAGAATATTGATATTTTGCTTGCACCCAAGCATGAAGACACAGCTAGGAAAGAGCAAATTCAAGTCACTTTTCTACCTCAGGACGATAATTTTTACATTCCATATGGAAAGGTTAGTGAACTTGTGCATGTTCTTCAAGAAGTCTTGCAGCTCTTTGTTGAATTTATGTTCATATTTCCTCTCTTTCTAGCTGTCCTCAAGCACGGCAAACATTGTAAACTATGTAGAAATGGCAGCTACTTCACCCAACCAGTGAATTGTTTCATTTGAGGTGATGTATTTCTTGGTTAATGTAGGGTAGGGTTAGTAACTGAGTAGGTTTTATTCCCTAAGTGTTGTCCAACACAGTTAGTTTCCTTTTTGTAATTTTTGTTTTTGCTTAGGTGAGTAGGAGTCTTTCACTTTGTTCTGCTGAGTTGTAGAGGTTAGAAATCTGTCGTCCAAGTGTTTTAGAAATCTCTGAGTGACCCCATGCCCAATGGATATGCTTCAGGCAACTGGTCTGATGTTTAGCAGGCAAACATATAACAGATGTCACCAAAAATGTTACCTATTTTCGCTAACAGCTCAATCAGGTAGAGCTTTGATTCAAAGTTTAAAAGGTACATTTTATCTGATCCTTATTACATTACATTCAAGTGCATAAATGAAATAATTCAAAAAGATTATGATTATCAAATTACTGCATTTATCCAAGTGCATGTAACATAAGAAAGATTTATACAAATCCTTTCTAAAAATAAATAATCTTTATTGAATGTAAAATGTACATTATCTCACACAAGCTGTGAGATTAAATTTCTTATTCAATGAAATTGAAGAACAATCTATACATGAATAAGTAAAAGTAAAAGAAAGTGCATGTAGGGTTAGAGGCTAGTCATTGCCTAAGAATGACTGGTTCTGGTTCTGGTGTGTTGTCATGTTGCCCCGAGTTGTCTTTGTCCTTCCTAGTTTCATGTTGTCTCTAGTTCCTGCATCTAGAAAAAATAGTGGTGTTAGAGCAATACTCTAAGCAATGAATGGTCCCAAACCTAACATGAATAGAACCTATGCATGTATAAAATGATCCTCAAATGCATTAAACAAGAAATGGATACCTTGGATGTCCTGGAGAATAATCAAATCATCAAACACATCCAAGATATGCATTTATTTTTCTAACAAGTTTGTTTCATGTGCAGATACAGGTGTAATTATGATTCTGTGTGATTCATCAGATTATATTATGAGTGGAGGAAATGTGGCTCCCACAACGGTTGAGCCCAGCTCATAGTCATTGCAAAATACATCATAGAAGACTCTCAATAAGCATTCCAAAAGAGTCTATGCAGGGAATAATCTCACAATAATAAGGACAGTCATGCAAGGAGCATCAAATGAAAAGGGTAGTCATAAGCATGCATGATAGTTATCAATATTGATAAGCAACAAATAATAGATGACTATTAGAATAGTCTATAGATGATTTGTCTCTATGATGACAGAAGCCAATCATCTTCATTCACAAAGAATAGTCACAGAAGCAGTCTGTCACAGTATTCAAGTACAGAGCAGTAGAGTAGCCATCAGATTGGCTGAATCAGCAAAGAACTGTCATATAGTTTGCTACACAAGGATGTATCACCATTGCAATAATAGAAAGAGACAACTATAATGACAAAGAAATAGAGATAAATCTGCCACAGTCATGAAGGACTGATATAGTTTGGCTTGACAGTGATACATGCAATAAGGAATAGGGACAATCATCTCTTTCACTATAGCATCAGATATTTCAAAATAATTAAGTGATTGTCATAATGATCAGAAGAGAAGCATGCCCATATCTCATACATTTTGTCCATAATGAAAAGCTACAGTCTTGTATCAGACAAAGTACATAAATCATGAGGATATGCCATGAATAGTATATAGATATCACTGTCAGAATGCTTAGAAGAAGGTAAGTGTTCAGATCTTTTAGTAAATCTTTTCAAGTTCATGACAGGTGCAGAAAGTATATTCTTCATATGAAAACGTCCAGAATCATTCTAAACTGTAGCAAGCACATATGCTTAGAATATCTTGAGTGGTGCTCATTGACAACTATCTTCAACATATATAGTAGATATGTTCAAAGCAAAATGAATAGATGGACGAGATATAGCTTCAAGTCAGAATGTTCAGCATCTATAGGAGAGTAACTATTTAGAATAGACAGAAATGTATTGATTCAGATTTAAATATCATGCTCAAATGTAAAATATGAAGCTACAGTGGATCTGAATGCTCAGGAATGACAGAGAGAAGGAAAGTCAATGTGTTTTTTAATTTTCAGAGGAGGGTTTTTAAATAATTATTAGAGAGTTTTATAAGCTATATTTTTCATGGCCATCCTTCGAATGTTCTGTGGGGTTTTTGTTTTTTGAAAACCCTTATAAGAAGCCCTAGTATTTTGTCAAAAAATGCCTTTTGCTGTCAACCAAAAACTGAGAATCATATACTGTAAGTGAACTATCCAGACGAAATACAGAATGAGGGTTTTATTTTTCTTGAAACCCTAAGTAAAAGTTAGAGAAGAGAACGAACTTCAATTACCACAAAGAGAATGAGATAGCCATGCTCAGGAAAATAGAATTCTAGGTGCAGAGAGGCATGTGTGAACAGAACTGACAAATTTCATTATTTGTTGTAGCATTATATATAAAAAATAGTCATTTTTGCATGAGATTAAGTCCTCCATCATAGACGTGGAAGAAGCAGAAGCATCTATAGCATATACAGTGAAGAAAGCTACAGGAAATCATGAAATTTGCATTATTTTTCCAGAAAGATGAAATAATCAACTCACCTTCATATTCTAGAGTAGAGAATGTCGAAACACAGTGAAAATATAGGAGAAATCATCTACAGAGGCTCAACTATCAAACCCTTGTGTTGGCGGTAGAGAAACAATGCAGAGCAAGTTTTCAAAAAGTGAAAATGCAAAATGAACTTCAAAAGTTTCTTTTTGTCATCTAGGGTTTCGTAACCCTAGAAGGCCAATGGGCCTTATTTTCTTCTTGCTTTTTATTTTGCATCACTTAAAATTGCTCGTGGTCAAGACCTTTAAAACATGTAGTGTTTAGGTATGCCACGAGGTGGCCTTGAGACATATGAAGACATTGTTAAGTCTTTGTATTATGCCAAGCACTTCGGTGCCTTTTACTTTCATTTATTTCTTCTTTGCATAAATGATAGTAGAGGCTGAAAAGATAAGAAAATGGAACCTGTAGCCAGAAGGAGGAGCTCCTTGCCATGGATGATAGCACCCCACGAGGACATCTACGCTGGGCATTGGAGTCTAAAAAGTACCAAAAATTAAAATGTTCTAGTCCGTACAGACCTAGGAAACCTACACAACACAAACTTCAACACCAAATATATCCAGCATTATCGAGGTAAAATAGAACTTGAAATAAAACCAATTTTACTAAGGAAATAACTATGCTATGAAAATCACACAAAAGCAAAGGGAAAGAGAAACCAAACATCCGTGTGGTTGTGAAGTCCTCTTCTCAAAAGTACTTGCAA
Source organism: Cunninghamia lanceolata (assembly GCA_027924645.1). Taxonomy (NCBI): domain Eukaryota; kingdom Viridiplantae; phylum Streptophyta; class Pinopsida; order Cupressales; family Cupressaceae; genus Cunninghamia; species Cunninghamia lanceolata. Next base: position 11,084,448 of record BSBN01000321.1, read on the forward strand.
AGAGAGAGAGAAAATGGTTGGGCTGGTTAGGGACTTGCCTCAGTCAAGTCCTAGTTTCGGTATTGTTAGGAAAGGTGTCTCAACCTTGCAACTACACAAGGTTTCTATTCTTCCCAATTTTGATCTTTTTGAATACCCTTTATCTTGAAGGATGGTTTAGAACTTTCAAAGTTTCCAAAAAGGCTAAAAATGGTAGGGCTTACTATTTTTAGTAACTCTACATTTGAGCTCGAATGGACCCAAAATTTTTCCAAAAAGTACGGAACTACTAAGTAAACATCTTGGGTGAGTTTCGACTCAAGATCATACCTAGATTGCAAGATATTAAAGTTTCCATTTTTTAAAACTCCCCCAAAAAATTTTAAACTTAGTTTTGAGACACTTAGAGGTCCCTAAATGTCCCACAAGTTGTCATGAATGGTGAAGCTAGTTATATCTTGATAGATCTCTTCATGAGATTTTCAACACATCAAATGGTTCGTCAATCGAACACTCGGATCAAAAGTTATGGCCTCCGGAAGTTGGACCTCCTTTTTTGGGAAATGTGAAAATGTGTTGGACATTTAAAAGCATTGTAAAGGGGAGAGTTACATGTTTTGGTGCATGATTTGGTACATCACAAGGCATCTTTGATTGGATGTAATTTGGGCACCACTTTTGGGTGGTTTTGGCTCATGGTTTTGTAATTACTGTTGATGGTTTACTAGATTGTATCTCCTAAATATCAGGAGCTTGAGATGGAGGTTGAGTGTGAAAGTCTTATAGATGTTGAGTTGCCTCCAGATCTCTAGTTAGATATACTCCTATGAAAGCTTTCTTTGCAAGTATATTGTAATCTTTTTTATTCCTAAATAATATATTGGGTGGCTTTGGAGTGTGGGGTTTTTCTCCCGAAAGGGGGAGTGTGGGGTTTTTCTCTTGAAAGGGTTTACCCATGTAATTAGCATGTTATGGTATGATTACTATTTGTGTTTATTTCTGTAATTGTTGAAAAGATCTAAAATGTTCTGCATATCTCTCCCCTCAAGATTAGTGTAGGAAGTTGTTCCACTACCTTAGCTTCCTTACAAGTGGTATCTATAAGCACAAAAATCATGCACAACCTCCACAAGGACCCCTATGATGATATAAATCCTTTTCATGTACATGTAAGCATGAAATAACATCCTCTCAGCAGCAACCCTCTTGGTGACGTGTCATTTATTTCGTCTTGTGTTGTTTCCCTTCTCTCTCTCTTTGTTGTCGATGCTTTTCGACACTTTTCGACACTTGTCAATTTGCGTTTTCTTCGCTTGCAACCCTGTTCCTAAGCCTTGTATGCATCTTGTAGGTGAGTTTTCACCTTTCCCTAGTGTTTTTCATCTTCTCCATCCCCTAGAAGCCTTCTAGAGGTCCCCCTAGCCATCTCCCACTTTCAGTTTTTAGTTTCACTCAACCAATCCAAATCTCCACCTATTATTTCTAGATCTCCTATCAGGAGATCCTACTTTGCAAGTGGAGATTTGGATTCTTGCACATCACTAACCTATTTCCGAAGGTAGACCCCCTCCTTTTTATCTCCTCTACCATCTCCCATCATGCATTTTCACCCAGACCCCTTTCTTTCCATGTCTCCCACTGAGTGACCCTACTAAATTAGGATCTCCCCCTGGGCGACCCATGGATGAACCTACTAGTGAAAGGGGTAACCCATGGGTGACCCTGTTGCGTTTCTAGCCATGGAAAAAATCCAATTTCTAACTCGAAAAAGCTTTGTTTTCACTCATTTTTCTTCCTGTTTGCATGGATTTTCAAGCCTAATATGGAGTTAACTATTTCATGCACCCACACATGTATAATTAGCTCCATTTAATCAAAAAATAACAACTCATGCATTCCCATGCACTCTTTCTTCTTCACTTCTTCTTGAGTGATAAGCTTTTACTGGGTAAATCACTCCAATTTTAGCCCAGATCACTCTTGAATCCTCTGTGTTAACTCTCCAATCTAATTGAGTTAAATCTCCTTCTTCCTCACCTCTCATCCCTTCTTCTAACCTATAAATACCCCCTCCCTCAAGCACAAAGGGAGGCAATTTCATTGTGCACACAACTCTTGCAAGTTATTTCTCTCCACATTCAACATTCTCATGCTCATACAGGATGAAGGTGCCTTTTGTTTTGTTCATTGTTCATCAAACTTTCACATAAAGCTCATCACACGTCTATATACTACTCAAATCAAGCCATTGTGCTCATCAATAGCTCTCATTGAGCTCTCTTTGCAAAGCTTCTTTTGCTTCTTTTGTCATCTTGTCGCCAAGAGGATTCCCCGCTGCAACAAGAGGATACAAGGTTGCCACACAAGGAAATCTGAGGGGAGTGGAGGCTCATAAGTCTTCTTTATTTCAGGTTCCTCTATGCTTTCTATCAATTGGTAGTAATTAGATAACAAAAATTGCTCTTGGGATTAGTAATCTTATTGCTTTTTCCTTGATAGGATAGTTAGATTTCATATTATTAGAGTAATTTGCATTCATAGTTTAGTTCATTTACATGCAATTTCCCTTTCTTAGATTAAATCGCTTCAAATATTCGAAAAACCCCAAAAACATAGAATAATTGCATTAGGTAAATTCATTGTGGCTTGCATCCATTCTTTGATTCCTATATTAAAAAGAATCTTTTATTTTCCAAAATATCAAAAAAGCACAAAAAGAAGTTTTGCATTTCATATAGTTGCATTCATAACAAATATAAAAAAGAACAAAAACATTAGACACTTAGGAAATTTGCAAACCCTTGATTCCATCACAAGGTCAAACAAGGTCAATGCACAATCAAAACCTTAGGTCAATCAAACCCTAAGTCAAACCCTAGGTCTAGTCAAGGTTAGCTCACATACGCCTATCTCTTGTCTCAGCTCACGAATGTGCCTAGGATTAAGAGGTGAGTGGGTGAGATCAATCCTCGACAAGATAGAGGAAATTCATCTAAGACCACAACAAGATCCACTTGTCTTACAACAATAAGAAGAACATAGGCAATTCTTAGTATAGCAAGCATTCATCCAATACTTTTAAAGACAACAAGCCATCAATGAAAACAACAACTTACCCACACAAAGGTGGAATATCACAAACCCTAACAGGAGAAGAGTGACTAGTGACCCTTTGGGTCATATGTTATCTCTACAACAATGATCAATGAATGACACATTCATATTAGCACACAACAACATAGGCCTCAGGATGTGCTGACCCCTCTCCGTAAAGTCCAACTCTCCAACGAGCCAGACCACCCCCATGTCTCGCCTCCTCTCGACTGGCTACTTCCATGAGAGTGAGAGTGACATGGTGATTTGCCCTATGGCAAGGAGGGAAGGGTCCATGTGTGCCAAAATCTGACTCGACAACCCCAAGCAGCTGAGGTCGCGATTTTGAGCGTACATATTTTGGTGAACTTGACATGTTGTTTATGCTTTTTGCATTCCAAACATGCAGATCACATCAAAACTTAAACATTCAACACTTCAAAACAAAAATCGTTAAGCATTTTCACTTTATTCTTCATATCCGCTTTCGCTGCTTCAGCCTCTGTCACCTTCGCCATCATCCATTCCATTTATTCTGTGGTGTCTATGGCACCCCTGAATATGACAGAACCTAATCTAAACCAAGGGAATATTCCCTCAAGAGAACCAGAAACTTCTTTCGATAGGTATGTGTCACCTCATCCAGATGCACCAATCATAAACCACTATGATTACAAAGACTCCGACTATGAATAAGATCGAAGAGAACCCAGGTGTTCTCTATCATTTAACAACCCAGCTTGGGAACACAATTTGACCATACCAAATGTGCCACATAAAGCTAGGAGGGTAAGGTCAAAAATACATCGACCCAATCAACCTTCCACAAGCACATCTAGTACTCATCTCAATGAGGAAGTGAAACATTTAGAAAGACACCTATGAAGAGGCAAGAGATGCTCAAGGAGATTTAAGAGTTGCCTTGTCAGAAGAACAAAGAGATAATGTTGGACAAGAAGAAGTATACCATCATGAAAATACTCGAAGAGAAAATCCTAGAAATGAGGAAACACCTAGAGCTGCCACTCCTGCAAATTTAATCGCAACTCTAGTGCAAAGGATTAGAACCTTGGAAGCAAAACAAGCTGCTCCTGAGAGAAGGCAGAAATCTCATGACAACTTTTGAAATGAACAAGACCAGGGGGCATCTCAAAATCCCCCTATCTCAACTATTATTCGTGAAATGCAATTAATGACACATGTTTGAATGGGAACCCTCTTGTTCAGAACAATCCAATAGTGTTGGGAAATCAAACAAATTAGACAATGGGTTATCAAAACCCTCCTACAAGGTTGATGTTATCAACCCCTCAATCACAAAGTGTCTTTCTTGGAATAGATCTCAAGTACTTGAAAGAACCTCTTGATCTAAACATAAGGAACATACAGTTACCTTAGCCATTGCCTGATCTCCTAAAATTCAAAGGGGAAGGAGATCCAAATTCACATATCAAAGATTATACCACTGTGATAAGAGAACTCCTCCCTTGGGATGGGGTTGTTTCCAAAATCTTCCCAAAGACCCTTGAAGGAATAGCTTTGGATTGGTACTATCGTTTGCCAAAGGATTCAATTCACTTGTTTAGACAGCTAATTAGAGAGTTTGTCATGGAATTTGACATGAACAAACTCATCAAAATAGAGAATTTCTAACCATGAAACAAGAGCTGAATGAATCTGTAACTTACTTTGTTATCAGATGGAGGTAGGTCCTCTATTCCTCAGCTAGTGCCCCAAACATGGACCACCGTGAATTATGCGATCTTTTCTTACATGCCTTGAACAAGGACATGAGAGAAGATGTTCAAAAGTTACCATATAGATCCTATGAAGAAGTGTTGGAAAGCACTTTGAGGATAGATCAAGATGCCATCGACAGTGGTAGAAAGGTCTACGGGTCAAATGGAAAGTTAACAAGAGAAGACAAGGAGAACAATGCTCCTGTCATCAAGATTCTTAAGAACAATAGAAATGCAACCATAGATGGGGTGACAGATCAACCTCCAGTCAAGAAGGTAAGAGATGATTACAACGGGAGAGACTATTATCCTCCTAATGTCAATGTAATTGACTAGACCATAAATGATGGATACTACCCTAGAGACAATTATTAGAGTTGGAATTGTAATGGAAATGGAAATGATGGAAGGTACGAAAGATCTCCATATGAGTACAACCAGTTTTGTTCTTTTCATAGAACAAGAGGGCATAACACAGAATCTTGTAGAGAATATAATAGATTCATAGCGAGATTACCAAAAGATCAACAACGGTTGTTCATAGAAATGTTCTTGAACTCGCAGAAAGTCACGCCGGATAACAAGGGCACAAGACAAACCCAAGCCCCGATAGCTCCATAGAACACCAACATGAGAATCTATCAAGATCCATTTCCTATGCATAAGGATACAGAAACATCAAACCAAAATGAATTAGCCCAAGGTAGCAACATTGGCATCCCGCCACAACTAGGGAAGAAAGGAGAAGCTAGGAGATGGGATTGGTCGAAATAATCCATAATGAAGAAGAAGAGGAAGACCTTGAGAATGAACCAAAAGAAGTATATGAGGGTGCCGTTTCAGTAGTGGAACCAATACCAACTCTGATTGGACCTTATGAACTTATCAAAGACTTAAAAAAGTGTAACAAACTACCTAGATTTTTTTTGAAAATTTAAACAATGATAACACAATGTTAGCACAATATTGCATGAATCCAACTAAACACTTTTACACTTCTGATCACCAAGTTCCCAAATCAAGCGAGGTGAGAACATAATGTGTTTTGGTTTACAAACTAAAGATTGTGCAACAAAGACCAATACATTCATCTGCCATGAACATGCACCTGCTTTTCAACAGACATCCACTTATGCAGTGGGGATTCACCACTTATTTAGTGGGTAGATAACAAGAAAGAAAAAACAATCCAATTCCCACACTGGTGGTTGAACCATCCCAGGGTCGTTGAGTTTGTGCACATAAAATAAAGATTACAATGAATGCATCAGGATGCATAATACTTAGAAATAACTCATTAGATTATCACATAGCAATGAGTAAGTCTATGCAATACAGTGAACACCCTACACAAACCATTAGTATCTCAAACTCTAAATTTATTATTCTGTCCATAATAGAAAGACCCCTTAAAGCTCCACTGATCAATTTTGAGATACAAAACCAGTCCCTTATTGTGCTATACGATGACCTAGAGCATGTGGAACTTCACAAAAATGCTCATACACATAAAAAATCCTTACCAAACTGCCCTTCAACAATTAATAATCTTGTAACAACTCCATAGGATAAAGAAGACTATCCAAATAACAATGGTCTATTCATAATCTCAAATTCCCTTAACATTTCCGTACGGCTTGTAGAGTACAGATCTCATCAAAACTCTACAAAGACTGCCCAGAATACAAGGAAATACATCTACACATAGGCACCAACACTTGTCAAAGACAATACAAACAATTTCTACTCCAAACAAGGTATAATAATATCATGATCAAAATCATCCCTCACAAGGGTATAGACTCCCTGTACAGCCAGCTTATGCACACAAGTTCATGATAAATCATTCATTCTACTCACACCAAAATCCTAAAATCCCAACACCAAAAATAATAAACTAAAATACACAACAGAAACTTCATGGAATCTTCAAATCTATTTTAGCTCCATGCAACTTCAGGGTGAAGTCACCAATTTGCAGTTAGGAAGGATATTTCACCATCAAAATTGGACATCTTCTAGAGGGGTTTCATCCTTAAGAAGGAAGAAAGAACTTTCTGGTTCAAAACCAGTAGCATCTCTGTATAAAATCCAAAGCATAAACCTTCAAAATGAGATCACACTTCACTTTTATAGGCATTTGGGAGTTACACTAGTAATTAATTCTTTCTTGGAAATAATACTTTTTTCCTCAAGCTTAGAATAAGTCCCCTTTTCCAAGAGATTTTGCTCACTTTAATGTGCCTATACAAAATATAAGACATTTTCCCATTCTAAAAAGCTATAACACTTAAGTCACTTTAATATTTTCCAACCTTAGAGAACTTAAGTGTAAAAAATATTAAAATAGCTTGTTTAATCATCACCTTTGAAGAAATCTCCAATATTCACCAAATTGATAATTAAATCGAACCAAAATGCTCCAAATGTCTAGGAATGGGTAATGAAACCATCTGGATGACTTTCTATAAATAGATAGCTCCTCCAAGAATCTTGGAGAACTATACAGGAGCCTGAACAATATTCTGAAAGTGGCAAAGTCATCCCAGCACAACACAGAGCTCAAATCCAACATCATAATACACAAACAACTAAACTAGAAGTCCTTCATAAAAGAGGAACCCCTAACCATACCTCATAGCCTATCAGGATTTAGAAATAGGCTATTGGGCCCACCAAGGGCTAGGCTTGGAAAGGGGACATTACAAAAACACATATGCTCACATATCATTCATTGATCTACTCAGGAACTCCCCTTCACATCGCTCAATGCTACTAAAAGCAATAGGGCTGAAGTATCTCGATCAAATTACTCCCCTGCCTAGTGAGCAGATCAACCATGTGGAATATGACATAAGCTCACTGAATTCATAACTCAAAGATCCAGGGTTCTTTTTCAACTTAAAGAAAATGCCTTCCGAGGCTAATCTAACCAAGAAAGGAGACCCCGTGTTGTACTTACAAGTTTGGATCTATGACACTTGCATCAAACGAGCCTTAATTGATGATGGAACAGCAGTGAACATAGTTCCATTCTCCCTCCTAGAGAGAATGGGTTATGGACACACTAATATCATTGCTTCATGAGACACCCTGAGTGGGTATGATAATCTAAAGGCCGCTACGACAAGGAAGATCACGCTTCCCATGACTCTAGGGCCCAAGACTATCCCAACCATATTTTACATCATCGACAAGGATACAAGATATAATTTTCTCCTTGGAAGACCATGGATCCATAGGATGAAAACTTTGCCATCAACGTTATTTCAAGAAGCTCAATTCATGCACCTAGGGAATGTATACATTGCGAAAGGGGATCCAAAACCTTTCAGCATGTTGAAATCAAACACATCAAACAAGCGTATAGGCATCCCCATAGATTATGAACTTCCCACCAACAAACTAACTATCCCTAGTCCTAAGCCTCAATCAATATGCATCAAACAAATAGAAACTCTAGAGAAGACCATAAACACCACGGAAATGAAAACCTTAGAAAAAGAGGTACCGTCAAAACAAAAAGAAATTGTTCCCAAGGAAAAGACAATTAAGATCATGGAATGGATAGAACAGGCTGGACATCTCCAATTCCCTCTAGAAGTACTCATGATCAATATTCAACCTATCTACAAGATCTTCCCTTGCATAGGGAGAAGCCTTATAGAACTAAAGGTCCAGTGTTCAAAACCACTACGTTAGACTTGTGGAATGTAGACCCACATACTTTCTCAAATCCTAAGGAAGACATAACAGAGAGTTACACTCCTTTGTCACCCTTAAGCGAATTGCGTGTCCCTGAGACACCAGAGGAAATGAAGTCATACAAGCCTCTCACACCAATAGAGGATTCATATAGACCATTGACACCCATGGAGGAGGTGCATTCTATTGACAATGAATCAACCAATGCAATAGGAATGCTACCTAGGATGTTCATGGTGTCTCAACCACAAGAGCGACCGACCACCTCTGTCTTGGTACAATCAAACAAATTTGGCAAGTGGGAAGCACTGTTAGTAAAAATTGAAATGGTTGAAATATTTCCAAACGAAGACAAAGAAAGTGAGGGAATGTTTTACAAAGAATGAAAAATGAGAGTGTCAGTCGGCACTAATAATCCTGTCATTTTTGAGCTGCCAGGAAGTTATATCAAGTATTCCATGGATTTAAGGCTAGAACCAAATGGGAGGACAAGTATAAGCTTTGTCCCTCCTAACGAGACAAGGGAGCCATAAACTCCCTTTGAATTGTTCCAATTTTTGCAAAGCATTCAAGATAAACAAGACGTGAAAGTTTACATGCAAGAGCAATTTGACATGCTGATGGAATTGCTAAGGTGTGATGGAGTCCTGTATTGGACCCCTTCCCATAAACAAGCCTTTCGAGACTTACTTAGTCTCACATTACCAAGGGAAACCATGGAGTTAGAAACAATAGAATCAGACAACAAATCCTACAGAATAGGAGAACTTGTCATGAGAAGAGGTAGCACGAAAAACAAAAAGAGAAGATGAAAAAGAACATTCACAGAGGATTGGAAAGGTCCTTACATGGTTAAAGAAGACATTGAAAACAATGCTTATCTCTTGTGCACAATGGAGGGAGATGAATTTTTTGAAACAGTCAATGCCTTTCACCTTAAGAAATACTGTCTAAAATACCAAAAAAATCATAAAAACATAAAAATACAAAAAAATTATAAAAATAAAAAATGTCAAAAAAGAATTTATTTCTTGCATTTTTTTGCTCATCTTGTATTATAGTCAATGACTTGCTCTTATATTATTTTCATTTCAATAAGGAGTCTAAGGTTGTAATGCCTACCCATGAAAAATATCAATAAATAATAATAATAAACAAATTTAGAAGAAATATTGAAAGAAATACGATGATAGGAGAAATTTCACTTACTCTAACATAATAAACTTATTATCAAACATAATTTTGGTATCATTCTTCGTAAATGAAAATGTAAGATATGAAGATTTCTTATGCAATTATACACATTTATAGTAAATGCCATATGATCATCCATTCTCAAAGTGGGAAAATACTTTCTTGGCTCCAGTACCCTGCACGGTTAACAGAACTGAAACTGCACAACTAAATGTAAACATTAGTTCCGCAAAGTCAATAATTATACATAATAGATATCAATTGCATAAGATGATGAGACTACAGACCCTAAGGGCCAGACCTAATGTCTCAGGGGTTCATGATGGCCTTGCCTACATATGCGCAACATAGAGACTTTGTAGTTCGAAGCAACTAGTCTTACAACCATAAGGTTGACTTAGATACAATAACTCATAAGGAATCTAGATCATCACATAATATTTTCTAGAGTATCATTCAAGTTCTAGAGAGTACACACAATATTTATATTTATGAGTAATCCCTAGAGGGGTAAAATAAGGAAGTTATAACAACAACAAAAACATTCCAACCATTCTCTATCTCAACACATCTTATAGAATGCAAAAAATAGACAATGTTTTTACTCAACTTCTAAAGATGCATGTGAGATCGCAAGAAGGCTACAACATGTGAAATAAGACATATTTCTTCTCAAGAAGTATTCACTCATCATGAGTACACTCATACATCATTTATGAAGCCATCTACAATGATCTTTCATGGTAATTCACCAATTCAGAAGATAAGTCTTTAACTAGTCATAAACATCATTCATCACTCAGCCAATCTCACACAATTAAGGAAAGGATTCAAACTTCTTCTATTTCCAATAAATATCATCAAATTACCTCACCTAATTCTATTGAAACAACACAAGTATATTGTTTAAAAATGGGTTCTTCTTCCATTTAAAGCCAACACATATATTCTTTACATAGCATAGAAATCATTCATTTATGTTATCCCAATTCTATAATGACCGAAACATGATTTTTTCCACCAAGAACTAAGATCTAAGATTGTAAATCATTTTCTAACCACATTTCTAATTTAACTAAGAAAGCATATAATAAAAGAGATCCATTACTCTAAGAAGGCATATTCTTCCTAACTAATCATTTACTTAAATATTACTTAACCAATTAATATACTTTCATTCAATTATCAAAATGACAATCATATCAAAAGACCTATAATATAGATAATTTAGGAGAAAATAAATATGATCAACTTTTCGGTAGGGTAACTCAATATATTCTTGTTATAGGCAAAACCATATTTCTAACTTGGCTAACATGATAAGAGAATATTCTTGACCAAAACATAACAAAAGATAGAGTATGAATGAAAATTTAAAAGAGATTTGATCAACATAGCAATAGATCCTTTTTAGTTAACATTATCAAGTTAAAGTTCTCTAATCAAATAATATATAAATTACTTTTACTAAATAAATCAAATTCCATTTATATCTAAATATATGAAGATTCTAGACAAGCCATTAAAGATTTAGTTTTCTAATATAATTCTAATTAATAGTATTATAATTTTGAAAGTATCCTAAAAGCTAAACAAACAACTTAGAGTTTGATCCCATATAAAATGTATTGCAAGCATTAAATCAACTTCTAAGAACATGACAAATCAATCATTTCAAACAATAGAATCCCATATGAAGTACTAACTTAATCTAAAGCAAACAATATAGCCACAATCTTTAATTTTACGATAATAATAGCTATTCAACAAGATAAAACTATCAGTGATAATTGCTTGGTATAAAGATAATTATTACATTTAACAAAATAATAGAAGAGTAGAAACATGAAAGACCTAAAATATGCTCCATTAGTTTATGCACAAATAGGTTTTCTTCTAAGGTGTAACGGTTAATCAAAATTCAATTACTAAATAATTTTCAAAATAAAATGAATGAAGTCATACAGAAGAATAAATAGTAGAGAAGCAACATACAATTCCATCATACATGCAACAATCAAAGACGCATCATGCAATGACATATATACCCATACATCATCTAATGTGTAATCACATATATACAATGAAGACCAATCTCAACTAGTGATAAAATAGATAAACTTCATCTCGGATGTTGTTTCATACAATTTAGACACTACCATAGAAATTAGATTTGCTATTGCACTTCAAACAAAATAAGGTTTAAAGCTCACACAATGCTAGTCTTATCAATTTCAATATTTCCACATAATATATGCTAGGGAAAGATAATATAGTTATTTCTACAATCCCAAGTATTATATATTCATGATATGAGACTATTCAGGTATTTCTCAACTAGCACAATAGTAGCTATGTTGTGTATCTAACACAATAAGTTTTAAAAGAGATATTGATTTTGGTTGTTATCCAAGTCTAGAGTCAATTTACAAGATCAACTAAGGATGGATCTTCTAGTTTTCCCTAATGTTAAAGTCAATAACCTCATTACCACTCTAGGTCAAAATCTAAGAACAACTAAGTACTTCATTTCTAGGTGGCAAAGATAAATAATTGGAGACCTAGGTATAAGACTAACTACCTTATAAGTACTCTCAAGATATCAAATAACTTACTATGACTAAAATGCAAGTACTTGAAATACTTTCTAAGGAATGGTAACAATGATACTTCAACTCTATGCTCAATTAAGCTCATCACCTTAATGCAGTTGTAATGCCATACACATTCCACATAACTGGACCTTATATACATACATACATATCTATGTATTTATAAACTCATTCAAACATGCATACATACAATTTTTCCTCAAATTCGTATTACTAATACATTTATCATAAGATAACATGATTCCCCAATTTCAACCCTTTTCTATAATTGTAACAACTATAGTCTAAATTAAACCATTTAATAAAAGCCACATAATCATACCATTTTCTAAATCAATTAAATCATCTTGTTAATAATAGATTAATACAAAATTGTTATGTCAGAAAATGTCCCCTTGGGGGCTTTTCTCTCTTAAGGTTTAGCTCCCAGGTCCTTTAGAATGCATTTAGAGCATTTTAAATGATTTTGATGACTCCCAATGAGAAAACCCTAAAGTTTCATAGAAAATGGGACTCAGGGGATGCACTTGACATCATTCCTACTTGAAATAAGGGGGAGGACTTGGGCACCCACACCCTAGTCCTGCCCTATTTCAGGTCAGGACCAATTTCAAAGTGTCAGTTTATGACCATTATTTAGGTCCTATGTCGACACGGTAAGTTTGAATTATGAAATTCTTAGTGGGAATGTTTGTAGTTGCATATATAAGCATGATTAGTGATTCATTTGTAAACTACATGGAAATTAGATGAGCATTGTGATTTTGTGAAAGTGACTCAAGGCATTCATTGTGTTGCAGAGCAGAATTTGTATTGTTATTGTGTTTGTATTTGCATATTTGACATCCATCTCCTCAAGGCATGAAGAGCATCTTCCTTCCATGAGATCTTCACTACAAGGTGATAACAATTATGTTTTCTATCATTTATCATTTGGATTTTGCCTCTATCCCACAGGGATACGTACTCTTTATCTGACAACGGTGTTCGGAAGACTTGAATGTCTCTCTAGGGCTTGATTGAGGCAAGCCTCTAAACACCACAACCCCCAACCCATTTTTCTGTGATTGCAAGTTACAGGTTGCAGAGGCAGAAAAAGTGGAGTTGCAGGAGAGTAGTGTAGACTGTCAGAATTGTAGATCAGAGAAGAAAATAGGGACCTGGACTCGGGTGCCTGCTCATTAGTCCTCCGGATCCCGCAACAGGAAAATCTTTGGAACAAAAGGAATAGGTTCTAGACAAGGTTTTCAGATCTCAATAGAAACTATGGCACTAGACTAGGGCACCCACTCATTAGTCCCCAACTTTTCTACTTTCCAAACTTTGAAATTTGGTACGCATTTGATATCTCTGCATGCAATCATTTTCCACAATTTGTCCATTTGTTCACGAATTCATGTAATTAGGGTTTTGAGCATAATTGGGCTTAACTGAATAATAAAATCACACAATTCCAATCTTCCCCTATGTTCCAAGTGACAAGAAGCCTGTAGTAGACTCCTTTACTTAGCTGAATGTCCTTGAATGTTTAGAGGTGAAAGGAGGATCAACACAAACAACTATCAAAGTAAACCCTAAACATCCTCTTCATTTTTCACCTTAAACATTTTGGTGAACCCATGTTTTTGGACTTTTTGGCACCTTTCTAAGTGTTGTGCTTCATATTTACATTAATTCCATTCATTCATTTCATTGTTCATCTTATTGCATTTGAAAAATTACAAAAAAAATTGAAAATTTTGAAAAAACTTGGCATTTTTAGCTTGCATTTTCAAATAATTTTAATTAGTTGCATTTAATTTCAATAAATTTATATCATTATCATCAGATCTAATTTAATTTACAGAAAATTTTCATTCATCATTCATTTAGATTGCATTTTCATTCTTAAATCGATAAAAATTGCTTGAAATTGTGCATTTTTCCATATAACCTAGTTTTGCATTAGCTAGGGTTTGTAGTCAAAATCTTGTTTCAGATTTTACTACCATTTTAAAACACTTGTTAGGATTGATTTCTAATTGTAGTGTTGCATCATAATGGTTTTCTTGCAAAATTTCATGCCTAGGGTTTGAAAACCTTGATTTTTCACTAGATTTTGGCCTTATCATCTCTCTAGATTTGCACCATAGGCATGTTGTAAAGGATTTTTATGCACTAATTGGCTTTATTAGGGTTATTATCTGCTGCCTCTCCTAAAATTATTTACAACACCCTTTTTATTGGGCCTTTGTATTGAAAATTTGTGAAAATTTGCATATTTTGCCTATATTTTCCCTTGGGTTTGTCCTAGATTTGCACTCCAAGCGTGTTGTGACAGAGTTTATGGCTTTAGGTGACTTATATTACTACTATAAGCTTCTTCACCTCCTTAAATTCTTTACAACACCTCTTTTATTGGGTCTTTGCATTCAAAATTTGTGAAAAATTGCATATTTTAGTGTATTTTCACTAGATTTGCATCAAAAGTGTGTTGTGAAGAATATTATTGCTTTATTGGACTGATGTTGAACATATTATTTTCTACCCTTGATCAATTTCCTTACAACACCTTTTCTTTCACTTATTTGCATTGAAAAAAGTTAAAAAAATCAAGCATTTTTGGATCTTAAACATATCTCTCTTAGGGTTTGTTCTATTAGTTTGTGCATTGAACGTTGCATGCCTTTGTATGAGTATTATAACTTTCTGTCATAATAGAAATATCCCTTTAAGAAGAAGTATAAGATTCATGGGATCTAGTGCTCTTGAAGAATTTGACATCCCTACCTCTGAAAATCCATTCAATGCCTTCCTTACAAAAGGAGAGACAAATTTTGCAAGATATTATACCTCATACAACCACTATGGAAGATCAAGTATTTCATGATGTCAACGACACTATTGAGGTGGTCGTACATGTACTTGATGAGCAAATAAATAAACTTGATAAAGAGTTAGCCGATTTTCAAGCATTTGTTGAAATTGAAAGGATAGCGGAAGAAGCTATACCTATGATTCACAACATAAGAGGATTGACAAAAGAAGGACAAGATGGTATTAATGTTATTTGAGGTTTAACATATATTGTACACAATAATATCATGATGGTGAATGAATGTGCGAATGGTATCAAAAACATATCGTCACCGTCTCATACGCAAGTATCTGCACCTATACCAACCACTGGAGTGTCTACATTTACATCAACAATTTTAACAACTAATGCAAATGCTTGTAGTAATGCTACCACTGGTATTGGAGTATCTAATGGAACTAGTTCACAAAATTACAAAGCTATGGGATTTAATTATCAGAACTTGGTTTCTAAGGGGACCTCTTCTCTAAATACTTACTCTCAACCACCTCTCCATTCCACTTATTCTCAGCCACCTATTACATATAACTACTCGCAACCACCTTCCACCTACCACTATGTCCAACCACCATTGAACTATTCATAGCCTCCACTTATCACAACTAAGGCTCATTGACCTCCTCACTTTGGTTCTAATTCCTCGCAGCAAACCGCATCTCCCAATGATGCCATCTTAAACCAACTTCTACAACGCATGACTTCTTTACAACAAAAAAGTGACACACTTGACAAATTCTTCACAACCTAATATGCCAACTTATCATGCATGTAATCCCCTATCTTATGCAATTTTGAGAACTTCTATGCCTGAGAGGTTTGAGACTACTCGCTTTGAAAAATATGGTAGAAAAGATGATCCTACTACTCATGTGGCAGCATTCACAGCTATGTGTAGTGATTTCTACTTTGAAGAGGACTTGTTAGCAAAACTTTTCCCGCGATCTCTCAAAGATACTGCTTTAGAATGGTTTTGCTCTTTACCTCTAAATTCAATACACTCTTTTTCGCAATTAGTTGATCAATTTTTACAACATTTTCAAGCAAATATTGGAACTCAAGTCTCTTTAATTGATTTAGTTCATTGCAAGCAAGGTCTGAAAGAGAAGTTAACCGAGTTTATTAGTCGATATCAAGCTCTCTATGCACAAATTCAATATCAAATGAAGGATGAGGATGTTCAGAATGTGTTTATTACAAATCTACAACCTAACATCTATGATAAGATTCTCTTGATGAAGTATAACTCCTTTCAACATTTATGTACTGCCCTTCGTGATTATCAACTTTCGTCTAGTCAGTATGAAAACCAAAACTCATCAGCTCAAGTTGGTCAATCCACAGGTGGACCGTCACAAAACTTTAAGAGGAATAATAGAAGTTTCATTAAGGTAAATGGACCGAATTCGAATAACTTTTCTCAAGTGTCTGCTATCACTAATCCGAAGAAGGCACCGTATCAGCAAAGAAAGTTTACTCTGATATTCGAATCCTATCATTCTATCATGAATCAATATATGAGTAATAATCTTGTGAAACTTCCCTTGATTAAGCCTTTGGATCCTAATAAAACACAAGGACCTTATTTTGATGCTAATGCCTTTTGTCATTTTCATCGACATCAAGGCCATGATACTGAACGATGTATGTGTCTTAAACATGAAATACAAGACCTCATCGACTCGAATGTTATACAGGTATCGGGTGTGAATGACAATGGAAATAAGTCGGTTGCTCTACCGAATCAGAATTTACAAATCTTTACTAATCCTTTCCCTAAGCATACTGATAACAATATGATGGAACACTAGGGTTTAGTGGAAGTAGACGATGAGGATTATTTGGAATATGATAACATCATGGGTATAATAGAAGTGGATAAGGAAAAGTTGGATAACCCACCTTGTCCACGTGGAAAAGGAATTTATGCTGAGGTTCCTCCTTCGTTACCCTTACAAGGATCTGGAGATAACCAAAAAACATCAGAAAGACAAATAGAACAACCGAAACAAGAGACTATAACAAATGAAATGATTGAAATAATACAAGATAGTCCATGTCACTATGGTAGATGAAATCAACAAAGAAAACTAGGTAAAAATCAGAAATGAGTATGAAGATTATCATCAGTTGGAAATAATAGTGGTTCTCCTCCTTATAAGCAACAAAAGGTCTCGCATACACAAGAATTTGAGAAAAAAACATTGCATGGATTTTCTGACAATAAACAAGACTCTCATAAGAACCACTCAACCTTCGCACAAAACTTGATTGAATACCTCTCCAAGAGGTTCGCAAGTTCTAAAATTTAGTACGATGGTACTACCAGGTAAGTATTTCTAACCCTTTACCTCTCGTGTTGTGTTTCCCCCATGATTGTTGTGTTGTTTAGGCCTCTTAGGATGACCCTTGATTCTCTTGTAAGGTCCAGGATACCACCTCTGTTGTGACCTCCTTCTATTTGTATCATCATTCTTCTATATTGCTTCTCCTCTACTTTTCACTGTTGTGTGTTGTGTCTTATGGACATAGCACTACGGTTGGTGACTTGGGGGCACCCTCCTACGTGACTGTCCCTAAGGCACTTGTTTCTTCTCTCTTGATTTATTGTTTCCCTTCCTCTAGTGTTTCTATCTAGCGGGCGGATGACGAAAAACATATTATATTGATACGGACCTAGTGTCCCTTCAACGAGAAATCAAAAAATGGACCAAGTCCATACATAACGATGGGGTTGATATATATTATCTGATGCTTAGCTAGTAGAATCACTCTGTGTGATCTTGATGTTGTCTTATCTCACTTACAAACCATAACAATATTGCTGCTCCGTGCACTTTGTTTGTCTTTGAATCTCGCCTTGGTTACACTCGGTTTTGAGATTTCTATGGTATAGCCCCACGGTTATACTCAGTCTCTGAATCCATAGTATAACCTTAGTCCTCTATGTGATTGATCGTATAAATTGTTGTTTATCATGATTATATGGATGCTAACACTTTTCTTGTAGGAATGTGTTTGTGGGAACATTTGGCGATTGTAAAGTACATGTCACCTTCAGGGGGCATGGGCTTTGTGAGAGCTTGTGTTCCCTTGTGTGTTTTCTACCTACCTTAACGTGCTTGATAGCGGTACACAATATCAACCACCTTAAAGTGGGGGCATAAATAAGGTAAGCTGTTTGTTTTAGATGCTAGTAAAATGTGCTTGTCCTTAGGTGCAGTCTTAAAGACTGGTGGTGATGAGTCCCTCCTACACTCTGAGGTTTGTTTGAAATCTATTACAGTCATTTAAGCCCTCTGCAGAGGTGGGATATCATGCATATCCTTTTTATATTAAGCCCTCTGCGGAGGCGGGGATGGTGTATTTCTCAGGGAGAGTACACATCTTGTCATTTTCAAAAAGTCCTCTGTGGAGGCGGGGAGCGGTTCTGTGACTAACTCAACCCTTAAGTGTGTCTTCAGTGATTGTTGTGGCAAAGCCCAATCATCAGTGTGTGCCTATAATGTACCTGAGATGGTGATGAACCTAGAAATAGGAACACTCTATTGGTTGTCTACCATGTTTTCTCCCCGTCTTCCAAGTGTGTGTGTATTGCGTGTTTGTTCCCAAGCATAGTCTTAAAGACCAGTGGCGATGAGCCCCTCCTATGCTTTGGGATTTGTATGGCGTGTTTGATTTGTATGACATGCTTGATTTGTATGGTGTGCTTGATTTGTTTTGCGTGTCTGTTGCCCCATATGCAGTCTTAAAGACTGGTGGCGATGAGTCCCTCCTGCATTATGGGTGGTGTGTTTACTTTCCTTGTACTTGCATCTACATTTCATATATGAAAATGAAAAAGAAAATCATCACTGTCTTCACTATATTCACTGTGTTTTATGAGTCTTCAATGTTGTCTTCTCCATGTTTTACGTGACTGTAATTGTATTCTCTATGTTTTGCGTGCCTATTACTGTCTTCACTGTGATTGGTGTGTCTTCTCCATGCTTGGTGTGTTTGTTGTGCTTGTTGACCATACTTTAATGCATGTATTGGCCCTGCATTTATACATACATTAAAGTGGGGGCTAAATGTTATTTCAGAAAATGTCCCCTTGGGAGCTTTTCCCTCTTAAGGTTTAGCTCCTAGGTCCTTTAGAATGCATTTAGAGTATCTTGCATGATTTTGATGACTCCTGATGAGAAAACCCTGAAGTTTCATGGCAAATGGGACTCAGGGGATCCACTTGACATGATTCCTGTCTGAAATAGGGGGGAGGACTTGGGTGCCTGTGCCCTAGTCCTACCCTATTTCAGGTCATGACCAATTTCAATGTATCAATTTATGGCCGTTATTTAGGTCCTATGCCAACACGGTAAGTTTGAAATACAAAATTCTTAGTGGGAATGTTTGTAGTTGCATATATAAGCATGATTTGTGATTCATTTGTAAACTAGATGGAAATTAGATGAGCATTGTGATTTTGTGAAAGTGATTCAAGGCATTCATTGTGTTGTAGAGCAGAATTTGTATTGTTATTGTGTTTGTATTTGCAGATTTGGCATCCATCTCCTCATGGCATGAAGAGCATCTTCCTTCCATGATATCTTCACTACAAGGTGATATTAATTGTGTTTTCTATCATTTATCATTTGGATTTTGCCTCTATCCTGCAGGGATACGCACTCTTTATCTAACAACAGTGTTTAGAAGAATTGAATGTCTCTCCGGGGCTTGACTGAGGCAAGCCTCTAAACACCACAACCCCCAACCCATTTTTTTGTGATTGCAAGTTACAGGTTGTGGAAGTAGAAAAGGTGGAGTTGCAGGAGAGTAGTGCAAACTATCAAAATTGCAGATCAGAGAAGAAAATATAGACCTGGACTCGGGTGCCCGCTCATTAGTCCTCCAGATCTTGCAACAGGAAAATCTCTGGAACAACAGGAACAGGTTGAAGACAAGGTTTTCAGATCTCAACAAAAACTATGGCACTAGACTAGGGTGCCTGTTCATTAGTCCCTGACTTTTCTGCTTTCTAAACTTTGAAATCTGGTACGTATTTGATTGTCATTTGATATCTCTGTGTGTGATCATTTTCCACAATTTGTCTGTTTGTTCATGAATTCAAGTAATTAGGGTTTTGAGCATAATTGGGCTTAATTGAATAACAAAATCACACAATTACAATCTTCTCCTATGTTCCAAGTGACAAGAAGCCTGTAGTAGACTCCTCTACTTGGTTGAATGTCCTTGAATGTTTAGAGGTGAAAGGAGGATCAACACAAACAACTATCAAAGTAAACCCTAAACATCCTCTTCATTTTTCACCTTAAACAAAACTAATAAGGAAGTAATTTGATGAAATAATGCAAAATTTCATAAAAACAATTCCATTTTCTAAACTTTCTCCCTCCCAAATATTCCTTCTAAATTAACTCAAATTAACACGATAATTCCTAAAATATTATATTATACCATCTGTACGGCCTGTGTGAGGATATTGAATTATATATATATATATATATATATATATATATATATATATATATATATATATATATATTTATTTATTTATTTATTTATTTATTTATTCCAATGATGGATGTTTTAACCTGAACAACTATTGTCCTAAGAAGAATTCAAGCATCAGGGATATGTTAGGTTTTAGAGGGAAAGAGTCAAGGATTGCAGATTTAATAGCAGTAGCAAAGAGGGTGTAGGAATGGTCATCACTAATTGATACATATATCCAAATTCACAAACTAGGTAATGCTAATTTTTGGATATAATTTACATAACTAAGTGGCACATCTTATATGAAATTTTTAGAGAAACCTAGTTTGAAAATATAGAGTTATTAGTGATGCAACAGGCTATTTTGACAGAGACGAAATGGGTAAGAAATAGACGGTCACTAAACATTACATATCTCCATAACAACAAACTGGGTAAGGCTGATTTTGGATATGATTTCATTAAATGGGTGGTGTACCTTATATAAAATTTTTAGAGGAACCCAGTTCATAAAAATAAAGTTATTGCTGATGCAATAGACTAGGGTTTAGAATATTCAGACTGGTTGAATTAACATCCTGATATATGATTGGAGATTGGTTTCAAGAAAGTGATCCCTAAGGAATTTAAAAATGAACAGAATATGCAGAAGAGAATTTAAAAAAATAACATAAAGCTTGCATATAATAGAAATTTATTTCAAACAACAAATCAATTCCATAACTTAGTGCATACCAAGAATATTACTGCTATGCAATCTTCACTAAAATTTCCCAGCTCACATCCATTTTTCCCCAAGTCTTTTCTTCTCAAAAAATTCTAGAGCCATCAATTTTATTCCCTGCCATATTAATATTTTTTTTTTGAATGTATCTTTTTCCTTCACCTCACATATTTCTTGATCTTTTAAAACTAAACATCTTAACTCTTTGTCTTCCAAGAGGATGACTCTTCATTTGCCATTCTTGTAACCTATTTTCTTGTGAACAAAAATGGGTTAGAACAAATCTAAAATATATTTTTTATGACTAAAAAAGTACCCTATTACTCCTAGTATAACTTATATCACAACATCATAATTAAATCTATTAAATACATAAGATATTGTTGGATAACGATGAGGCCTTACAAAGGTTGCCTAGGTATATGTGATCCTTTCAGAACCTAGAGATTCCCCATTTTCACAATCACCATATCCCTTTTCATTCCCAATGATTCTAATCAAACCCTAGCTCTTAGATTTACACTGATCTTAGTCTTAATGAGCCAAGATGTTAGGTCTAAATAAAGTCAGTATTCAAACCTACAATGTTCAAAGGAAGCTTGCAAGAAGACCTTCCCAATTCTTCCCTAGTAGAAGAGAAGTCTGACTAGATTACAAAAACTTTAGGTGGCACTCAACCCCTTATCTTCCCTTGCCAAAAATGTCAAGAGGATCAAAACTCTGAAGGAAGCAATCTAATATCTAAGTGAATAAAAAATAAGTGATCAAAATAAGAGTATTGAATTGAGAGATCAAGCTTGCATATCAAAAAGTTCCAAAACATTCATTTCATAAAAAGTCAAAATCCGAAAAAAAGAGAAAAAACAAAAAAAGGAGAGATACAAAAAAAGAGTGAAAGAGAGAAGATTGTTGAATGTCCGTACTCTTGGGTGGAGATCAGTATAAGCTTAAAGCCTCAAGGGTGACATTCTAACAGAGGAAATAAAAGAGAAAGGTATAAAGCACACACACACACACTAGCTGAGCAAATCCAAGAGTCTAGTAGTCTTTAGGATCATCTTCTATCTAGGGACCCTAGTTCTTTCCCATTTATCCTTTACCTTGGGTCTATCTTGCTTGCCATCTATGATCTAAGTCTAGTGAACATCAACAAAATTTACCACTTGTCTAAGTTGAAAGCTTGTCAGATTATCTTATCTAGATAAGGATCAGTGTTTAGCCTTCAACAAAGACCAAATTAAGAAGCACTCCATTTCATTCTTGCTCCCCACTTGAGTTCTAAATTCTTATCTCAAAGCCTTGAATAGGTCTCTTATAACAAAACAACTTGCAATCTCCTGGATTGAAAATTGTATTAAAGAGCAATCATATTGTTTGTTCCACATTGCATTCATACCAAAATCAGAAAAAGAGTCTCAAAGAAATAAAGTCAATGTCATAACTTATGATGTTCAATAGAAGTAAATGTTTCATTTTAACATCCCTTGTGTTCTTACATCCACATATCGTAAACTGCATCTCATATATATGCCAAAAAAAATACAAAAACATGTCATCGTCATCATACTTGCATGGTTAGAGTTGAAGGTAAAAACATAATCAAAAAGTTCTTAAATTTCCATAATACACAAGAGATGAGTACCCATTCGATAGCCAAAACCATAAAAAGACAAACTTTCATTGATATATCCGAAGTTTACGTGTATAAGAGTACAAAGAGCCAAGACAAAATGCTCTCAAGGAAAGTATAGGCTCCCCATGCAAGGGGGCATGATTTCAAAGGAAAAGCAAAGTAAAATCAAGGATGGTTCCTCTCGATGGAACCCTTAGGACTCTTGCTCCCCTGTCTATGTGTTCCACTAGTTGCTCCATGAGATCTATGGGAGCGAGGCATCTTGCTATGAGCATGTGATTGTGAAGGGCCTGCTGCACTAGCATCTCGCCATCCAAATCCAAGACGATCCATCTCATGAAGCACCTGATTCTCACCCTTAAGGATGAGATTCTTGGTCTTCAAATCCACACTCGCCTGACATCCATGATAGGCAGGAGAAAAATTGTCAGTGTGTCGCCTAGCAGTAGCAGGCACACCAGGATCATTCAGAAGTGTCTCCCGAGTCATCCTAGTGAAGGGGGCAACCAAGCTAACATTGACCTCACGAATAAAAGCCCTCCACTCCTCAACATTACCTGTGAATCAAAAAAGTGAAAAAGGTGTTATTTCTCCACAAAAAGAAAGGAAAGAGGAAGGACAAAATGTGAAAGCAGTAAAGTAAATGTAGACTTACGTGGATCACCAAGTTGCCAAGCAGGGTCAAATTGCTGCATCACCTCATCAGAGTGAGGAGGTCTAGGAACCACATGAGGACCCTCTGGAACATCATGAGCATCATCCACATTATTAGCATCTTCAGAACTATTGTCTTGTGCATCCTCTGGCGGGCCCTCATCTGTCGAATCATCCCCATTAGGAATATAGTATAATCTGAGTCCTTGACCACAATAAGTACTCAGGAAGGAGTTCCTCTCCCTCCCATTTTTCCTCCTCTTGAAGACCTAGGAACTCTGGTAATGAAGACTCTAGGAGTCAAGGGAGTCCAAGTAACCGTCCTCTGACTAACCTCACCCATATCCTAGATAGATCTATAGCAGGTAGGCATTGGGGGAAAATCCTCAGGAAAATCCTTGCCAAATCACTGCAAGACGCACTCAACGCGATGAGCCTCGACTAGACCATTATGATCTGAAAGCTCTGATACCCCAAGGCAATACTCCTTGATCTTGCCATCACATGACCATGATCCCTCCAAATCCACATAAGGATCAAAAAACATGTCCTCATCTATAAGAGTAGCTATAGCCTGCAGAGAAGCATCAAAGTGACCCACCTGAATCCATCTAGTTGCTCTTGATAGTCACATATCAGGAATTGGAACTAACTTTTGATAAGGCCTAATGTGCTCAAAGATCCAAGTCATAATCAAAGAAGAATGGCTAAAAGCTAGAGCCCCTCCCCGTGCGATGCGATAGAAATCTCTGTATACCATGGCCAAAATGTCAAACCCCCAAGTGTAGACTCTGCCCTACTCAAGACCCTGTATAATTGGTGCCCAACACCATCTCAAGCAAGTCGAGGCCTTGTCTCTAGATAGTCTCGATGCAATCAAGCCGACCAGGAACTTCCTCAAACGAGGAATGTGAAGTCGTGACACAGAGGTAAGCTAAACTCCTGTCTGATCCTTGGGGTGACTCACCCCCATGAACTGTGCCCAAGAAACCTTGTCCTTGAAGGACTCACTAGTAGGCAAGACAAGAGGATGCCCTCTCACAAGAACTCCAAGTATATGGTAAATATCAAAAAGAGTGATAGTCCACTCTCTTGAAACCTGCTAGAACCTGAAGGTGTTCCTATCTGCATCCCAGTACATTAGGATATCACAACAGATGCGTGCCACATGATGAATAATTGGCACATGACAAACTCTGGCTAAGCCCGCCCTCCTCAAAACAACATGATCATCATCACTCAATGAAGAAAACATCTTTGAGAGCCACAACTGCTCTCTACAAGCATTCCATCGAATGCACATGTCCTGCAAATTGGAAAAGAACTTTAGATTAGATCTCGTCAACTGTCAAAAATCCTAAAAATCGTAAAACTTGCAGAAAATCTCACAAAAAAGCATATAAAATATCAAAATTACAATAGACAGGCAAATACAGTAGTCAAATTAGATCAAAACAGAGTGAAGTAAACGTTAGAAAACATCAAATTTTAGGAAAAAATGATCAATCAAGATCGCCCCTTTCATCAATCTGGATCTCCCCCGGGCAACCCACATGTCAGCAGGATCTTAAGACAATAACGAGATATGATTAGAAACAGGTCTTAAGATAAGTTGTGTATAACATTTTGGTTTGGTAAGAATAAATTAGTCAAATTGACTAAGTGTTGGTAGCTTATTGAGTTAATGACAGAAAATTCAATTGGCACTCCTTTGCAGATGAAGATCTTGGTGAGCGGTTCTAGTATGTTACACATAGTTATTATATAATGCTATGTTCCAAGTTTCTTGTCTTGACAATCTCTGAAAGCCATACTATGAATTGCCTAAGGCCGGATTAATAAAGTCCAATAAAGAATAGTATAGAACACCTAAGTATCTTAGTTCACATTCCTCCGCTATTGGTTGTTTTGATGTGCAGTTTGGAGGTGTTGTAAACACATATGAGAAGTATCTAATTCTAGATTTGTAAATTCTGAAGTTCACCAGAAGATCATCTACAAGCTTCTAAGTATTGGCATTCAGCTTGACAGTGTTTCACAAAGATAGATTCATCAGTTCAGAGATCTGCATCTCGCCATATAAGAATATTATGATCTGCAGTTATGAAGGTATGATTGGTGATTCCTAATGAATGTTTGATATGAATTTTGGAGTCCCATGTGATCCGCACTAGAGGTTATGATATGATAGACAATATGGTTAAGTGTATACTCAAGTATAAGGCCAACACACAGTTGGATCGATGTGCGGTAAAGATATATTGTTTAGATCGTCATCCTAAGTGGTTCTATAATAGGTCTAGACCTATGTGAAGGTTCTTGAATGATTGTATGGGTTCGCATTGCTGCTTGTGCAAAGGATCAAGTTGACTAGGTATAATTTTTGTGTACACGTTTCATATTTGGCATGCAGACCTAGTTTTGAGTTAAATCTTGTTGCGGATATATATATATATACTTGATAGATTTTGATGTTGGAGAGATGTTATGATGCAAATGTGTTGCGAAGTTGATGTGTGTGCGATCTAAGGTGACTCTTGTGATCCAAAAAGTGCAGTAAGAACTAAAGAATAGTGTATATGTGAATAGAGCAGAGAAACAAAATAGTAATGATGAAGTCCTTTGAATCTATATATTGAGCTATCAATGGAACTATATTCTAGCATACTATAGATGCATTTGTAACAGTTCTTTCTTGGCAGTGATCCTATTGCAGTGAGCACTTCTTTGGATAGTGAGTCCTTAGGCAGTGAGCCCTAAGGCTGTGAGGCTTTCTGTAATCTGGTTTTGATATTATAATATATTGTGAGCTAACACTCACCGTGGTTTTTCCTTTTTTAGGTTTTCCACGTACAAATCTTGGTGTCTATGTGTTATGACTTTGTGGCTGCTCTTCCTATGTTTATTTTGCTTTCATGTTATTGAATTTGGTAAATGGATTAAAAAACATGTGAAAGAATGGTTTTTATAGAATAATGATTCACCCCCCTCTCAGTATTCCTTGTGTTCAACAAAAAATATGTACACTTAGAGGAGGTAATCTCTTTCAAAAAAAAGGGTCGAGCTTTTGAGAGTTGTATTGAGTTTAGGTTAGGGTTTCCTTGAAGCTTGGTCAATATTGTTAGGGTTTTCTTCCTAACTTGCAGGATTGGTGCCATAGTGTAGGATGCCTATTGCAGAGCTGTGAAGCCTGAAGACTCCATGATAACGTGAAGAAGACCATTCTCATCTCTTTCATGTAGTGTTTTGCTAAGTATTTCAATTTACGTAGGATTTAGAAGATGGAATATGGATTTTTGTGAATGTTATGTGATAGATTTAAAAGTTTTCTCCATGATTGTGTGCAGTATACCCTTCAAAGGAGAAAGTTTCTAAAATGGTTCTATAAGCTTGACAAAGATTTAAGATCCCACAAAAGTGATCATAGTCTCTGTCAAGTCAATGGTAGATCTACAAAATAGTATAAAATCTGTCAAGGTAAGAAAAATCATTGTATTGTCTTTTAAAGAGACTTACAAACTAGTTTGAGAGAGATGTTAAGGGTTAAAATACTGATTGAGTTTTACATTCAATGTGATTTGCATTGAAGCTAAGACAGAGATATGTATGGAGCAGTCTATAGGATAGTGTTGATAAGATGCAGAGAACTTGATCTAGAAGACTACAAAAGATTGAGAACACAAAGATCATGTAGGGTAGATACTTGTCAAACTTCAAAATAACACAGAGGTATGTGTCAGTTAACATACTGCAAGATAAAAACATGAAGAGACAATATCAAAAGCTATGTGAAGTTTGAGGTGATAGTTCAAGAAAGTTATAGGGGTATGTGAGATGCAAAGATCATCTAAGGTCTGCATGGTTTTAGGAGAACAGTGAGGCCATGTAAGAACATGTTACCATGCTGAGGGTAGTAGTCATGAAGATAGTTATGGAGGTTGCATGAAATCACAACAAACCTTGTTGAGAATTATAGATACAGTCTTTTCGACACAGGTTTGAGCAAAGCATGTCAATGTAGGTCTATGTCCAGGATAAAGGGAGTATATGTGTTTAAAAATTGTTTTCAAAGGTCTCACATGGTCTAAGATGCTTATCAGATGTTCAAAGAGTTTTGTGAGTGGCCATAGAGGTCAGGGAAGTCAACTACAAGCAAAGATAAAGGAGTAGTAGCAGCAAAAAATAGGGGTTGTTGAAACAATGCACAAAGAAAGATACAATGAGAGCATACAAAGGAATGAGACAGGTCATAGAGATCACAGTGACTTTCAATTCTTTTGATAGGGTTATTACTATCATCACTAGCACTATTAAGCATTGAAAACATCATGAGAAGGTCTGCTACAGTCTGAGTTAGATAATAGAGTGCAGGGTACATTAGATATTCACATCCATAGAGGACAACATTCACCATCGTGTACGATCTAGTTTGAGTAATAATTTTGTTAAACTCTACCAAGGATTCAAGGTACGAGTCTTGTTTTAAGTGGTTATACCATCATAAGATTTATATGAAAATTACAAAGTTTGGGACTCATTGTGCAAGCTACACCTAGAGCTTAGAGGTCTGTCCATAAAGAATAGATATCATAAATGGTTCAGTATGGGTAAAGCAAGGGTAAAAGAACTCTGCCAACTATCAAAGTTCTACATATTGAAGTAAAAAATCTGCATAGATTAGGCAAGGGACCAAAGACTTATACTAAGAAGGTTTCCAAACATTGAATGGGCCAGGATACAACATGACAGAGACTGAGGCACTGCCAAATAGTTGACATCAGTAGAGTAAATACACTATGAAGAGATAAGGCTTGTAGGCCTGTATTTGTCATAAGGAGATTGTTATGAGTTTCCTAGGATAAGGATACAAACCAAAAAATAATGCACAAAGAAAAATACATGTGGAAAATGAGGTGAAAGATCCTTGTGATAGTCTACAAGTCCTGTTCAAGCATCCCACAGAGGTCTACAAAGTCATCTACAATAAAAAAAATGTAACAAAGGGACCTATAGGGATTGATATGAGATCATATGCATCATCAAGAGGTCTGCAACAAGGTAATATCATACTTCCAAAATCATACTAAAACCTGCATTGGACAGTGAGCGGTCAACCTGTACTATAGGGAGAGGACAGGGTATGAATGCTTGATATCTTTCATGGTAGATTCAGGGTACAATAAACATTGACAGACCAAAAGAGCTTCTATGAGGAGGATAAAAGAGAACCATCATACCCTTAATCATGTCAAGAGTTTTGAAGATCTGAGAATGCTTTCAAAACACATAAAGGTTGAAATACATAATTTGTATTTCAACCAAAACAACAATGGAAAACAGAGACTTCCACTCTTACCAGAAAGATATAAACTCAGTTCAATGGCACCTAAAGTCAATTTTAAGCCTGACAAAGACCCTACAAGGGTCATAAATGAAGTCAGGGGTGTTTCTAAGTCATAAAGAGGCAGTTTTGAGTAGTTTGAAGACTCTTAAAGAGGCACAAATCTTTCCATATGCCCTATTGTTGTGCAAGGTGGAGGTTGAAGAGGTTATGAGGTAGTTTGAAGAGTTTTAAAGACATCATGGATAGCTGGGAGAATCTTCCAAACATCTAGGGGCAATTCCAACACTTCCCAAGCATTAAGGAGCCTTTTGGGCAGCTAGAGCAATTTTGTAGGAGATGGAAAGGGTCAACCATTACATGCAAGAGTCAAGATAAGATCGGGAGATTTCTTGGGTGCCTAGAAGAGGTTTGACCCAGTTTTAGACATAATTTTTCATCCTAAAGGAAAGGCTTAGGATAGTTTTTTTCAGGAGTTCTCTCTTGTTTTTTGGACCGCATTAGCAAAATATAGTATTGTAACTCAAAGTTCTTTTGTATAACAACACATTGTAACACCTTTTCAAGTAAAAAAGAAACTTTTTCCAAGCATATTCAGTTGTAAGAACACCTCTTTTCAATAAAAAATCAAGTATTTTACCCTCTCAACTCTTGTTTCATTGTGATGAATGAATATAGATGTATGTTTCTATGATGTTAAATACAAATCCTTAAACATATGTCTTATTTGATACATTTGATCCATGAAAATACATGTTTTTCTGTAGGTTGTGAGTTGTGTCATGATGTGAAACAGTCTTAGTTGTGGAAAACACAAATTTCCTTTCTAAAACTACAAGATATCAAGCCTTCTTATAAAATACAGACCTGTAAACATCAAATGAGTGTGAGTTGTGTATAAGACAACTAGTTTATTAAGATTTTATGTGTCAAACAACAACAATTTAAGTCTCAAACTTTGGTGAATCACCTCCATAAAACATAGGTTCAGTTTATGTCCTTTCTTTCCTCTCTTTTATTGGCAAAACAATAGTAAGTAGTCTAGTCTAGGTGATAAAATCCAAGAAACCAGCCCTCTCTGGAGGTTCACTTTAATATTAGGTAAACCACAACCTCGAAGTGTTCCCATGTTTCACTAGTAAGATGAATTGTACAACTTAGAAAGGGTGCATTATTTAGTGATAATAGTTTTTGGCACGCCCGGTGGGACTCATTGAACTATTGCAGTCGATAAGTTCTCTATTCATTGTTCATATTTAGTGTGTATATCAGCAGTATTAGCCTTTGGAGGCAATATTTCACACTCCTGGTGACTACAAGTTTAAATCTACTGGTCCAAGTAGTCCAAGTGCTCAAAGGATACCAAGGATCAATTTTGGTGATTTTCATGCTCTTTTCCTTTGTGGGAAACCTTCAAAATCACCTCATGGTATGCTGGTATGAGTTATTTCCTAAAAAATCAGACCTAGTTTTTCTTGCTTTAATGAATATTTTATGAAATCCCAACTCATTTCAATGTTCTAACATGTCAATTTATCAAGAGAGATGTGTTCCTTCAACCTTTCCTTATCAAAACACAGTTTGTGAGCATTTATATCAACCATATCAGACTGAAAACATTGTTGGTTTCATCCCAAACAACCCTCTAACAACAGGATACCAACCTACTCATCATGCTTACCTCCCACCCACCCTTGCTTAGCCTTCTTGGCAGCCTAGCCATGCCTACAATTATTCCCAAGTAGACTATTTTCCTCATAACCAGTATGCCTATTCTCCTAGCCAGCTTCAAGATGATGACAACATGAGCATTAGAGATATCATGCTAAACTTTTGAATATAGTTAGATGCCATTAAAAATGAGCAGGAGAATAGTTTGTAGCTGGAGGAGCTTGCATATCAAGCTTATCTATACCAACAATAGAGGAAGGTACAAGTGAGGTATGAGGAGGATTTTTGGGCTAAGCAAATTATGGCCAAAGAAGAACAAATGAAGCAACTGATGGCTCAAATACAAAGGTATGAAACCTAATCATCCCCTTGCATTCCTAGTTTTAGTTCAACTCTCCCTATAATGATGAATCAACCTATGGAAGAAGAGGTTTCCAAGTCCAAAATTCCTAGTTTCAAGCAAGAAACATCTCCTAAATCTTCAAGTAAGCCTCTTTGTGTCAAAATACCAAGTTTTAGAAGCTCACATCCCTTGCAAGAGTCTACACAAGTGCAACCTCAGCTTCTAGTCTTTCAGGAATAGCCTATTCAAAAACCTATTCTTCCTCAAGAGATTCAACAAAACTTTCCAAATCTTATACCAAGTCAACTTTCTTGCCCAAGTACCATTTCACTTTTCAAGGATGGACTGGTTGTTTGGCGACCTAGTTGCTTTGATGGACAAGAGAAAGAGTTGTTAGAGACAAATCAAGAACAATCTTTTTTTCATGAACCTATATGTGATGAGGAGTATAAGAAATTAGATCTCTTGCAACAAGAAGTTGAAAATGATCAGCTAGAATAGCAATATGTAAGGCAAGAGGATGGTGAAAAAGAAGAGTTAGTGGAGACAAAAGGAGAACCATTTGTTGTCTACAAG
This sequence comes from Cunninghamia lanceolata, assembly GCA_027924645.1. NCBI lineage: Eukaryota > Viridiplantae > Streptophyta > Pinopsida > Cupressales > Cupressaceae > Cunninghamia > Cunninghamia lanceolata. Next base: position 11,116,062 of record BSBN01000321.1, read on the forward strand.
CCTCCATATGCTATGAAAGATGAGAAATCATACTTCTTACAAGGAGGTAAGTATGAAAATGAAACTCTAATTCATGAAGAAAGAAAAGAGGTTGCTGTTGTTTGTCCACTATTTCCAACTGAATGTGAACATAATGCATGTATAGAGGATGTTGAATCATGTTGAATACTGAATCCTTTACATTTTGATTCATTTGATTGTTTATCTCACACTTTCCATGACATGACTAAAAGCATAATGCAAAGGTTACATGGTGAGAATCTTCAGTTACAAAGACTTGTGCAAGATTCATTGGAAAATAAAATCAAATGAAAAGGAAGAGTTGGTGTTTTTGTTTGATCAACTACCTGGCTTTGTTGACAAGGATGAGGAGAGCATACTCATGCTCACATCAATAGTAGATTTTGAACAGCAAGAAGGTGTTGAAGAATTTAATGAGTTGCTGGTCCAAGAATACAAGGGTGAGGATGAAATCTTAATGCATGAAGAACACCAAAGCAGTCCTATTTTGGAGATTGGAGAGATTGGTGTTCATGAAGTTTCCAATCAAGCCAAACAAGACGTTGAATTAGAACTTACACTCCAAGAGGATGGCATTAATGCTTCTTCAAAACAACAAGAGAGCTATCATAAAGATGAGGTAAGCCTTCTCATACAAAAAAGTAAAGATGATTTTGAAGAAGACCTTTTCTTAGATATCATAGAAGATTTTTGCTCTAACTTGGCTATCAAACTAGCATCTCTTGAGGAAGAAGTTCATGAACAACACGAACATAAAATAGAAGTGGTCATATTTCCAAATGAGTCACTTTCTAATCAGTAGGACAGTAGAGCAGTAGAACATAAATTTGAGATCAACATTGATTATTTGACTGCCAGGTCAAGAGGGTGTCCTATTAGGCATCTTGTATAATTAGAAAATGAAGAAAACAAGTCACCACATGTCATATTTGATCCAAAACACAAGTTCAAGCAACAAGAAGGACAAGATCAACTTGTTTATCCCCTCCAAGATAATTGTGTTTTTAGTCAACTTGAAGGAATAAGTGAGTTTATCTTCATTCTTGAAGAATTGTTTCAGTAGCTTATCAATTACCCACCCTTGCTCTACCCCTTGTTGGCTTCTTGAAAGCATGCAGATCATTCCAAGTTGGACAAGAAAGGAAGCTATTATGTGGAACTAGTTAATGGTTTTTTCTAGACAACATATTTCATTTGTTTAGTTTAGGTTAGTATAGGTCATGTAAGTGTTTTATTTCCTCCAAGTGTAGATGCACAAGTAGTAGTTGCCTCTAGGTAGTTTTGTGTTTTGTCTTGTGTCTTGTTTTTTGTATTTGAAAGGTACTAACAACTGTGTCTTAGGTCTGATATAAGTTTGTTTCAGGTTTCTTATGACTCTATGCCCAATGGATATTAAAGCTACTGGTCTTCGATGATTAACAGGCAAGCATTTAGTAGAGGTCGCCAAAAAATATTGACATATTTGTCCCTCCTAGGTTCAAATAATCTTTAGAGGTGTCTTTGAAATGTATATAAGTCTTATGTCCTTTGAGTTTTGGTCTTTAAAGGTCTTTAGGGGTCTTTAAAAGGTTTTAAATGCAATAGATATAGCAAAATGTCTCTTTTTAGTAATGGTAAGTGATTCATCATGGTCTTTATAGTCTTGGAAGGAAGGTTTGTATGATGAAAAAGGGATAGAGTGTGTTTATTGTGTTATGGCAATTAACATATTAGAGTTTTGAAGTTCAAACAACCTTAAAATCATCAAAATCACATGTTCTTAGATTTAAAGGTCATTCTAATACCTTGATTTCTCCAAAAAAAGGAGGTACACTTAGAGGGGGAAATCTCTTTCAAAAAAAAGGGTTGAGATTTTGAGAGTTGTGTTGAGTTTAGGTTAGGGTTTCCTTGAAGCTTGGTCAATATTGTTAAGGTTTTCTTCCCAACCTACAGAATTGGTGCCATAGCGTAGGATGCCTATTGTAGAGCTATGAAGCCTGAAGACTCCATGATAATGTGAAGAAGACCATTCTCATCTATTTCATGCAGTGTTTTCTTGAGTATTTCAATTGATGTAGGATTTGGAATATGGAATATGGAGTTTTGAGAATGTTATGTGATAGATTTCAAAGTTTTTTCCATGATCATGTGCAGTATACCCTTCAAAGGAGAAAGTTTTTAAAATGGTTCTATAAGTTTGATAGGAGATTTAAGATCCCACCAAGAGTGATCATAATTCTCTATCAAGTCAATGGTAGATCTCCAAAACAATATAAAAGTCTGTCAAGGTAAGAAAAATCATTTTATTGTCTTTTAAAGAGACCTGTAGACTAGTTTGAGAGAGATGTTAAGGGTTGAAATACCAATTGAGTTTTACATTCACTATGATTTGCATTGAAGCTAAGACAGAGATATGTATGGAGCAGTTTATAGGATAGTGTTGATAAGATGCAGAGAACTTGATCTAGAAGACTACAAAAGATTGATAACACAAAGATCATGTAGGGTAGATAATTGTCAAACTTCAAAATAGAATAGAGGTCCGTGTCAATTAACATGCTGTGAGACAGAAACATGAAGAGACAATATCAAAAGCTATGTGAAGTTTGAGGTGACAGTTCAAGAAAGTTCTAGGGGTCTGTAAGATGCAAAGATCATCAGAGGTCTGCATGCTTTTAGGATAACAAAGAGGCCATGTAAGGACATGTTACCGTACTAAGGGTAGTAGTCATGAAGATAGTTATGGAGGTTGTATGAAATCACAACAAACCTTGTTGAGAATTGTAGACACAGTCCTTTCAACATAGGTTTGAGCAAAGCCTGTCATGTAGGTCTATGTCCAAGATAAAGGGAGTATATGTGTTTCAAAATTGTTGTCAAAAGTATCACAAGGTCTAAGATGCTTATTAGATGTTCAAAGAGTTTTGTGAGTGGCCACAGAGGTCAGGGAAGTCATCTACAAGCAGAGATAAAGGAGTAGTAGCAGCAAAAAATAGGGGTTGTTGAAACAACGCACAAAGAAAGATACAATGAGAGCATACAAACGAATGAGATAGGTCATAGAGATCACAGTGACTTTCAATTCTTTTGATAAGGTTATTACTATCATCACTAGCACTATTAAGCATTGAAAACATCATGAGAAGGTCTACTACAGTCTGAATTAGATAACAAAGTGTAGGGTACATTAGATATTCACATCCAAGAGGAAACCATTCACCAACATGTATGATCTAGTCTGAGTAATAATTTTGTTAAACTCTACCAAGAATTCAAACTCTACCAAGGATTCAAGGTATAAGTCTTGTTTTAAGTGGTTATACCATCATAATATTTATATGCAAATTGTAAAATTTGGGACTTATTGTGTAAGTTACACCTAGAGCTTAGAGGTCTATCCATAAAGAATAGATATCATAAATGGTTTAGTATGGGTAAAGCAAGCATAAAAGAACTTTGTCAACTATCAAAGTTTTGCAAATTGAAGTTAAAAATCTGCATAGATTAGGCAAGGGACCAAAGAGTTATACTATTACTTAAGAAGGTTTCCAAACATTGAATGGGCTAGGATACTATTATCAATGAGATTTGCACCCTGTTAAACATAAGGTTTAACAATCTAGTGAAACACGGGAAGACCTCTAAAGCTGTGGGTCACTTTAAAAGAAGAGGTCAACCTCTGGAGAAGGCCGACTTCCTATGGTTATCACCTAAACTACTGCTTTGACAAGGAAAAGGGTGAAGAAGAAATTGCATAAAAAATGAAATCTATGACTAAGGTGATGCACCAAAACTGACTAGGACTTGCAAACACAGCTTGTATACACTTGGTTTTAACAAAATAACTTGACATACATAGCCCAAAATGATATGCTTTTACATAAATATTTCATAAGAAGGTTATATGCTTTACTCCTAGCAGGAAAAATATATCTTCACAACTAAAATGTTTGCATTTTCAACACAACATGACCTGTAAATTGCATATTCTTCTGCAAAAGATGCTAAAATTGAGACAAAACTACAAGGAAATAGATAATCTCACAAGTAATTGCATCAATCAATTTGAATGCACACAATGAAGCAGAAAATTGAGAAGGTAAAATAACTTATCTTTATTGATTTCCAAGGTAATCACTGGTAAACATATCCAAAAAGCAAATGAATTACAAATTCACAAAATCTGAGCAAGGATAAAAATCACAAGTCTCTGAAATCTGCATGTAAGAACTCTACTCAAAAGAGTCACAAAAGTGACTATATCCACCACTATCCAGGTGGTTCCACAATACAAGGAATCTCAAACCGACTGGGGTCAGATGCCCACAAAAAGCCTAAAATCTAGGGCCTATATCCTCTCCAAAAGAGTCCATAATGCAAGAAAAAGTCCATCGGGACTTAGTCAACCATAATGAGTCATGAAAACAAGTCCAAAAGGACTCTAAGAGCAATAAAACACTCCTAAATACCCTCTAACAATCAACTGTCAAGTCATACCATAACTGCTCAACTGCCTCTTGACTTAGTCAATCTCCTCTCCTCCAAGGCAAAACAAGATGCTATATCATTGGCATGTGTCTGCAACATCTTCACAACTCAAAGCTGCATAATGTCCAAGGCAATAAGGTCTCTTTACATTACTCAATCACTCTCCTTTGCATTCAAAAGATAACAACATCTCTCAAATGGTTCATAAATGTCACCATTTTGAGGTTATTTTTTTTACAATTTATAACAATTTTGTACATAGTTGTTTAATTTCAGTAGTCTTCTTTTTTTCCCTTCATTGTCAAGCACCTAGTCTAGTTGTCTTGCTTTGATTGGGATGCATAGTGGTTCTGTTAAGACTTAGAGTAGGTTCTTGAACATCTAACACCTTAAATAGAAAAACCCTAGTGTAGTGTTTGGGAATAACTCCCTTAGTTGAAGTCATTCAATTGAGGAGTAGTTTTTCCTACGCTACATTTTGGTGAACCCTTGCACTTGTAATTTTTCCTTGCCGTCGATCCCCCCTTCATGCATGTTTTCTTCTTTTCTTACATCACTTTCCAACATTGCTCAAACAGTTTGTGAAAGTGATGTTCCATTTCATGCATATGATGGTGACCTATCTCTTCCTATGTCACTCTATGCTTTTGATCCCTCTCCTAAGATTCCTCCTACTTACGAGGATATTTTGGCGCAAGAGGATGAAATTATTGATACTTTTCTTAATGTTACTTGACCTTCTCTTCATTCCAATGCTCTCCCTTCTAGAGATGAAGTATTGGTGGATGAAGAATCTCACCTCACATTGAATCCCCCATGGATAAATGTTGAGCATACTTCTTCTGTTTCTACATCATGAATTTCTCAAATAGATAATAATGTTGATTCAATCATTGTTAATCAACTTATCCCACTTGCTAAGGGGGTGTTGGATAACATTCAAAATATTTCTTCCATTCCTAAAATCATTGTGCATAGGGTGCTTGATCTGCCATCACCTTCTCATCATGTGATTACTATTCAGGGTATTTCTAAAAATCCTTGACCTTCAAATCACCTTCTAGAAATTGCAAAGTCTAGAACTCAAAACATGTATGTGGCTCCTCACTACCATGTAGTAGCCCTCACATATGGCATGCAGTGAAACAAATAGCATACTCCTATTCCTATTTCCCTTCCTCCACCACATCCTATTCTTCCACCACCTCCCCATCTTTCTACGGAAATACCAAAGAGTATGATCTTGTTAAACAACTCCAGGATACACAAGCTAAGATCTCACTTTGGAACCTGATATAGGTTTCACATTCTCATCATAGTTCCCTTCAGCATCTACCTTGCAGAAGATATCTATGCAATCTTTCGTGAAGCCCACAAACGTGGCTGCTTTCCTTGAAGGCTTTCATTCTAACCCTACTGATATTAATTTTCATTTCTTTGAAATCCCCTCTATTGAAGTTCAGAAGAAAAATTATGCTCTTATGATTATTGTTAGTATAAACTCGACTAGGATTAAGCGAACCCTTATTGATAATGGTTCTGGTCTTAACGTCTATAGTTTAGAACTCCTTAATTGTCTTAAAATTGATGCTTCTTCTATTTATCCTTCAAATATATCCATATGAGGTTTTGACAATGTGACTCACATGACTTTAGGAACTATCACATTGCCTATTACATTAGGCCCCATTACATTACCTATTGAGGTTCATGTCATGCAGGAGAATCTTTCTTATAATCTTCTCCTCAGTAGACCATGGATTCAATCCATAAGTGTAGTTATGTCTACCCTTCATCAATCCCTTAAATTTATTTATAATAGTAAACTACAAAAGGTAAGTGTTGATCCTCATCCCTTTCAATACTGTCAACAAGTTGAACTAGATCATGTGACTCTTCATTCTCTTCATATTTTATACCTTCTATGACAACCTCTCAAACACCATCATTACCCTCTATTGATGATGATGTGCCTTCCTCTTATAATGCATGGCTTGGTGATGATTGGGTCTCCTTAGACTTCACCCCCCATGGGCCTCGTGAATGTACCCTTCTCACTTGGACATTCTCAAATTCAATAAGGATCTGCATTCTGCTATTAGAATTGATCCCTCTTCTCATTTAAATTCTTCTACTACTTCTCCAACATGAACATACACTTGTCATTTTGACAAGGCTAGTAATGTTGATTATTCTCCTCTATCTGATTTGGAGACATGTTACGGGCTTCATTTTAAAATTCTTTCTAAACACATACAATGGAAATGATCTAGGGTGCATGGAAAAAGGAGTTAAGGTCCCTGTGGAACCTACATTGCACTTAAATTATATAGTGGGGTTAGGTTACCGGCCTTCTCCTCTATCTACATCCCCTCCTCCATTGTTTGAGGTCTCTATGCCTTATCCTTCTAAGAAATAAAACCTTTCTCCATAATAGAAAGGGTTGCTTCCTCCACCTACTTCTTCTCTTCTATCTAAACAAGACTATATTTTGTTGAGGAGTGTATTTTTTTTAGGCTTCTAAAAGCCCACTTGATCACTCTTCAACCTCCATGCAAAAATTTTCTTAAACACATTCAATCAACACTTCCGTTTTGTGCATATCATCGAGTGCTTGGCCATTCCACCAATGAATGCTATGCCTTGAAGGACAAAATTCAACACCTTATTGGCATGGGTGCTCTCACTCTTCCTGTTGTTGAAGCACCCGTCTCTTCTACATGACAAGTGATATTGAGCATGGCCTCTATCCGGCTCATTGTTCTTCCTCTCTTTTCTCATGAGACTATTGTGTTTCTACCCACTATGTGGCACCTGTAGCTTTCTTTGCTTGCCCATTTCTATTCATGGTGGTACAATCTCACATTCAACCATACTTTATATTTGGTAACAACACAATATTCTTTTTCATGGTTGTCCTCACCTATATTCTGGGGGGAAAAGACAACTTGTTCTATGGGTATGCATTCTTTCTAAGGATCTCCCCTCTTCTTTCTTCCCCTTTTCTTTACCTTAAAATATCTACATACCATACATGCTAATATTTTAAGGGGGGGCATATATTCTACTCACATGTGCATCCATACATGCACCTTGACTTATTTTCACCCCCTAAGGTGTAGCTTTTTACTTCACCCTTGTGGTGTTGTTTATTTTACGCTCCCCAAAGAATTCAACCCCTATAGTGTTGGTATTTGATAAGCTCCTCAAGGATTTGGTTTTGATACGCTCCTTAAGGCATTGGCAACAAGTGAGCCACCTAGCATAATACAACTTGTTGGCATGTGTACTTCATATGACCTAACCTTGTATAGCCATGGTCACCTAGCATAATGCAGCTTGTTAATCTATGATCAATAAGGGTACTGTGATTTACATGACCCTAGAAATAGAGAACGCTAGTGTCTAAATCATGTACTCTCTTTCGTTCGTATTGATTGCTTCCATGTCTATATGTATGCCTTCTCTCATTGAAGTAATTGATCGACTCATTGTATTCTTCTATCCTCTTACGAATTCCTCTATTTTTGGCTTGTGTGCTTCATATGACCTACCCTTTTACAATCATGGTCACCTAGCATACTGCAGCTTGCTAGTATGTGATCCATGAGGGTACTATGATTTACATGACCCCTAGTGACAGAGAATTCTAGTGTCTGAGTCATGTACTCTCTTTCGTTCGTATTGACTTCTTCCCTATCTATCTATATGCTTTCTCTCCTTGAAGCAATTGATCAACATTGTATTCATCTATCCTCTTAAGAATTCCTCTATTTGTGGTTTTCTTTATTTTTTGTCGCATTTTGGGAACGATGCATGGTATTGAGACAACCTTTCACATTGAGGTCTCTTTTACTTTGCAGACTCAAATTTTTTCTTTTTTTTTCATGTGTTTATCTCCTCTATGTATGTGTTGTTTATGTTTATATAAATGTTTGTGATGTTTTGACATATTGGTTTTGTAGGTTTATGCTCTAACACTATTGTCTTACAGGTTTTTATTGTCAAATGTATTTGTTTTGCAAGTTCTCAACATGGGGGATTGATTCCTCTGCTCAAAGAGCTCTGCATCCTCTATAGTATCCTTTTGGTGTTACGATGTTATTTACTTTCAGTACCATCCTTTTACTTTAGCATGCATATTGCAAATAACTCCCTCAATTGAAGACATTCAATTAAGGAGTAGCTTTTCCTACACTACAGTTGTGAATCAAAATTTTAACACAAGGCAAGTTAACCCTACAAAAGAAGGATGGGGCTACTTGCCTATATCAAAGACAAGTTCAAAGGAGTTGATCTCCCTCAAACCAAGATTACACTCACCACTCAACTGCAACAAATGATATCTTTTATCTTCATATACCAAGCTACAAAAAATACCCATGAAGCAAAGGATAACTCCACCATAGACATTACCATTGTAGGGTAGTCATACATAATAGGTGCTTGACCTATTCCACATCATATCATACTTGTTTCTAGTAGAAAGGGCTGAGACATTAAATTTTAGGTCAACATCAAAAGACATGGATAGAAGCAAACTTCCATCATCAAATGCAACATTGTTATACCTGTTGGACCTTATATGTGAATTGAGGCAAAAATAAAATGCCTCCAATTCACAAGGAAAAGTAACATTTATCTAACAGAAACCTTTCTCAACACAAGGAAGGGAATCATCTTGCATTATGAATTGGAATGCCTCAAGCTCAAGTACACCATCAAGTTGGGCTACAACATGTTAATATTCAAGCATACACATGCCTTGTTACTCATTCACATCCATGTCCCACACAAAGGACTCAACCTCTACTACACAGCACCAACTTCAAGAGTCAGTGAACACCCAACATCAAAGTGAAAAGATTCAAATTCATTTGCATCTTCACTGAACCCTTGAACACAACTTTCAAATGTGTTGATATAATTCTCAATATCTAAATCATAAGCATGATTTAGGCTACAATCCAAAGCATCAACACAACTATCAACACCATGAGACACCTCAGGTGAAGAACCAAGTTCTACAAATTCTCTCCCTATTTCTTGTTCACTTTGGCAACCTGTTGTGTCATATTCACTGTTGCAAACAGATTGATGGTACACTTCTTCTTCCTCATTTATTCTTGTAACATCTCATTGTGGCCTATATGAAGCACACTCAACATGGGGAAGATGACAAAATTTGCACCACATAAATAGGTTCTCATATGCATCCACATTATTACCATATTCACAGTCTTCAAGGGAAAATTCTTTATACTAACACTCAATGGTTACACTAACACTTACCTCTAATATGTTATCATCAAGTGTAGCCAACTCCATGTCATCCTTATTCAAACAAACACTGATTGCTTCATCAATATCAAATGGAACAAAAGAGGGAAACATATCAAATAAAAAACCAATTTCATGCTCATCTTGAATGTCACTCACCTATGCACTCATAACAAGATCAACTTCACAAATTGATTCACTTGATTTCTCACTAGTACATGCACCTTCCTAATTATCCATTGGGTCATATACCTCATTATCAAGTTGGAAGTCATCATGGATCTCATCATTATCATCCTCAACTGACAACCTATCCAACTGAAGGTAAGTGCATATATTATCCTCATCATCAACATCATTGTCATATAATGCACCACCTTCATCTTCTACCCTTCAGACTATACAATCATCTTGATTTGATGTTGCACTCATCTAATTAGTTTTATCCACATGATTGTTGTTCATATCAGCCTATTCATTACCATCAATGCTCATACTTGCAAATAACAACCTCACTATGTAATCATCCCTCACCTTTTCCATGTAGTCTAGACACAAATATGCCTACTGTAAACTTGTTAATTTCAAATCCTCCCATACTGAACCTAATCGAGTTTCACATGCTTCCAAGAACATGTCAATGCAGGAAATTATGTTAGGTTTGAAATCATCTAGAATTCTAGAAAGGGCAATAGTAAACATGTGACTGAAATCCATGCTAGACAAAGTCTGAAATCATCTAGAATCTTGGAAAGGGAAACAGTAAACATGTGACTAAAATCCATGCTAGACTCTCCCTCTTGTCTTTTGATTTCTTCCATCTTTGTGACAAGATCAACAAGGTCTAAACCCTTTGCAAATTCTTCTTCAAATATAGCCACAAGTTCATTCTACAAGGCAAAGGACTGCCCTGAAAAACTTTGAATCCATTCTTTTACCTTTCCATGTAATGACCTAACAAAAATCCTCATCCACATATCCTCATCCTCAAAATGAAACTCATCCATGAAATTAGAGAAATCATCAACATGTGTGTCCCCTTTTATACCCATCAAAGATAGGAATTTGGTTGTAGACCTTGGTTGGCATGCTCTATGTTTTGTAGTCAACCCATGAGAGGTCTAATTGATTGTAAACAAGATCTAAGGGAGTGATAGAATAGTGAGCAATTTTATTCTTAGGGGCAATAGGGCAAGCATCATATTGCACCCTAGACATTAACAACCTAATATGATTCTCACTCTCTTTTTCTTGTTGTGTAAAGCCCTCAAATTCACCACAAAAGTAAATGAAGTAAATAATCCACTTAAATACAACATCACAATATCCAAAGTAAAAAGATGTAATTAATCCACTTAATTACAATATAAAAGATAAAAAGGGTGTAATTAATCTGCTTAATTACAACATCTCAAGTAAAATGAACAATCTCATAAATATGAATCAAAATGTCATTAAATCTTTCAAAATCACTTGCTCAATCTAGGTAAAAACACTATAAATAATATATAAAATCTATGGACAATTATGCCATAATACATCCAATTTCAAGTTACAATAATCATGTACAACAAGAATCAATAAATCAATACACTCATTAGTCGCACGAACCAAGTGGTCCACCACCTGCAAGCCGAGAGACAGGAACATGGCCCAGGTGCTTTTCCACCCAACCATAAAGTAATTACACTTCCCTGGATCCCTTCATTAAAAGAAGGAAACCCAACCTTGCACGAAATGTCTAGCTACCTGGAAACAACTGGCAAGAGGGAACACCCGATGCAACCTTGATGTCTGAATGTGCAATTCTAAATAATGAAAAGTAGATTATCTCACAATAGGATGTGGTAGAGATATATATAAATAAGTTTTGCTAGACAAATAATCATCTATTTCAATGTCATCTCGATTAAATCTAATCCTTTAAATAGTAACCTGGTTCAATTCTTGAAAAGAGGAAAAGCCATCTTTGAAAATCCACATTCGACGTCCTAGCCTAGAAAGTAACCCAATACATTCCTAGATAAATACTTTTCTCCCCAAGAAGAAAGTAAATAAATAATAAAATAAAGATTCAAGTTCATCAATAAATCAATCAAAATCCCTTTTCCAAAATACAATTTTTTAAGGAAACACACTTTTCCAAGCAATAATTCCATTCTTTGTTACATAATTTTTCATCCATAAGTTGTCAATTGATACATTCACTTCATCCATAAATCAATCATAATTCACAATATAATATTCATCCTAAATGTTTTAAAAAATCTTACTGTCAAACTCAGTGATAAGAAACAATTCTGTCCATTTATCTTGCAATTAAACACATTTTATTGTGCCATTACCCTTACTATCACTGCAGTGATAGGAAGTTCAAAAAATAACAGTAAGAAAAATAAAGACAGACCTCCTATCAAAACAGTGACAGGAGTTGTGGTAAAATTGAAAATAAATAAAGAACAGAGTGATGGTGTTAGGTTGTCATTGATGTCAAAAGTGTTCAGGAGCATGAGACATCATCTTGCAGATATAGAGAATGGCTTTATACTTCACAGGTTTGATCTTGCATCATCAGGAGATGGTATATGTTCTCACAAGAGATGTTGTATGAGCTTAGACTGCAGTGAGTTGTGATATCTGATCTTGGTCTGCCAAGAGGATTGGATAGGTTCATACATGTCATATCATTTGTGATGCTTTGGTTAGACCAAATCATTTGCTTTCATATTCTTCAGGGTGTCACAATTATGGTTCATGAAGATGCTTATCTCAGTGTTGAAGTGTGTTAGTATGATTCAGATGAGATGCTTTAAAATGGAGGTGGAAAGTGTATCTAACAAGTACTTGGTCTCTTCATGTTAAGGCACAAGTGATTGGATTATGAATGTATTCCATTAGTATTTTGAGTTGTTTGATGGAGAATGTCATGCTTATCTCAGATTGCTTCACTATATTGTCTTCAAATCATAATCAGGAGTTTGGTCTTATATCAGTACTGTCTTGGGTTTATCTCAGTATTCAATGGCAATGGCATAGTCTGCAGTTGTGAGTTGATCTCAGTATTCAATGGCAATGGAGGTCACTAATCAGGAGGTAAGTGATTGATTATTGAGTTGATGTTGGGTCTTCATTGTTCATCTGACATGACAAGGTTATCTTGAAGCCAGTGGTGTTATGCATGTCTCTCTCAAGTGGATGTTTTACATATCATGATTCTTCATGCCTCATGCTATGTCCATTTTTATATATCTGTCGGTTTGCTTCTTTGCTTCATGATATGATCAAGTGTTGATGCATGGTGCAGTCAGTTTAAATTGGTATAATGTTCATTACCAAGAATCTATATGTTCTCTACAAACAATGGCAGAGATTAAGGATCATAGACATTCTATTAATCAAATATGTGACAATCTTCCATAGGTTGTTGAAGATTCACTTTTGGTCAAAATTTCTCTTTAAGATTTTTTGAAAAAAAGGTCTAAAACCTTGAGAATGATTTAAGTACTAACAAATCCTAAAGAGAAAATCATATGATAGGTTACTTTTTGATATATTTGTGTGTTGACCTGCAAACGAAGGTGACTATTCATTTAAGTTGTAATGTGAAGGGTTCTTCAAACATGCACTTGACCGGCCCCTTGAGTATGACAACATGGAACACCGGTCATCACTTAATGTGTTTGAGCGGGAATATGAATTTCAAAAGGTAAGCGGTGAAAAGTTTGAAAGGAAACAAAACAGATTTTTAAGAGCTTGCAATATGTTTCTAAAAAGGCCGATTCCCATGCCTTTCATGACTTAAATTTTTTTTAGAAACTTTGTTTAAAATGTGGTCGGCCCATACCACATTTAGAATTTTTAAATGAAGATTTTTATTTTTAAAAGAAAGATATCAATTTCTTTCTTTATGGTGATAAGATTTTTTATAATTAGAATTTTCTATTTTCATATGGAGATGACAATGGTCTTTTAAGGAGATTTTTTGGTGCTTGTAAAAAGGGAATTTTTTCTTGTGAAGTTCTTTTTCTGGAGGAAGTTATAAAGACTAATATTTGGAAGATTTTTGAAGTGTTTTTTTTTCAAAATAAAAAAAGATAAATTGGTGATTTGTTTTAGGTCTTTTTTGTACAATATGAAGAATCATTTTTGCAGATTGAAGAGTCTTGTGAAGGAGAAGATGAAGGGGTTGAGAGGATCTCAGACAGAGTATTGTTTAGATTTTGTTAAAGATGTTTGGACTTTTTTCTTTTTTGTTTATGCAGGGCAGATGAAAGAATACAAGGGAAGATTGAAAAATAAATTGTTGAAAACATTCAATTTGATAAAAATTGCAGAGAAGATCAAGAGGTTTTGAAAAAGAGGATATTGCAAATTTGTTTAAAAAAAAAATTTTAGGCAGAAAAGATTTTTTTTAAAGGACAGTTGTATTTTATTTGACAGAAATGAAACATACAGAAGATGGAAGGTGGAAGGACATTCAACTTGTATAAAAATGATTTTCAGGTGCATTAATGAAAAATCAAGAAGGATAGAGATGAAATATACAGTGTTGTGAAGTGTTGGATTAGAATACAAATTTGATGTGCAGTGTTGTTGAATGGATTAGAATGCAGTGTTGATTGGATTAGAATAAAGGATTGTTGAGTGTATCCGGATGTCAGATTGAATAGAATGGGTATTTGACAGACATATATTTGTATTGAATGGAAACAGAGTATCCCTCTGATATGGTTTATAACTTCTATTGGTGATTTGGTTTGCCAGTGAGGCATTGCATTAGCCAGTGAGGCTTATAGGTCAGTATGACCCTAATATTTGTCAGTGAGACAATTTGTATTGCCAGTGAGGCATGTTTTTCAGTTAAGCCAGTGAGGCATTTCATGAGTGGTTTTTCTACCCCTGAGGGTTTTCCACTCGGTAAAAAGGTTGTGTCTTAATTTCTTCTATGTGTGTGCATATTATTGGTTTGATCATGTTTTTGTTTACATCTATTATTGTAAGTCTTGTGCATATAAACTCAACAAATCATTAATGTATTCCTTTCCATCTGTTCTGTAAGAGAAAGCTTTCAAAAAGTTGTAAAATGTTTGAAAATTAATACAACACTGATTCACCCCCCCTCTCAGTGTTGTCCGGACTCCTACACAGAGTTTGTAATCCGATTTCTATCATTCAAGATAATGTTTCAAAAATAGTGTTTTGGACAGCAACAATCAAGGATAGTTAAGCTATAGGAATCTCTTAGTTTCATCTAAGTTTTAAGAACTCATTCACACATCATTTAACTAGTAATAAAGGTTGATTCCCTACGTAGATCTAATTCCAAACAACATATAGAAAGTAATCATTTAATCAGATTTGTGCCTGAGAAAATAATCTAACCGAGTCTAGGAGTTTAGCTATGGGTTGCAATAGTTAACACTTTATCAAGAAAGAGATGATTTGATATTACAACCCAATGATCAGCAAGAACAAGGTACAACAAGTCGATCCTAGACACTACGCTGTAATGAGTAGATTGGCGATAGGCAAGAATAAAGGGGTCGATCTACTCAGCAATTTAAGATTGCCTAAGAAGGTCAAAATGACCGGAATAAAAGGGACAGCGGTCATTCTTTCTACAGGCCGCTCCTGCCATACGTGGGGGGCAGTTTTAGGCGGTCAGCAAGAAGGAAAAGGGGTCACCCAAATAGCAAGTCGACTCCTAAGTCAGACGCCATGGTTCCAAGACTGGCAAAAAGGAGAAAATAAAGGTAGACGCCAGGATGAGAAAGATAAATAGCAACAGCAAAAAAGATCTGGCGATAGAGATAAATCCAAAAGGCAATGCAGGCCAGAAGATCACACAGGCCGATTTTACCAAGTCTATAATAGTCATTTCAAGATTTCAAAATAACAAGGAAAGTACCCAAAATTTGCTTGCAAAAAGGAAAGTCCTCTCTTTGCTGCCACACAAAAATGTCCTTCCTCTATTGTAAATCGTCTGCCCAAAAATAATGGTCGATCTCTTTTTTACCGAAAATCGCGAGTTCCTCTGCTGAAAGTCGTGGTTGTCTGTTCGGTGCTAAGCACCCTCTTTTATTAAAATTAAAAACTTCCTTATTTTTGGCATTTGGATTTAGGTTGAAAACTGAAGGTTTTGATTTCAAACTGAAGTTTCATTCCAGTTTTGCATGAAATTCGACCAATTAAAACTCACAGAGTTTCTATTTAAAACAAAAAAGAATAGCTATTTTTGTTAGCTTACTGTCACATGAATGACAGTAAGTAACTTTAATTCTTTTATTCATTTTCTAAATATAATAATACTATTTTTAATATAATTTAACTATTTTTACTAAACACAATCACTTTAAATAAATCAAGAAGTGAAAATAATAAAATAATATATATATATATATATATTATAATTAAATATAATTATTTAATATCTAAATTAACATATTGTCTTCCAACATCTATAGAAAAACATTATTTATTTATTTATTAATAATATAAAGCACACACACAATTTTAAATATAGTTCAAAAGAACATTAATTTTTTTTACTAAATCATTGAAATAAACTTATTGTAATAATTGAAACACAATATTTTCTAAATATTAAACCATCAATCTCACTTATTAAACACACAATGATGCATAAAATAATCCATTCAAAAATGCATATGAAACTATGTGAGTGTGTGATTGCATCAAGGTAAACCATCCCATCAGTTCTTGCAAACTGGCTAGAACACTTCTACGTCCTCAACCATATTCTCGTCTTTGACGAGTACCTGCATTTATTTGCACTCAACTTGACATCAATAGGTTAGTGTCTCCAAAAACATAGCCAAAGCAAATCATTGTAATCACATCGATTATATTTACTATTGAAATCAATTTTCTAATTTTTGCATATCTAATTCCATGCTAATTATCTTCACACATATAAAATTACTTAAAGTAAAACAATAATGGTAAATGTTCATTAATCTAGAATAATACTATAGTCTATAAAAACAAGACGTGACATCCTTCCCCACTTGGAAGAGACATCATCCCGATGTCTTATTACACATCAAAACAATAAGATAACAATCAATCGCCAATGAAGTATCAAAGTATCATAAAACAAAACATCAACTCAAAGTATCTCAAAAGAATAATCAAACTCAAAGTATCATAATCCATGCATGAATAAGAAATCTATGCTATCTCCTCAAATGAGGAAAAGATCTGTCAGTCTCCTCTGCATCCTCCCATGTGGCACTGTCCTCTGAATATTGATCCCATTGGACCTTATATTGCACCACATCTCTGCTATGCAACTTAATGTTGCACTTCTCCAAAATTTGAGTGGGCTCCACTAGCACCACTCCTGGATCCTGAACCTGTAAAGCACGCCAATCAAGAATATGTGACACGTCAGGATAATAAAGCTTACGTAAGGACACATGAAAAACATTATGGATTCTAGCAAGTGCAAGTGGTAGAGAAAGTCTATAAGCTACAGGATTAATCACTTCCAGAACTTCAAACGATCCTACAAAATGAGGAGCAAGTTTGGATGCTTTGCCAAATGAAACTAAACTCTTATGAGGTTTGACCCTCAAAAAGACCTTGTCACCCACTGAGACCTATCTAGGAGTTCTATTCTTATCTGCATAACTCTTTTGACCATCTGAAGCTTGCTTCAACTTATCCTTGATCAACTTCATCTGATCATCCATTTCTCTTAACATGTCAGGACCAATCACTATTTTGTCCTCCACCTTATCCCAACTGATAGGTGTTCGACACCTACACCCATAAAGAGCTTCGAATGGTGTCATTCCCAAAGATGCATGGTATGAATTGTTGTATGCAAACTCTACCAATGGAAGATACTCCTCCCATTTACATTGTTGATCCATACAATACATTCTAAGAAGGTCTTCTACAACTTGATTAACTCTTTCTATCTGACCATCTATTTGAGGATGATAGGCCAAACTGAAATTCAACTTTATGCCCAAAGTTGCAATAAGAGTTGTCCAAAATATGGATATCATGCGAGTGTCTCAATCTGAAATGATCGTCTCAGGTACTCTATGCAATCAAAAAATCTCCATGTACATGCTCAGCCTTGACTCGCTTGCATTCCAAACATCAAGCCACAAATTTCGTCACATCCTTCTTAAGTCTAGGCCAAAAGTATAAAGGTCTCAAACCTTCGGCCATCTTGGTCACTCTAGGGTGCCCTGAATATGGTGCATTATGGATCTATTCAAGCACTAACTTCCTCAACTCTCCTAAGTTAGGAATATACATTCTTCCTTGAAATCTCAAAAGTCCATCTGATTCGATCACATAACCATCAAAACTGTGATTTAAGGGGTCTACTTCCAAAGATTGCTTTACTCTTTCATAATGCTCATCCCCTTGAAGATTCTAAATTACTTTCTACTTCAAATTAGATCTCGTTGTAACCATGGTAGCCAAATGTCTTCTTCTACTAAGAGCATCTACTACCCCATTCTCTTTTCCTTTTATATACTTGATTCTAAAGTCATACTCGCTAAGGAATTCTAACCACCTTCTCTGTCATACATTAAGGTTAGGTTAAGTAAATATATACTTGAGCCCTAAATGATCTGTCTTTAACTCAAAGGGTTTACCTAGAAGATAATGCCTCCACATCTGAAGTGCATGAACTATGACGGCTAACTCAAGATAATGCGGTACATAGTTGAACTCATGTTGCTTTAACTTTCTTGACTCATAAGCAACCACTTGCTCATTCTGCATCAACACTCCACCTACTCCTCTCCAAGCATTTGCTATAACTGTAAAGTGACCATTAGGATCTGGTATGGTCAGGATAGGAGCAGTCGTGAGATTTTCCTTTAACACTTGGAAACCTTGCTCACACCTTTCAGTCTATTTAAACTTCTTACCCTTCTTCTAAAGTGAATTAATTGGTGCTGCTATATTTGAGAAACCTTCTACAAACTTTCTATAGTAACCTGCAAGTCCCATAAAACTTCTGACTTATGTCACACTCTGCAGTGCAGGTCATTCCATTATTGCTTTTATCTTCTTAGGATCAACTGTAATCCCTTCTGCTGAGATCACATGACCAAGAAAGTGCACTTTATCTTGAAAGAATGTACACTTAGATAATTTACCATAAAGCTTTCACTCTCTCAAGCACTGCAAAACTATCCTCAAAAGCCTTTCATGCTCTTCCACTGATTTAGAGTATATCAATATGTCATCAAGGAAGATCAACACAAAATCATCTAAACAATCTCTAAAAATGCTATTCATCAAATTCATGAAAGTTGCTGGAGCATTAGTCAACCTGAATGGTACCACTGTGAACTCGTGGTGACCATATCGAGTCCTAAAATCTATTTTAGAGATGTCCTCATCCTTAATCTGCAATTGGTGATAGCCGGATGTAAGGTCTATCTTCGAGAACATTGTATCTCCCTTCATTTGATCAAAAAGCTCATCTATTCTTGGGAGTGGATACTTGTTCTTTATAGTAGCTTTGTTAAGCATCCTATAGTCAATGCATAATCTCAAAGTACCATCCTTCTTTACAAAGATGACCGGTGCGCCCCACGGCAACACACTAGGTCTAATGAACCCTTGATTTAGCAACTCCTGCAATTGTGCCTTAAGCTCATACAATTCTATAGTAGTCATCTTGTAGGGTGATTTAGATTGAGGGTCAGTCCCTAGTAGTAATCCAATTGAGAAGTCAAATTCTCTCTTCGGTGGTAACTTTGTCAACTCTACAGGGAATACATCTCTGAAATCTCTAAGGATTGGGTAGTAATTAAACACTGGTTCTTCTTTGTCAAGATCCTTTACTTGGATGACATAAATTACACACCCTTTCCTCTTAGCTTTCTTCAATTGCATAGCCGAGATTTGGCTAAGCTCTAAAGGTCTCGTAGATCCACTAATTTCCACTTGATTCCCTAGGTCATCCAAACATCTAACAACTTTGTCTTCACAGTTTACTAGAGACTTATGCTTAGCTAACCAGTTGATTCCTAAAATTACATAATAAGAGCCCAAAGGTGCTACATATAGATTTACTTGTGTCTGAAAACTAGGAAGCTCTAACTCACTGCATGCTAGACATGCGTCTACTCTCTTTTTTGCACTATTGCCATATTGTACCATCCAAGAGTTTTCCATATGTCTAGGTCTAATAGATAACTTAGATAATACTCTAGGATCTACAAAACATTCTATGGCACCAGTATCAATTAAAATAGAAACAGGTAGTCCATAGACCTTACCTTGAAACTGAATAGGTGTTGCTTGAAAATCTACTTGTTGATTGTCCACTGCGCCATGAATCTGATGTTGAGGTGCTCCTTGTTGATTCTTGTTTCCCCTTTTATGTGGACATGCATTTGCATAATGCTCTCCTCCACAATTATAGCATCCACCCTTAGGTGCTCCCAGTCCTTCAACTCTTTCCCTCTGATTGTTGTTTCTTTTGTTATAGCCACCTCTTTTATTTCCTCCATGCTAGTTTCCACCATTTGATCCTGAGAATTATTACCTCTCTTCAGATTTCTGATCTACCTATTATAACCTTGGTTGTTATTCTGTTGATAGTTCTGCTGATTATTCTAAGATTTCTTATTGGCAAACTTAGCATCTCTTTGCTTACAGTAACTAGTTGCTTGTTGTAACTTCTGCTCTTGTTTAATTTCCTTTTCAAAAATTGCATCCATAGTAAGTGGATTATGAATGTTTACCTCTGCTCCACTTTGAGGTCTTAATCCCAAAATAAACTTCCTGATATGAAATCTCTCATCTATCTAATACTAAGGAACATACTTAAGTAGATGCGAGAATCTTTCCCAATAGCTGGTTACAAACATACCTCCTTAAACCAAATTCTAAAAATCTGTCATCTTATTGTCAAAGAATAACTATGGTAACCATCTTTTTCTGAATAGTTGCAAGTAAATCTCCCAAGTTATCTCACCACATAACAACTTCTTATTTGCCTTCTCATTGTCGCATCATGTTACTGCTTCACCAGTCAACTAGTATGATCCCCACATTGCCTTTGTGTGATCTGAAAGGTTTCAGAGCCCAAAGTATTTCTCCATTTCTATTACCCAAGCTTCAGTTCCATCTCCAATTGTCTTTCCATCAAATTTTGGCAGTGATACTTTCTTGAGGTATTTCCCCAATTCTTCTACAATCTTTGCTTCATTATTAGCATTAGCTCCAACTTCAGGAACTTGAACTTCTCTCCTTGGATTCTCATTTTGTACCTCAACCCTTGGGTTTTCATTAGCATTCTGCCCTCTAGGATTTCCTTTGATCTCCTGCTCAAGAGCATTCATCCACGTGTCCTGTTGGGTCAAGAGAGCAAGAATACGGTCCAATCTTCCATCTTGATCATTATTGGCATCTCCACGATCCCCAGCATTTTGACCACCACAAGCACCATCTCGTGCACCTCCATGGTTTCCTCTATTTTGACCAATTCCTAATCCTTCACCTCAATCAGTGTTTCTAGTATTCATGATAGATAATTTGTTTCAAGTTCACAACTTTAGCACAATAGTCCCAAAGAAAATAGAGGCCCTAGTGTTCAACCTAGAGCTCTAATACCAAAATGTAAAGCCCTCAAATTCACCACAAAAGTAAATGAAGTAAATAATCCACTTAAATACAACATCACAATATCCAAAGTAAAAATATGTAATTAATCCACTTAATTACAATTAAAAAGATAAAAAGGGTGTCATTAATCCGCTTAATTACAACATCTCAAGTAAAATGAACAATCTCATAAATATGAATCAAATTATCATTAAATATTTCAAAATCACATGCTCAATCCAGGTAAAAGAACTATAAATAATAAACAAAATATATAGGCAATTATGCCATATTACAACCAATTTCAAGTTACAATAATCATGTACAACATGAATCAATAAATCAATACGCTCATCAATGGCATGAACCAAGTGGTCCAACACCTGCGAGCCGAGAGATGAAAACATGGCCCAGGTGCTTTTCCACCCAACCATGAAGTAATTACACTTCCCCGAATCCCTTCATGAAAAGAAGGAAACCTAGCCTTGCACAAAATGTCTAGCTACCTGGAAACAATTGGCAGGAGGGAACACCTGATGCAACCCTGATGTCTGAATGTGCAATTCTAAATAATGAAAAGCAGATTGTCTCACAATGGGATGTGGCAGAGATATATATAAATAAGTTTTGCTAGACAAAAAAACATCTATTTCAATGTCATCTCGATTAGATCTAATCCTTTAAATAGTAACCTAGTTCAATTCTCGAAAAGAGGAAAAGCCATCTCTAAAAATCCACATTCAGCATCCTAGCCTAGAAAGTAACCCAATACATTCCTAGATAAAAACTACTTTTTTCCCCAAGAAGCAAGTAAATAAATAATAAAATAAAGATTCAAGTTCATCAATAAATCAATCAAAATCCCTTTTCCAAAATACAAGTTTTTAAGAAAACACACTTTTCCAAGCAATAATTCCATTCGTTGTTACATAATTTTTCATCCATAAGTTGTCAATTGATACATTCACTTCATCCATAAATCAATCATAATTCATAATATAATATTCATCCTAAATGTTTTCAACAATCTCACTGTCAAACACGGTGATAAGAAACAATTCCATCCATTTATCTTGCAATTAAACATGTTTTACTGTGTCATTACCCTTACTGTCACTGCATTGACAGGAAGTTTAGAAAATAACAGTAAGAAAAATAAAGACAAACCTCCTATCAAAATAGTGACAGGAGTTGTGGAAAAATTAAAAATAAATAAAGAATAGAGTTTGTAATCTGATTTCTGTCATTCAATATAATGTTCAAAAATAGTGTTTTGGATAGCAACAATCAAGCATAGTTAAGCCACAGGAATCTCTTAGTTTCATTTGAGTTTTAAGAAGTCATTCACACATCATTTAACTAGTAATAAAGGTTTATTCCCTATAGAGATCTGATTCCAAACATCATACAAAAAGATAATCATTTAATCAAATTTATGCCTGAGAAAATAATCTAACTAAGTCTGGGAGTTTAGCTATGGTTTCCAATAGTTAACACTTTATCAAGAAAGAGGCGATTCATATTACAACCCAATGATTAGCAAGAACAAGGTACAACAGGTCAATCCTATACACTATGATGTAATGAGCAGATTGGTGACAGGCAAGAATAAAGGGGTTGATCTACTCAGTAATTCAAGATCACCCAAGAAGGTCAAAATGACCAGAATAAAAGGGATGGCAGCCATTCTTTCTGCAAGTCACTCTTGCCAGACGTGGGGGGGGAGGGGGTTAGGCAGTCAGCAAGAAGGAAAAGGGGTCACCCAGATAGCAGGTTGACTCCTGAGTCAGATGCCATGGTTCCAAGACTGGCGGCAAGAAGAAAATAAAGGTAGACGCTAGGATTAGAAAGATAAACAGCAACAGTACCAAAGATACGGCGACAGAGGTAAATCCAAAAGGCAATGCAGGCCAGAAGATCACACACAGGTTGATTTTACCAAGTCTATAATAGTCATTTAAATATTGTAAAATAACAAGGAAAGTACCCAAAATTTAGTTGCAAAAAGGAAAGTCCTCTCTTTGTTGCCGCACAAAAACTTCCTTCCTCTGTTGCAAATCGTCTGCCCAGAAATAATGGTCAATCTCTTTTCTACCAAAAATTATGAGTTCCTCTGCTAAAAGTCATGGTTTTTAGTTTTGTGCTAAGCGCCCTCTTTTATTAAAATTAAAAACTGTCTTATTTTTGGCATTTGGATTTAGGTTGAAAACTGAAGGTTTTGATTTCAAACTGAAGTCTCATTCCAGTTTTGCATGAAATTTGACCAATTAAAACTCAGAAAATTTCTATTTAAAACAAAAAATAATAGCTATTTTTGTTAGTTTTCTGTCGCATGAATGACAGTAAATAACTTTAATTCTTTTATTCATTTTCTAAATATAATAATACTATTTTTAATATAATTTAACTATTTTTACTAAACACAATCACTTTAAATAAATCAAGAAGTAAAAATAATAAAATAATATATATATATATATATATTATAATTAAATATAATTATTTAATATCTAAATTAACATATTGTCTTCCAAACATCTATAGAAAAATATTATTTATTTATTTATTAATAATATAAAGCACACACACAATTTTAAATATAGTTCAAAAGAACATTAATTTTTTTTTACTAAATCATACATTTGAAATAAACTTATTGTAATAACTGAAACACAATATTTTCTAAATATTAAACCATCAATCTCACTTATTAAACACACAATAATGCATAAAAATAATCCATTCAAAAATGCATATGAAACTACGTGAGTATGTGATTGCATCAAGGTAAATCATCCCATCAGTTCTTGCCAAGTGGCTAGAACACTTCTACCTCAACCATGTTCTTGTCTTTGACGAGTACCTGCATTCATTCGCACTCAACTCGATGTCAATAGGTTAGTGTCTCCAAAACATAGCCGAAGCAAATCATTATAATCACATCAATAATATTTAATATTTAAATCAATTTTCTAATTTTTGCATATCTAATTCCATGCTAATTATCTTCACACATATAAAATTACTTAAAGTAAAACAATAATGGTAAATGTTCATTAATCTAGAATAATAATATAGTCTATAAAAATGAGACGTGACATGTTGCCATAAGGACTCTATTAGTTGTTTATTTTTTCAATTTCATAATGCAGCCTAGCAGATTCATTCTGATTTTACATGGGTGCAGATAAGTTTGGTCTTGTATAAGATGCAAATCCATGACTAGAACAAGCATTAGAAGTGTTAGGAATTGCATGCAGAAGATATCAATTAAATGCAAATAAAGATTAAACAGAGGAATGAAAAATACACAGAAATAATAACAGCGAGAGACAATTTTTAATGTGGTTCACCCAAACTTGGGCTACATCCACCAATAGAGAGTCTAATATTATTATCCAGCAAATCAAACCAATTACAACCAATAATCCTTGCAAATCAATACTGCTGTAAATGCTACAATACAATAATCAATAAAAACCCTAACCCTTAGCTGTTTTTATCAAGACTTATGTCGGTTACAAAATAGGGTTTTTTTATGTCGGCCAATAGAAAAAATAACTCCCAACGCCTTTATAAAATAATAAAATTTGTTTGAGGTTTCAGGGACGCTTCCCCTCGACCCCACCCTGTATCTCCACAGGGAGCGCGCCAGGGGTGCTACCCCTTGACCCCATCTTGGGGGCGTTGCCCCCAAACCCCATTTAAATAATTTGGGGGGAAACCACGCCGATAAAGTGGGAAAAATTTAACCTCCGAGTCTGATTAGGCTCCATATAACAACAATCTCCCATTTGGAGACTGATCAAACTCCACAACATATCATCTCCCACTTGGAGACTGATCATAACACCGCTGACCCTGTAGCTCCCACTAGAAATAAACACCCTGGACCCTAACATTCTAATTTTATTATTTTTAGTTTTGAAGACCAACCAAATCTGAAGAGGAGCTCAGCTTCTCCCTTGTCACTGCCTTCGTAAACATATCCACTGCATTTTCATCTGTATGTATCTTTTTTAGTCGTAACTATCCATCATCCAACACTGACCGGATGAAGTAATACCTTAGCTGTATGTGTTTGGTTTTTGAATGCAAGACAGTGTTCTTTGCAAGATGTATGGCACTCTGATTGTTTGTAAACAAATAATTGTTAGCCTATTGTTTGCCCAATTCTTCCATGAAAGATTGCAGCCATATCATCTCCTTCCTTGCCTCTATTGCAGCTACATACTCTGCCTCTGTGGTGGATAAAGCAACCACATTTTGCAACCTGGAGATCCAACTCACCGTTGTCCCACCTACAGTAAACACATAACCTATAGTACTCCACCTAGTATCAATATCCCTTGCCAAATCTAAGTCCACATAGCCTGCTAAATCAGTATTAGAGCCCCCAAAACATAAATGTTTATTGGATGTACCTCTCAAATATCTGAGAATCTATTTTACCACATGTCAATGCTCCAATTTAGGATTACTCATATACCTGCTTACGACTCCTATAGCATGTGCAATATTCGATCTCGTGCATACCATGGCGTACATTAAACTTCCTACAACTGAAGCATATGGTACCTTGGACATTTTTCTTCCTCCTCTTGTGTCTTAGGACATCTCCTTAGTCAATTTCAAATGACTAGGCAAAGGTGTGCTGACAGCTTTTGCATTCTCCATATGGAATCTCTACAACACCTTTTCAACATAATTAGCTTGAGATAGAGTCAATTTTTTGTTCTTCCTATCTCTACAAATTTTTATACCAAGGATTTGTTTTGCTGCCCCCAAATCCTTCATAGTAAATGATTGTGCTAACTACTATTTTAACTCACTTATGTGATCCATGTTAGACCCTGCTACAAGCATGTCATAAACATATAAACATAAAATAATGTAGCTGTCATTATCCAACCTCTTAAAATAAACACAATGGTCAGAATTACACCAGTTGCAACCTTGCTCAACCATAAAACTATCAAATTTCAAATACCATTACCAAGGTGCTTGTTTCAAGCCATATAAACTCTTCGTTAATATGCACACCAATTTCTCCTTACCTTTGAGCTCAAATCCCTGTGGTTGTTCCATATATATGTCCTCCTCTAAATCACCATGGAGAAAGACAGTTTTCACATCTAGCTATTCCAAATGCAAATCTTCAGTAGCCACAATACTTAAAGCAGTACGAATAGAAGTCATATTAACAACCGGGGAAAAAATCTCATCAAAATCAATACCTTTTTCTGTGCAAATCCTTTTACAACTAATCTGGCTTTAAATCTTTTCTTACCTCCATCTTCTTCTTTCAACCTATAAACCCATTTATCTGGTAAGGCTTTTTTACGTGCAGGCAACTTACATAATTCCCAAGTCTGATTTTTCAGCAAGGAGTCCATTTCTTCTTTCATTGCAAGCTCCCACTGAACCTTTGTATCCACCTACATAGCTTCATCATACCCTTCTGGTTCACTAGCATCTGTTAACAAAATAGAATACAAAGAGGGAGAAAACCTTTTAGGAGGTCTACTGAGCCTTGTTGACCGTCTAACATTCACTGGAGTTTGTCGTATTTCTTGTTGTTGTTGCGGAACATGAGGAACCATTGGAACATTATTATCTGGAGTATCATCCAGCACCACATAATCCTTTTCTTTCTTCTCATGTTGCTGCAACTGATCTTTGTACAACACCTTCTCATTGAATACAACATCCTTGCTTCTCACAATTTTAAGATTTTCAACATCCCAAAGCCTATAACCAAATTCATCAATGCCATATCCAACGAAGATACACTTTTTTTATTTTGCATCCAGCTTGGTTCTATTTTCAGAATCTACATGTGCAAATGCTTCACATTTGAAAGTTTTGAGAAAAGAATAACTCACCTTCTTACTTGTCCATGCTTCCTTTAGAATACCACAGCCCAAAAGAACTGAAGGACCTCTATTAATTAAATATACAGCGGTATTGATAGCCTCTACCCACATGTTTAAAGGTAGCCTAGCATGCAATCTCATGCTCCTTGCACACTCCATTATTGTCCTATTCATGCACTCAGCCACTCCATTTTCTTGTGGAGTCCCTGGAACCAATTTCTGCCTATGAATTCCATTAAAGGAACAATAATCCTCAAATTCTTTGTTGCAATACTCACCACCATTATCAAATCTGAGACATTTTAATCTTTTACCCATCTCATTCTCAACCAAGCTTCTCCATTTCGTAAATGTTTCAAATACATCAAATTTCTGCCTAAGGAAATAAATCCAAACCTTCCTAGTTGCATCATCTATGAATGTAACATAATACCGAGAGAAGATACTTGAGCCAGTCACCATACATCTGTATGCATAAGCTCCAACTTTTCATCTTTCTTTTGCTTCCCATCCTTGAGAAAACTAACTCTCTTTTGTTTTCCATACACACAACTTTCACAGAAATCCATATTAATATATTTCAGACCTGGTAAAACTTTCTTATAATGAAGTACCTTCATACTTTTTTCGCTCATATGCCCAAGTTTGTTATGCCACAGTGTTGTCCCAGAACCTGCAGCAACTGTTTTAGTCTCTTCCTACGAACCCACAACAATTGTTCCTGAACCTGTTTATTTTTTCTCTGTAACAACTAAAGTAGAAGGAACAGTATGACCTATACAAAGATATAAGGTGCCTACTTTCACACCTTTTGCTACTATTAAGGCACCTCTTGAAACCTTCCAATTTTTATCATTAAAAGTAACTGTGCAACCTTCATCACCTAGCTGCCCTGCTAAAATTAAATTCCTACTTAGCCTTGGAACATGCCTTACCTCTTGTAGTAGCCAATGATTCTCATTTTGCAACTTAATCTTAATTCTTCTCTTTCATGCCCACATTTCCCATGCGGTCACGACACACAACACACATGTCATGTCCACATTTACCAATTGTTCATGACACGAATTGCGAAAAAAATTTCTACCTATCCCTAGGAACCCCCTCGCATACATCTACATGCTCGATGGCAATACGCATAAGGCGTAAACATGTCAACATAATTCGGGGAGGTGCGTAGTCCCACGCAGTCCCCTACATGATGATAGTCGTTTCGGGGGTATGCGACATGAAGTGTGTCGCTTTTAGGGTTAGAATGATTTTAATCCAAACCCTAAGTTTCCTAGGTGTGAAGATGATTTTACCAGATTCGAAACCTAACCCTAACTCAAGTCAAAATGAAATTGAAATAATGATTAAGAAATAATGGGATGATGGACGCATGATTAAAGTGCAATGGTGAAATAAAAGAGTATAAAATATCGTAAAAATTAAACCCTAGAAATCTAGGAAATTTTTGACAGCATAACGTGTCTTTAATAATCAACTCAAAAATTTTAAAGATAAAATACCAATAAGAATTTAAAAAAAAATTAAGAATAAAAATTCAAACTTAAGAACAATTTTAAAACAATTTAAAATAGCAAAATAAATACCCTGCCAAGGTCAAACAAATCGACCTTGCATTAAAAGGTTAAAAATTTAAAATAAAATAATAAAACAATTACATGATGCCAAATAGGATTTGAAATTTGAGTCCGTTAATAAATATAATTTCGGCATTATATTTATTAACTAACTCAGAATAATAGAGAAGGGAAGAGATTAAAATACTCCTTCCCGTAAAATAATAGTAATGTAAAAAAAAGATAAAATAATAAAATCACGCTAGGGAATAATAAAATAAACATCCCAACTAAAATGAATTAAATACAAAAGGGAATACTCTTCCTAATTTAAACAAAATTAATCCCTCCCTTTTAAAATATAAATCACAACCCATTAAAATAATTGCAAAAACCCATTTAAATATTAACAAATAAAATAAGACACAAGAATTAAAAGGCAAGGGCAAAAATAGAGAAAAAAGAATATACGAAATAAAATAAACTCCCTCACAATCTCCTCTCATTAAAATATTGTTTTCTAACTTAGAAAATCCCTAATCTCTATTTATTGATTTCCTTTATGTTGCCCTAACTCTCTATCTCATTCTTTCTCTTTCTTTTTGTTTTGTTTTGCCTCTTTGTTTATGCAGGTTAGGGTTTTGAAAAGAGGTGGAAGCCATGAATGGAGCTTTCCACTACCTCTCACGGAGGTATACACAACAGAGTTGTTGCTATATTTTTATTTATTTATTTATTTATTTGTATGCAATAAAATTTATTTTACAACTAATGTGTATTTCCTTCCTTGAGAGAATAATGACAGCAAATATATATTTAAATTCAATGCATTTCTCAAAGCATACCAACTCCACAATATAGGGAACAAACAACTTTTTAATAAAATATAAAGAATGTTTACATTGCAATACTAATCACAGCCAACACCATGGGTAAAATAATTTAACAAAATAAATTACAATAGGGCCACAAAGGCCATGGCTCAAACAGCCAACAATAAAAGACTATAACAACACAAAAATGGACTTCTCATCAAGCTCTATTTCTTCATTTAAGTACCTGCAATAAAACACAACAACAAGGAAAAACTTAGCCACTTCGAAATGCCCTCCTCCCTACCGTAGACCCACAAGTGGGTCACCCCCGAGCTAGGGAGGTAGGGATTCATATGGTTGCAACACATCACAACAAGCATCAAAGCAACAACAACACAAAAATCAACCCCAAGGATAAACACATAACACAACTCATGAGAATGAGTTTGATGGGGGTAGGGAATGGACCCCTCTACTTCAAAGTCCACACCAAAACACCAAATACCAAGTCTCATGGCCTCAAGCCAAAACCTCCAAAACCACAACTCTCCAAATATCTCAAAATAAACTTCCATGGCACTCTTGCCATTCAAATAATCTCCACAATAAGTAAAAAGCCCTCAAGGCCATTAATAGCACAAAATATGGGAGTGACCTCAAGGAGGTTCCTTTCCCCTACCCCAAACAAGTTGAGCCTTACCTCCAAATGGAGGTACTCTCACCAAATTCCCATCCCACACAAAAATGAAACAACAACAACAAAACTACAAACACATCACAATAAAATAAATGCAAGGGTAAAGAACATAGTCATAAGGCTTACCTTCAAAAGCCCTATAATGAAAGTACGTTTGGTGATGAGCTCCAAGCTTCTCCAAACCTTCCAATCTCCAAAATCCCTCTAACTTTCCCAAAAATTGCTCAAAATAGAAAGAAATCTCCAAAAATGCAAGAACCCCACACTCCTCAACAAGAGGAGGTAATATAGGCCTTCTAAATTGGCCTTGAGGAATGAGAAGGTGACACTTGTCCCCTTCTCCTTCCTCCTATGCCACTTGCAAGGGAGAGGAAGTGTGAGGGTGACAAGTGTCATCGTCCAATTCCTTCTCCATCCTCACCTTATCCACTTGTGCTCTCACACATGTGTGAGAGAACAAGTGGTGAGGTGGCATTCCCTTTCAAACCTCCATGAGGATAAGGGATGCCATATGGCATCCTCTTATTCTCTAAGAAAGCCAACTCCCTCCAAGATGCTCTCACACATGTGTGAGAGTCTTGGAGGAAGATCCCACACACTTGGGAGTCTTGGAGACCTCCCAAGTCTTCTTAGGGAAGGGATTCCCAAACTTTGGGAAGGGAGATGAGTCTTTCCCAAGGCATGACTCATCTCCCACCCTTATCTAATTCAAATTTCGTCACTTTAACTAAACCTTAGTTTAGAGTGACCAAAAGTGAGTTATCCCAAGGTTTAGTTAGTCAAAATTGACCCTAGACCCATAGGTCACCACCTAGGGTAAATTTTGGGACACTAAGGTTCACCTAGGGAGTCATAAATCCACTTTAAATGGCCTAAAAAATAAAAATAATACCAAGTGGTATAAATCAATAAAAAAATTATACAAAACATGATATAATTAATTTAAACAAGGGGTACTAGGCCAAAATGATAAAATTAAACAAGCTCTTAAATCAACACTCAATTTCAAATGTGATCCTCATCCCTCTTGGGAATGGATCAGTTTCACAGGGAATAACATATGTGTGAATTCTACCTCCAATTTTCTCATGGCCTGGGAATGTAATCTTGCACATCTCGATCAAGTGTCAATCATATCATGAATAATCATAGCCGAAGCAACTGGAATTAAATTCATGCCATTAAATACAACAATAATCATCTATAACATAATTCTGAATTAAAACTGTATTTTTCTATCAAATGTCACATAATCCTCATCACATAAATAACTAGAAATCACATCACAAAACATCATCTAATATATCTCGCATGTCTAATCACAAAATAGCATCAAGATATGATCAAATTGAATCACCATATGTCTAATCAATGTCATATCAAAATCAAGAGATATAATCAAATCTACAAAATGAAACCATAGTCTCTAAAAGTCTGATAATGTCATCAACTAAAATGCATAACGATCAAAATAAGGAAGGAAAAATAGTCGGCCTCACATTCCCTTTCCAACAATCTGACAGGGTTCGTTATCTCCCAAATAAACCAGCCCAAAATCCCCTTGGACATAATCAAGAAAATAACTTCTATGGGGCATAGCATGAAATGAGGTCCCTGAATCTAAAACCCATGAATCATTAGCATTATTTAGGGAAAGAATCAAAGCATCATCTTCAGATTTATTACTTACCACATTTGCCTCCTTATTACCTTCTTGTTGTCTCCTTTATTCTTCTAAGACTAGCAATCTTTCTTTAGATGACCTAGTTTCCCACAATACCAGCAATCCTTCTATTATCTGGATTGGGACCTCTTGTCCTTTGATTTTCCTCATGACTTCCCATGACCTCTAGAACCTTTTCCTCTCTCCTTTGATCTGGCCCTGCTTTCTACTTTCAAAACACTACCTGATGTGAACCCTCCTAAGCTTTTCCATCGCATTTCCTTGCTAATGATAACACTAACAACATCATCAAATTTCAAAGTATTTGAACCAGAGACAGAGTTACTTACAGCCATTACCAAGCTATTCCAGCTTTCTGGCAAAGAACGTAAAACTAAGAGAGCCCTCATCTCTTCATCAAATTTTACTTTTATAAAAGTTAACTGACTGATAATCATATTAAACTGATTTAAATGATCTATCACAGATCCACCTTCAATCATTTTCAGATTAAACAAACACTTCATGAGAAATACCTTATTTGAGGCTAAGGGTTTTTCATACAATTTAGCCAAAACTTTCATCAATTCATTTGTTGTCTTCGCTTCTGTTATATTGAATGCCACAGATGGTGCCAGGCACAACTGAATGGTTCCCAATGCCTTTATGTCTAGAAGTTCCTAATCCTCATCAATCATTGCTACTGATTTCTTGGCTATTCCTTCCAACGGCCTCCATAAATCCTTCTAATAGAGATAATCCTCCATCTGCATCTTCCATAACTGATAGTTTTACCCATTGAATTGATCTACCTTCAATTTAGCCTCATCTGCCATTGCTCCCACTTAACCATGAGACTCCCACTCAACCATGAGACCTTCCTGTAGATGATAATCGAACACAACTTGGATCTAATACCACTTGTTAGGAATTGCATGCAGAAGATATCAATTAAATGCAAATAAAGATTAAATAGAGGAATAAAAAATACCCAGAAATAATAATAGCGAGAGACAATTTTTAACGTGGTTCACCCAAACTTGGGCTACATCCACCAACAAAGAGTCAAATATTATTATCTAGCAAATTAAATTGATTACAACCAACGATCCTTGCAACTCAATACCGCTGCAAATGCTACAATACAATAATCAACAGAAACCCTAACCCTTAGTCGTTTTTATCAAGACTTATGTCCATTACAAAATAGGGTTTTTTTATGTCGGCCAATAGAAAAAATAACTCCAGACGCCTTTATAAAATAATAAAACTCATTTGAGGTTTTGGGGGTGCTGCCCCTCGACCCCGCCCTGTATCGCGATAGGGAGTGCGCCAAGGGTGCTACCCCTAGACCCCGCAAGGGGCACTGCCCCCAAACCCCCGTTAAATAATTTGGGGGAAAACTGTGCTGATAAAAGGGGAAAATTTAACATTCGAGTCTGATTAGGCTCCATATAACAACAATCTCCCACTTGGAGACTGATCAAACTCCACAACATATCAAGAAGAATGTTCATAAGCATTATAGTTTATAGGGATTGAAACATAAGAAGATACATATGAAGGAGCATACCTAGAGTCTTCAAATTCATATCTACAAGCCATGACTAAAACATTCTACAATGCTAGGCAGAAAACAAGGGTATTACAAATATATGTTCCTTCATTATGAAAGGAACTTAATCTTCAAAAGGTAGGAAGAAAATTGTGTACCTTTGAACACCAGCTTTTGCACATTAAGATGGGGTCTTTGAGTCACCAACAACAAACACATTTCAGTTGCAACAAACCTTTTCTTTGTTCTTTGACAGTAGAGTCGCCACCTCTTCCAAAGAGGAATTCCTTGAAGTGTGACTGATCTTCAAGGACAAAAATTTATTCTGGATCAATCTCACTATCAAAGTCTTCAAATTATTGAACCCTCTAATCTCTTCCATGGCAACGACACTAATTTGTTGACATTTAAGTTGATAGGATGCCAACTTCCACACACAACAAAATGCAAATTGCAGATTGTTGCAAACCTTCTTCAATGACTATGTTGCAAATGTCTTCAAGATTTGAACCAAAGTATTTGATCCCTGGCAATGGCACCAATCTATTGAGATCAAAAACCACAAGTCTAAAACCTTAGAGTGTTTCCTGAACTACTATGCCATGGATGTTATCAAGGAGACAGTAAATAGACTCATCAATAGGTTAAGGATGATTCTGGACCAATTTCTAGGAGTGGGTAATATCCTCTTCACTTTTGGTTTAGCTAAACCAAGGATGGTATTGCTAAAGGTCTGATAAACCATATGAACAACTAAAAAGCTAGTGGCTAAACCCAACCTATTGGCTTGGCTCCAAACATTGCAATTGAACCAAGAACAACTAGACACCCAAGTACCTCAATGTAAATTACTACTACACCCTACAAATGCTCCAACAAAAGACAACATGATATCCCTTGAAATGAATCCACTTAATTTCACATATTCACTTATAGGGTGCAGGCATGCATGATCATGATTCCAAATGATTTAAATAATTTTGTATTGCTTCATATTGATCCCTGGTTATAATATTGAATCATGCGCAACATGTAGAACCTAATCTAACCCTACTCCTACTCCTATAGCTACCTAGGATAGAGGATTAAAATGAAAAGTGTTTGATCCTTCCCTAATATGGATCGATGCCTACTCCACTGAGCAATAGAGTCGTGAACAACAAAGAGGAAGGAAATGAATGTAATAAGCATCAATAGAACTAGATGTGCATTTACATACATATCTCAGATTAAGTCCCATATAACAAATATACTTAGCGATCCAGAAAAGACATGCAATAATCTATTTTCAACAAAGGAATGACCTAGCACAAAATCTTCTATTGATTTAAATATTTTCACACATTATCAAATCTCTACTATAGTCAGACTACCAAGTGTGGCAAGAGATGATGAGTAATTGGGTTCAAATGCCCCCCTAAACAACTACATTCTTCCATGGAGACATATTATCATATGAATATTTTGTCCCCATATTTGTAGCTCAGACTTATCTTTGTTTGATGCCCTATAATTACATTAGGAACTATAGAGTAGAAAATTAGTTTGGTAACCAACCCTTCCTACAAACTCTTACCACGTATACATAGCAACCCTAATTCCACCACCTCTCTTGGATGGCAATCACCTACTCCATCTACCTTAGTAACTTTAGCATTGAATCGCACCCACGCCACCACCTACCTATGCTTCAGCTTTATTTCACATTAATGGCACCTCAGGCACAGGCCTTATGCTTTCAAGACTTACCAAGACCCTACACACAAGACCTAATGATCTCAAGTGTACCACCATACTACCGACCCGCCATGTGTCTCCTTAGATATTCTTCTATGTTTTCTTCATAAGGTTCAGACTTGTTGACTCACTTCAACTAATAGTGCAATGCCTAGCATTTGTTGGCTCTGTCACTACCTTGGTGATGCGAAAACCATTGGATACTTTATCTTATAATCAATGGTTTAGAGTCATTTGATGTCTCAAAGAGACATGGGAACCATTGCCTATGGCTTGGCATGAAACAACCAATAGTGCAACAAGGAAGTGGCAATGTTGCAACAACAACAAAATCGTGTGCTGACCATTTGATCGTGAGGAAGATTTGATGGTTTGGGAGGCCTTCACCTTATGGTGGGTCCTTATGCCACATGGAACAATGGTACAATGTTTTGTGAGTGTCAAACCCAATTTCTTCAAAGAGTTGCACAGTGTTGCCACATTGCATCAATAGGGTGCCGAATGATTGAAACTGTTGAATAAGGAAGGGGCCCGTCAAAAGTTACTCAGTGCTATATCAACCAATGGTCCATCATTTAAAATTTGTTAGGATTGAAAAATTTTAGACATGCACAATGACTCCAGGTGGTAGCATCTCATCAATCACATCAATAGCTTCACTAATATATCATTTCACTCTTTAGCACTTTGGCGATCTAGCGAACCAATGAACCATTTTAGCACTTCAACAAGATTGTGGACTAGAGAACTAGTCGAAAGACACTTAATTTCTTCATCTTATTTTTCTTCTTTAGTCTTTCAATGAAATTGGGAATTTAAGAACTATTTTGGTAGGTTCGCATGTTCTCAAACCTGTCGAAACACATCTTCTTTCCTTTGTCTCTTTTCTATTGTTCTTTCTCCCCTTCATCATTTTCGGCCTTTCAACCAAATGGAAAACTTATGAACACTTTTGGCAAGCTCACAAGTTCACGAACATGCCAAAAAGCAAAGCAATCATCCTTTCGGCAAGTTCACGAACTGGCGTACCTACCAAAAAGGCAATAGTTAGCCATATTTAGCATTTTTTTAAAGATTTTCAAAGGCATTCAAAGGTATTAAAAGGTCAATTGAGGGGTTCCTTAGGATTTTGAAGGGGATTAGAGGATTATCATACTTAGATTATTTTGGGATGGGGCCCATATTATATTTATCTGATTAGATGTAACGGATGGGAAAATTATGGATGCAGAGGGGGATAGGACTTAGGATTTTTGTAAATTCTAGGATAAATGTGGGAATGGAAAATGAGGGTCCCAACAATGGCTCTGGTTGGGGATGTATTCCTTATAGGGACAGCAAGAATCCAGAAGATCTCTAAGGGCATATCAAAAAGGGGGTGAGGTAAAAATAACACAACGGTTGAAAACATGAACATATGTACAAAAACAACAACAACAAGGGTATATACAAGGTGACACACAAACCACCAATGGCATGAAAGAACAAAGACAATAAAAGGATGGTTGTGAATCAAAATTTTAACACAAGGCAGGTTAACTGTACAAAAGAAGGATGGGGATACTTGTCTCTGTCGAAGATAAGTTGAAAGGAGTTGATCTCCCTCAAACCAAGATTACACTCACCACTCAACTCAAAAAATGATATTTTTTAACTACATACACCAAGATACAAAAAATACCCATGAAGCAAATGCTAACTCCACCATAGACATTACCACATGGTAGCCATACATAATAGGTGCTCAACCTATTCCACATCATATCATACTTGTTTCCAACAGTAAGGACTAAGACATTAAAATTTAGGTCAGCATCAAAAGACATGGATGGAAGCAAACTTCCATCATCAAATGCAACATTTTTATACTTGTTGGCCCTTACATGTGAATCAAGGAAAAAATAAAATGCCTCCAAATCACAAGGCAAAGTAACATGTATCTGACAATAACCTTTCTCAATACAAGGGAATCATCTTGCATTCTGAATTGGAATACCTCAAGCTTAGGTACACCATCAAGTTGGGCTACAACATGTTGAGATTCAGGCATACATATGCCTTTTTGTTCATTCAGATCCATGTCCCACACAAAGGACTCAACCTCTACTATAGCACCAACACCTTCAAGAGTCGGTGAACACCCAACATCAAAGTGGAAAGATTCACACTCATTTGCATCTTCACTGAACCCTTGAACACAACTTTCAAATGCATTGATATGATCCTCAATATTTGAAAAATAAGCATGATTTAGGCTACAATCCAAACCATGAACACAACTATCAACACCATGAGACACCTCAAGCGAAGAACCAAGTTCTTCAAATTCTCTCCCTATTTCTTGTTCACTTTGGCAACCTGACATGTCATATTCACTTCTACAAACAGACTAATGGCACAATTCTTCCTCCTCATTCATTATTGTCACATTTTCTTGTGGCTTGTATGAAGCACACTCAGCATGCGGAAGATGACAATATTTTCACCACATAAATAGGTTCTCATATGCATCCACATGATCACCACCTTCATAGTCATCAAGGGTAAATTCTTCATATTAACATTCCATGGTTGCACTAACACTTACCTCTTATGGGTTATCATCAAGTGTAGCCAACTCCATATCATCCTTTTGAAAAGAAACACCAACTACTTCATTGGTATCAAATGGAACAAAGGAGAGCAACACATCAAATAACAAACTAGTTTTTTACTCATCTTGAAGATCACTCACCCCTGTGCACTCATATTATGATTAGCTTCACAAATTGACTCACTTGACTGCTCACTGGTGCACACACATTCCTTATTTTCTATTGGGCCATATACCTCATTATTAGGCTGGAAGTCATCATGGATCTCATCATTAGCATCTTCAACCAAACACCTATCCAACTAAAAGTAAGTGCATATACTATCCTCATCATCAACATCATTGTCATACAATGTACCACCTTCATCTTCTACCCTTCTGACTACACAATCATCTTGATTTGATGCTACACTCATTTGATTAGCTATATCAACGTGACTAGTGTTCATTACCGCATCTTCATTACTAGTAGTGATAATACTTGCAAATAACAATATCGCTATGAAATCATCCCTTACCTTTTCCATGTAGTCTAATCACAAATATGCCTATTGCAAACTTGTTAGTTTCAAATCCTCCCGCACTAAACTCAATCCAGTTTCACATGCTTCCAAGATCATGTCAATGCAGACATGTATGTTAGGTCAAAAATCATCTGGAATCCTGGAAAGGTAAACAACAAGCCTATGACTAAAATCCATGCTTGAATCTCCCTCTTGTCTTGTGATTTCTTCCAGCTCTATGACAAGATCAGCAAGGTATAAACTCTTTGCAAATTCTTCTTCAAATGCAACCACAAGTTCATTCTACGAGGCAAACGATTGCCCTACAAAACTCTAAATCCATTATTTTTCCTTTCCACATAAGGACCTAACAAAAAACCCCATCCACATGTCCTCATCCTCAAACTAAAACTCATCCATGAAATCAAAGAAGTCATCAACATGTGTGTCCCCTTTCCATATATTATACCCATCAAAGATAGGCATTTGGCTATAGACCTTGGTTGGCATGCTCCATGTTTTGTAGTCAACCTAAGAGAGGTCTAGCTGATTGTAAAAAGGATCTAAGGGAGTGATAGAAGACTGAGCAATTTGATTCTTAGGGGTAGCAGGGCAAGCATCAGATTACACCCTAGACATTAGCAACCTAATATGATTTTCACTCTCTTTTTCTTGCTGCCATAAGGACTCTATCAGCTATTTTTTTTATTAATTTCATATTGCAGCCTAGTAGATTCATTATGATTTTGTATGGGTGCATATAAGTTTGGTCTTGTATAAGATGTAGAGCCTTGACTAGAACAAGCATTAGAAGAATGGTCATAGGCATCACAGTTTCTAGGGTCTAAAACATAAGAAGATACATATGAAGGACCATCCATAGAGTCTTCAAATTCATATCTAGATGCCATGACTAAAAATTTCTACAATTTTAGAAAATAGCTCGGTATTACAAATATATGTTTCTTCGGCATGAAAGGAAATCAATCTCTGAAAGGTAGGAATAAAACTATGTACCTTTGAACACCAACTGCTACACATTGAGATGGGGTCTTTGAGTCACCAACATCAAACACATTGTAGCAACAATAAACTTTTTCTTTTTTCTTTGACAACAGAGTCGCCACCTCTTCCAAAGAGGAATTCCTTGAAACATGATTGATCTTCAAGGCCATAAATTTATTCTAGGTCTTTCTCACCAATAGAGTCTTTAAATTTGTAAAGCCTAAAATTTCATCTCAAAAGTAAATGAAGTAAATAATCCACTTAAATACAACATCACAATATCCAAAGTAAAAAGATGTAACTAATCCGCTTAATTACAATATAAAAGATAAAAAGGGTGTAATTAATCCGCTTAATTACAATATCACAAGTAAAATGAACAATCTCATAAATATGAATCAAAATGTCATTAAATCTTACAAAATCACGTGCTCAATCTAGGTATAGCACTATAAATAATATACAAAATCCATGGGCATTCATGTCATAATACATCCAGTTTCAAGTTACAATAATCATGTACAACAAGAATAAATAAATCAATACACTCATCAGTCGCACAAACCAAGTGGTCCACCACCTGCGAGCCGAGAGATGGGAACATGGCCCAAGTGCTTTTCCACCCAACCATGAAGTAATTACACTTCCTCGGATCCCTTCATGAAATGAAGGAAACCCAGCCCTGCATGAAATGTTTAGATACCTAGAAAGAACTGGCAGGAGGGAACACCTGATGCAATCCTGATGTCTGAATGTGCAATTCTAAATAATGAAAAGCAGATTGTCTCACAACAAGATGTGGCAGAGATATATATATATAAATAAGTTTGCTAGACAAAATAAACATCTTTTTCAATGTCAGCTCGATTAGATCTAATCCTTTAAAATAGTAACCTAGTTCAATTCTTGAAAAGAGGAAAAGCCATCTCTGAAAATCCACATTCGGCATCCTAGCCCAAAAAGTAACCCAATACATTCATAAATAAAGATCTATTTCTTTCTCCAAGAACAAGTAAATAAATAATAAAATAAAAGAATCAAAGTTCACCAGTAAATCATTAAAAATCCCTTTCCCAAAACAAAATTCAAAAGAACACACTTTCCAAGCAATAATCTGTCAATTGTTCATACAATACATCCATAAGTTTGTCAAATTTATATAATTTCTAATCCATATTTCAGTCATAATTCACCATATAATAGTCATTCTAAGTTATTAATTCATCTTACTATCAGATATGTGACAGGAACTATCTCTGTCCATTCAATAAGTTTTTATATAACATTCAGTAACCTTCCTGTCATTTTTGTGACAAGAACTGTGGCAGAATTGAAATAAATAATGAACATAGTTTGTAATCTTCTACTGTCATTCAAGATAATATTTTAAAATAGTTTTTGAACAGCAAACAATAAAGGAACAATTAGCTACATGAAGCCTTTATTTCCATCTATGTTTAGAAGTTTGGTTTCCACACATCAAGAGGTTGATTCCTAACAGAGATCTGATTTCTAACAACAACCCTGAAGTTAACATTTTCTCAGTTTTTATGTCTGACAGAAGGTAAGTTTAGTCGTGTCTAGGTTTTTAGCTATATTTCCAACAGTAAACAATATCAAGGAGGCAATTTTCATATCATAAAATAAAGAAAGAAAAAGATCGGTGAAGACAAGGTTTAATAACAGCAAGTCGATTCTGAGTCAAAGGCCATGGTATTTCAGTCTGGCGGCAGGGAAAAAAAATATAGGCCACTTAGTTTTTCTAACAGCGGGTCGATCTACCAACAGCCGGATGGATAAAAATTCAGGTGCCCTAAGAAAGACTCTACTCAGGTCGTAAGTGAAAGATAACATGACAGAAAGGGTTTTAATAAAACAGTAATTTAACCAATAATTAAGAAGGTCATCCCAGATTAAACATAGGCCAGCAAACAGGGAGATACATAGGCCGACTTTGCTATGTTTAAGCAACCATAATAGTCATCAAATATTGCATAAATATAAAGGAAAATACTCAAATAGTTTTACCTAAGAGGAGGTCGATCTTGCCACCCCAGTCCCTGCCTTCTTTTATCTCCTGTTGCTCCAAATCCATGAACTTCCCCTTTTATGTCTT
Source organism: Cunninghamia lanceolata (assembly GCA_027924645.1). Taxonomy (NCBI): domain Eukaryota; kingdom Viridiplantae; phylum Streptophyta; class Pinopsida; order Cupressales; family Cupressaceae; genus Cunninghamia; species Cunninghamia lanceolata. Next base: position 11,157,568 of record BSBN01000321.1, read on the forward strand.
CAGTGCTCAGAAGAAAATATACTTCTCACTCTACTGCCAATTTCGTGGTGCCAATTCTTCTGCCTCTTTTTTCCTTTTATTAAAAAGCATCCCCTTAATTTTGGCGTTTCGATTTCAGGTTTGAAGACTGAAGATTTTTTATAGCTAGTCAATACTCCAGTTTGCATGAGAATTGACCAATTAAAAAGCTCACAATTTCTATTTTATTTAAAATAATAGCTATTTAGTTAGCTTACTATCGCATGAGTGACAGTAAGTTGATTTTAATTCTTTTTACTAAAAATTATAAATATAATAATGATATTATTAACATAATTTAACTATTTTTATAAAAACACAATCACTTTAAATAAATCAAGAAGTGAAATATCAATATATATATATATATATATATATATAATACATCTATTATAATTTAATATAATTGTTTAAATCTAAATTAAGATATTGTCTTCCAAACATCTATAATCATGAAATAGAAAAGCACTTATCTATTTTATTATTTAAATAATTTTTGCTACACTAATTTAAATACACCATTAAAATTTAATCATCACAACAATTTAATAAAATAATGTATTTAAAGTAAACTATTGTAGCAATTGAAAACACAATATTTTCTAAATATTAAACCATCAATCACATTTATTATCCACACAATGATGCATAAAATGAGCCATTCAAAATGCATTATGAGACTACGCAAGTGTGTGATTGCATCAGGTTAACCATCCCAAACAGTCCTTGCCAAGTGGCTAGAACACCTCTACCTCAACCATGTTCTCGTCTTCGATGAGTATCTGCATTCATCTGCACTCAAATTGACATCAATAGGTTAGTGTCTCTAAAACATAGCCAAAGAAAATCATTATAATCACATCGATAATATATAACATTTAAAACAATTTTCCAATTTTCTCAAATATAACTTCACAATAATTACCTTCACACATGTGAAACTTACTCAAAGCAAAACAAGCATGGTAAATGTTCATGAATCTAGAATAATAATATAGTTCATAAAAATGAGACGTGACAAAATTCTTGAACCTTCTAATCTCTTCACTGACAATGGCAATCTGTTGGCATAAGTTGACGTGATGCCAACTTCCACACACAACAAAATGCAAACTGTAGATTGTTGCAAACCTTCTTTAATGACTATATTGCAAAGGTCTTCAAGATTTGATCCAAATTATTTGATCCCTGGCAATGGCGCCAATCTGTTGAGAACAAAAATCACAAGTCAAAAACCCTACAATGTTCCCTGACCTCCTAGGCTAGGGATTTCATCAAGGAGACAAGAAAAAGACTCATCAACAGGTTAAGGATGATTCTGAGCCAATTTCTAGGAGTGGGTAATCTCCTCTTTGAAGAGACTTAATGTCTCAAATTACTGCTTGGAACCTTTTTCCTTTCATGTTTCTTGTTCATCATTCAAACAGCAAAAATTGAATTGTCGGCGAACTCTTGAACTTGGTTCATCGGGTTCAATGGTTCAATCGCTATCCATTGGTTACTTCGTTGAAGGCTTGAATTGTACATCGAGTTCAATGGTTAATTGAATTGTTCATCGGGTTCAAGGTTCAATGTCAAAACTCGGGTTCAATGGTTCATTGAACTGTTCAGTGGTTCCACAGGTTCAATGGTTCAACCATTGGTTCGAGGTTCAATGGTTCAACCGATGGTTCAATGGTTCAACCATTGGTTCGAGGTTCAAAGGTTCAACCAATGGTTCGATGGTTCCACAGGTTCAATGGTTTAATCGATGGAGATTGAAGGTTTGGAAATCAGTAAGAAAATTATCATCGGTGAAGTTTAGAGATATCTCTCCGACTGTCAGTTTCTTTCCGATGGACGGTGAATGGTAAACCCGTTGGTTTTGTCAGCATATGTGTCTACAGTTTATATTCTTTTGGGCATGTATATATACTACTGTTATGCCTGATGTCTGATGCATGTGGGATTAATCATTTCACTGGAATGCGAATTGTCAGAAGGCAGTTACGCGACGGTTGTGACATCGATGCTGAGTCAGTTGAAAATAGCAGTTAGGGCAGAAGTGAAAACAGTTTTTTTCTCTTGAAGACTGTGGTTTATATACAGATTTGGTGAGCTCGTCATAAGAGATGAAGAGATTCAATTATACAGTTTTATTCTGTAAATATATAGATGAAATAAAAATAGTTTTATGTAATTGTTGAGGATCGATACTTGAGCAAAAGAGCTAGGATCTTTATTGTAACTATTCTGTTTACTGTAATAAAGATAGTCTCTCTTGTGGTGGTGGGTTTTTTACCCGAAAGGGTTTTCCCACGTACATCTGGTGTCACTCTTTGTTGTCTTGATTGTTCATTCTATTTTTCTAGTGTATTCATCTGTTGTTTTTGAAATGAAAGTTACCTGACTGCATTATCCCCTTAGAATTAACATTAGGGAAGCCGTATTCCACACCTATGCTTTCCTTACAAGTGGTATCAAAGCCTGGCCAGTTGTGTTATCCTTGTTGGTAGGTTGGGTTTTTTGTGTTAGTTCAGTGAGTGGGAGTTCTGTAGAGGTCTACTCTGTTAAATAATATGGCAAGTACATTAGAAAAAATAGACATTAAAAAGTTCAATGGCACAAACTTTGAGTTGTGGAAGATTAAGGCTGAAGATTTGCTGGTCGACAGAGATCTTTGGATTGCTGTGTCTGGGGTTAAACCTACAAGCATGAAACAAGAAGATTGGGACCTAGCTGACAGAAAAGCCAGATGACTGATAAGATTAAGTCTTGCGGATTCTGTTCTATTAAACGTTCATGAAGAGAAGTCAGCCAAAGATTTGTGGAAAAAGTTGGGAGATATTTACCAGGGCAAGTCCTTGGTGAATAAACTGTTCCTCAGAAAGAAGTTGTATTCTCTGAAGATGGATGAATGTGCATCTGTAGCAGACCATCTGAACACATTTAATCTAATTATTGTACAGTTGACATCTGTAGGTGTAAAAATAGAAGAGGAAGACCGCTATATGCTTCTATTGTGTTCCTTACCTGACTCATGGGATCATCTTGTTATGGCTATTGGAAGTACAACAACCATGTTTACAACTAAAGCGGTTGTTACCTCATTGTTATCTGAAGAGATGCAGAGGAAATCTTCTGAGACAACCAAAGAGGCTCTGTCTGTTCGAGGTAGATCAAAGGAAAGAGGTGAGAAGAAGGACAAGAAGTCTAAGTCCAAATCAGAGGGGAGATCGAAATCTCCTGGCACAAAGTCCAAGGTGAAGTGCTGGAATTGTGGGCAAAAAGGACACATCAGAAGAGACTGCAAAGAGGAGAAAAAGAAGAAGAAGAACTCTTCTGACAATGATTCTTCTCAGAGTGATGTTGATGCCTTCATTGCTGCCGTGGCAACGCCTGCATCTGAAGATGTGTGGCTGGTGGATTCAGGAGCATCTTTTCATATGACATCTCACAGAGAGTGGTTCACAAAGTATGAACCGTATGCTGGTGGGAAGTTGTTCCTGGCAAGTGATTCAACACTAGAAATTGTTGGCCGAGGACGAGTTAGAATCCAGTTCCCGGATGGCAGAATAAAGGGAATGAAAGGAGTTCTTCACATACCAGGTCTGGCTCGAAATTTACTTTCTGTTAGTAAGCTTAATGATGTTGGTGTGCAAGTTACTTTTGTGAATGGTGGTTGTAATATGACTAGAGGTTCTATTGTACTGGCAAAGGGTGAACGCATTGGAACTCTGTATAGGTTAGATGCTAAACCAGTGTGCTGTAATAGTGTTTCTGTAAAATCTGAAAAAGCTATTATTGTAACACATGATGCAAACTCTATGGAAGTTAAACTTCCTGTAGAAAAAACAATGCTCTAGCATCATAGACTTGGTCACATAGGTGAAAAAGGTTTAAAACCTTTGAAAAACAAAACCCTGGTAGATGGGCTGATTGACTGTAATCTAGAGTTCGATTTTTGCGAACATTGTATATATGGAAAACTGAACTGTGTTTCTTTTTACTCTAGTTCTCATAAATCTTCTGGTGTTCTGGACTATGTACATTCTAATGTCTTTGGTCTAGTTGATGTTCCTTCTTTAGCTAAATCAAGATACTACGTATCATTTATTGATGATTATTCAAAGAGGGCATTTGTATATTTTTTGAAAAATAAATCAGAAGTGTTCAGTCAGTTTAAAGAATTTAAAACTCTTGTGGAAAATCAGACTGGTAGAAAAATAAAATGCTTGAGAACAAATAACGGTGGTGAATATTGCAATGCGGATTTTGATAAATATTGTGTAGATCATGGTATAAAAAGGCATAAGACTACACCTTATACTCCACAGCAAAATGGAGTTGCTGAAAGGTTGAATAGATCATTGATGGAGAAAGCAAGAAGTATGTTGAGTTATGCTAGTCTTGAATAATGGTTCTGGGCTGACGCAGTTGCTACAACTTGTTACTTGCTGAACCATTCTCCTACTTCAGTATTGGTTGATAAGACGCCTATGGAAGCATGGTCTAGAAAGAAGCCCTCTTTGAGACATCTTCGTGTCTTTGGCTATGAGGCATATGCTCATATTCCTGAGGTAAAAAGGTCTAAGTTGGATTACAAGGCAATCAAATGTATCTATATTGCTATGGAGTCGGTGTTAAAGGGTACAAGCTTTGGAATCCAGAAACTGAAAAAGTAATTTACAGCAGGAATGTAATTTTTAGAGAGCTGAAACCTGTGGTTATTGATCCTCAGCCAGAGAAGATAGAAAAGAAGAAAGAAAAGAGTGTTATTAATATTCCTCTGACCCCTGTAAAAGAGGAACAACAAACACCAAGTGTAGATGATTCAGATGTGAGTTCAAGTAGCTCCGAAGATTCAGATCCAGAGCAAGAACCTGAACTAGCACCTCAACCATTGAGGTGGTCTACATGTGAAAGAAGACAACCAGATAGGTATGGATTTTCAGTACTTGATTCAAGTTGTGCCTATGCTTTACTTACTGATACTGATGAACTTAGGACTGTGAAAGAAGCTATTAGTTTATCTGTTCAGATTCTTGGTTGGAAGCCATGGATAATGAAATGTCATCATTGGAGAAAAATGGAACCTGGGATCTGGTGCCCTTGCCTGAAGGCAAAAAACTTGTGGGCTGTAAGTGGGTATTCAAAAAGAAATATGGTCCAGATGGTAGTATTGATAAGTACAAGGCAAGACTGGTTGCTAAGGGGTATTCCCAAAAGGAAGGTATAGATTATGGAGAAATCTTTTCTCCTGTAGCTAAGCTGACATCCATTAGATTTTTGTTGTCACTTGCAGCAGCATATGATTTTTAAATTGAGCAGATGGATGTGACAACTGCATTTCTTCATGGGGACCTTGAAGAAGAAATTTATATGTCCCAACCAGAGCATTTTGTGGTAAAAGGTAAAGAACATCTGGTATGTAAACTTAAGAAGTCTCTTTATGGTTTGAAGCAATCTCCCAAAATGTGGTATCAAAATTTGATACGTATGTTCTATCTTTAGGATATGTGAGATCTAAATCTAATCACTGTGTTTATTATAAAACTGATGGTGATCAAATTCTTATAATTGCACTGTATGTGGATGACATGTTATTCATTGGCAATGGTAAGGGGGTGATCTCAGATTTAAAAGCTCAGTTGTCCTTGAAATTTGAAATGAAGAATCTGGGGGCAGCAAAGTACATTCTGGGAATGGAAATCAAAAGGGACAAATCTAAGAGAAAGCTTTGGCTCAGCCAGAGCAAATATATTACCAATGTTCTTGATAAATTTAAGATGTCTGATTCCAAACAGCTAGTTGTTCTAGTTTTGCAGGGAATGAAACTATCTGTTGAAGATTGTCCAGAATCTTCGAATGAAATTGACGACATGAAAAAAGTGCCTTATGCAAGTGTTGTTGGCAGTTTAATGTACGCAATGGTCTATACTAGACCAGACATTGCCCAAGCAGTGGGAGTTTTGAGCCAGTTTATGGCGAATCCAGGCAGATCACATTGGGATGTTGTGAAAAGAGTTATGAGGTATTTGAAGGGAACTTCTGATTATACTATTTGCTATCATGGAAACTCAGTTGGATCTTAGAGGTCTATAAGTATTTAGGGTTATGTTGATTCTGATTGGGCAGGGGACATTGACACTAGAAGATCCACGAGTGGATATGTATTCACGTTAAATGGTGGTGCTATCAGTTGGATGAGCAAGCGGCAAGCTGTAGTCGCTTTGTCCACAACAGAGGCAGAGTACATGGCAGCTACTCGTGCATGCCAAGAAGCTGTTTGGTTGAAGAGGTTGTGTTCTGATGTTGGTTTTAATGTAGGGCAGATACAAATACACTGTGACAGTCAAAGTGCTATATGTCTGGCGAAGAATCCTACATTTCATGCTAGGACAAAACATATTGATGTCCAATATCACTTTATTTGTGATATGGTGGAAGATAGGAAGGTGAAGCTTGAAAAGATTGACACTTTGGAAAATGTCGCTGATGCCTTAACTAAACCAGTGAGCACCGCCAAGTTCAAATGGTGTTCAGATGAAATGGGTCTTCGGGCCCATAATTTTCAGTAATCAAATGAGGATTACGAGGTAGCAGTAATCTCTTTGACAAGTGGGAGATTGAAGAGACTTAATGTCTCAAATTACTACTTGGAACCTTTTTCCTTTCATGTTTCTTGTTCATCGTTCAAACAGCAAAAGTTGAACTGTCGGCGAACTCTTGAACTTGGTTCATCGGGTTCAATGGTTCAATCGCTATCCATTGGTTACTTCGTTGAAGGCTTGAACTGTACATCGGGTTCAATGGTTCATTGAACTATTCATCAGGTTCAAGGTTCAATGTCGAAACTTGGGTTCAATGGTTCATTGAACTGTTCGGTGATTCCACAAGTTCAATGGTTTAACCATTGGTTCGAGGTTCAAAGGTTCAACCGATGGTTCGATGGTTCCACAGGTTCAATGGTTTAATCGATGGAGATTGAAGGTTTGGACATCGGTAAGAAAATTATCATCGGCGAAGTTTAGAGATATCTCTCCGACTGCCAATTTCTTTCTGATGGACGGTGAATGGTAAACCTATTGGTTTTGTCAGCATATGTGTCAATAGTCTATATTCTTTTGGGCATGTATATATACTACTGGTACGCCCGATGTCTGATGCATGTGGGATTAATCATCTCACTGGAATGCAAACTATCACAAGGCAATTATGCGACGGTTGTGACATCGATGCTGAGTCAGTTGAAACAAGCAGTTAGGGCAGGAGTGAAAATGATTTTTTGCTCTTGAAGACTATGGTTTGTATACAAATTTGGTGAGCTCATCATAAGAGATGAAGAGATTCGATTATACAGTTTTATTCTGTAAATATGCAGATGAAATAAAAATGGTTTTGTGTAATTGTTGAGGATCGATACCTGAGCAAAAGAGCTGGGATCTTTATTGTAACTATTCTATTTACTATAATAAAGATAGTCTCTCTTGTGGTGGTGGGTTTTTTACCCAAAAGGGTTTTCCCACGTACATCTGGTGTCACTCTTTGTTGTCTTGATTGTTCATTCTATTTTTCTAGTGTATTCATTTGTTGTTTTTGAAATGAAAGTTACCTGACTACATTATCCCCTTAGAATTAACATTAGGGAAGCCGTATTCTGCACCTTTGCTTTCCTTACACTCTTCACTTTTAGTTCAGCCAAACCAAAGAGGTTATTCTTGAAGGTCTGATAAACTAGATGAACAACTAAAATGTTGGTGGCTAACCCAACCTATTGACTTGGCTCCAAACATTACCACTGAACCAAGAACAAATAGCCACCCAGGTACCTCAATATAGCTGATTATTACACCTTGTAGATGCACCAATAAATGATAACATCATGATATCCCTTGTGATGAATCCACTTAACTTCACATACACTGTTACAGGGAGCAGACATGCATGATCATGATTCCAAATGATTCAAACAATTTTATATTGCTTTAGATTGATCCCTAGTTATAATATTGAATCATGAACAACATGTAGAACCTAATCTAACCCTACTCCTACTCCTACAGCTACCTAGGATAGAGGATTAAAATAAAAAGTTCTTGATTCTTCCCCAATATGGATCGGTGCCTACTCTACCAGGCAACAAAGTCATGAACAACAAAGAGGAAGGAAATGCATCTAATAAGCATCAACAGAACTACATGTGCATTTACATACATATCTCAGATTAAATCCCATTTAAAAAACATAATGATCCAAAAAAGACATGCAATAATCCATTTGCAACAAAGGAATGACCCAACATAAAATCTTGTAATGATTTAAATGTTGTCACACATTATCAAATCTCTGTTATAGTCATACAATCAAGTGTGGCAAGAGAGGATGAGTAACCAGGTTTAAACACCCCTCTAAACAACTATGTTCTTCCATGGAGACATATTATCATATGAAGATTTTGATTACAATATCCTTCCTACGTTGTATCAGATGCATCCCCACGTTTGCAACTCAAACTTGGCTTTGCTTGATGCCCTAAAATCACCTTAGGCACTGCAAATGAAAAAATTGGTTCAGCGACAAACCCTTCCTACAAAATCTTGCCACATATATATAGCATCCCTAATTCCACTGCCTCACTTGGATGGCAACCACCTACTCCATCTACCTCATTAACTTCGGCATTGAATCACACCCACTCCTCCACCTACCTGTGCTTCATCTTTATTTCACATTAATGGCACCTCGGGCATAGGCTTGATGCATTCAAGACTCACCAAGACCCTGCGCATGAGACCTAATGATCTCAAGTTTACTACAATACTGTCAAGCTACCATGTGTCCCATTGGAGATGGTTTTGTGTTTTCTTCGCAAGGTTCAAAGGCATGCTGACTCACTTGCTTCAATTAATAGCACAGCACCTAGCATTTTTTGGCTCTATCACTACCCTAGTGATGTGCAAACCATTGGATACTTTAGCTTATAATCGATGGTTTAGAGCCCTTTGATGTCTCATAGAGAAAATGGGACCTACTACCTATGACTTGGCATCAAACAACCAATAGCGCAACAAGGAAGTGATAGTGTTGTAGCAACAATGAAATCGTGTGTTGACTGTGTTAGAGCACATGATATACTGAAAAGGGGGGTGAATCAGTATATACCAATTTTTACTTCAATTCTACTCCAACAACAAGATCTTTACCGCATCAATCAAATTAAGTACGAACTATGCAAACATAAACATATCCACACATCCACACAAGAGAACATATCACCAGATTTCACGTGGAAACCTAAGAAGGGAAAAACTACGGTGAGCAAGTTGCTTGGATATACTGTCCAAATCCAATTATGTATTAGGAAAATCGATTGTCGAAAACTAATAACAAATCAAAAACCCATAACATAAAGAGAACTAATATAAATAAAATCCATTGTCAATAAATCAAATGAAATAAGAAAGCTTTTACCCAGATTGTGTTCTCTTTTTTTCGAATGTGGATTGCTCAATAATGCTGCGAAACCATGTTTGCAACAAGCAAGTAAAGTGCTCAAAGATCAGTGTCAAAAGATTGTAAAGTTGCTCAATCGATGCGATATATGCTCAAAGCGCTATAAAGGATGCCTGAGAATAAGTGATCGAAGAGGATTTGTGAAGGAGATGAGGGGGGTTTATATAGGTTTCAACAGAGATCGATCAACGGTCCAGATAATTCAGAAGAATCAATGGAGGAGATAAATCAAATAACCATGATGAACGTGCACACGATATGCGTCAATCCATAAGGATATTTTTATTAATATATGATGAAAACAAGATTGATTGAATAGATAACTCAACTTGTAATTTTGCCTTTTTTAGAGTTCTAAAAATAAGACTGATTGTGCACATGAGTTAATAAGATATTTTAAGAGGAATTGGAAGATAACTGAAATTAAATAAATAAATTTATTTAATTGTTTGTACATGATAGAGGAATATGAAGTTTTAAATAAATTAAACAAATAAATTGATTTAATTTATTTTGCATGATGAAGGATAAATAAAATATGTGATTATATTTTATTTTTAGAAGATTTATTTTTTAGAGGATTGAGATAATTTAAATAAATTTGCATGATTTATTTAAATTTAGAAGAACAAGTGATTTTAATTAAATAATGTAAATTATTTAATTGTAGATAAGATAGAATTGGATGAATTAATTAAATAATTGGATTTATTTAATTAATGGAGACTTGAAATTCGAAAGAGGATAATAATTTTTAAATAATAAACATTATTTAATTTTGGAAGAATATAGAGGAATTTAATTAAATTAATTAAATAAATAGAATTTATTTAATTTAATTAATTAAATAAATAGAATTTATTTAATTAATGTCAAATTTTAGGAGTTTTGGAAGAATTTGATGAAATTAATTAAATAATTAGTTTATTTAATTAACGTTGAAATGCAGGTGATTTGATGAAATGATGAGAATGCAAGTGATGCAAATACCTGGTCATTTTAGGGTGTCTACATTTTGCCCCTCTTTGATGCATGTGGTTTATAGTGTTGCTTCAAAGAAAATGATTGTTGAAGACATGATACAATTTTGATGCCCCAATGTAGCTAGCTACCCTTGTGTAGCTGGCGTAGGATGCCCCCTCGAGAGGAAAGACAGGAAAGCGGCAGAAGGACTGGGTTGACGCTCGACTAGAAGATTGTGTTGGAGATAGGTGAGGTTGGATAGATGATAGATAGAAGAAAGGAGATAGGAGAGAACATTAGAGAAAGATTGTTGATCGATCATTACTAGAAAACTATATAAGGCCATGGGTAAATGGATGGGTAAATGAATGAGCTTGTTGCATTGGTTTTCACAATTGTTTATAAAGAGCAATCCTTATTTTTGATATAGCACGTGGATAGTTTGCCAAAGGTATAAAAGACCAAGGTGTTGTAATATCCGAGTGCGTGGACGTTGACTCTGCAAGCAAGCCGTTTGAACTTAGATCTTTTCGACATAATATAACCTTGTTAGAATATGTGAATGAGCCATAGTCTTGAACATAAAATAAACTTTAATACATAAATGCAAGAAGAATATTAATATGTAAGATGCTAGGTCATAACACACACAAGATAAATATGCTGCCAAGAAAGATGCTAAAGATCATTCCTCAAACACGGCACATAAAAGCAACGACTATGCCCCCAATCCGTACTGCATCGCAACATACCAAGATTATAGATAAATCAAGGTAGCCTTGAATAGGTAATGGACAAAGGAGCAAAAGATAAACCATAAAGCAAATTGACTGACTTACAAAGTAAACATACAGCCAACATATTCTCTTGCCAAAGAGGTTGCTCATGATAGATTGAATAGGAAAAGATAACAACCTTATCGTAGGAGTGATGTGTCCATTAAAGGGTGTTATCTGTTGAAAAGATAATGCCTATTTTTAGGAGATGCCACATGTTGTACAAGACACGTGTGTTGGTCTCGATCATGGAACACTCTGTATAAGACAAGTTTGTTGATCTATTGCGCGGTTTGAGATTGACTTAGCTGATGTTGGCAATCGATATGTAGGATAGTATATGACTCTGTAAGTAAGTTTCTCTATTTCAGGTTTGTTTAAGGACTTTTGCTTTGAAAGGATGTGTTCGTTTGTTGTTTTGCTGCTTGAGTTAGTCAAGATGAGGCGAATGGATTTTGATAAACGGAAAACTAGAAAGATGACATGTCAATGGATTGAGGTGGGTGAAGAATGATGAATCGTATGTGCCTAAGTAGTGGATACATCCTTCGTATTCCATACTGCCTACATACTCTGTATCCACGGGATCAAGGCACATTACGAGGAAAGATGAAAATGATAAATATGTAGTTCTGGGTAGAGTGATGAGATGGGTCAAGGTGAAAGGAGGAGATCTTATGTACCTGAGTACTGGAAACTTCCTTCATATTCCAGATTGCCTACATACCCATATCCATGGGATCAAGGTACCTTAAGATTGAGATGAGATAATATGTAGTTATGGTTTATGTGATGATGTAGGAAACACGTTGGGAAGGTAACAGCTGTATCGTAGGAGCGATGTGTTCATTAAAGAGTGCTATCTGCGGAAAGGAGAACGATTGAAGAGCGTGTTGTGAACCATGAACAAGTAACCAATCCTAGACCTAGGTTAAGGAAAGGTGTGTCCCCATTTTGGTAGAGGAATTCGCATGGGTGACCGATGGAGAAGACATAGAAAGTTGTGACCTAGGACAAGACAGTGATGACTATTTGACATAGATCAAGATGTGGGATGGTGACGATGGACACTGACAAATTTCCAAGCTATACTAGATAGGGAGATGGAAATGCAAACAAGGTCAATGGTTTTATTATGGATGGATGGATGAAGCTTGCTTTGAAATGGACATGGAAGGAACAGGACTCGATAGACGATGGATGCTAACTCTACACATAGCACCTGTTTGCCAGGTTTTCACTATGGTACTTATCCAAGGTGCCTGTTTACCAGGTTTTCACCATAGGACAGATTTTTTTTTTTTTTTGGTATACTTTGAGGATCAAGCATAGAACTTCTTGAGATGAACACTGTTAAGTGGCTCATCTAAAGGAATGTCGTCAGGTATAGCTAAAGTATAAGCTTCTGATCCATATGCCGCTGTGACACTAAAGGGACCTAACCAGTTAGGCTCAAACTTGCCCTTCTTTTCTTGGTCTGCTTGATTTCTCTGATTTTCTTTGAGTACAAGATCACCAACTTGAAACCGTCTTTCTTTGATCTTTTTGTTGTAATTACGCCAGAGGCAGTTTTGATAGATATGGAGATGATTAAGCGCGGCAAGGCGCCTTTCATCTAGTAGTTCTAGCTCAGCTAATCTGGAAGTGTGATACTCATCTCCACTGATCAAGTTCTGCATGGATACTCTAAGGGATGGCATCTCGACCTCTATAGGTAGGATGGCTTCTGAGCCATAGACCAAGGCATAAGGTGTGGCACCAGTTGGTGTTCTGACACTAGTGCGGTAGGCCCATAGGGCGGGATTGAGTTGCAAGTGCCAATCACAGCCAACTTCATTGACTGTTTTCTTGAGGATTTTGAGAATAGTTTTATTGGAAGCCTTAGCTTGGCCGTTACTCTGCAGATAGTAGGGAGTTGAAAAGTGATGCAGGATATTGTATTGTGTGCACATGGCACGGACATCTTGATTCTTGAATGATCTCCCATTATTAGTGACAATGGCTTGGGGAATACCATACCGGCATATGAGGTAGTTAAGGATAAACTTGGCTATTTTCTTACCGGTGATATAGGTCATGGGAATGGCTTCAACCCACTTCATGAAATACTCAGTGGCAATAATGATGAACTTATGGCCATTGGATGAGGATGGGTGGATTTGTCCTACGAGGTCGAGACCCCATTGACAAAAAGGCCATGGAGTAGTCACAAGCTGTAGTTCATGAGCTGGTGTGTGAATTAAATCTCCATGATGCTAGAATTGTAGACACTTCTTAGCAAACTGTGCAGCATCGTGTTCTATTGTAGGCTAGTAGTAACCTGTTCTGAGTATCTTCTTAGCGAGATTAGGACCAGTAGAATGTGCGCCATAGACACCTTCGTGTATGTCTCGTAAGGTAGCTTTGGCTTCTTCCACGTTAAGACATTGTAAGAGGATACCATCGAGACTCCGGTGATATAGTGTATCCGCCAGAATGATGTAACAGGAGGATCGATGGATAAAGGTTTTGAGTTGGGTTGATGATAGTTCAGAGGGAAAGGTACTATGTTTAAGGTATTCATAGATATCTTCGTACCATAGGGAATTGGGACCAACAAGTTCGTAGATGATTTCAGTAACTGGCATATCAACGGTTGGTATCATGTAATGTCCCCTTCTAGACTCATGGTTAGTCCATCATAGAATTCCTGTGGACTGACGGTTTGGTTAAGTGATGAAGAATGAAGTATTTAAAAAAAGTCACTTAAGTCATTTTATGGAGCGCTCACATTGGGAAATATTAAAAAGTGAAATTTAAAGAAATATTTCCCTTCAAAGTAAAACACCCCCTCTTGGAGAGTTATAAAAGAGGGAAAAGTGCCTCATTTGAGATATGCTTGCTTTATGATATTTTCTTCTTAAGAGCTCTGCTAGGGCTGCTATTGTGAAGGGTGTGAGGATTCAAACCAGAGGCTTGTGGAGATGGAAACCTCCATAGGTAATGGCATTCTACAGGTGTGAAAGACCACCCAACAGTGCCATTGCGAGTGGATGTATTCAGCATTCACATATGTGCTTCAATGGAGTTTGTTTGACAAAGATTTGATATAATATTGAGGATTTCTCTTGCATTTCACTCAAGTTCTTCATAGCAGATTGGAGAGCAATTCATTGGAGATCTGAGGCAAAATCTACATATTTGGGGACTGTATTTTATTGTAGCAAGCTGGTCGTACTACCCATCCCAGTCGTACCATGCTTGAGGGCATTTTGAGATTGTTTCTTTGCATAAATCTCTTCCAAATCTGATCGTCCCTCCTTGTTGACAGCCTACAATGCTTTGCAGAGATATTTTAGTGGCTTGTGACATTTCTTTCTACTGTTCTACCCTTCCATCCATGGTCGTACACCACCAGGCTTGACGTGGGGAAGTGTGGAGCTTATTTCTCATTGTAGGTAGTGTTTGTTTTGCATTGTATGAAGCCTCCAAGGCCTATTGTATTGCTGTTAACAATGAATGCATGATACTCTGTGATTCTTGATGATTTTGAGCAATATTGTAATATCAAGTGGCTGGTTCGGCAGTAGCCAAAAAATGAAGTTTCAAATCTGCATTTAGGTGTGTAGAACCTCTTTATTTGTTGATATATGAACTGGGTCCTTCATAATTCTCTTGCATTCCTTGTATATTTTCTGGGTTTTGGTTATATGCTCTATATTGTCTGCTTCGCAACACATTCACCAAGAAAATAGAAAACCCCTTCTACATTTTTCTATCTAGCCTGAAAAAACATAATAAAATAATAAAATAACACATAAAAAGACTTTAAAAATATACAAACAGGTACGGCACATTACAGTGGTATCAGAGCCATGATCTTGCCATCCTGTGAGGTGAAATAGACATGCAGAAGTGAATGAGATAAGAGACTGGCAGATAGATATTCCTTCAAGAATACCAGAGCAAGGCAAGGAACACAGATTCTACAGTTGAGAGTTCCAAATAATCCAGTACCCATAACAGATCTTTTTGAGTCAGACCCAGAGATAGAGGTAGCAGCTGCAGAGGACGATTCTCAAGTTTCACAAACAGACCCCTTTTCTGGAGAGTTACCTCCATTTACAGAGCATATAGGGGAAATGGGAGATACGGAGATTGAAGAACCAAGCACACGAGATATCCTCAATGACTTGGCTAGAGGTCAGCAACAAATCGTGGCTAGCTTGGACAGGTCTCAGCAGGCACTTGGGAGGCTTCTTGGCCGATTTTTTCCTGAGCTGGATGAAGATGAGGAGAAAATAGGTCGAAACAAATATAGAAATGACAGGAATGGAGGCAAGAATGACAAGCATGGAGACTAGTTTGACAAGAATAGAGACCGAAATATTGGTGATAGAAATGGGCACAGGAATCATGATGGAGAGGCTTCGATGAATAACCAGGGTGCTACACAGCTCACGGCCACAGATAGACCAGGCATTCTAACTTTCAGGTTGAGGGACGAGATACCAGACAAGGATGTTACACAGTTGGAGTTCAGGAAGAGATCTTTAGGGATTGGCAGGCTTCCAGTGAAGGGTTTAGAGCTGAAATGACTTTCAGAGACTACTGAGATCTTTGGATGAGACACAGACCCAGATGGGGTATAATAGACAACAGAACAATGAGCTGCAAAAGAAGGTCAGCAAGATGACCTTACCATATTTTGATGGTTCAGGAAAAACTTCAGCAAGAGCGTGGGTACAAAAGTTGGACAGTTACCTTCAGATCAGCCCCGTGCCAAAGACAGATGCCATCACATACGCAGCCTTATACTTGGAGGGTAGTGCGCATAAGTGGTGGAGCAATGGGAAGGTGACTCTGGGACATGACCAGATCACATCTTATGTTGAGTTCATAGCCAGACTCATAGACAGGTTCGACAAAAAGGATCCTAAATTGCAGTTCAAGGAGCTGGCACAGTTGAGATAGAGTGGATCAATGGACTCGTACATTTCAGAGTTCCAGGATCTCTCAGTCATGGTTTTAGATATATCAGAGAGGAGGTTGATCATGCTCTTCGTTGATGGGTTGTCTGATCCTTTAAGAGGATGGGTGAAGGGTTTAGACCCTATGACATTGCAGGAGGCCACGAAGAAGGCCCGTGATATGGAATCA
Source organism: Cunninghamia lanceolata (assembly GCA_027924645.1). Lineage (NCBI taxonomy): Eukaryota > Viridiplantae > Streptophyta > Pinopsida > Cupressales > Cupressaceae > Cunninghamia > Cunninghamia lanceolata. The sequence goes on from BSBN01000321.1 coordinate 11,173,959, forward strand.
TCTGCATGGAGGAGCAAATTTCAGAGTAAGAACTTTCAGCATAGGAGAGATAAGGAGAGACATAGGGAACCTTTCCATAGGGACTCAGGACACCAGCCACATAAGAGTTCTTCCAGGTTAGATAATGATCAGCTGAATGACCTCAGGAGGAAGAAGCTTTATTTTCACTGCAGAGAGCCTTGGGATCCTAAGCACAAGTGTGCTGCCCAAGGGAAGGCAAAATAGATTGAGTACTTCTTAGCAAATGAGTTTGTGGAGTCGGACACGCATTCAGAGCAGCATACAGAGAATGATGATTCAGGGATAGATGTTGCATCTGAAGTACCAGATAAGGATGATGATACCTCCCTACCCATAGCCCACATTTCTAGCATTTAGAGAGAAGGGTCATTCAGGATCTGAGGAGTATTGGGTGGATAGAGGTGCATTACCTTGCTAGATACAGGTGCCACTGATAACTTCATAGATGAGGGCTTGGTTGCTAAGAGGGGGTTACAAACAGAGGAGTTTGCGGGATTTAAGGTAAAGGTAGCCGATGGGTTTGTACTCACTTGCACTAGGAGGATTCCCAACTTGACGATCTAGCTAAACCATTATACTTGCCAGTCAGAGTTTTATGTGGTTAGCATGGGTGACATGGATGTTGTGCTGGGAATGAAATGGCTTCATGAGATAGGGGAGTTCACTATCAATTTGAGGACAATGGAAATGAAGTTTGAAGTGAACGGAGTTAAGCATGTGCTTAGGGGAATTTCATATGTTGGATTGAGAGTTGTTTCTCTCAAGCGAATGGAGAAATTGATTTGTCATGATCAGGTACAATGGGCAGTAGAGATATTGATGATGCCTGAAGTTGTGGAGCAGCAAAAACATGAGTATCCACCTGACATACAGGCTCTTCCAACTAAACACAACAGAGTGTTTAGTGATATTCCACCAGGTAGACCGCCCGACAGGGGTATCGAGCATGTGATTGAGTTGGAGGAGGGTGCAAAACCGGTGATCACCACACCATACTGGCACCTGAAGAGGTCCAAAGATGAGATCAAGAAAGCTATCAAAGAGCTTCTTGCCATGGGACACATAAGACTGAGTAAGAGCCCGCTTGCATCATCTGTTGTGTTAGTAAAGAAAAAGGATGGGACTCTTAGGATGTGCATTGATTACAGGGAACTCAATAACAAAACAATCAAGAATGGGTATCCCATACCTAGGATAGATGAGCTGATTGACGAGCTACACGGGGCCTGTTATTTCTCCAAGATAGACTTGAGATCTGGGTACCATCAAATTCGGATCAAAGATGAGGATGTGGAGAAGACAGCATTTAGGTGTCACTATGGGCACTTTGAGTTCCTAGTCATGCCATTCGGCTTGACTAATGCACCAGCTACTTTCCAGTGTTGCATGAATAGAGTCTTCAGAGAGCAGTTGAGGAGGTTTGTCCTAATATTTTTTGATAATATCCTGATTTACAGCAAGACATGGGAAGAGCACGTGAAACACATTAACATTGTGTTGAGTATTCTGGAGGGGGAATCTTTATATGCTAAGATGTCAAAGTGTGAGTTTGGGATGACCGAGTTGCTATACTTGGGTCACATCATTAGTGCTAGTAATGCGAAGGTAGACCCGGAGAAGATTCGGCCAATAGTAGACTGGCCACCACCAAAGAATCTTACTCAGCTAAAGGGATTCTTGGGTTTATGTGGATATTACTACAGGTTCATGAAGGGGTTTTCTCAGTCAGCTGCTCCCCTCACATATTTGACTCGCAAGGATGCATTTAGTTGGACAGGAGGTACATAGGAGTGCTTTGACATATTCAAACAGATTATGAGTACATGCCCTATATTGGCCATACCAGATTTCAGCAAGCCCTTCGAGTTGCAGTGTGATGCTTCAGGGGAAGGTATTGGTGCTGTAATAATGTAGGATAAGCACCCCATAGCATTTGAGAGTAGGAAGTTGAGGGGTGTGGAACGTAACTATAGCATTTACGACAAGGAGAGGTTAGCCATAATGCATGCATTGGCTAAGTTCAGGGAATACCTTGTGAGCAGTAAGTTCGTAATCAAAACAAATCACAACAGTCTGAAGCATTTCCTTGGCCAGAAAGACTTAAATGAGAGGCAACAGAAGTGGGTCAGCAAGCTATAGGCCTACGACTTTGACATTGTGTATGTCAAAGGAAAGAAAAATGTTGTTACCGATGCTCTATCCAGGAGGCCCCATTTATGTGCACTTGGAGCCATTGCAAATGATTGGAGGGAGATGATATCCGCTGAGTATGCAAAGGATGCATGGGCTACCGGGATAATTGATGGCACCATTAAGGATGACAGATATACAGTGGTAAATGATTTAATCATTTACAAGAACAGGATCTTCTTGGTGTCAGATTCTTAGATGAAACAGAAGGTTTTGAGGGCATTCCATGACTTGCCGATGGAAGGACACCCGGGGTACTTCAAAACTTATAGGCAGGTTAGAGAGAGGTTCACCTAGAAGGGCCTCAAGACGGAGGTGATGCAGTATGTGAGAGAGTGCCTGATATGTCAGCAGAACAAACAAGAGCACTCATTTCTAGGAGGTTTATTACAGCCCCTACCCATTCCTGAGAGGAAGTGGGATAGCATTTCTATGGACTTTATCACAAGTCTACCAAAAGTCCAAGGTAGGGATTGCATTTTCGTGGTAGTGGATAGGTTGACAAGGTATGCACACTTCTTTGCCATCCCTACCACTTTTACTGCAGCACAGGTTGCAGAATTGTTCTTTCGTGAGGTATTTCAACTCCATGGGTTGCCTCGGAACATTGTTAGTGATAGGGACAGTAGGTTCCTTAGTAATTTTTGGCAAAGCTCTTCAGGTTGACAGGGACAGAGCTCACACCCAGTATGAGTTACCACCCTCAGACAGATGGTCAGATGGAGATAGTTAATAAATGGGTGGAAGGATACCTCTGAAACTATGTTTCAGGGCAGCAAAAGGCATGGGTTAAGTGGCTTCACATGGGAGAGTACTGTTACAATTCCACATACCACATGTCTATTCAGATGTCACCATTTATGGCCCTGTATGGGTATGAGGCACCGTGCTTTGTTGATAGCAGAGTGCCGAAGGCCAAAGACCTTCTCCAAGAGAGTCAGGACATCATGAGGTCTTTGAAGGAGAACATACAGAAGGCTCAGAATCAGCAGAAGAAGTATGCAGATCAGCAGAGGACTGAACAGTCTTTTGAGGTTGGTGATATGGTGTATCTCATGCTACAGCCCTATAGACAGTCCACTCTCCAAAAGAGTGGAGTAGAGAAGTTGAAGCCACAGTACTATGGACCTTTCTGGATCTCCAAGAGGATTGGAGAAGTGGCTTATGAGTTGGAGCTTCTAGCAGGTAGCAAGGTACATAATGTGTTTCATGTATCTCACCTCAAGAAGGCGTTAGGGCATAAGGTGACACCATCAGCGGAGTTGCCTCCTCTTGATGAAGAGGGGAAGTTGATATTGGTACCTGAGGCTATAATTGATACCAGGGAACGTAATTTGAGGGGGAGGATCATCAGAGAGTACTTGGTTAAATGGAAGAACCTGCCAGTGGAGGATGCTACTTGGGAGAATGAGCAGATATTGAGAATCCTGACTTGAGATTGCTTGAGGCAAGCAATTTTAGGGAGGGCGGACTGTAATGTCCCCTTCTAGACTCATGGTTAGTCCATCATAGAATTCCTATGGACTAACAGTTTGGTTAAGTGATGAAGAATGAAGTATTTAAAAAAAGTCACTTAAGTCATTTTATGGAGTGCTCACATTGGGAAATATTAAAAAGTGAAATTTAAAGAAATATTTCCCTTCAAAGTAAAACACCCCCTCTTGGAGAGTTATAAAAGAGGGAAAAGTGCCTCATTTGAGATATGTTTGCTTTATGATATTTTCTTCTTGAGAGCTTTCTAGGGTTGCTATTGTGAAGGGTGTGAGGATTCGAACCAGAGGCTTGTGGAGACGGAAACCTCCATAGGCAACGGCATTCTACAGGTGTGAAAGACCACCGAATGGTGCCATTGCGAATGGATGTATTCAGCATTCACATATGTGCTTCAATGGAGTTCGTTTGACAAAGATTTGATATAATATTGAGGATTTCTCTTGCATTTCACTCAAGTTCTTCATAGAAAATTGGAGAGCAGTTCATTGGAGATTTGAGGTAAAATATACATATTTGGGGACTGTATTTTATTGTAGCGAGCTGGTCGTACTACCCAGCCCAGTTGTACCATGCTTGAGGGCATTTTGAGGTTGTTTCTTTGCATAAATCTCTTCCAAATCTATTCATCCCTCCTTGTTGACAGCTTACAATGCTTCGCAGAGATATTTTAGTGGCTTGTGACATTTCTTTCTACTGTTCTACCCTTGTAGCCATGGTCGTACACCACTAGGCTTGACGTGGGGAAGTGTGGAGCTTATTTCTCATTATAGGTAGTGTTTGTTTTGCATTGTATGAAGCCTCCAAGGCCTATTGTATTGTTGTTAACAATGTATGCATGATGCTCTGTGATTCTTGATGATGTTGAGCAATATTGTAATATCAAGTGGCTGGTTCGGCAGTAGCCAAAAACTGAAGTTTCAAATCTGCATTTGGGTATGCGATAGAACCTCTTTATTTGTTGATATATGAAATGGGTCCTTCATAATTCTCTTGCATTCCTTGTATATTTTCTGGGTTTTGGTTATATGCTCTATATTGTATGCTTCGCAACACATTCACCAGGAAAACAGAAAACCCCTTCTGCATTTTTCTGTCTAGTCTGAAAGAACATAATAAAATAATAAAATAACACATAAAAAGACTTTAAAAATATACAAACAGGTATGGCACATTACATATCAACAATTGCTCGATCAAGAATTTGCATTTCTGTGTGTTTGCAGACATATCTATAAGTGACCCCACAGAAGCCATAGAATCTGCAGCTTTGTTATTCTCTCTTGGAATTTGCTTAAATGTGATGCTAGAAAAGTGTGGTTTGTAGGCATCCACTAGTTGCTTGTAGGGGACCAACTTTTCATCTTTTGTTTGGTACTCATATGTGACTTATCGAATGACGAGTTGTGAGTCTCCATATACCTGTAATTCTGTGATGTCCCATTAAACTGTTGTATTGAGACCTATGAGGAGTGCTTCATACTCGGCAATGTTGTTGGTGCCAGGGAATGCAAGCCAATATGACTTTAGAATATAGTCATTTTGAGGTGTGATAAATAAGATGTCGGCCCCTGATCCATGCTATGTGTAGGAACCATCAAAGTACAACTTCCACATTATTGAGTTGGAAAGAGTGAAGAGATTCTCGTTCGAAAAGTCTACTACCATAGGGTGTGTATCTATCATGGGTGCTTCTGCTAGTTGATCTGCGAGGGCTTGTCCCTTGATTGCTTTACGATCCACATACTCAATGTCAAACTCACTAAGGATCATGACCCATTTAGCTAGTCTACCTGTAAGAGCTGCTTTTGCTAGTAGATACTTCAATGGATCAATTTTAGCTATAAGATTTATGTGTTGGTTCAACATGTAATGTCGTAACTTTTGGGAAGTGAACACAACTGCTAAACAAGCTCTTTCCATCGGTGAATAATTGAGTTCATATCCCACCAAGGTTCTACTGATATAATAAATTGCATGCTCTTTTCCTGATTCATCATTTTGTGCTAGAAGGGCCCTGAGGGCGGAAGTTGTAGTTGAGATGTATAATATCAAAGGTTTATCAGCCACTGGTGGTACTAAGACAAGTGGTGTAGCTAGATACTCTTTGAGCTGATCAAATGCTACTTGACACTTATACTCCCATCTAAATGAGACATCCTTTCGGAGCAAGTGTTGAAATGGTTGACATTTATCTGCTAGCTGTGAGATGAAACGCCTAATGGACTGCAACCTTCCCTGAAGGCTCCTTAATGCTTTGAGGTTCTTTGGTGGAGGCATCTCCACTATAGATTTTACTTTTTTGGGGTCTACTTCGATGCCTCTATGAGATACAATGTATCCCAACAGCTTCCCTGATGTTACACCAAAGACACACTTCTTTGGATTGAGTCTTACTTGGTATTTCTCGAGCCTATCAAAGATCTATCCGAGAACTTGTATGTGATCTGCCCTAGAAGATTTAGCTAGTATGTCATCCACATAGTCCTTCATGATATGATGAAAGAGATCGTGGAATATCATTGTCATTGCTCTTTGATAGGTTGTCCCCACATTCTTTAGACCAATCGGCATGACACACCAACAATAATTACCCCATGGACAAGTAAAAGTTGTTTTATGTTGATCTTCCTCTGCTATCCTTATCTGAATGTAGCTAGAGAATCCATCCATGAGAGAAAGCATTTCATGACCTGCAGTCAAGTCTACTATGAGGTCAATGTTTGGTAATGGAAAGTCATCTTTGGGACATGGTTTGTTAAGATCTCTAAAATCATTACACATGCGGATGCGCCCATTGGGTTTAGATACAAGTACAATGTTTGAGACCCAATCTGAATATTCAATAGGTCATATGAACTTTGTATCTAACAACTTCTGTATTTCCACTTTTACCAATAGAACTATTTGTGGGTGCATCTTCCTTAGCTTTTGCTTGACTGGTTTAACTTTTGGATCAACTGTGAGATAGTGAACAACTAGCTTAGGGTCTAACCCTAGCATATCAGCATAGGTCCACGCAAAGTTGATGGTTCTCTGTAAGAAGAATTTGTTAAGATTCTTGTGCTCTGTTTCTGATAATGATGCTGCTAGAAATGTGGTCTTTGGATTTTGCTTTGTGTCAAGGTTTATCTCTGTAGAATCTTCCACTAGGAGAGCTGACTTCTCTTGATACTTAGATGGTAGGGGAATGTCAAATCCTCCATCCTCATGTACCACAGTTAGGTTTTCACCTTTCGATACGTCCTTTGTTTTTACTATTTTGTGATCGGGAGGTACCACAGTGTGGTTTTCACCTAGAGATCTTTCTTTATTTTTACTTTTGCGACTGGAGGATTTGGCATTCTCACCAAAATAAGTTGTTGGCTCTAGTTCCATTACAAAACCTGCTTTATGATCACCCAGAGGGACACCATCCTGGAGTCCCATGAACTCAGCGAGAGCTTCCTCATTCTAAAATACATCTATAACAGGGGACCCTTGTTGGTCCCAATCGATAAGTTTGGGGTAGACAAGTGTTACATTCTGGGTGTTTGTGGTGGAGGTTAAGGATATGGACAATAGCATAAAGATGGAGGATTCGGTGAATAGGTCAGTCATATGGAGGGAAGAGTCATCAATGGTATCCTCATTAGACGTTGAATCTGCGAGGGAAGTTTCAGCCACCTTGTAGAGGATACCCTTGATGTCCAAGGTGCATGGTACCTTTCTACCAAATCCTAATCCCTTCTTGTCTAGTTTCTTTGTCACAATAATGGGCTCCATTGTTCCTTGATTCTGTTTCCCAAGTCCACCTTTGCCTTTATAGCCCATGTTTTTGACTATCCTTAAGCCATTGCCATATTGCTTAACTAGTATTGTGATTGGTTCTTTCTCTTTGTAGAGCCAAGAAGAAATGTCTTCAATGGTTTCCTCTTCCAATAGTTGTCCCTATTGGAATTGAGTTAGAAATGTTGGGGGAGGAATAGCTACTTTTTTAGTTACTTTGGCAATGGGCGGTTGGTCGTAAGATTTAGGGGATAAAGGCATCTGCCCTACACAACAAGATTTTGAGATATCATATGTTCCAAAGCCTATATCATGGATGTGAGATTTGATCTCAGGAAGAGGATTAGGTTTACTTGCAAAGGCTTGTGTCAGATTATCAGGATCAACATATAGTGAGGATTCAAGGGCTTTGTCATTTTTGGGCATTTGGTTGCAATTCTTATAGCTGCCTTGCAAGACACGACAGAATTCAAAAGGATTAGGGTCACCTAGGATAGTTATCTCTATACCATTGAATGGGAACTTTAGAGACTGATGGTACGTTGAGGGAACAGCTTTCATTGCATGGATCCATGGGCGGCCTAGGATGATGTTATAAGGTAGTTCAATGTCAAGGACTTGGCATCTGGTTTCAAGCATGACGGGGCCCAGTTCTAAAGGCAAGTGAATAACACCTTCTGAGTGGTGTTCAGCATCATCATACCCCTTGATTGTAATACTTTGATCAATGTTGACATGATCCTTGGAGTACCCCAATTGCTTAAGTAACTGTAGGGAATAGATGTTGAGACCAGCACCACCATCTATGAATATACGTTTGATTTTGCGTTTATGAAATAGAACCTCAATATGAAGGGCATCACTGTGACATGGATTATGGGATGGGAGGTCCTTCTTAGAGAAGACCACATTGTAGGGTGAAGCAATGTTACCTACTATACCTTGGAAATCTGCGACCGCTATGTCGTTAGGAACCAAAGACTCTTGGAGGGCTTTTTCTAGCACCACTTTATGTGCGGGTGATGACCGTAGAAGATCCAAGATAGAGATCTATGCTGGCGTTTTCCCTAAATGTTTGACAAGATTATAATTGGATTGAGTTGGGAGACCGGGTGTAGGACCATGAATGGTGACACGACCACTACGAGTTGTAATAGTGCAATCCATAGAGTTGCCTTTGATTGTGAGGGTAGACACTCGACTCTCTTCAAAACAACCTACAATGGAGTCAAAGGAAGTGGAAGCATTGTTGACACCTTTACCTTTAGCCAGAGGAAGACCTTGACCACGATTAGGGAATGGTTCCTTGTACATGTTGAGGTCTTTGTTCGTGTGTTAAGCTGGTGGTTCATCTTCAAAAGAGATTTGGTTGCCCTCGATGAGATTTTGGATTAGGTGCTTGAGTTTCATGCATGATGCGGTTCTGTGCCCTTTGCTCCTATGGAATTCACAGTATTCATTTTCTTGGTACCGTGCGGTTTTGTAAATAGGTTCTCCATATGGGGGAGCATCCGGTAAGGTATTGAGCCCTTCGTGTAAAATATTTTGTAGGACTGACTCGATGGGCTCTCCCAAAAGAGTGAATTGACGCCGTGGAGGGTAATCTTGTTGAGGTCGCTCTTGTTGTCATTGTTGTTGGTTTTGATAAGGTTGTCTTTGTTGTTGCTACTATTGAGGTAGAGTTTGACTCGGTTTGGCAAGTTGAAGTGGTGTTTGCAATGTTTGGACATGTTTAGAATCGACCACACCATCATTGACCACGTTTTTATTTTTGTTCCAAAACTTGGGTTTATCGTTTGTTTGTTGTTGAGTAGCATTGTCTTTAGTTTCTTTGAAGATTTTGACCACACCCTTAGCAATGAGGGCCTTCTCAATGTTGATTCCCTTGTATGTAATTTCGTCGAAGCTTGTAGCACTAAGAATTTGCAAATGAAAACCCAATTCTTGGTTGACATTCTGCACAAATATGGTAACAAGCTGCTTTTCAGGTATCTTGAATGGGAATTTGCTATCCATTTGTCTCCATCTTTGAAGGAAAGAAATGAAGTTTCCCCTTTTTTCTGTTTGTTGTTGCATAGATTGGTCATGGAGATCTCATGCTCTGTGTTATAGGAAAAATGGGTGGCAAATTTCTCTGCTAGCTCATTAAAAGATTTAATACCCGTGGGTAGGTGCGAGAACCATTCTATAGCTTGACCTCCAAGACTGTGAGGAAAGAGATGCATAAGATATGTGTCATTATGTGAGACCTCGAAGCAAGCCAGATAGAATTCCCTGAGATGGTCTTTTGGGTCCCCTTTTCCTTTGTATTTATCAAACTTGGGAATAGTGAAATTTTGAGGAAAAGGGATCATGGGTAATGACCGATAAAAAGGATAAGGACACACCTCTTCTAAAGAGAAGGTCTTCTTGGTGTGGCCAAACGTAAGATCAGATAGCTGTTGTTGAACTTCCGCTAGTTTTAGCTCCATAGTTGTGGGAGGGGTTGGAAACATCTCCTGTTGTCCAAAACATGGTTTTTATTGCCCTTACGGAAGATTGTAGTGTGAGCCATGGGCATTGGTGTTATAAGGGTGGTATGATTGGTTGGGGTCATATGTGTTGTATGTTGGGTTTAGATTGGATTGGAATTAGATGCTGTGATTTGGAGGAGGCGGGGGCGGCGCTAGGTAAGAATGTAGGCTTTGCGATGGTTGAAGATACAAGTTTGGTGGTGGAAAGCTAAAGTTCATTGGGTTAGGTTGCATTTGCGGAACATAGCTTTGGGAAGTTTGGTATTTGAGAATGTTGAGGGTGGTTAAGAAAGGTGTTGAAAAAGTTTAGCGCTGATGATTGTTGTGGTGGGGGGATATAGGTAGATGTGTTGTGCAATGGTTGAAGTTGACTGAGAATGAGCATAGAAGAATGTTGTGGTTGGGGTTGCATGACCCTGGTTGGTTGAGGAATACGAAGATTTGATGATGTTGGGGGTGGTGTTTGTTGAGACCCTTGTTGCATGGCTACATAGTTGTTCACCGGATTGTAATTTGGTGGGAAACCTTGTCGTGATGGGGTAACCAATATTCTACTTGCGATTGGTGTGGACACTTTAGGAGTTTGTGGTATATTTGATCGAGCTATGGTGGCTTGCTTTGCTAGCTCCGCTTGATGTTGGAAAGTTTCATGTTGGTTTTTGTAGATTTCCATAGGCATCAGAAGTGATGATATGGCCCTCTTTCCTGTGGGGTTTTGATAAATGGGATTTTCATATTGTGCAATCATTCTCCCTTGTGAGCTTTGTTCGTGTAAAGGTGTGGTCGCTATTGACATAGTTTGGACCGCCGTTATAGTGTCTTGGGTGTTGTTAGGCTTGCTAAGATTGGATAGATCAAAACCTTTGGGTAATTGGCAGTATCGTAAAGCGCTTTTGGTATCACAGTGTAGTGCCTTCGGGTGATACATAGCGCTTCTAGTAGTTCAGTAGTGCGCTTTTGGATACACAGTAAAGTGCTTTTGGAAAATAGGTTTTCTAATCTTTTTTTGTGATTTTTACAAGGTTTAAACTCACATATCTATCTATTTTTGATTGGCAAGCTGATTTATTTGTCCTTTTAGTTATCAGTTATACTTCTTAAGCTGACGTATTTAGGAGTATTTACGATCTTTTGAGTTAACCCATCTTTCTTTCAACATCATTGAGTGATTTTTATTCTAGGTTACAGATCTATCAGCTATTACATCCCAGATCTACAAATCAAACATGAAATTATCATTTGACCTAACTGTTTTGGCAAAATACAACTTTTTTTAGATCAGAGACAGTAAATCACTTTTGGTAGGATAGTGCAGCGCTTTTGGTAGCATAGTACATCACTTCTGGTAGCACAGTGCATCGCCTCTGGTCTGTAGCAAATCGCTTCCGGCAACACAGTGCAGCACTTGTGGTATTACAGTAAGTTGCCTTTGGTAACACAGTATAGCGCTTTTGGTCAAATTGATTTATTTTTGCTAACTTGTGAGTTTTTTTGGAACTAATTGACTTGTTGCAGCTTCTTATCACTCACACAGAGCAAATGGGTTTTTCTAACATGTTCATGTAGGACGAGCATTGAAGAAATCTCAATCTATTGCACTAAGTCTTAGAAACATATTGTCTTCTTAAGGGATAACTGAGCAAATCATTTTGGCAATCTAAGTCTTAGGAACATATTGCTTTCTTAAGGGACAATGGACATGTATGCGAAAACACTTCAATTTTTCTAAAGGACAATGGACATGAATGACAAACACTTCAATTTCATAAGGGACAATTGACAACTACAAATGTGTGTGTGCCTAATTTAGTTGCACCTTATTTTTCTTATAATGGGACAATTGAACCTGTGTTTGACGTGATTGCTCTTACATTTTAGTTATTCCTTGAGAAGGGCCTACTTTTGGATTGTGTTTCATCTAAAAGGGATGACCCTAAGCAGAGTTTTCCTTTGAACCGCTATATAAGAGGGATAAGGCGAAAGCCAAGTCCTAACCAACGTCAGCCTTACCTTGTAGTGCCAAACTGAAAAGAGGTGTACTTGCTCTTTGTGGAAACAATTTTCACATCGAGCGAAGTGTTTGATACTCTTAGTAGGATTGGTTAAAGCTTTTAGTAGCTTGTCACATTGCTCGTACAGCGTTGGTCCCTCAAAGTTACTAAGAACCATTCTAGATAGTGACTACCCGATCTACCTCCGAACATTACAGTAATCATCAGTGCAAGGGGAATCGATTTAAGCCCTCAAGATACTCACCATTGGCTCCCTTGAGAAGAGATAGTATTCCCTCGGCCATAAAGCTCTTGTGACCTACATGAGCTTTTCAAAGGGAGGGTGAGATATCCCTACCTATCGTTTCTCGCAAAGATACAAATGTCTGACACCTTTATGGAATGACATTTGATTGACGGAGTATTAAGTTGTGAGCTGATCTACTGCAATGAAACCTTGTCTCTAGGGATAAAAAGTGCTTGATATTGTTTGCAATTATCTTATACCTATGGAAACATTAGGCTTTTTGCGAGCCTCGAACATACACTATCTGTTGTGTCAGTCCCTTTTTCCACTTTAGTTGCTATGTTTTCTCTTGCCAAAGCAAATCCAATCAGAACCAAAACCAAATCTATCAAAATTTGCCTTTTTAAAACATCAAACACTACTTCAGCGCCTCTGGTATAATAGCAGCTCACCTTTGGTATTACAGTAGCTTGCCTTTGGTATAACAGTACCTCACCTCTGGCTAACCTACTTCAACGCCCTTGGTATAGCAGTAGCTCATTTTTTGTCACAGTGGCTCGCCTTTGGTATAGCAGTACCTCGCCTTTGGCAGCCCAGTCCATCGCCTTTGGTATTACAGTAGCTCACTTTTGGTTGCACAGTCCTGCACCTTTGGTCAAATAGTATAGTGCCCTTGGACCAGTAAACTGTGCATCAAAATTTGTCTTTTCCAAAACACAAGCAGAATCCCAGAATTTGTCCAAGTGTATTCCATGGTAACCACTAGACTCCAACAAACTATGAAGTCCAAGCAAGTTGTCCCTAGGAAGTGCAAATCGCCTCCTCACACACCTCAATCAGGCTGATCCAACATTACTCCCAAGGTTACTCCTAGGACACCCACAGAAAAATTGACCAACTCTCCAAACATGCCGCAGCTGGACCACCCTAACAATCCTCAAGCAGGTAGGGCTCCTTTGGTAAGTACACCTCAATATACCACCGGTATGCCTCCGAAGTTTGTTCCACAAGGTTATACTATCGGTCAAGTCCCATCTCAAGAAGGTAGGATCCCTTTGGTAAGTACACCTCACTATACCACCAGCATGCCTCCGGATTTTGTTCCACAAGGTTATACTATCGATCAGGTCCCATCTCAAGAAGAGAGACACTTTGAAATAGGTCAATCCTCTCAAGAAGATGGACAAGATCTTGATGAATTCATACAAGATCCTAGAGCCATAGCCGCCTTTGACAAAATCCTTAGTGAGAACCAAGATGTTCGTGCCAGAATGTGTATGAGGAAAATCAATTGTTGAAAACTAATAACAAATCAAAAACCCATAACATAAAGAGAACTAATCTAAATAAAATCCATTGTCAATAAATCAAATGAAATAAGAAAGCTTTTACCCAGATTGTGTTGTTCTCTTTTTTCGAATGTGGATTGCTCAATAATGCTGTGAAACCATGTTTGCAACAAGCAAGTAAAGTGCTCAAAGATCAATGTCAAAAGATTGTAAATTTGCTCAATCGATGTGATGTATGCTCAAAGCGCTATAAAGGATGCCTGAGAATAAGTGATCGAAGAGGATTTGTGAAGGAGATGAGGGGGGTTTCTATAGGTTTCAATAGAGATCGATCAACGGTCCAGATAATTCAGAAGAATCAACGTAGAAGATAAATCAAATAACCATGATGAACGTGCACACGACATGCATCAATCCATAAGGATATTTTTATTAATATATGATGAAAACAAGATTGATTGAATAGATAACTCAACTTGTAATTTTGCCTTTTTTAGAGTTCTAAAAATAAGACTGATTGTGCACATGAGTTAACAAGATATTTTAAGAGGAATTGGAAGATAACTGAAATTAAATAAATAAATTTATTTAATTGTTTGTGCATGATAGAGGAATATGAAGTTTTAAATAAATTAAACAAATAAATTGATTTAATTTATTTTGCATGATGAAGGATAAATAAAATATGTGATTATACTTTATTTTTAGAAGATTTATTTTTTAGAGCATTGAGATAATTTAAATAAATTTGCATGATTTATTTAAATTTAAAAGAACAAGTGATTTTAATTAAATAATGTAAATTATTTAATTGTAGATAAGATAGAATTGGATGAATTAATTAAATAATTGGATTTATTTAATTAATGGAGACTTGAAATTTGAAAGAGGATAATGATTTAATTAAATAATAAACATTATTTAATTTTGGAAGAATATAGAGGAATTTAATTTAATTAATTAAATAAATAGAATTTATTTAATTAATGTCAAATTTTAGGAGTTTTAGAAGAATTTGATGAAATTAATTAAATAATTAGTTTATTTAATTAACGTTGAAATGCAGGTGATTTGATGAAATGATGAGAATGCAAGTGATTCAAATACCTGGTCATTTTAGGGTGTCTACACCAGCCTCACAAAGAAAATTGATTATTACAATATGATTTGAAGGCACCAACCCTCAAGAGACACCAATCCCCTAGCCAATACATGGTTTATTGGGTACCAACCCAAAGGAGACTGCAATCCCCTAAACTGAGCACCAACCCAGATAAAGAGAGGCACCAACCTCACAAGGATAAAGAGGCACCAACCTCAGGAATATCTAAAATGATTATAAAAGAAATGATACACATACACTATCAGTAATAATCTCTGCACAATACAATCATCACCTCTGCTATGAATGATAAATCATGATTTGCACAAACAGAGTCACATTCCAATTTTAGAACTTCATTGTCACACTTCTCAATCCTTTTGTTCTACAATTTAGAATAAAACAATATGCTCTTGCAAACATGGATACATACTGTGCGACTCCTAAATTATCTTCTGCTCATTTCCTTTGCACTCAATTCTCATTCATGTGTATGTTCGCACACACACTTTATCGCCCAGAACATTTCTCCTTTATATATGTGATACTTTACATTTTTCAAAAGGAAGTCGACCTCTAAAAAATTTATTTTCCAACGTATACATTTTATAGGTTCATCTCAACCTGAATTTGGGCCCAATTTAAACAAACTAAGTCGGCCACTTCAATATTTATTTTATTCTTCTTTAGAAAGTCAACCAGCTTTAAGTATTTCACAATAACTATTTTTACTTTAATTCCAAGGGAGTCGACCCAAATAAATAATCAATGTATTTTACTAACAGTCTTATAAAGAAGTTTGTTGGCAACTTTATATCTCCACGAACCTGGGACTCTTCTCCATTCACTATCAACAAAAGTGGCTTTTCATGAACCTTTTCTCAAAATCCTTTATCGGAAAAAGTTCACCCCCACGAACCACAACTTAAAAGCCTTTATCAGAAAAACCTAATTTCTGCGAACTTTGGACATTTTATCCATTATTGACAAAATCACAAATCCACAAACTTAAACTTCACTCAAACATCTATCGGTAAACTTGAGAAACCACAAACTTTAAATTTTCTTTTTCAAGCCTTCATCAGCTAAACTTGTCTATCAATGAATTGGTTGTCAAGGAAGCTTTCCATCAGCAAACTTAAGAGTTTCTCGAACCGAGTGATTCATCGATCGAAGGTAGAAATCATTCATGCCTTGGAAACTTACTTTGTCATCTTTTTATCGACTAACTGGTTGTTGAGAAAACTAGCCATCAAGGAACTTAAGAGTTCACGAACCTCGTGATTCACCAACTGAAGGCTTGTTTATGCCTTAGAATATTTTTGGATCAATTTCCCTTTGACGTTATTATCTTCATGCCTTAGAAACTTTATGACACCTTTGACAGCAATGACAATATTTCCAACAATCCCCCCCTTTGCATTGATGGCAACCAAACAGAAATAAACTTTGAATTGTTCACTTTTGTATCTCTCCCTGAACTGTTACACAACTTCTAAACTTTCTCCCCCTTTGACATCAATGGCAAAGGGATGTAAAAAACCTCTTTCCCTCATGATGTGATTCTTCCTATTTTTTGTACCTCAAAAAAATCTTCATCAGCTGATCTATCTCTAAATTGTCTTCTCCACAGAGCTGAAAGATATTGCAATAACTAGCTCCCCCTATCTGTAATGCTCCCCCTTACACTACTTCTCCCCCTTAGGGGGTATCTTTTCCATTTTACAACTCTGATATATTCTAGGGATTAAGAATAGATCTTTGAGATGCTCCCCCTGGACACATGCTTCATTATAAGTTTTTACAGATTTGATGAGAGTGATATCGCTCCCAACTTTTACCTTAACTACTCAAATGTCTCTTTGGGAAGGGGTTTTGTAAAAATATTTGCAATCTACTCCTTTGTAGCCACATATTCCAACTTTACCTCCTGATCTACAACCTTTTCTCTCAAGAAATGATACTTCATGTATATATTCTTGGTTCTAGAGTGCATCACTGGATTTTTTTATGTGTTGATTGCACTTGTATTATCACACAAAATAGGAATGGGCTCATCATTTATTACTTTGATATCCTTCAATGTTTTCTACATCCACAACACTTGGGTATAGCAAGCTACTGCATCTATATATTTTGCTTTTGTTGTTGACAGAAAGACTAATTATTGCTTCTTTCTTAACCATGAAACCAATCTATCACCTAGGAAGAAAGCTCCACCACTTGTGCTTCTCCTATCATCAATGTTGTCAACCTAATCTGCATATGTATATGTAGTCAGAGAGAAGTCATTTCCCTTCTCATACCACAATCCATAGTCCAATGTGCTCTTCAAGTATCTAAAAATCCTTTTAATAGCCTTTACGTGTGTCTCTTTTGGGTTGGCTTGAAACCTAGCCACCATACAAATTGCTTGCATAATATCTGGTCTTGATGTAGTCAAGTATAATAAGCTTCCTATCATGGACCTATAAAGAGTCTGATCATCTTGAAGTGACTCATCATCCTTGCTAAGATGAAAACCTGTTACCATAGGTTTACTACTAGTTTCCAGTCATTCATACCAAACTTTTTCAACATCTCCTTAATATCCTTAGCTTGTGAAATAAAGATACATTTATCTGATTGAACAATTTGAAGTCCAAGAAAGATTGAAAGTTTACCTATCATAGACATCTCAAACTCCTTTTGCATTTCTTTTGCAAACTTCTTGCACATACCATCATTACCACCAAAGATAATATCATCAACATATACTACCACTATCAACATGTGCTCACCTTCTACTTTGATGTAGAGATTACTATCTGCAATACCTATCTTAAAGCCTTGTTGGTGTAAGTACTTATCCAACCTTGCATACCATGCCCTAGAGACTTATTTGAGACCATATAAATCCTTTCTAAGTCTGCATACCAAATTTTGATTTTTTGATAGCTGAAATCCTTCATGTTGCTCTATGTAAACTTCTTCTTCTAGATCACCATTCAAGAAGGCATATTTGACATCCATTTGATACACCTTAAAGTCTTTATTGTGAATGCAAGAAACATCATGGTTGCTTCCAATCTTGCCACAGGGGAAAATGTCTCCTCAAAATCAATGCCTTCCACTTGTGAATAGCCCTTCCAAATCAACCTTGCTTTGTTTCTAACAACTTCTCGATCTTCATTCAACTTATTTCTAAATACCCACTTGGTGTCAATCACATTCTTATCCTTTGGCCTTTGAACAAGTTCCCAAGTTTCATTCTTCTCGATCTGATTTAGCTCTTCTTGTATAGCATTGATCCAATTCTCATCTTTGCTAGAGCTTTAATGAAATTCTTAGGCTCTACTTTGGATAGCAAAGAGAAGTTTACATGTTCTCTTAGTTTTCTCCTAGTTACAACTCCATCATCCTTATTTCCAATAGTTTGATCCTCTGAGTGGTTTCTCTGAACATACTTTGCAGGTGTCTTGGTAGTCTCCTTCTGTGTTTCTTCTTATTCAACTTCATCTTCTTCTGTGCAGGTAGATTCCTTTGAGTAGCAGTCTTCTTGGTCATGTGTGGATGGATCTAACTCTTCATCAACCCTAACATTTGCACTCTCAACTATCTTCTGCAGTCTTTTATTGTAGCATATGTATGCCTTGCTTCTATTTGAGTAGCCAAGAAAAATTCTTTCATCAAATCTTGAGTCAAACTTGCCCAAGTTGTCTTCATCTCTATTGATATAACATCTACTTCCAAAAATTTTGAAATTCTTGATAGATGCATATTTGCCTTTCCACAATTCATATGGAGTCTTTGTGTTATTTATTCTTATTTGTCCTCTGTTAAGAATGTAGACAGCAGTATGGATTGCTTCTTTCCAATACACATTAGGCAACTTAGCTTCATTCAACATTGTTCTTGCCATCTTTTAAACTGTTATGTTCTTCCTTTCAACTACTTCATTTTGTTGAGGAGTCCTTGCAGCAGAATATTGTCTCCTTAATCCATGTTTCTCACAGAATCCTTCAAATTCATTTGATGTGAATTCACCACCTCTATCTGATCTTAAGCACTTGATTCTAGCATTCATTTCATTCTTGGCCATAGACTTGAAGATCTTAAATCTATTAAAAGCTTTTGATTTTATCTTTCAAAAATATAACCCATGTCATTCTAGAGTAATCATCAATGAGCAACATAAAGTACCTTTCACCTTGAAGACTCCTTGTTTTGGTAGGACCACACAAATCTGTATGAATTAGTTCTAATGGCTTTGTGAAGAGTATTATTTGGTCTTGAACCTTGTCCTTGTCTACTTTCCAATCTAACATTCCTTACAAAAGGTGCTACTAGGCTTGGGAATCTTTGGCATGTCTCTAACTGCATGTTTAGAGTTGATCTTCACAAGGTTGTCAAAGTTGATATGTCCCATCCTCTTATGCCACAACCAACATTCATATGTCAAACCTAGAAGATATTTCCTTCCTTTGACTTTGCTAAGATTATACAAGTTATTATTTGGGACTGCTTGCTTCTACTACAAGTTTGCTAGTGCTTTCTCTTCTAATTTCACATCCTTGTGCATGGAAGATGGGATTATATCATTTGTTGCACATCTGAATTACACTGAGAAGATTGTGCTTGAGACCTTCTACATATAAGACATATTATATCCTAGTCTTTCCATCAATGCTTATTGTGCCTTTACCTCATATTCTTGCAGTGGTTTTGTCTCCAAACTTGATTGATCTACCATTCCATTTAACAAGGCTAATAAACTTGTTCTTATTTCCTATCATGTGACTTGAGCATCCATTGTCTATAACCCAAGGATTTGTTTGCCCTTGTGCATGAAATGCAGTTTGGACAATCATTGAATTTTCAACTTCATGATTGTTCTTCTTGAATTTCCATTCCTTCTTCTAATCTGTCTTCTGGTTTTCAAGAATGTCTATCCTTTTGTCTTGGTTATCAAGATTAGTCATCTGAGATTTTGACTTTGCCAAGCTACTTCTACAAAACCTTGCTATGTGCCCAAAATTGTTGTAAACATGACATATTATGTTGAAATCAATCAAAGGAGCAAAAGAATTTCTACTTACATAATCACTTCTTCTCATTCTAGATCTACATTCAATGGCTTTGTGACCATACTAATTGAAAATGAAACAATAACTAGAGAAAGCATAATTAAATCTGTTTATGAATGTATGTCTTGCAGGAGTTGATCTTCTAAATTTTCTTCTTTGAGAGATGATAGGGATGAAATCAACTTATTCAATTTTCTTATTCTCTTTCTTCATTGGGATTTAATCATTTGGCACTATCTTCTCTAAGTCAGTCTTCTTTGTAGGAGCAAAAGATTGTGTGACTTCATCATAGCCCAAACCTGACTTTATGAATAGACCTGGTCTCTGAATGTTTATTATATCATCCAGAATTTCAGACCTCTTTCCAAACTTGATATTCTTATTCAACTGAGCATGTACTTTTTCAACTTCCTTTCTTAATGAAGTAATTTCTTCTTCAAGTTTTAAACACTCATTTGATTTGGCTTTGAGGTCAATGTTTATGATGTATGCAATCCTTTTTCCCTCTTCAATTTGAATCTTTAAGCTAACAATCATTTACTCTGATTCTTTAAGCTTTGCCTTTTGTTCATTGTTTTCTTTCCTTACTAATCTCAAGTCCTCATGAGCAGAAATAAGTTCATCTTTAGGATCAACTTCACATTCTTCTTCATCAATAGTTGTCATGTCTTCTTCATCAAGATCATCTTCTACAGGGTTTTCTTCATTTTCCAAAACAACACTCCTTATTTCTATAGCCATGAACTAAGTTTCTTCTCTATCACTGCCTAAGACACTTTCATCACTCTCATTAGATGAGCTACTTTCCTCTTTGGAATAGAGGTTTTTCTTATGTTTGTGAAATCTCCTCTTTTCATGTTTTCCTTGTTTGTGGCTCTTTTTATGTTGATAATGTTTGTCATCTTTATTTATGTTATGCTCTCCTTCCTCATCGCTACTTTCACTTTTGGCCTGAGGACACTTAGCAACAAAATGACCAATTTTACCACAATTAAATCATTTGAAAGATAACTTACCTTTGTACTTGTTGGAACCTTCTTCACCTTTCTCACAAAGTTGGCTTCCTCATTATCAAACCCATCACTTGGCTCAGATGCATCATTCTTTTCTTTCTTAGATGCTTTGAAAGCAACTTCCTTCTTAGATGTCTCCGTACTCACATTCCTCATTTCATAAGCAGTGAGAGATCCATTTAATTCATCCATTGTAAATTTATTCAGATCTCTAGCTTCTTCAATGGCGGAAACTTTTGAATCATACCTTTGGGGAAGGGATCTTAGGACCTTCTTCACAATCACTAGGTCTTTCATTTCTTCACCAAGTCCTCTAATAGCATTGATGATTTCATCCACCTAGAGTAGATAGTCAGCAATATTTTCTTTTTTGTTCATCTTCAGACTTTCAAACTTGCCTCTATAGGTTTGTATCTTAGCTTCTTTCACCTTATCATCACCTTCATAAATATTCTAAAGCTTTTTCCAAATATCCTTAGTAGACTTGCAGTACATCACTTTAACAAATTCAGTGTTTGTACATCCACCTAGAATTACATTATTAGCTTTAGCATTGTTCTCACATGCCTTCTTATCATCCTAATCTATTGGAGGAGATGCAGGAATAGTATAACCATCCACAACATATTGTCATACATCAAACCCTAATGAGGTTAGATAGGCTTCCATCCTGATACTCCAGAACGCATAGTTTGATCCATCAAATAGAGGTGCCTTGTTTGAATAGGATCCTTCCTGACCTACCATGTGTTCTAATTCAAGATCTACCTTCAGTTGTTAGGTTGTACCAAGGAACTTAGCTCTGATACCAATTGTTAGAACACACAGATATACTGAAAAGGGGGGTGAATCAATATATACCAATTTTTACTTCAATTCTACTACAACAACAGGATCTTTACCACATCAATCAAATTAAGAACTATGCAAACATAAACATATCCACACATCCACACAAGAGAACATAACACCAGATTTTACGTGGAAACCCAAGAAGGGAAAAACCATGGTGAGCAAGCTGCTTGGATCTATTGTCTAGATCTAGTCTCATAAAGAAAATTGATTATTGCAATATGATTTGAAGGCACTAACCCTCAGGAGACACCAATCCCCTAGCCAATACAAGGTTTATGGGCACCAACCCAAAGGAGACTATAATCCCCTAAACTGAGCACCAACCTAGATAAAGAGAGGCACCAACCTCACAAGGATCAAGAGGCACCAACCTATGGAATCTCTAAAATGATTATAAAAGAAATAATATACATACACTGTCAGTAATAATCTCTGCACAATACAATCATCACCTTTGCTATGAATGATAAATCATGATTTGCACAAACAGAGTCACAGTCCAATTTCAGAACTTCATTATCACACTTCTCAATCCTTCTGCTCTACAATTCAGAATAAAACAATATGCTCTTGCAAACATGGATACATACTATGTGACTCCCAAATTATCTTATGTTCATTTCCTTCGCACTCAATTCGCATTCACATGTATGTTCGCACACACTTTATCACCCAAAAGATTTCTCCTTTATATATGCGATACTTTACATTTTTCAAAAGGAAGTCAGCCTCTATAAATTTTAATTTCCAACATATACATTTCATAGGGTCGGCCCAACCTGAATTCCCAAACTATGAATTTGGGCCCAATTTAAACAAATTGAGTCGGTCACTTCAATATTTATTTTATTCTTCTTTAGAAAGTCGGCCAGCTTCAAATATATCACAATAACTATTTTCACTTTAACTCCAAGGGAGTCGACCCAAATAAATAATCAATGTATTTTACTAACAGCCTTATAGAGAAGTATGTTGGCAACTTTATATCTCCACAAACTTGGGACTCTTCTCCATTCACTATCGGTAAAAGTGGCTTTCTACAAACCTTTTCTCAAAAGCCTTTATTGGCAAAAGTTCACCCCCATGAACCACAACTTAAAAGCCTTTATCGGCAAAATCTGCTTTCCACGAACTTTGGACATTTTATCCATTATCGGTAGAATCACAAATCCACAAACTTAAACTTCGCTCAAACATCTATCGGCGAACTTGAGAAACCACAAACTTTAAACTTTCTTCTTCAAGCCTTCATCGGCTAAACTTTCCTATCAGCGAATTGGATGTCAAGGAAACTTGCCATTAATGAACTTAAGAGTTCGCGAACGGAGCGATTTTCCGACTAAAGGTAGAAATCATTCATGCCTGGGAAACTTACTTTGTCATTTTTCATCAGCTAATTGGTTGTCGGGAAAACTAGCCATCAGCGAACTTAAGAGTTCGTGAACCTCACGATTCACCGACTGAAGGCTCATCCATGCCTTAGAATATTTTTGGATCAATTTCCCTTTGACGTTATTATCTTCATGCCTTAGAAACTTTATGACACCTTTGACATCAATGACAATATTTCCAACAAACCATTGGATCATGAGGAGGATCTGATGGTTCAAGAGGCGTATGCCTTATGGTGGGTTCTTATGCCACATGGAACAATGGTGCATTGTTTTGTGAGTGTTAGACCTAGTTTTGTCAAAGAGTTTCCCGATGTTACCACATTGCATCAAGAGGGTGCTGAATGATTGAAAATGTAAAATAAGGGGCCCACCGAAAGTGACTTAGAGCTATGTTGACTAATGGTGCATCATTTAAAAGTTGTCAAGACTGACAACTTCTATACATGTGTGATGACACCAAGTGGCAACATCTCATCAATCGCATCAATGGCTCCGTGATCATATCATTTTTCTCTTTGGCACTTTAGCGATCTAATGAACTTGCCGAAAGCCACTTGCTTTCTTCATCTTCTTTGTCTTCTTTAGTCTTTCGATGAAATTGAGAACTTAAGAATTGTTTCGGTAGGTTCACATGTTCTCAATCTTGTTGAAAAGTCAAAACACATCTTTTTTCCTTTGTCTCTTTTCTATTTTTCCTTCTCCCCTTCATCATTTTCATCCTTTCAGCCAAATGGAAAACTTACGAACACTTTCAATGAGCTCATAGATTTGCGAACCTGCCGAACCATCGAAAAGAAAACCAAATGGACTTTTGGCAAGTTCATCAGTTGGCAAACCTGTCGAAAAGGAAACACTTAGTCATATTTAGGAATTTTTTGAAGATTTTCAAAAGCATTAAAAGGTCAATTGAGGGGTTCCTTAGGAATTTGAAGGGGCTTAAAGGATTATCATACTTAGATGATTTTTGGATGGGGCCCATATTAGATTTCTCTGATCGGATGTAACTAATGGGCAAAGTATGGACATAGAGGGGGGATAGGAATTATGATTTTTGAAAATTCTAGCACAAATGTGGGACCGGAAAATGAGGGTCCCAATAGTGGCTCTGGTTAGGGATGTGTACCTTACAGGGACAACAAGAATCTAGAAGATCTCTGACGACAGACCACAAAAGGGGGCAAGGAAAAAACAACACAATGGGGTAAAACAAGAATGTATGTACAACAACAACGAGGGTATATACATGGCAACACACACACACAACCAATGGCATGAAAGCATAAAGATAATAAAAATATGGTTGTGAATCAAAATTTTAACACAAGGCAGGTTAATCCTGCAAAAAAAGGATGGGGCTACTTGCCTTTGTCGAAGACAATTTGAATGAAGGAGTTGATCTCCCTCAAACCAAGTTACACTCACCACTCAGCTACAAAAAATGATATATTTTATCTACATACACCAAGCTGCAAAAAATACCCATGAAGCAAAGGATAACTCCATAGACATCACCACTGCAGGAAGCCATACATAATAGGTGTTTGACCAATTCCACATCATATCATACTTATTTCTTGAAACAAGGAGTGAGACATTAAAATCTAGGTCAGCATCAAAATACATGGATGGAAGCAAACTTCCATTATCAAATGCAACATTGTTATACTTGTTGGCCCTTATATATGAATCAAGGCAAAAAGAAAATGCATCCAATTCACAAGACAAAGTAACATGTATCTCACAGCAACCTTGCTCAACATAAGGAAAGGAAACATCTTGCATTCTGAATTGTAATGCCTTAAGTTTAGGTACACCATCAAGTTGGGTTGCAACATGTTGAGATTCTGGCATGCACATGCCTTGTTTCTCATTCACATCTATGTGTTAGGATAAGATGTCATTAACCTTGCAATCCTAAGTCATTTTCATGTGTCTCCATGATCCTTGGAATGTGTACTTAGACGCCTAGGGTCATGAGAGATAAAATATTTAATATTTAAATTTGTTTATGACAAATTGTAATTGCAATCATAGAGGTGGATCTAGTCATCGGTGGTGTTTACAAAACATATTGTAAGAAGATTCGTTTTGGGCATCCACTTTGGAGGTGGGGTCCATTTGGATTTGCATGTACGTGTATGTTGTTGCATGTATCTTGCATGCTATCCAAAATGGGGGGCCTTGGTTTGCATGTTGTGCATGTTAGCCGTCGTAGCCGTCAGTGAGTTATTGAGCACTTGGTATTGACAAAATTTGATTGGCTATGGGTTAGGCGCCTATGTGAAGGCCATGTGAAGATTTATTATTATTTACTCAGTTTTCAAGATGTCCACTAATGGGGGCATATGGTTTTTGCATGTGGTTTTACCACTTGTTTGAGATACTATGGTGGTATTCTCACATCCAACTTCTCTATATATTGGTGCCTTGAGTTAGTAGCAAGTATAATATTTTTGCAGGTTGGAGGAGTAACGAAGTGTTGCCAAAATTTAGAGAGAAATGTTGTGTTGATGTAAACTTCTTTGAAGGATTAATCCAAGAATTGGATCTCTTTGGGGGTGGAGTTTTTTCCTGAAAGGATTTCTCCACATAAATACGATGTCACTTGTGTTTATTTCTTCATTGTAGTGTTGATTGAATGTGTTAATCACTTAAACATCATTGTGGGTAATCTTGGAAACTAATTTCAGATTTTCATACACTTTGTTCAAGTTAATATTGAAGTAGTTTCACCTTGATTTCCAACATTTGGTATCAAAGCTAACAGTTGTGTTGAGAGAGGGACGCCTTTCTCTTAAGTGTTGAAGGTTTTTTGGCTTTAGTGGGAGCTTTTGCATTGTGGGTTTTGCATATTTGTGAAGAAGATTATATACCATGGCTTCTACCTTCCATCTAGATATTGAGAAATTCAATGGATCTAGGTACGAGATGTGGAAGTTGAAGATGGAAGATCTCCTAGAAGAAAGAGATTAGTGGTTGATAGTTTCCAATGACAGTAATCCATCTAAAGTGTCTAATGAAGATTGGTTCAAAATTGACAAGAAGGCATGAGGAACCATACGGTTGTGTCTTGTAGATTCTGTCATTTTGAATGTTTCTGAG